>CM038670.1:777137912-777737912 GCA_021605145.1 Aegilops bicornis
CATCACAGAGCCCACTAGGTAGATGAAGCATTTCTGAGCCCGAGTGAATTCAGGCCACGCATAAGAAGAATTACATCGATTCGAGATCAACAATGTCTGGGAACCGGTCAAACGTCGAGATCCTCGCAAGCATAATATCATTGGCACAAAGTGGATCTACCGCAACAAGCAAGATGAAAATGGCCTTGTGGTGAGGAATAAGGCATGACTTGTAGCTCAAGGCTACACAGGTTGAAGGAATTGATTTCAATGAAACTTTTGCACTGTTGCTAGACTTGAGGCTATTCAGATATTACTTGCTTATGCTAACCATCATAATATCACTTTATATCAAATGGATGTGAAAAGTGCATTCCTCAATGGTAAGCTTGAGGAAGAAGTATATGTTGCTCAACCCCTGTGTTTTGAAGATCCAAAGAATCCTCGACAAAGTCTTGAGACTCAACAAGGCCCTCTATGGCCTCAAGCAGCCCCCTCGGGCGTGGTATGATACTTTGAAGGAATTCTTCGTGAAAAATGGCTTCACACCCGGTTCACTCGACCCTACTCTCTTTACTAAATCCTATGATGGTGAACTGTTTGTGTGCCAAATATACGTTGATGATATTATCTTCGGCTGTACTGACCAACGTTATAGTGATGAATTTGCCTATATGATGAGTGAAGAATATCAAATGTCTATGATGGGAGATTTGAAATTCTTCTTAGGTCTTCAAATTCGTCAACAGCACAATGGCATATTCATATCTCAGGAGAAATACCTGAAGGATGTTCTGAGGAAATTCAGCACGCAAGACTGCAAAGGCGTCAAAATTCCTATGCCCACAAATGGCCATCTATGCACTGATGAAAATGGTATTGACTTCGATCACAAGGTATACCGCTCCATGATTGGTTCTTTATTATACTTATGTGCATCTCGGCGGATATAATGCTTAGTGTTTGCATGTGTGCCCGATTTCAAGCTGCACCAAAGGAATCACAGCATAAGGCTGTGAAGCATATTCTTCGATATCTAGCTCACACACCAACACTAGGACTATGGTACCCCAAGGGCTCTACTTTTGATCTCATTGGATATTACGACTCGACTATCTTTGGTGATCGTGTGGACTGCAAGTCAACATCTGGTACTTGTCGTTTCCTCGGACGATCTTTGGTTTGTTGGTCCTCGAAGAAAAAGAACTGCGTATCACTATCTACTGCGGAAGCTGAGTACATTGCTGCTGGTTCTTGCTGTGCTCAACTGCTATGGATGAAGCAAACCCTCAAGGACTATGGCGTCAACGTGAAGAATGTGCCTCTGTTCTGTGACAATGAGAGTGCCATCAAGATTGCTCACAACCCAGTTCAGCACGTAGGAGCCTCTCCTACTGTTTTAACTGTAAAAAAAACCCAGTTCAGCACTCGAAGACAAAGCACATTCAGATTCATCATCATTTTCTTCGTGATCATGTGTTGAAGGGCGACATCTCCATCGAGCACGTGAAGGCGAAGAAACGGTGGCTGATATCTTCACAAATCCCTTGGATGAGAAGATATTTAGCAAGTTGCGGTGTGAGCTAAATATCCTAGAATCTTCGAATGTTCTTTGAAAAAGGACACTCATCCTAACACTTGTGCAAAATTGATGACTTAGATGTGCAACACATGAAGAAACATTTTTCTTCAATCAATGAAGAATAACACTCTAAGTGTGAAGAAATTAATGAAGAAATTGATTCTCAGAACCCTACGACAATTGTACGCGGTGTCTGAAATCATCATTCTTATACGGTGGGTCACGCCACCACCAAAGTTGAAAATCTTCTTTTTGAAATTCCTCAGTTTTTGAAATTCTTCAGCTTTTCAAATTCTTCAACTTTGCAAAATCTTCACTATTTCCGTCGTTTTTCTTCATTGTCTATATATATATATATACAGACGGTCTATTCTGCTAATATTAGCAGAATAACTATTCTGCACACCACTTCCGCACTGCACGCTGAACGCAAGTCCACTGCATCTTCTTAACGACGAGCACTGCAATATAGAGTACTGAACTTCGCGTCGGAAAAAACTGCACGCGGTGTTTTTCTGGTACTGTTTTCGCTCTAATTTTTTGATTGTTTATCGGAACGAGGCATATAATATACCGTTGAAAAGCTATGGATTAGGCGCAACTTCGACATGTTGAACAGTTTTCGAGATTCCACACGGTTTAAGAGCAGTTTTGAAAATGGTGCGGCGGATGACAAGTGGCAGCGAGTGTTTTTCGCGTTTTTTTCTAAACCGCTTGTCGGAATGAAGCAAATGATACGCCATTGGATAGATATCGTCGAGGCGCATCTTTTCCATTTATATATCTTTCTCTAATTCCTTACAGTTTAAGAGCAGTTTCAAATTTACTAAATCGCGGAATTCTGTTTTTCAAGTTTTTTAAAATTTTCGGTATTGTTTTTGCTCCAGTTTTTGAACCGTTTGTCGAAACGAGGCGTGTGATACGCCGTTGGGTAGCTACGAACGAGGCGCAATTTTCATATGTTTCAATGTTTTCGAGATTCCTTACGGTTTTTAGTCTATTTTGAAAATCGTGCGGCTGACTACGAGAGGCAGTGATAGTTTTTCGTGAAATTTTTACAAAACGCTTCTCGGAATGATTCAAACGATACGCTGTTAGAAAGGTATCGATGAGGCGCAACTTTTTCATGTAGAACACTCTCTCTAATTCTTTACGGTTTAAGAGCAGTTTTAAATTTACCGAAACGTGGACACTCTGTTTTTTGCGACACCCAAATTGACGTGGGTACTTCATCCGACTGAAAACCGCACTGCATCGAACGAAAAACCGCAGTGCATCAGACGGGTAAGAGAACTGCATGGTTTCTTTTATTCAAACATAATTTTTTTAAGGACGAGAAAGTAGAGTGCACTTCACATCGGGTGTAAATGAACCACACCACTATCAAGTGAACCGCGTTACTTTTTTTTTGCTTCGATAACAATTTTTTGCACTTATGGGATGAACAACGTCATACGGCCGACCGCACTGCTTCTGAATGAAAACCGCACTACATCGGATGGGCAAGTGAACCCCGTAAGTTTTCTCTTTTTTCAAACTTGTTTACGCTTATTTGTGAACCTCATGGTTAGAGTTAGTGCACCGTGTGGCCCAGACTAGAGAATTGCATTGTTTCGGTTGGTGAAAGTGAATCGCAGGGCAGAAACTAGTGGACTTCATCTAAAAAGAAACAAACTTCTTCTGAAAATACGGGCAACCGCACTGCAATAGCGACACAGGGAACTTCACACAACGACGAAGTGCACTGCAGGCGTCGATGCATTTTTTACTGATTTTGAACACACAATACCACATGGAACGATTGCCCTTCACAAATTGAAGCGAACTGCATGCCATTTTTTGTCGTTTTCCTAACCTTTTTTTAAACACGTCTGAAACTAAACTGTGAACATCAGTGAGTTTCACACACACGAGCGGCGCAAACCGCAAGCATTGCACAAATAGGACCATGTAATCTTTTTACAGAAGACTACTTTACAAAGAGAAATCCAGTATGAATCACACACGCATCAAGCAAACTGCATAAACGAGCTGGCCGAGCTGCACGCCCGCACAACCCTGCTTCATGCCGCTCGGCGAGCTGCGCTCTTTGTCGCCGTCTGAAACTGCACTAGGGGTAATTCCACGCGAACTGCACTGAACTTGCAAAACAAAATCCGAAAAAAGCAAGAAATTGAACCAAGTGTGCCACCGTCGTCTGGGAGCCTGCGGAGGAAAAACGATCAACAAAAAATAATCCAGTACTTGGATCCCACACCAGTACTGCACTGTCCCGTGGGACGAACTCCTCGCCCATGCGAGCCGAGCTGCAGCATCGTTCGCAGCACACTGATGCTGATGGCCACGCCTGGACACAGACAAGGACGAGAATAAGGGGAGGCGCAGGACTCCGGCGGCGGCGCCCGTAGTGGCTGCATCCCGATGCTGATGGTCACGCCTGGATCTGGTGGTGGAGAACTCGTCCACGGTGTGTCAGGTTCCGGCGTGGTCGGGTTGTGGAGGCGAGGTAGGTGTGAGGCGCCCGTCGATGACAGGGAGAGGCGCTCGTCGACGGTGCTGTTTGGAAGGCTCCTGCTTGGAAGGCCCACTGGCGCCGCCGCCGCTTGTGGCGAGCAGTGCTCGCTTGGATCCTATCGGGATCCGGTGGCCCCCGAGGCGGGAGGTGAGCACGCTGGGGGAGGGCCGCCAGGGAGGTCCACATCGGGAGCCAAGGGGGCACCAGGGACCTGCGCATCGCAGGGCTTGGGGAGGGGCGTCGGGGAGTCGAGAGTCAGAGCATCGGCGGCGGCGAGACTTGTGGATCCGGCGGGAGCGTGATGGAAGGGGGCGGGTCTAGGTGCCTGGGCACGGTGGCGGGCCGTCGGCTGGCTGGGAGTGCGGCGCTATGGGTTGGGGAAAGGGAGGCGCCGGCCGGGATGGAGAGGAGGCACGGCGGCCATGGCTAAGCTATTTGGCGAACTGCGAGGTGGGGCGGCGTGGGGAGGTAGCCGGCGAGGCGCGCCATTGGAGTTGGCCTCGGCCGAGAGGGACATGGGGCGGCGGAGGGGAGTGGGGAAGAAGGTGGAGGTGAGGCGGCGTGGGGATCTGGCAGGAAAGGTGGGGGCGTGGGGTGGATAAGGTGCGGGGAGGGGTCGGGTTTTGTTTTTGTTTGTCTCGACGCAGTGTTAGCAGAATAAGGTTTTTGGGGTGCAGAATAAGGTCTTAAGGGGTTTTATCATAATAGACCCACCTATATATATATATATATATATATATATATATATATATATATATATATATATATATATATATATATATATATGGGTTTATGATGCGGAGCATTCCACGATCATCCCCATGCATCCACAACCGTCTCATCAAGAGCCAAGAGGACCCATGACACGAGCTAGAGCTAGAGCTCTCGAGAACGAGGTGACCTCCTTCCTTATTGATATCACATATGATCCACTCGAGACATGGCTACTACCTAAGTCCGATATGCTATGCATGATTAGGTGTCAAGGGGAACCTCCCGAGGATGCACGTGAAGATGGACAAGCCGCCAAGTTCATGGATGAAGAGAACCAACGGAAACGGGCAAAATCACCTTCCAGGCCCCGGACATCCGGCCATGACCCTGGACATCTGGCCCCTGGAGCTTCCATCTCAGCATCAGCCAAGCTGCCCCAGTCTCCAGGGCCCGGACATCCGGCGTCCAAGCCCGGACATCCGGCCCCCAGCCCGGATATCCGGCCTGAAGCCCGGAAATCCGGCACCTCTCACCCGGTTCTGCAGAATCAGTCGCCACAGCCCGGACATCCGGCCGGGTAGCCCGGACATCCGGCGCCTCGCGAAGGCCCGGACATCCGGCCCGACGCCCGGACATCCGGCCTCCCCTGCCTGCGTGCAGTGTATCCAGGACAAGTCCCTTGTACCCCTTCGCCCCCGAGACTATATATGCTTGATCCCCTTCCTCTTTCTAGGGTAGCATTGGATTAGCTCATATTCTTGTGTGAGAGCCTTTGCTCATCCACTTGGCTACTTCTCCTCGGAGATCAGGACCTCTACGGAGAAGATCCCCAGGCGGATTCAAGACCCCCTTCTAGGGTGGACCCCATCAAGGCCTCCTCACGGAGAAGAACGGCTACCGTTTGTATCGTCCTTTGTTGACCTTGAATCATGTATATCCCTTTGTGTTCATCGATCTAGCGCTTGTGTGATTGATCTCTTGTCGGTTGAGTGAATTCTCTCTCGTTTTCCCCGTGTTTTCCCTCTTGTTCTTCCGCGTGTTCTTCGTGATTCACCGTAGGATCCGCTCCAACGTGAAAGATCATCCACGTAGGGTTCCGCCGTACATCATCTATGGTATCATGAGCCACGTTGATCACGTTTTTGGAGCCCCTACCCCTCTTGTTCTAACTTGATTTTGTTGTTTTTGTCCTAATTCGGAAAATTCCCCACAAAAATAGCCCCAAATTTTTTTTGTGATTTGTTGGTGTGATGAAGTTTTGTTGGATTTGATCCGCGGATTTCGTGTGTTGCAGGTAGATCTAGCTTTCCCCACCATTTCCACAATTTCCATCCACAAAATCGCCCAAATTTTGACCGGATTTGACCTCTCCACGCGGTGTTCATCGAGCCCGGACATCCGGCCCGAACAGCCCGGACATCCGGCATCCCGGACATCCGGCCCGACCAGCCCGGACATCCGGCGCCCCGGACATCCGGCTTCCAGCCCGGAAATCCGGCTCCTGGCAGCATCAATCCCCATCCACCACCCCGTTCACCGCCTAACTTTCGCCAAATTTTGTCCCGTGCCCACATACACTTCCATATACCTCCACCACTTCCGCATAATGCCACCATAGCCTTTCCCACTACCAATTCCGACAATGTTGCCAACTTTTGCCTTGAGAATTTGAGTTGGGGTTTCCGTATCCTTTTGTGTTTCGGCTATCTAGGTACGGTTCAACATCAACATCACCACCGCTCATCTTCAGCAAGGACGGTAACATTATCGACACCTTTGTCATTACTTGCAATTGCATTGATAACCATCATAGCCCATCTTTTGCGTTGCTTACCCATCGAGACTAGCCATTGAGTATTGCCGGCAACGTGACTTGTGCACATTAGTGATCATACTCCATAGCATACATACCATACCAAAGTAGTGCATATCTTAGCATCAACTTGTGTGTCACAAAGTTGTCATCGCATACACAATTGCTATCTTGGTTCATGAAGTTTTACATGAGAAAAGAGCTCAAAAGAGAAAGAGCCAATCAAGCTTTTAAGCAAAGAGAGAAAGATAAGCAAAGAGCTTACGAGCAAGAACCATAGCATCATACAACATTAAGATTGTCATAGTTGATCATCTTGGATCAACACATCGAAACACCATACATATAGCATACTTGGGATAGAAGTCGTTGCATTTTTACTTAGTAGGTTGTGCACAAGTTCGTATCCGCCTATTGTGGAATCGTGCTAGCGTCTCTCTAGTGTTATGCAACAAGAGCATCTTGGTGAATTCCACATTTTGGCTCATCCTTGGTTGCATAACCCCATATTATATATTTGCGTGTGTGTTTCCGTGTACCATATCTTGCTATTGGTCTACTTGTTGCATATGCAAATTTGTGAATCATTTCCAACATTATTGAGTCTCACTTACAATTGCATCAAATTTTGTGCCACCATCCTAACCGAGCTCCACCATAAGCTTTTATTTGTGTAGGTGTGAGAACCGACAAGAATCGGTACCAAGAGTGCTATTTCATTGTCCGCATTTGAGTGAACTTGATTCATCTTCAACATCGGTCAAAGGTACATTGGTATAAGTTCTTTTCCGTTCTACCACTCACATTTTGCTTGGAATGATGGATAGGCCAAGTTCTTCTACCAACCCACTCTTCATCGAGCAAGACGACGACATGTCTTCATACGTCACCAAGAGCCACCTCTTTGGTGCACTGTGAGCGTTGCACCAAGATCAACAAGCAATGAGCGACCGCATCGACAACCTCGCCACCGACTTGCGACTCTCCGAGCAACGTACAAGAGACTACTTCGACAACAAGTTCGACGCTCACAAGCAAGAGAACGATGCAAGAATGGACGAGATCCGCGCTTTGATGAGAAAACGGCATCATTCAACTTCTTCATCATCAAGACGGAGCCGCTCGAGTCGACACTCCGACGACACCTTCTACGACTCAAGTACACCTACTTCGAACACTCTTCGTCGTGCTGCTCGTCAAGACCGTCATGCCTCTCGCAACCCGCTACATGACAAGCATTCGCAAGAGCAAGTTGATGATCAAGTTCCTCGTCCTCAATCAAACCAAGAGGCTTTTGCTCAAGCTCAAGAACGACAACGTCTTAAATGCCGCCAACAAGAGGAAGAACGAGCACGTCTTCACCAAGGCGAACAAGACGCCAAGGCCCAACGCGTCTTCAACAACAACAACGTGGCGCAAGCTCTTGAGGCGCAACGTGCCCTTCAAGAATCAAGTAGAGCCTTCGCCAACCGCAATCATGAGCAGGCGCAATCAAGAGGAAGCCCTTCGAGAAGAAATCCAAGAGAGGAACTACCAACCTCATGTACAACGTCAAGTTCCTCAAGCCCCTCCGCAAGCTCGTCAAGCTCCACCCCAACCTCAAGTTCAACAAGAGCAAGTTGATCATGGTCTTCCTCCGTGCCAAGAGCAACATGAAGACGATTACAATCCATGTCAAGGACGTCATCATCAACATCGCCAACAACATAATGAAGAGCAACGCTACGGCAAGCTAAAATTCACAATGCCCAAGTTCAACGGAAGCAATGACCCCGAAGACTACCTCTCATGGGCATTGAAGGCTGACAAAATCTTTCGGTTGCACAACTACGATGAAGCGAAGAAAATCGCTATGGCATCACTTGAGTTCCAAGACTATGTGCTCATATGGTGGGAACAAATCATTGAGCGACGACAAGCAAGAGGCGAACCTCCAATCACCACTTGGGCTCAAATGAAGGATGTCATGTGAGCACGTTTTGTGCCAACCTACTACAACCGCGACCTCTTCAAGAAACTCCAACTACTCAAGCAAGGAACAAAGAGTGTTGAAGAATACTACAAGGAAATGGAGATAGCCATGATTCGAGCCAATGTCAAAGAAGATGATGAGCAAACTATGGCACGTTTCTTGAATGGACTCAATCATCCCATCAAGAAGATCGCCGACTTCCAACCATACTCAACCCTCATTGAGCTCGTGCATCAAGCTACAAAGGCGGAACGCCAAGTGCAAGATGACTTCAAATGCACGCCAAGTACTCATACAAGACCTACGGCTTCTCCAACAACCAAGCTTCAACGACTACTCCAACATCTACTTCGACCAAGCTTTCTTCAAGAAACGATGACAAGTCAAGTTACAAGAAGACTTCGACAAGTTCAAGTCGTCCTCCTCCTACTACAAGCAACCTCAAGCCGCATGCTTCATCCTCTACTCCGACCGATGACACCATCAAGACAAGCTCCTTCAAGTGTTTCACTTGTGGCGGCCGAGGCCACAAGTCATACGAATGCACCAACAAGCGCACCATGATCCTCAACGACGATGGCACATATGACTCCATGAGTGAAGAGGACATGGAAGCTCTTGAGCAAGTGGCCATGCACCGGCGAGTGAACGAAGATGAAGATGACCAAGTCTTTTGTGATGAGGATTGAGCCCGCTCTCGTTGTCTCCAAGGTCTTGACTCTTCAACATCAACAAGAAGAAGACCAACGATGCCACATCTTCCACACAAAAGCCGGCATCAATGGACGGTCCATCAAGGTCATCATCGATGGAGGTAGTTGCCACAACTTGGCAAGCGAAGAACTATGCTCCAAGCTCCAATTGGTAAAGAGGAAGCACCGCATCCCTACAAGGTTCAATGGCTAAGTGACTCCGGCACTATACGAGTTGAGCATACGGTCCTAGTCTCTTTCAAAATTGGTGCATACGAAGACACTTTGGAGTGTGATGTGGTCCCAATGACCGTTTGTCACCTACTTCTTGGTCAACCATGGCAATTCGACCGTGGTGTCATACACAATGGGCGTACCAGTTACTATAGCTTCAAGATGAAAGGGAAAGAATATGTGCTACGACCTATGTCTCCTAGTCAAGTGATAGCCGACAAACAAGCCACCAATCATAGAGACAAGAGCGAGAAAGTGATCCAACCAAAAGTAAGTGAGAGCCACAAGCCAAATTTGAGCGACTCTTCGCCTAGAGAGAACAACCTCATTCTATTTGCCACCAAACGTGAGATGAGAGAAGTGTGTGAGAACCCATCGAGTGTGATGCACTTTGTCCTTGTGTGCAAGGATGGAGAACCAAAAACTAACACCATTCACGAGCTACCTTTGGTGTTTCAATCTCTTTTGCAGGAATTTCAAGATGTTTTCCCCGATGAGCTACCTCCGGGTCTACCTCCTCTTTGAGGCATTGAGCATCAAATCGACCTCATCCCCGGAGCGCCTCTACCAAACAAAGCTCCATACCGAGCCAATCCCGAAGAAACCAAGGAGATTCAACGGCAAGTACAACAACTCATCGACAACGGCCATGTATGTGAAAGCCTAAGCCCTTGTGCCGTTCCGGTTATTCTTGTGCCTAAGCCCGATGGAAGTTTCCGCTTGTGTTCCGATTGTAGACCTATCAATGCTATTACCGTTCGATATAGGCATCCCATTCCCCGCTTAGATGACATGCTTGACGAACTAAGTGGAGCCAACTTTTTCTCAAAAATTGATCTTAAAAGTGGCTATTATCAAATCCGCATACAAGAAGGTGATGAATGGAAAACTGCTTTCAAAACCAAATTTGGTTTATATGAGTGGTTAGTGATGCCTATGGGTCTTTGAAGCTCCGGTACTTTTGTGCATCTTATGCATCATGTGCTTCATCCTTATATTGGAGTCTTTGTTGTGGTTTACTTTGATGATATTCTTGTGTTTAGCAAAACCATGAAAGAGCACATCAATCATGTAAAATCTATGTTGCAAACTCTTCAAGGGAAAGTCTTTATGCAAACTTGAAAAAATGCACTTTTGGAGTTGACAAAGTGGTTTTCTTGGGTTTTGTAGTATCCTCAAAGGGTGTCCATGTTGATGAATCTAAAATTCAAGCAATTAAAACTTGGCCCCAACCAACCAATTTGCAACAAGTGCGAAGTTTTCTTGGTCTTGCGGGTTTTATCGTCACTTTGTGAAAGATTTTAGCACAATTACCGCTCCTTTGCATGCCTTGAGTAAGAAGAATACTCCCTTTGTTTGAGGAACTTTGCAATCAACCGCTTTTGATGAACTCAAGTCTTTGCTTACTCATGCTCCGATTCTTGCTTTACCCAATTTTGACAAAACTTTTGAGGTTCATTGTGATGCAAGTGGTACCGGAATTGGCGGAGTTTTGATGCAAGAAAAACGAGCCATTGCTTATTTTAGTGAAAAACGATCCGGTGCTCAACCTAATTATCCCATCTATGACAAAGAATTGTATGCTTTAGTGCGTGTGCTACATGTTTGGGAACATTACCTTAGACCTCATGAGTTTGTCATCCATACCGATCATGAAACGCTTAAATACCTCAAAGGTCAAACTAAATTGAACAAACGACATGCAAAATGGAGTGAATTCATTGAATCTTTTCCTTATGTGATCAAGTACATTAAGGGTAAAGAAAATGTAGTTGCCGACGCGCTTTCACGCATATGCATGCTTGTCACTCAACTTGAGTTGAATGTTATTGGTTTTGAGCATATAAAAGACTTGTATGAGCATGATCCATCTTTTGCTTCTCCTTATGCTAAGTGTCTGACGCATACGTCTTGGGAACAATATTACATCAAGGATGGTTATCTTATGAAAGCTAACAAACTTTGCATTCCCGAGTCTTCTCTTCGTTTGCTCCTTTTGCAAGAGGCTCATGGAGGCGGACTCATGGGACACTTTGGACGCGACAAGACATTCGCCACGCTCTCCAACAACTACTTTTGGCCCAAGATGTTCATGACGTCTCACGCTTCACCAACCGATGCTATACATGTCGCAAAGCTAAGTCTAAAGCTCAATCTCATGGTCTTTACATGCCTCTTCCTATTCCATATCAACCATGGGAAGACATTAGTATGGATTTTGTACTTGGTTTGCCTAGGACTCAAAATGGCAAGGATTCCGTGTTTGTTGTTGTGGATAGATTTTCTAAGATGGCACATTTCATTCCTTGCAACAAGATAGACGATGCTTCACATGTTGCAAATCTCTTTTGTAGGGAAATCTTGCGACTCCATGGCGTACCAAAGACAATCGTCTCCGATCGTGACGTCAAGTTCTTGAGTTACTTTTGGAAGACCCTATGTGCCAAGCTCGGAATCAAGCTCTTGTTCTCCTCGGCATACCATCCTCAAACCGATGGCCAAACGGAGGTGACGAACCGCACACTATCCACTCTACTTCGTGTCTTGATCAAGAAGAACATCAAGGAGTGGGAAGCATGTCTACCCATCGCCGAGTACGCCTACAATCGTGCAAGACATTCATCTACCGGCAAGTCCCCCTTCGAGGTCGTCTACGGTTTCAACCCGTTGTCCCCATTGGACATTCTACCACTTCCTCTCCAAGAGCGCACCAACATGGATGCGAGTGCACGAGCAAGCTACATCAAGAAGATGCACGAAGATACAAGGCACACCATTGAGCGACAAGTACAACGCCAAGCAACCAAGCTCAACGCCAACAAGCAACCCATCGTCTTCAACATTGGTGATCTCGTGTGGCTACACCTTCGCAAGGACCGCTTCCCCAAAGAACGCAAGTCCAAGCTTCTCCCTCGAGCCGATGGACCTTTCAAGGTGCTAGAACGCTACAACGACAACGCTTACAAGATCGACCTACCTCGAGACAAATACAACGTGAGCGACATCTTCAACGTCAAGGACCTCGCACTATTCCATGGAGATGAAGCTTTTGATCCGAGGTCGGATCTCTCCCAGGAGGGGGGAGATGATGCGGAGCATCCCACGATCATCCCCATGCATCCACAACCGTCTCATCAAGAGCCAAGAGGACCCATGACACGAGCTAGAGCTAGAGCTCTCGAGAACGAGGTGACCTCCTTCCTTATTGATATCACATATGATCCACTCGAGACATGGCTACTACCTAAGTCCGATATGCTATGCATGATTAGGTGTCAAGGGAACCTCCCGAGGATGCACGTGAAGATGGACAAGCCGCCAAGTTCATGGATGAAGAGAACCAACGAAACGGGCAAAATCACCTTCCAGTGCCCGGACATCCGGCCATGACCGGACATCCGGCCCTGGAGCTTCCACCTCAAAGACGCCTAAGCTGCCCAGTCTCGAGGGCGGACATCCGGCGTCCAAGCCTGGACATCCGGCCCCCAGCCCGGATATCCGGCCTGAAGCCCGGAAATCCGGCACCTCTCACCCGGTTCTGCAGAATCAGTCGCCACAGCCCGGACATCCGGCGCCTCGCGAAGGCCCGGACATCCGGCCCGACGCCCGGACATCCGGCCTCCCCTGCCTGCGTGCAGTGTATCCGGGACAAGTCCCTTGTACCCCTTCGCCCCCGAGACTATATATGTTTGATCCCCTTCCTCTTTCTAGGGTAGCATTGGATTAGCTCATATTCTTGTGTGAGAGCCTTTTCTCATCTACTTGGCTACTTCTCCTCGGAGATCAGGACCTCTAAGGAGAAGATCCCCCAAGCGGATTCAAGACCCCCTTCTAGGGTGGACCCCATCAAGGCCTCCTCACAGAGAAGAACGGCTACCGTTTGTATCATCCTTTGTTGACCTTGAATCATGTATCTCCCTTTGTGTTCATCGATCTAGCGCTTGTGTGATTGATCTCTTGTCGGTTGAGTGAATTCTCTCTCGTTTTCCCCGTGTTTTCCCTCTTGTTCTTCCGCGTGTTCTTCGTGATTCACCGTAGGATCCGCTCCAACGTGAAAGATCATCCACGTAGGGTTCCGCCCTACATCAGTTTATGTCCTCTACAACATTCACTTATGGCTATTTCTTCAAGTTGCATTTTCTGCTAAGTGAATGTGATCGGACCCTTCCCCCTCTATGCTATACTCAACCCAATCTATTCACAAATTCTTCATGTGCGTTCTATTTGAAACTCGTTCAAAATCTTCACTGTGTCCTTGTCAGCTGAAGAATTTGCGAACGGAACTTAAAACTTATCTTATCCAAATTTTCGGTTTTGCCGCTCAAACTGTCACGTATCCCACGATAGACTTATCTATTCACCCACGATCTAACACGATCTCCACTTTTCAGTACGTGGGTGAAAAATGTCATGCGAATGAGAAGGGTCAGGGGCACATTCGTCCTAAATCTTCGGGCAAACAATTTTTAACTGCGACTATAAATACCCCTGACCCCTTCCTCACTTCCTTTACTCCGCTCGACCGCTCTCTCTCTCTCTCTCTCTCGCGCGCTCTAGCTTCTCAAAGCCTAGCGCCGCCGCTACTCCATCATCACCGATGAGGAAGAGCTTCACTGCCTCAACCTCGTCAGCTGTCAAGATTTTCTACCGCCGCATGGAAATCTTCATTCCGCCGCCATCAGTAGCTGTCTTCCTCCGCGAGTTAGGGCGTGGAAGATCTACACCGATTTAACTTCACTGTTCTACTTCACAGGTTAAATCGTGTTCTTCATCAAGGGTAATTAAAAGTTACTTTACTGCCCTCTTTGATTCAAATTTTCTCTACAAAATCTTTGAAGGTGTTTTATTCTTCAAATCCTCACACACAAAACACCTCACTAGTCATCTGTTCTTGATTTATTTCTCTAAGCATCATTTTTCTTCAAGATTCCTCAATTGTGTGGATCCTTGATCTATACAACTCTGGAACCTAAGACAAATAACGCTTAGTGAAATTCTTCAAGACTCATCTGGTCAAATTCCTCAAACTTGTTCTTTTTGAAAAACCTTCTGAGAACGCATATGACCTCTCCAAATTCCTCGCAACTATACTCGCTCACGGTACTCATGTCCGCTTTGAATCACTAGGTTCTCATCAACTTAACTCATTTGCAGTGTTCCTCGAAGAAAAGTTGCATACTTCTTCAGAGAATTCGATTGTTCAAATTCCTCAACTGAAGAATATGGCAGACGGTAAGAAGCCACAGAAATGAGGAAAGAGGCCTGAGGTCATGACTTCGTTTGAAATACCTGAGGACATCTATGCTTACTATTGCACACCTGATGAGGCTAAGTTCATAAAGGAAAACAAAAATCAGCGCAAGGTGCGCATACAGAGGATTGAAAGGAGATGGGCAAGAGAATGGAGGGACTACAGATATGTAACTCCAAATTATATGAAGAAATTCGCACTAAATCCTCCATGCCCAAGAGCTCCATTGGCACCTGGCCAAGAAGCTAACCCCACCAGCATCAAGCGTGGTGAGGATTTTCCTGAAGAATGGGCCAAACGCCAAGCCAAGTTGGTGAGACAAGCCAAAGAAGCAGTGAGGAAATTCAATGAAGACTCTGCTGCTGCTGCCACTGAGGCCTCTGTCAAGCCTAGAAAATCAATGGCAAAGAAGCCCGCTCACAAGCCAAGTGCTTCACCAACTATGCCCTCATGGCCAAGTTCCTCAGCAATGCCTCACGGCCAGAATCTTGAAAGCCCTCACGGCCAGATTCTTCAAAGCCCTCACGACCAGTTCCTCATGCTGCTCCTGCTCCTCCAAAATCCTCAGCTCCTCCCCCAAAGTCCTCAGCTGCTCCGACAAAGTCCTCAACACCTGTACATCTGGCCACGTGCCAATGGACTACATGCATCTCTATTGCCTCTGGTGCCTCAGCGAGTTCCTCAGCTGCACCAAAATCTTCATCAGGCCCCACTCTGCTGAAGACAAAGGCAACGGCTGCTCGAGGTCCTCGGCCAAGTCCGAAGAAGAAACAGGTTGCCTTCCAAGTGTCATATGATGATGAAGCTGATGATGATGAACTTGCAGAAATCATCAGAGACAGACAAGAAAAGGGCCGCTAGAGCCAAAGGCACAAATGTGCCACTGCTTTTGGATCCAAGGGCGATCCTCGATTACATTGATCTCTGGCACAAGGATCCAAATACTCCTATGCCTGATTTCAATCTGACTCCTGGTCAAAGTCACATGCTGACCCATTTCATCACTGAAGAGAAATGGAAATTTGAGAAGGCTAGGCAGATCAGAAGGCTCAGTTCAGAAAGGAGAAGTTCCTGAAGAAGAACATTGTCAATATGACAACTGATGAACTCCTCAAGATCCAGTCTAAAATCAAAGCCCTCAGCGATGATTTCAATGCTTACTACGCTGATTGGCAAGGAGCCAAAGTCAGGTTCGTTAAACTGACTGAGAAGTTCACAAATGTTGCGGCCCCATCGCAACAAGACATTCCTCAAGCTGAAGCTTCTGCTTAGCCAACTGAAGAACATGCCAAAGACCGGCGATGATACCAGTCAGCGATGAAAATGCTAGTTCCAGGGCTGATGACTCCATTCCAGCCGCTGAAGAAATTGCCAGGGCATCCACTAGTGGTGCGCCTGAAGAAACTGAAGAAGTCAGGGCAACTGCATCAGTTGCGCCTGAAGAGAATCAACCAGATTCCTCAGCTCCTCCTGCGCCTACACCAACTCCGATCCTTCCATCTGCATTATATGTGAAGAAGACCAAGGCTGCAGAGCGAGCTGCAGTGAAGAAAAGGAAAGCATCAAGTGCTTCAGAATCTTCAGCTCCAAAGAAGATGAAGCCTATGACCAGCTCACTTGAAAATCCAATTGATGCTGTTCCAATTTCCACCATGCCATCAAAGGACCTTGTTCCTTTTGGTGAAGAATATGCGATCCCAAGCGGATCTGATGAAGAACCTCAATCTGCTGCTTTGTTAGAGCAGGTTGATGAAGAAATTGAAGTGGATACGATCCCTTCAACGCCTGTTGCTTCCTCGCCAATGCCTCAGTTCACAGCTGAAGAGGCTGGCGTTGAAGAAATTGAAGATGAAGATGTGGACATTGGTTGCACAACGCCCGTGATGAATGATGATTTTTGGGAAAGTCAGCACCCAAATTCTGTGTCGCGACCGGTTTTCTGGATATTAATTTCCAGAAAATGGCCGTTGTGCTCACTAGCCCCAGGATTACTGTTAGCTGATGAGGCACCAACTTGATACAGAAACTCCAAGCAAAATACAAAATATAAGTAGTACGAGACCATTCTGGCCTGGGAGTACAACAATGGTTTCTAGTGGTTGATGGCGGAAGCGGTTTGTGGATCATCAGTGTCTATGGGACTCCATCTCCCACAGGAACAACTGACCAGGATAATTCCTATCTTCGCGAGGCTGCGGTGTCCGTTTCTTAGGTTCCGGGGCGGTCATCGCAATGCCCCTCTCCATGCAAGACATCTGGCCAAGACAATAGCCAGGGACAAGCCAATGAGTACTTTGAATGTACTCGCAGACATTATGAACACGGGAATAATATAAATGATAATCGTGCACGGAAATATTCTATGATCGCATCGTTATTCATAACATAAAATCTCTGATGCATGCAAGCAGGTTATTTATATGTAACAAGAATATGAAATGACAGAGGAGGAAATTCAATGCACCATTCGGATGTCTGAAGCAACGTCTCGAAATGGTGGTAAATAACAAGCATGCCTCAGTCGGGCGTCTGAGCGACACCATATAAAGGGCTTATAAGGGAAATAAATAACCAGTAATGCCACAGTCGGGCGTCTGAGCGACACCACATAAAGGGCTTATAAGGGAAATAAATAACCAGTAATGCCACAGTCAGGCGTCTGAGCGACACCACATAAAGGGCTTATGAAGCAATTGCATTCATAGTGAATATCCAGGAGGTAGAACCGTCTAGGGATACTCAATAAATCAAGTAACGGCAATGGTTAGTCCATGATAAAACTAATCATAATCATCATAATCAACACAAGTCACAAATCATGATCCACGTTCTGGTTTAGCAGTTTCTCCTCCGAAGACCGACACTAAGACCGATACTTGACCTGACCTGCATCGTAGTCCCAACCATGGACACGGCTATTCGAATAGGTTTAATCTCTGCAGAGGGTGTACTCTTTACCCACGAGCAACGGATTCCTTTAGTCCATCGGGGCTAATTCCGTCTACGGCCTTTTTGTTGAAAACACACCTAACTTGCACACACCAGCTTAACTCACCGGTGTCTGGAATCACCCATGACACATGTCAAGCAAAACTCTAAGTGGGGAGGCTACAACCTCGACATAGCATGGGATCACAAAATTTATACCGCGCGCAAACTAGGGGAGCTACCCCTTCGGCTACAACCGGAACACCCATGCCCCCGGGTCAAATGGCATGCCTACCGGATGCCTCGGTATCTTCCATCATGGCCTCTTTATGCGGTGTGTGCTAGGAAAGGGGTTGACAACTTCTTGAACCGTGCACGTTATGGGAGGGACAAGTGGTAGTCTGAAACAAGTATGGGGGTTCTTTGGAACAAGACTAGATCTATGGTCGACTCAGGAGGTTTAAGCATTCCCTGCATGATTAGCATAACAAAATATTTCAAACAACAGGATCACCGCTCATTATACCTTACCATGCCATACCGGCCATAACTGTCCCAACGGAGACCGGCGACAAGCTCACGCCTACCCAAGGCAGAGGCCTTCCCGGATTCCTTTCCGGCATGCATGTAAGGCACATGAAGATGATTACCATCACCAGTATAATCATTTCCAACAGCAAGGAGAATCACAAATATGCATTCATGCAAATGATCATATCACATGAAATAACAAGTATTCCGAAATGAGGTGGTGTTATAAGCGTGTCAACGAACACACCAAAAATATTATGCCGGGTTCAGAATGCTTGCCTTCAAGGTGTGGAAAGTCAGTGTGCATTCCAATACTTTGAAAGTTTGCTCCTCTCTCTTCAAAATCCTATTTGAAAATATTTTTGAATCAACACGCATTTCCAAAACAGCACAAAAAAGTAGTCTGAATTTTTTTCAAATAAATCTTAAAATAAACTAGACAGAATTTGAGATATGTAGGAAAAAGAATCAATTCATTTGGAGTTTTATTTTAAAAGATATAGCCAGTCAAAGTTTAGTCAAATTCTGATTTTTAAATAAAAAGGAAAAAAAGAAAAACGATTCGAATATGAACACGTCGAAGACGTACTCCGGAAATATGCTTTCACTTAACCCACGTGGACAGGAGCGGGGTCACTGACAGTGGGTCCAAGGGCCCACTGGTCAGGTTTGACCGGTCCATATCTCCCTCCTCTTTCTCGCCCGAACGGGCGGCGAGGCAACAACGATCAACGCCCGTGAACGGCGGCTCCCGGCCAGGCGCCAGAGGGTTCTGGATGGATCCGCAAGACCGGGGCGGTCCTCCGGGTGGTCGTTGGGTCGACGGAGGTGGAAGGAGTTGTCGGCGGTGAGCTTCGCGGCGGAGGAGGTTTCGGGAGCAAAGTGGTTTTGGGGCGGCGGTGGTTCCCGACCAAAATTGAGCAGGGGGACGGGTTCACGGGAGGAAGAGGGAGCTTCTGGTGGAGAGAGTGGAGAAGGGGAGGCACTGGTTGCGCTGAACGGAGCCGGGAGGCGGCGGTGGCCAAACTGGCCGGAGTCGGGGAAGACGGCTTCCCCCCGACGATTGCGGGCTTGGGGGGGGTGCCAAGGGGTGGCCTGAGGTCGCCTGTGCGCTCGGATGGGTTCGGGGCCTCCTGTTATAGCGCGACGAGGTCGGTTCCGCGGTGGTGGATGAGGATGCCGGAGAACCGCCTCTCTGTAGTTTGCTGGTCGACGTGGAGGCGACGAGAGCTAGCCGACGAGCGAGGGGATAAGCTTGCGCGGCACCCAGGGGCAGGTGGCGAGCCGGGGTGGCTCGGGCGGCGCCGACCGGGGCAGGAGGCACCGCGGACGCCAGTGTGGCTCCAAGAGTGCCCTGACGGCGGCGCTGTAGTGTGCCAGGGCGGTCGGGGTGGCGTGGCGGTGCAAGAGGATACGTGACGTGCTAGCTGCTGTTGGCCAAGGGCTGGAGCAGGTGCTTGAGGCGAGACGCGGCTCGGGCGCACGTGCGGGCCAAAAGCACGCTCTGGGCGCGCCTAGAGCACGCTCGGGACGTGTTCGATGAAAAGCCAGGGTAGCCTAGCGTGCTTGAGCGGGGCTGGCAAGTAACAGGGCTAGTTTAGGGTTAGCAAGGGGATCAAGGGACATGGTGGATAGGTCAGGGGCTCAAGTTCACAATATAAACTTGAAATCATGCCAAATCTGGCTATGCACTCAGGGTGTTTGACAAAATGCCAGAGGCATCTAGGCAGGTCTTGGAGTGGTCAAAAACTCCAGATGGTGGTCTCATTAGGTGAATAAAAGGGTGGTGAGGTTAGGTGGCCAAATACAGAAACTAGTTAGTGCAAGTTTTGCAAAAACTCAAATCTGGATAGGAGACAAATGGCATCACTTCTTGAACCAAAAATGACCCAATGGGTGCATGCTCCTGGACTTAGGGGTTTAGTAGGGTGGTCTACAAGCAGGGGAAAGAATCAAGGGCCAAAGAGCAAGCAATACTATGGATGCTATACAAACCATCATGTTGGACCAGAATGAAGATGAGGTTGATTCACTCAAAGCTTTCAAATAACATCACTAGGTTTTTGCATAAAGTTGAATCATAGGATACTACTAACATCCCATAATTTTGGTGGAGGCTAGAAAGAAGTATTTAAATAGGTTGTAGTGCAAAATTGCCCACTGGACCAGAGAAGAAAATTGGGTGTAGAGCTCAAAATATTTAAGGAATGAAATATCTTTTTGCATAAAAGTGGTTTTGTGACATCACAGGACATCCCCAAATTTTGGTGGAATTTCTAAAAGAATTTATAAAAGGGTTGTAGTACAAAAAGGACCATAAAACCATGGGAAACCAATTTTTCAAGAAAATAAGGATCATGGAGATTATTATATAATAAATTCCTCTGATGAAAAGAAAGGATTTTCTTGAGAGGATAAACAAGTCCAATAACATATTTGAAAAGTCTTTACTAGGGGTGAAAACTCCACAACTTAGGGGAAAAGAGAGGCTTTGAAATCAAGAATAAATCCAGAAAAATAAAAATTTAATTTCCTGGCTAAATTTTAATTAAATAAACAAGATTAAAATTTTGGGGTGTCACATTCTCCACTCTTCACCCCAATACAACAAATACCTCAGTCCCCTGCACCAACCGTTCAAATGGGCTCTGAAGAAACTCATCCCACCTCGTCTGTGCATGAAGAAATTCCAGCCACTAGTGCTGAAGAAACTGCTGCTGCTGATCCTTTGAACACGCAGACTGCCACTGAAGAGGAACCAGAAATTCCTCAGCCTGAAGAACCTGAGATTGCGATTCCTGAGGTTGTGATGCAACTCACTGACACTCCAGTGCCCAAGCCAACGGATCCATTCTCAAAGAAGCAAAAGTTCAAGGCTGAAGATTTCTTCAGCGAGCATGTGTTCTTCACTGATTACAACCCCTATGACTCTGCTCGCATAAGGAAGAGGCGTTTCTGGAGTGCTAGTCGAGCCAATTTCTATTCCTCAGTACTGTTCAACAAAGACAAAGTCTTCGATCATGAACATATTCCTCATGTGGACATGGAGTCTCTGCCTTGCTTCGAGCCAGTCCTCAGTGTTCTTCATGATGCTGGATTGCTAAATTTCTGCACTGACATATGTGATTGGAATGAAGAACTCATTCTTCAATTCTATGCGACGCTACACATCACAGAAATCCACGAGGATGTGAATTCATGGGTGCTGGACTGGATGTGCGAAAATACTCACTACAAGGCACCGACTCATCGAATTGCTACGTGTCTTACCACTCAGTCCTCCCCTTGACGGTGCTTGTTGCGTCTACAGTGAACCTGAGCTTTCAAATCATTACATGCAAGTGCTGATGAAGCCTTTGAAGCCAGGGCAGGCCCCTCGAACCAAATTCCTCGTCAAGGAATTACTGTATGTGCCTCGGACTGTCTATCGCATTCTGACGAAGACAATGAGTCCTATCAAAGGCCACGACTCAAATGATGAAGAGGTCGTTGGAATCCTGAATAATAAGCTTTTCAATATCATTCATGGCGTTCCCGTCAACTTCCATGATTTCTTCATGAGGACTCTGGCGAATATTGCTATATCACCATTCGAGCTGAAGCCTTATGCACCATGGATTATGAGATTCATCAGGACAAGGTCTTCATCAATTACAAGGCTGATACTCTGAACCACGGCAGCTCTTGCCTCCAATTGAAGTCCTCAAACGGACATTTTCCTCAGGCGATGACAAAGGCAAGGCAACTGCTGTGATAGATGAAGGCATTCGTCCATTGGATGGTCAATTTCGCAAGGCTGCATCCTACTCCACCAATGATGACTCTGCCACACATGACTCTGACGCTAAGCAAAATCCTCAAGCCACGGCACCGTGGTGATGACTGATCGTGAGTTACTCCTCAGTCTTCATCAGAAAGTTGATCGCAATCATAAATGGGTCAAGCGTCAGTTTGGTTCAATTCTTCACAACATGACATCAACACACAATGCAGTGAAGAAAAACTACTACTACCTCCATGAAACCTTCAACCGTACCTGGGCTGTTCTATCTCATGTCTACAGCGCTGCAGATCTGAAGAAAATGGGTCTCAAGGAAGAATTTGACTGGTCTGCACCTCCAATCAAGAAATTCAAGAAGGTCAAGGTTCCTTCCTTGGTGGCCAGCTCCTATTCTTCATCGTATGCACATCGATGAAAATGAAGACTTGGACAACACTGCGGCAGGCCCTACTACGACAACTGACCCCGACAACGCTGGCGCTCCTTCATCAACTTGATATTCTTCAGGGGCGTTAATCCTCAGTTTCGATCCTTTTGGTCATTGGATGACAAAGGGGGAGAAATTTGAGTTAGTCTTCAAGCGGGTCTATTATATGGGCGTTTTTTGCTAAGTTACAACTCTCGTTCTTCTGAAACTTTATTGGATCGAGTTGTAATCTTAAACCCAATGGTGCTCTGAAACTTTTGATGCACTGTGATCTGATACTCTTGATGTGTTATTCTGCATGCTTGTTCCTCATTAATATTATGGCACGCATGCTGAATTTCATCAGGCACCATATTTCATCATGCATTTCAAATTCTTCATATTATATGTCAAATGCGTGTATGAATTACAAGATATAGGGGGAGATCTCCATGATTTAACTCTTCAAGTGTGCATTTCTTCAAAAGCAAATTCCTCACTATGCACATCTTTAGGGGGAGTTCTTCTATATCTTGCAATCAAATTCCTCAATATCAGTACTTACACTTCATATGTTTATCCCCGTTGAAAACTTAACCTATATTGCCATCAATCACCAAAAAGGGAGATTGTAAGTGCATCTAGTGCCCTTAGTGATTTTGGTGTATTGAAGACTTATAGGTTAAGGGACTAATGCGTTTGTGAGTGTACACAGGTCTATAAGTCTATGAGGAGTTTGATATTCTGAGAGAAAGTCGATCCTAAAATGAATATCTTCGACTGAAGATTTTGGTATTCCTGAAGACTTTCATGAAGACTTTGAAAGTGAAGAAATTGGTGTGTCCGTGAAGAGTTGATATTCATGCGAGGAATATGAAGCTTGAAGAATTTTGTTTTCATAGTTTTGTTTTTCTCTTTCTTGAGTCATAGGAAACACCGTACTGTTAAAGGGGGTCGAGGAAATACTAAGGAAAAATTTCCAAGTGATGCTCAACTCAAAATCCTACACCTACCAACCCCTTCGAGTGAAGCCTTTGGAAATCTCATACGATTCGATCAATTTCTTGATGTAGACGAAGTTCTTACGGTCATTTGAGGAATTTGTTCTGACCGAGGAGTTAGGAATTCGCCGGTGCGGATTGCCTACGATGAGGAACATGATAGCCCCGAGGAATTTGAGAGTCAAATTTCCGACCGTTCTTTGTCTTCTTGCATGACTGTCCCAAAATATCTTATCCACCTAACGGTCATATCAGACAAGAGCATTTATGTCTTATCATGTCGGGCTGCTCCCTAGACTACAAATAGCTGCCCCCTACAACCACTAGCTGGTTGGCTGCTCCGAGAGAAACTGACACTTGTCATTTGAGAGCACCCCATCCTCCGAGGACTTTGAGCGAAAATCATCAAGTGAGGAAAAACCCAAACCCAAACACCTACAAACCCAAAGTGATTGAGCATCACTGAGGAGATTCATCCTGCGTGGATCCGACGCTTGTTACCTTTGAAGAATGTACTTCTTCCAGACGGTTAGGCGTCATGGTCTAGAGCATCCAAGAGGAATTGTGGATCGCCGAGTGACCAAGTCTGTGAAGGTTTGGAATTCGCCTGAAGACTTACCACGAGTGATTGGACGAGGTCTGTGTGACCTTAGTTCAAGGAGAATACGGTGAGGACTTGGTGTCCTAAGCTGCATGCTCAGCGACTGGGTGTCCGGGACTGTGTGTGCTCGAGTTTAAATACTCAGCCGCTCCAACCAAATCATTGTCTTGACCAACCTTACTGGTTCTATTTCCTCAACTCTTTCATTTCCTCATTACTGTGTTGTGTGATTGTTCATATCTGTGTTTGAAGACTTTGACTGAAGACTTTCTCAATTTCCTCAGTTCAATTTCTTCAGTCTGTTTGTCTTCATCTTGTGTTATCCTGTGATTACGCTTTCTATACTCTGTGCTTGTCTTCATTTCATCATGATGACTGTGTCTGTATCCTGTTATGCTTACTTCTAAGTACTTATTCCGCTGCAAGTAGTTCTTCGCTAAGGAATTTCCTCACCGGCAAATTCCTCAGTGAAGAATTCATAAAAATCGCCTATTCACCCCCCCTCTAGTCGATATAATGCACTTTCAATTCCCGGGGTTGCACATGACTCCTATTGGCTATTTGGCTGGTTTTTCTTTTTCAGGACAAAAGCAAGGAACGAGTTTTGGGATTATGCACCGGTACCGGTTCGAATGGAGTAGGACAGTTGGCAAGCAATACATTGAGCTCTTCTTATTCATAAAGCTAGTAATAATCAAACTAGAAAGGAAAAGAAAAATATCTGCACGAATCTTCGCATAACATCAATGGCATAGGACCTAGTTGTGCATTACTTAGAGCACATCTAGATGTGCTTTAACAATACTGTCAAACAAAACCGCTAATCATCATTGCAAACAGCGCATAGAACATGGCTAATGCGACAACCACAACTACACATGCTAGTTCCTTCTTGTCTCTTGCTTTCATCTGTTGCATGTGATTGATTCTTTCTTGCTTCATCGTACTGATTGTACATTCCAGATCAGCCAGTTTCTTCTTCATCTTTATGTTATCTTCTACGAGCTTGGTGATAACACTCCGAGCCCTGCCATGCCATTCTTCATCTAGCCAGTTAACAAAGGCACAAGCCTCATATCCCTGCCAATGTTAAATAGTATTCAGGATGAGCGGTGGCATTAACTGAGTAAAATGATGAACTTAATTAGCACTAACCTCTAAGGGGCAACTTAGAAACCGCCTACCAATGTCGAATCCCTCCGTGCATACACGTTGAGTGGGAGTGTGCCCATGCACACAATTCAGCTTTTGGTACTTCTCGATGGCGCAAAACTCGGAGTCGAACTCGTGTTGCGGGAGTCTGGAGTCATGCTCCGGATCCGGTGGCAGATCGCTTTCCTGGGGGGTAGGGGGGTCATTCAGGACAGATTCAGCAAAGAGCTATACTTTGGACATGCTAAAAAAGATCGGGATAGATTGGAACCTGACAAGACGATTCGGATTCATAGTACACCTGCCTTTTGATGACCTTAGGCAAGCACTCGGTAGCGACCGCCATCGGGGCGGCGATACGAGCAGGTGCAGCCGCACCGATATCATCAGCACCACCTGCGCATTCCCCAATGTCGGTGACGCGAGGGAATTTGGAGGCTATGTAGGGATTTGGGGGGGGGGGGGGCAATGGGGAAACTGTGGAGATAAGCTAACGGTCGGGAACTACTTATGGCACTATATATTGTATACGGAACACTGTTTATACATGTCGTTTGTGTTAGGTATTACAACGTCACACATGATTTCCGCGCAAAACCGTGTGAGAAGACAACGTAGGTTAGATACGGTTGCCGTTACATAACCGTACGTGATGTACTACCCTATCTATATAATTGATTTATGGTAAGATACCATGTAAACAGCCGCTATGCAGATATCTCCGTAAAAAAACAGCCGCTCTGCATATAGAGATGGCGGCGGCGGCCTAGGCAGCGGCTACCGGAGAAGAGGTCAATCCTCGGTCGATGGGCGGTGGCGGCGTCATAGGAGGTCAATCCTCGGTCTGCGGCAGGAGATAGGAGGAGCTCAACCATCGAGGTCGGCGGCGGCGTGATTCGGGCACATCCATCGTGGTCGATGGCGGGATAGTGGAGGTCGAACTTCAGGCGGCAACCGCACTAAGCTTTGCTCCTTGACCCTGCTGTCTCGGCGTGCCGCCGCATCGCTCTTGTTTGTCTGCTGGGTGGAGGTCGCCGCGCGGCTAATTAATTAAGGTATTCTTTTCATGAGTGGCTTAATTAAGGTATTCAATTCCTAAGGGTAGTGTTCTACTAGTACTCTGCGTGTAAATTGACTGGCCATTAATTTTTTTCATTGCACGTCTAGATAACAACATGGAGCGCCCTCAATAATTATGAAAATAAAAACTTGTGATTTATGCACGCATCCTTGGGCAACAGTTAATCCGTGTATTAACATTATTGTTTTGTTTTTAGTTACCATTCGTGTGCTGCAGATGGAACGATCTCGATGGATGAAGAATCGAAAAAAATGCAGATTTTATCAGTGCCGTGACAGAGTTCGTGAATATGGCTGAAAGTACAAAGAGGAGAATTGGTGATGCGGATTACATCATGTGTCCATGTACTGATTTTGCCAATGCAGAGTCACATGAAGTTGCAGATGTCCAGATGCACTTAGTCTCTAGGGGATTCATGGACAGATATACACGTTGGACCAGACACGGTGAAGAGGAGGTCATGGATGAAGATACCCAGGGCAACGAGATGCCAAACCCGGATCAGTGTCACATGGATGTTGAATCTAACACCGGGGCAGAGACGTCAAGCTACCAATGGAACACCGGAAAGCTGAAACACCCACTGAAAAACCAACACATCGACGCAGATGACGACGATCTTGATATGCCAGATTTTGCTGCGATGATTGCAGATTTTAATGGCCCAAAAAAGGATATGATTGGGTACGAGGATCTTCCAACCATTGATGCGGACTCCAGGAGAGAATTGTATCCAGGTTGCAAAAACAAATATTCCAAGTTGAGTGCCACCCTGACGCTTCTCAGATTTAAAGCAGCAAACGGTCTATCAAACAATGGCTTCACAGAGATGTCAGGTCTTTTCAAAGAAATTCTTCCGGAAGATAATGTGCTCCCCAGAAGCACGGATGAAGCGAAGAAAATTGTTTACCCATTGGAACTTGAAGTACAGGAGATGCACGCTTGTGTGAATGATTGTATATTGTGCTGTGATGAGTACAAAGATTTGCGTGCATGTCCCACATGCAAGCATGCACGATACAAGCGTAGGAGAGCAAAAGATAATTACAAATTGGAGGACGAGATCAAGACAGGAATCCCGTTCAACGTTGATTGGTACTTGCCTTTAATTCCAAGGCTGAGGTGTTTGTTTGCAAACCCTAGAGAGGCAAATAGGTTGCGGTGGCATCATGATGAGCGAATTATGGATAGGTTTATGAGGCACCCAAAAGATGGGGCTCAGTGGGAATTAATCGACAACAAGTTTGAAAAATTTGCCAAGGATCCTAGAAGTATAAGGCTCGGGGAGTGTACTAACGGGATGAATCCTTTTGGCGACACGAGCACCAATCACAGCACATGGCCGGTGCTTCTGTGCATATATAACCTAGCTCCTTGGTTGTGTATGAAGAAAAAATACATTATGATGTCAATGATTATCCAACGCCCAAAGCAACCTGGAAATGACATCAACATTTACTTTCAGCTACTGGTAGAAGAACTGCTGACAGTGTGAATAGATGCACCTGCTGTAAAATATTATGATGCTTACAGAAAGGAGATTTTCGATCTACATGCGATGCTGGTGCACACCATTCAAGATATGCCGGCATTAGGCAACACATAGGGGAAGAAAACAAAGGGAGATGTAGGGTGTGTCACATGCATGGATAGGACAGGTAGTAGAAGACTTCCCAACTCGCACAAAACAGTGTATTTGCGTCATCGCTGGTTCTTACGGAAAACTCACCCATACCGAAAGATGAAAGCTGAATTTGATGGTACGGCAGAGGCAAAAGTGCCCCCAAGACCCTATGACGGGGAGGTGGTTCACAACATGGCTAAAAAAATTAATGTTGTGCTTGTCAAGAACCACCCTTTGACGGTGAAGCAAACACCCAAGGGTCAAGTATTTAAGAAGAAATCAGTGTTTTGGAAATTACCTTACTGGGAGATTCTCTGTGTACGTCACAACATTGATGTCATGAACGTAGAGAAGAACATATGTGAAAGCACCCTTGGTACTCTGCTCAAGATTAAGGGTAAAAGAAAGGATAGTGACGGTTCATAGCTTGATATGCTTGCTGATCAATCAAAACGCAAGAGTGAAGCAGAAGATGATGACAAATTCATCAAAGCTCGCCAGAGTTACAATTTCAGTACAAAACAAGCAACACAGTTTTTCACCTATTTGTTGTCAGTTAAGATACCCTCTTCCTACTGCGCAAACATCAGAAGTCTCGTGGATGCGAGCTTAGGTAAAATGAAGTTGGGACACATGAAGTCACGTGATTGCCACGTAATGTTGACACAAATCCTCCCGGTGGCCATCAGGAATCTGATGGACAAAGATATAAGAAACACACTCATTGACCTCTGTGATTTCTTCAACCAACTATGGCAGAAAGTTGTAGATCCTGAAGAGTTGGATCATATGCAAGATGATATTGCAAGAATATTGTCCAACCTAGAGATGTTTTTCCCACCGTCATTCTTTGATGTCATGGTCCATCTCACTATGCACCTTGTCGACGAGATAAAGTATTGTGGTCCTGTGTTTCTTCGCAACATGTATCCCTTCGAGCGGTTCATGGGAATACTAAAGCACTTTTGTTGGAACCAAAACCATCCAGAGGCAAGCATCCTACAAGGTTATACCGCGGAGGAGGTTGTTGAGTTTTGCACCGAATACATGAAACAAATACCTATAGGTTTGCCCCTCTCTCGCCATGAGGGAAGGTTGAAAGGTAAGTCGGTCCTTGCTGGCACGCAAATGGCTGTACCGGATAATTGGCGAGAAAGCCCATTTGATGGTGCGCTTAACAGCCCGATTCTCGGTAGCTTATCTTTGAAGAACACTTGGCGGAGATACGCCAAAGCTTCTTACGAATGGTGCCTTCATCAGATGTGGAGATGAAGGAGCACACTAAGAACTACACGAATGGCTGAAGAATCGTTTGGCACAAGGATCCATCGATGACATTGCTATGTGGTTGGCACAAAAGCCATCACCTACGGTGTTGACATACCAAGCATATGACATAAATGGATACACGTTATACACCGAGGAATGTGATCAGAAGACCTCGTATCAGAACAGATCTGTTCGAATAGAATGCATGACTGTAAATGAAGCTGATAAAAGGGTATACTATGGAACCATCAAAGAGATTTTGGAGCTTGACTATGTGAATGTTAAGGTGGCATTATTCAGGTGTGCATGGATCCCTCTTGGTCATGTAAGGATTGATGAGTACATGAAGACCTGTGTTAACAGGACAACGATGGCATATCACGCAGACCCATCCACTCTTGCCAGCGATGCTACCCAGATTTTCTTTGTGGAAGACCCCTAGCATAAGAACAACCATTTAGTGATGCATGGGAAGAGAAGGGTACTGGGTGTCGATGATGTTGCCGATGAGGAGGAGTATGATGAATTTGATGAGTTGCCAGCCAAGGGATCACGCACCCGTGTAACAGAGCAGCGTAAAATCATCAAAAACCCCTTGTTCATTCGGGGTCAACTTAATGATCCCAGTTCTCCCATGAACATGGGAATTAAGCTGTAAGACTAGTCTTTATTCCTACCCTGCAACTTAATTCGTTCAATTTAGAATTGTCGCGTGTACTGAATTTGTGAGTTATGCCCGGTTTTCTGTTGATGTAAGAACCGTTAATATGTTGACCTTGATATGCTGTCAGCTCAGGCAATGAATATGAACTGTTTTTTGTTATTATTTTGTTATTATTATTATATCATAGATGTAGCACAATCAATTGATCTCACTACAGTATGTGTGAACAAATATGCAATCTGGTTTGCGAATAGCACACGGTTCGTTGATGAAAGCCGTGTGCCGACCAAACCCCGCCACCTCGCCCACGATCTGAGTCGTGCTTTCGGATTGGCCAGAACCCAAACCCCACGGATCGTACGTCTGTACCATTGGATGCTCCCACATCAAACGACAATCCTCATCCCTTTCCATATCACATGCAATTTCAGTTGTAATTTTATTTTTATGCACAAAATGCACGTTATTCTCAAAAAATGTCTTAAATATAGCTAACAATAACTGAAATGCGCCAGAAAATCAAACCCGTGGTATAATGGTGATTGCGTACCCTGGAAAGTTTTATGAGGCCAAACGATGAAGTCACGGGCCACAGGAGTTTGAATTGACACATCTCCTTTTAGAAACCATGATCCTTCATGCGAGATGCTCCGGTTTGGAAGGAGCGGTCGTCAAAACTTGTGCCAAACTTTACCAATTTTTTTCCACGGTGTCGTGAGAGCACGCCACGGGCACACATCAATTTTGATGATGTACGAACTCCATCTGAATTTCCTGTAATTAAAATAACAACTAGGCCTATGTCAACGGCCGCACCTCGCGGCCGAAATGTTTGAAACTTCTCCCCGCTTCTCGAACAAATGGATGAAAACTCACACAGCGACGCACAAATGATCTATGCACCTTCTTTGCTAGGCTGATAGTAAGGGGGTATCATAGCTAGTATCATGCATGCCAACTAGGCAATTTTCATGAGTTGTCGTAGAATTAAATGAAGAAAGAGAGGGTTAAGTATCATATCATGAAAACATATCATAATAAATGCTATGCTACTATGTGTCATGCATGACAATATAAATTATACATGTACTAAATCTGACCAGGTTTCTTTTACCCTATTTTTTTCACTTTTTCTTATCAGTAGAAATCGCACCAATGGATGTGCGACACGTGTTTTAGTGGGGGATTTGGCTGTGTGCGCGCCCGTGTTCATGTAGCGATTCTGGGTGGGTCCCTGGTTCTAGCATGCAACTGGCTTGCATGTGCGCGCACGATGCATAGTTCCCATTGGGCTGCATGTGCGATTTGTCTCCAACAGCCGATTTGTGTGCCATGTTCCTCCGTCTTTTCCAACGGTTTTGTCTTTTTCCGTTTGTCCTTGCTTGCATGTGCCGAATCCCATGCTGTCGTGGCAAACTTTTACGCCGTCTGTTGTTTCAAAATTGAATTTTTTTGCGGCGCATGTGCCTTTGTGCAGTCGGCTGCCGCTCCGGTCGTGCTTTCTAGGCCTGGTACTTCATCGGCTGCCGCCTTTCTTTATTCTTCTGGTCGCTTCTTCCTTACATGCAGTGGCTGTCTTTGATTTGTCTTTCGATTCGTCGTCGCCTGCTATAAATACAGGCCCTCCCATCGAGCTTCCTCTCATTCTGATTTCAGCCAGGTGCGCGTTCCTTCCTGCATTTAGTGGCAGGATTTATAGAGGCAGAGATGGTTAGTCCTCCTGTCTGGTCGGGGCCGGCGGGACGTGCTCCTGGGATCCGGGCGGCTGTTATCGCGCGTGTGCGTAATGGCTGCGGTCGTTTCCCTCCTGTGGATCGTCCAATAGTAATGGGAGAGGCTGTTGTCCGCGATGAATTGCATGGTTGTTCATTTAAGGTGTCGTTGCCGCCGTGCGGTTCGCCGGCTGTTGCGTTCTGGACGGGTTGAGTTCATTCAGCCTGCTCGAGTATTTGCAAGCTTATTTAGTATGTTTACGTATTGGTTTACTCAGAGTGTGGTCGCTTTATTTGGCTGCTTCTTTTTGTAGATGGTCAACGTTTGGTTCCCGATGGGGAAGGGTGGTCTTGATCGCCGCCGTCGAGAGATTTCTTGACTCTACTTAAGGCAAGTGCGTTGGATTCTTGTTGTGCATGCGACTGTCTCTGTCTGCTTGCGTACATTTCTTTTTGAGTTAATATCATAATTGGTACATAAACTTGTAGGGGTGGGAACAGATTGATACAAAAACTAAAAAAATCCCACAAAACTAGTCCTCCAACTTGTCTGTTGTAACAAAATCATACAAAACCACCCCGAACTGCACACGTGGCACGCCAGGTAGGCTCTGTCGGGCCCGAAGCGTGTTTTTACAAAAAAACCTCGCGCTTTAGCAATTTCGCAGACAAGTCCATACCCCCGACAGAAAAACCCCTGGTCGTCGGCCTCGATGCAAACCCCTTCGAAAACCTTTCCTCCTCATCTGCACCTGCTCCTGCGAGGCGACGCTGTCGTCGGCCTCATCGGCAGCGACACAAGGCGCCATGGAGCCGCAGCGTAGGGAACCCGGCGACTGGCCTCCTGAATACGGTAAGCACTCCTCTGCCTCCTCTGCCTCCTCCTCTGCTTCCCCTGTTCCTGCCGGCGGAGTGGTTAAGTTTTTTAGGCCGATCATGCCGATGTAGTGTGAATTTTGGGTCGATCTGCTCACTAGGGTTGGTTGTGTGCGTCCCCAGGGTTCGTAGGGGAAGTAGTTTCCATGAGCTTGTCTAGGGTTTCTTGATGCTGATTTGGGGAATTCGGGGGGGGGGGGGGGTCAATCATGGGCAATGTGAGGGGATTTGACCTAGGGTTTTGGGTAGCATACAGGGAAAGGGGGGGTCCTTTAGGTCAGAGAGGAAAGAGGTCATGTGTTGATGTGATTTTATTGTTCACATATTCAGAGATTATATGCTATTGTTGCACTGAACTGTAAATGCACTGTAAAATGTGATGAAAGGGTGGTCTTTCAGTCGATATTTCAGTGAAAAAATGCTTACTTTCTCTGTTTGGCAAAAGTACAAGCTTTTTTGAGATGAAAGTCAGCATTTTTACTATTGTTTTGTGATGAAAGGGTGGTCTTTTAGTTGATATTCAGTACATATTTCTGTTTGAAAATCATGTACAGGTTCAGTTAGAGTTTGAGCACTGTACTTTGTCAGTTGAAACTATGATTCAGTTATAGTTGATTGTGTTGTGCACTGAAAATTTCATGTGTCAATTATTGCAGTGACAAATGGAGAAGCTAGCCAGTTTTTCTCAGTGGAGTTTGAGCACAATGGAATTTTCTTGGGGGAATGCATAGGTGGAGAATTGAAGTTCTCTTACATTGGGTGCAGTCATGAAGCTTTTGACTACTGTCATTCAGACACATGGTCACTGGGGATGGTCAAGTATTGCTTGGCAAGGATGGACTATGACCCTCTGAGACCCTCAAATCAAGGTGTCTGGATTTTGCGGATAAAGACTATGGTGATGGCACGCTATATGTGGACAATCCAGATGTTATAGCTGCTATGGTGAGGTCCAAAGAGAAGCCAAGACATTGGATTTGTTAGTTTATGAGGAGAACAAGATTCAGACATTATATCCTGATATCATACTAAAAGGATGCCCAACTGCAGATGGAAATGAGGATGAAGAAGAAGGAAAGGATGCATATCATGATGCAGAGAATGCAGAGGAAGGAGAGGATGCAGAGGCAGATCATGATGCAGAGAATGCAATGGAAGGAGAGGATGCAGAGGCAGATCATGATGCAGATGCAGAGAATGCAGATAATGCAGTTGAAAACAATGATGGAGAAGAAGAGTTGAATGAAACTGACTCAGACTTTTATGAGAGTGACTATGATTGTGAAGATGGAGATGATGATTTGTTTGCTCAGAATGTGGACAAATCATTGAATGACAACAATGAAGAAGAGGAAGAGATATTTGAGGAGGAAGGTCCACTGGATGATGATGAGCTCAACCTGTCAAAAGATGAGTTGGGGAAGTTGAAATATACATTCAGAACATTCAATGCAGAAATGGACATGAGCAACCCAATCTTCAGGGTTGGGCAAGTATTTGGAGAAATGAAAGAGCTAAGGGAAGCAGTCACTGCATACACAGTCAAAAACAGAGTGAAAATCATCAAAGCTAGAAATGAGGCAGAGAGATTCATTGGTGTGTGTCAACCTGATTGCCCTTGGAGGTTGAAAGCATCTAGAGACAATAGAACAGGAAGCATTGTCATCAGAGAGTACAATGGAGAGCACACCTATCAAAAAACATGGGATTCCAAGTGCTTGGCAGTAAAGTACCTGACTGAGATATTTATGGATGAGTTCAGAGACAACAAGAGCATGGACTTGGGTACATTTGGAAGAAAAGTTCAACAGAAGTTCAAGCTTAATCCAGTGAGAATGAAGCTTGGCAGGGCCAGGAGTGCTGCACTTAAGATCATACATGGTGATGAGAAAGCACAATACAGCCAGTTGTGGGACTATGGACAAGAACTGAGGAGAAGTAATCCAGGGAGCAAATTCATTGTTTGCACAACCAAAGTGAAGGAAATAGGTGACCTGCTTCCAAAAGATCACCTATCTTCACTATATTGGTCCTATGATGCCTGCAAGAGAGGTTTCCTGAGGGGGTGCAGGCCAATTATATTTGTTGATGGGTGTCACCTGAAGAGCAAATACAAGGGTGTGCTTCTTACAGCTGTTGGGATTGATCCCAATGATTGCATATTTCCAATTGCAATGGGGATGGTGGAGGTGGAGTCAACTTACTCTTGGGAATGGTTTCTCACCACTTTGAAGAATGATTTAAACATCATTAACACCTCCCCTTTCACTATAATGAGTGACAAGCAAAAGGTGTGTTCCATTTGTCCAAACATGTTGCTGTTGCATATTTCCATATGGTGCTGTTGTCTCACATGTTTATGAACTAATTTTGCAGGGTTTGATCAATGCTGTTGAGAAGATATGGCCAGATGCAGAACACAGATTTTGTGTTAGACATCTTTATCAAAACATCCACCAGAAGTTCAAAGGAGAAACACTGAAGAATATGTTGTGGGCCATTGCTAGGTAAACTAATATGGACAAGTGGACCTTGAACAGAGAGAAGCTGAGGGCACAGAACTTGGAGGCATATAATTGGTTGGATGGCAAGCCCCCCAACCAGTGGGTGAAAGCATACTTCAGAGATTTCCCCAAGTGTGACATCTTGCTGAACAACATGTCAGAGGTGTACAACAGGTAAACTTCAGTTAGTTCACTTTTCTAGCAAACAAGTTCAGTTATGTTTAACACATAAAACTTCAGTTCAGGTAATCTTGCAGTGTCACTGAGTTCTGACAAAACTTTACTATGTCTCTCTTGCAGCTACATCTTGGATGCAAGAGAACTGTGTGTTATATCAATGCTAGAATGCATAACACATAAAATTACTGTGAGGCATGACAAAAAGTACAAAGAATCTTCAAAAAAGTGGACTGGACTTATCTGCCCCAAGATTAGGAAGAAACTGGACAAGAATGCAGACTACTCAGGTAACTGCTTTCCAACACATTCAGGACTTGGCATTTATGGTGTTGAATCAGGCAACAACAAGTATGTTGTGGATATTCCAGCAAGAACTTGTGATTGCAAAAAAATTTAATTGGATGGCATCCCTTGCAATCATGTGATTGCCTGTTGTAGAGCTGATAGGATTGACCCTGAAACATTGGTTCACAAGGGCTATAGCATAGAGAACTATCTAAAGGCATATGAGCACAACATCATGCCTATGAGGGACATGAAAAGCTGGGAAAAGATGAATGGCATTCCCATCCACCCTCCAGTCTTCACAAAGAAAATGGGCAGGCCAGCAAAGAACAGGAGAAAGACACCAGAAGAGAAGAAGAAGAAAGATGGAACTATTTACATCAACAAAAAAGGAGTGGCCATGCATTGCTCAGAGAGGACATGCCAAGTTTATGAGGCAACATGAAGCTCAATTAGAAGATGATGATGAAGTTGGAGATCCTTCAATTCTGCAGGTTAAATCAGTGATTTTAGTTAACTATTTTTCTCTGAATTAGGACTTTGAACAGTGATTTCAGTTAACTGCATTTAAGTTCAGTTATGTTACTAACATTAATTGTTTTCAGACTACAAGATATTATGCCAACAAGAATTGATCCTAGGCTTGATCCTATGAATGACAGAAGCAGTATGGTCTACACCATAGGCCAGGAGGTGCACCTTTAATATTACTGTCTTTCATTTTCAGTTAACTGTTTTTCTACGAATTGCACTGCATTTCATTTTCTCATTTATATCTTCCTGATATTTTGTGATCCTGCATAGGAGAGGGCATATGTGAGCACTTGGAATCCTCCTGGGCCACTTCCTGAAGAGTCTGCTTTTGTGGTGCAATCTAGGGATTCTATCCCTCCCAGATGAACCACAACCACAGCCACAACAAGTGTGAGGGGAAGAGGAAGGAAGAAAGCTGCAGCAGTACGACATCCAGATGAGTCAGGGTCAAGTGCAACTGGAGGAAGAGGAAGGAAGAAAGGAAAGGCGGTGAGATGCACTCTGAGAGAGAGGAGGATCTTCCGGGAGTAGAGCAAGAGGCGGAGGAGTGGCTGGGAGAAGAGGCAGGAGGAAGCTAGCTCTTATCCGACCTCTGAGGCTCATGTTTGGTGAAGATGGAGCAAGGGAGCCAATACCTGATCTCAATTTAATTGAAGAAATTCCAGTTTCTCAGAATGCACCTGGGGGTGACAGTTAGATGTCTGTTTAGTTCATCAATGAACTTCATGCTAAACTGTAGAAGTTCATGTTTGAACTTGATGCTAGCATTTGTGAGTGCAAGCCATTTTTCATGTAATACCAATTTTTTGTTGCAATGACAGTTAGACATGTAGTGAACTGCCAGCACTTCATGGCAATGTACTCAAGAAATTAAAACATTTGATTTTTGAATACCAGCACATTTGAGTTGTTTGTGCATTACATGAAAAATGTCTGAATGTACTGAATGTGCATTTGCTGAATGTACTAAATTTTGTGCAATTACTGAATGTACTAAATTTTCTGCATTTGCTGAACTGAATTTGGTGAACTCCCACAATTAAAAAAATATAAACAAAAAAATGTTTGGCCTGGGTCTCGAACCCAGGACCTGTGGGTAGAGAAGTAGGGTGCAATGCCAGTACGGCAAGAGTAGGAGCTTGTTAGTTGTAGATGCAGAAAGTTACTTCTACTCTTCCAGTCGCCAACTCCCACTCTGGACGGTTCGCGTTCCCACTCGCTGCATCAATAAATCCACGCCCACCCACTACGCCACCCACCACTCCACACTCACCACTCCCCACACACCGACCGCGTCGCCTCCACTCCCAACTCACCACGGCCGGCCACCGCCGCCATGGCGAACGTCGAGGGCTGGAAGCTCGCACTAGAGGATCTGGCCGGCAACGACCAGTCGTTCCGCGTGCAGATTCGAGAGGTCTGCACCTGGTTCCCGACCCCGAAGATGATGCTCATGCATGCGCGTGGGTTGGCCAAGCAGCTGACGGATGGCGAGAAGGCCCGTGCCTTCCCCACAGGCCTCACAGTGCCGCCGCCGTTCTTCCTCGTCTGGGCAATGGGTGAGGGCACGCTCAGCATGGATCCGTACCAGCGAGCTAGGTGGTGGATGTACCGCAACACCACCTCTCTGGCCCTGGTCCCCCTCAACGACGACCCTGCGAACGTCGTCGATGTCGTGCTCGCGCTGCCTGCTCCAGTCAACCCTATGGACTACGCCTCTAATGACGACCTGACAGAGACTGTTGTCATCACTGACGACGACACGGATGCGGACGAGGTTGTGCTCGTTGCGCCGGTCGCCGTTGAGGGTGGCAGAAACATGCCCATCGACGTCGAGCTCCTGCCGGACATTGAGCTCCTGCCAGAAGAGGTGAAGGATGAACAAGAAGAAGACGTGAAGGAGCCAGAGCAAAACAAGAAGAAGGCGCCGCTGAAGAAAGAGTTGAAGAAGGTGCGCCGCTCCATCCGCCTGCAACAGCTCAACAACTGAAGAAGCAGTGAAGATGCAGAAGAGTAGTTAGGTATGCTGATCTATATGTTGGCATATAAGTTATCTATTTTGAGCAGTCCATGTTGAAGTGCTGTTATCTATGCCAATCTGTTGTTGAAGTGCTGTTGAACTGCATGTTCTCTGCCCATGTTGATCTGCTGTTGGCATATAAGTTAGGTTCTCTGCTCATGTTGTGCCCATGTGCACACATCCTAAAATAGAATGTACCAGGTGCTCACTTTCTGCCAAATATGCCAAGATGTACTACCTGAAGATCCCTGGGCCCCTTCCAAATGGTTAACTTAACTAAAATTTGCACTTTTAAGTTAACTGAATTTTGCTTGATCCGAATTTTGCTTATAGTTAAATTAACACAAATGAGTGTATTTTCATGTCAAATAAGAGAATCATTGATTTCAGTTAAGTAAACAAGCCACTGATTTCATGTCAAATAAGAGAATTTTGCTTACGATGAGAGTAAATGTAAATGAGTACAAGCCTTGATTTCATTTCAAGCCACTGATTCCAGTTTGGAATGTTTACAACACTGAACATAGATAATAGGTAGCCACTGATTTCATATAATCAGTACAAGTAGCAACTGATAAAAAATAGTTTCACCTCTCACATCATGCCAAATACTAAATTACCTAACTTGCTAGACAAAACCTCTTATCACTAGTGCTACAACACCATACAACAGTGCAGAGCAGCAGACCAAACAGGCTAACCAAATTTCCCTCCTATCCCTAGTTCTGATCTCCTTCTTGTGCTTCATGATCATGGCCATCCTCTCTTCCTTCAGCCTCATAATTTTAGCATCCTTGTCAAACACAAATTTCTGAAGAGCCACATTCTCTTCAGCAAGTTTGCCAATCACCTGCCTAGGCCTCCCTTGCCATTCTTTGTCCACCCACTTCAGATAAGCACATGTATCATAACCCCGCAAAACACATAATACCAATTTATTCAGTACAATAATTTGGTCAGTTCATCCTATAACAACTAAAGATAAACAGCACACCTTTTTAAACAAAAGTTGGGCACTTGACTAACCTCACGAGGACAAATAAGAAATCTATGACCATAGTCATATCCATCAGAGCAAACTCTTCTCGCAGGGTTCAGTAAGTGGCAACAATGGTCACTTTTGTCCGTGCCATTGAAAGCAGCATCAGGAGAGGATAGAGGTATACCCCGGTCAAATTTGGGTAGGTTTTCAGTCCCCTACCATGGGCATCAAATCAAATGTTAGCATCAGGAAGCTCGCACTCATCAGGAAAGCCCAAGTTCATGGGCATCCGAAGCAAATCAGCAAGGGGAAGGGGGACACACACCTTGCAGAAATCGACATCCATGTAGCGCCGGCGAGGTCACATCCATTGAGCGGGAGAGGGTGGCTTGAGGACGACGATGCCCCTGCTCCACGGCATCCTGCCTGCTGCTTCCCACTCAATGATGTGCACCCCTTCATCTCGACAGGGCGGCGGAGACGGCTGCCGGCGGAGAGGGCGAAGGCAAGGGGGAGTAGCTAGGGATTTACGAATGGGGAATCGATGCAGAGAGGGCGATGTAGACAGGGAATCGATGCAACACAAATAAAGAGAGTGCGAGGGGGCTTTTTGTAAAATTAAGGCGTGTGCCAAAATCCAGCATGGCATGCCAAATGTCGCGTCCACAGCTGTTTTGTATGATTTTGTTACTGAGACAAGTTGAAGGACTAGTTTTGTGGGTTTTTAGTTTTTATATCAATCTGTTCCCACCTACAAGTTTATGTACCAATTGTAGTATTAACTCTTTCTTTTTTCGCCTTGCTTACTACACTCGCTTCTTTCTTCTCTTCCTTTTTGTGAAGGCTACCTCCTCTCTGCTGATTGTTCTTGTGCACTTGGTGGTCTCATACTGCTGCTCCGCTTTCATGGCGTGGGATCTGGTGAGTTTCTGCTTCTTCTCTGTGTATTATGTTGGTTGTGCTGGCTGTTGTAAGATGGGCATAATTTTTTTTTGTTGACGTTGGGACGGTTGGTGATGATTTTTTCCTTTCTATAAGCTGCTTGTGTGGGTCTTTGCGTGTGGTCCATGCGACATGTGTTTTTTTTTTCATTTGCTTTGCTACATGGATTTCGGCCTGTTCGTCCAACGTTTTGTTTGCAGCTTCCTCGGTGGCCCAGACGGTTCATGGGTCGTCTGGTTATCCTTTTTCTCTTCCTGATGATGTCCACCTTGATCATCACTTGGTGGGTGGTCTGTCTGTTGTTAATCGTTCCAAGGGTGTGCCTTTGCGTGTGGCCGGTGCTTTCTGTCGGCCTACTCCTCTTGGTGAGTTTAGGTTCTGAAACATGCATCTACTACTGCCTTTTTTCTTTTGTTTTTTTGTTTGTGTTGGATATGGTTCTAATTTGTATATGTGGCTGTTTTTTGAGTGATGCCTACTCCTGTCATGGAATACTTTCGTGGCGAATGACGTCTTGAGTTTGCATGCGGAGATCTCCTTTGCATGCCATTTTTTTCTGCTTGCGATCCAGCGCGCCTTCTGTGTGTCCTTGTTTTAGAGGGTTCCGTATATATATATTTTTAATCCTGACTTGCATGGCGGTTAGACGGTGTTTGTCTTCACGATGGTTTTGGCGCCGCCGTGTGCATCGACGCTTCTGGGCGCCGCTTTGCAGATTGATGCTTCTGGTCGCCGCTTTGCACGATACTTCTGGTAGGGTTTTCCATCTCTGATTCACTTTGCCTCACGAATCGGTGTTCTTTCTTGGTGGATAGGTCGTGGTGGTTCTTGCCGAAGTTGTGCCCGCCGCCGGGGCCGTCGATACTGCGAAGTTGTTGATTTTTATGGCACCGGAACGATAGACCTCCTCGATAACGTAAGGACCTTCCCATTTAGAGAGAAGTTTTCCTGCAAAAAATCTTAAATGAGAGTTGTATAGCAATACATAATCACCTACATTAAACTCACGCTTTTGTATCCTTTTATCATGCCATCTTTTAACCTTTTCTTTAAACAACTTGGCATTTTCATAAGCTTGGGTTCTCCATTCATCAAGTGAGCTAATATCAAATAACCTCTTCTCACCGGCAAGTTTGAAATCATAGTTGAGCTCTTTAATAGCCCAGTATGCCTTATGTTCTAGTTCGAGAGGTAAGTGACAAGCTTTTCCATAAACCATTTTATACAGAGACATACCCATAGGATTTTTGTATGCAGTTCTATAGGCCCATAATGCATCATTCAGTTTCTTGGACCAATTCTTTCTAGACCTATTGACAGTCTTTTGCAATATTAATTTGAGCTCTCTATTGCTCAATTCTACCTGACCACTAGACTGCGGGTGATAAGGAGATGCAATTCTATGATTAACGTCATATTTAGCAAGCATCTTACGGAAAGCACCATGAATAAAGTGTGAACCATCATCAGTCATTAAATATCTAGGGACTCCAAACCTCGGAAAAATAACTTCCTTAAGCATTTTAATATAAGTGTTATGATCAGCACTACTAGTTGGAATAGCTTATACCCACTTAGTAACGTAATCAACAGCAACTAAAATATGAGTATATCCATTAGAGGCTGGAAAAGGTCCCATATAATCAAAGCCCCAAACATCAAATGGTTCAATGACAAGTGAATAATTCATAGGCATTTCTTGACGTCTACTAATATTACCAATTCTTTGACATTCATCGAAGGACAAAACAAACTTACGGGCATCCTTGAAGAGAGTAGGCCAATAAAAACCGGATTGCAATACCTTATGTGCAGTTCTATCTCCAGCGTGGTGTCCTCCATAAGCTTCGGAGTGACACTTGCGTAGGATCTGTTCCTGTTCATGCTCAGGTACACAACATCTAATAACACCATCTACTCCTTCTTTGTAAATATGTGGGTCATCCCAAAAGTAATGTCGCATGTCATAGAAAAACTTTTTCTTTTGTTGGTATGTGAAGCTAGGTGGTATAAACTTAGCAACAATATAATTAGCATAATCAGCATACCATGGAGTGCTACGGGAAGTGCTTATGACATTTAATTGTTCATCAGGAAAGCTATCATCAATAGGCAGTGGGTCATCAAGAACATTCTCTAACCTAGACAAGTTGTCTGTAACGGGGTTCTCAGCTCCTTTTCTATCAACAATATGCAAATCAAATTCTTGCAGCAAGAGAACCCATCTAATGAGTCTAGGTTTTGCATCTTTCTTTTCCATAAGATATTTAATAGCAACATGATCTGTGTGAATAGTTACTTTAGAATCAACAATATAGGGTCTGAATTTATCACAAGCAAATACAACTGCTAAAAGTTCCTTTTCGGCAGTAGCATAATTTCTTTGAGCATTGTCTAGAGTCTTACTAGCATAATGGATAACATTCAATTTCTTATCAACTCTTTGCCCTAGAACAGCACCTACAAAGAAAATCACTAGCATCACACATAATTTCAAAAGGTAAATTCCAATCGGTGGCTGAACGACAGTGCGAGACTAATGCTTTCTTAAGTATTTCAAATGCTTCTACACAATCATCATCAAAGACAAATGGTACATCTTTTTGTAATAAATTAGTCAGAGGCCAAGAGATTTTTGAGAAGTCCTTAATGAACCTCCTATAAAATCCGGCGTGACCAAGGAAACTTATTATACCTTTGATGTCCTTGGGACATGGCATCTTTTCAATAGCATCAACCTTGGTTTTATCAACTTCAATACCTCTTTCAGAAACTCTCTGCCCCAAGACAATACCTTCATTAACCATAAAGTGGCACTTTTCCCAATTCAAGACAAGATTAGTTTCCTTGCATCTCTACAAAACTCGAGCAAGATTGCTCAAACAATCATCAAAAGAGGAACCATAGACGGAAAAGTCGTCCATGAAAACCTCACAAATTTTCTCGCAAAAGTCAGAGAATATAGCCATCATGCATCTGTGAAAGGTAGCAGGTGCAGTACATAAACCGAAAGGCATACGTCTATAAGCAAAAGTACCAAAAGGGCAAGTAAAAGTAGTCTTTAATTGATCTTTAGCCGACACAGGTGTTTGAGAAAAACCGGAATAACCATGTAGAAAACAATAGTGTGTATGTTTGCATAATCTTTCTAGCATTTGATCAATAAAAGGTAAGGGGTAATGATCTTTCTTAGTAGCCTTATTTAATTTGCTGAAATCAATTACCATCCTATAACCTGTGATAATTCTTTGCAGAATCAATTCATCTTTATCATTAGGGACAACAGTAATACCTCCCTTCTTAGGGACACAATGGACAGGACTTACCCATCGACTATCAAAGAACGGGATAAATTATACCTGCCTCCAGAAGCTTGAGTATTTCTTTTCTTACCACTTCTTTCATTTTAGGATTCAAGCATTGTTGAGGATCACGAACTAGTTTGGCATCCGCTTCCAAATTTATTTTATGTTGACATAGAGTGGGACTGATGCCCTTAAGATCATCCAGAGTATATCCAATAGCGGCACGGTGCTTCTTCAGAGTTTTCAATAATCTTTCTTCTTCATTCTCTGAAAGGTTAGCGCTGATAATGACAGGATATATTTTCTTTTCATCAAGATAAGCATATTTAAGATTATCAGGAAACGGTTTTAGCTCAAACACGGGATCACCCTTGGGTGGAGGAGGATCCCCTAGGATTTCAACAGGCAAATTGTGTTGCAGAATAGGTTCCTGTTTAAAGAATACTTCATCTATTTCCCTTCTTTCATTCATGAACATATCATTTTCATGGTCTAGAAAATATTGTTCTAAAGGATCACTAGGAGGTACGGCAATAGAAGCAAGACCAATAATTTCATCCTTACTAGGCAATTCTTCCTCACAATGTTGTTTACTAAATTTAGAGAAATTAAACTCATGAACCGTATCATCCAAGCCAATAGTAACAACATTCTTTTCGCAGTCTATCTTAGCATTAAAAATATTCAAGAAGGGTCTACCAAATATAATGGGACCAAAACTATCTTGTGGAGAACCAAGAAAAATAAAATCAGCGGGATATTTGGTTTTCCCACGCAGGACTTCAACATCTCTAACAATTCCCACTGGTGAAATAGTACCTCTATTGGCAAGTTTAATTGTGACATCAATTTCTTCTAACTCAGCCGGTGCAATATCATGCATAATTTCTTTGTATAAGTCAATGGGTATAACACTAGCACTAGCACCCATATCACACAAGCCATGATAACAATGATCACCTATTTTAACAGAAATAACAGGCACGCCTACCACAAGTCTATGTTTATCACTATCACAAGGTTTTGCAATTCTAGCAGTTTCACCCTGGAATTGAATAACATGCCCATCAATATTGTCAGACAAGAGATCTTTAACAATAGCAATATTGGGTTCTACTTTGACTTGCTCAGGAGGTGTATAAGTTCTAATATTGCTTTTACGCACAACAATTGAAGCTTTAGCATGATCCTTCATTCCAGCAGGGAAAGGTGGTTTCTCAACATAAGAAGTGGGAACAATATGATCATTATAAGTGACAATATTTTCTTCAACTTTAATAGGTGCAACTACTTTTACTTCTATGGGAGGATGATATTTAAACCACTTCTCCTTGGGGAGATCAACATAAGTAGCAAAATATTCGCAGAAAGAAGCTACTATCTCAGAGTCAAGTCCATATTTAGGGCTAAACTTACGGAAAATATCGGTATCCGTAGAAGATTTAACACAATCAAACTTAGGTGTCATACCTGACTCCTTACCTTCGTCGAGGTCCCAATATTCAGAGTTGCGTTTAATTCTATCCAATAGATTCCATCTAAATTCAATAGTCTTCATCATAAAAGAGCCAACACAAGAAGTATCGAGCATGGTGCGATTGTTATCAGAAAGCCGAGCATAAAAACTTTGCATAATCACTTCTCTTGCGAGCTCATGATTGGGGCATGAATATAACATTGATTTAAGCCTCCCCCAAGCTTGAGCGATGCTTTCTCCTTCGCGAGGCCAAAAATTATATATATAATTGCGATCACGATGAACAAGATGCATAGAGTAATACTTTTGATGAAATTCCAATTTCAATCTTTTATAGTTCCATGCTCGTATCATCACATAGCCTATACCATGTCAATGCGTCCCCCTTCAAAGATAAAGGGAAGGCCTTCTTCTTAACAACATCATCGGGTATACATGCAAGCTTAAATAGTCCACAAACATCATCCACATAACGTAGATGTTCATCAGGATGCTTTGTTCCATCTCCTGTAAAAGTGTTAGCTAGCAGTTTTTCCATCAAACCGAAGGAATCTCAAAAGGAGTTTCATTTTCAATAGGTTCAGTAGGTTGAGTAGGTTGAGGAGCAACTCTTTGCTCTCTTGGGACGGGGTGAAGATACCCCGAACAAGCCCCTCAGACAATTACTTTCCATAGTAACAAGTGACAGAAAATTTCAGCACACTAAATAAATTTTTCCTTACCAAATTCCACCTACCAAAGGCGCTTCACTCCTCGGCAACAGCGCCAGAAAAGAATCTTGATGACCCACAAGTATAGGGGATCTATCATAGTCCTTTCGATAAGTAAGAGTGTCGAACCCAACAAGGAGCAGAAGGAAATGATAAGCGGTTTTCAGCAAGGTATTCTCTGCAAGTACTGAAATTAGTGGTAACAGATAGTTTTGTGATAAGATAAATTGTAACGAGCAACAAGTAACAAGTGTAAATAAAGTGCAGCAAGTTGGCCCAATCCTTTTTGTAGCAAAGGACAAGCCTGGACAAACTCTTATAATAGGAAAAGACCTCCCGAGGACACATGGAAATATCGTCAAGCTAGTTTTCATCACGCTCATATGATTCGCGTTCGGTACTTTGATAATTTGATATGTGGGTGGACCGGTGCTTGGGTTCTGTTCTTACTTGAACAAGCATCCCACTTATGATTAACCTCCATTGCAAGCATCCGCAACTACAACAAAAGTATTAAGGTAAACCTAACCATAGCATGAAACATATGGATCCAAATCAACCCCTTACGAAGCAACGCATAAACTAGGGTTTAAGCTTACATCACTCTAGCAACCCATCATCTACTTATTACTTCCCAATGCCTTCCTCTAGGCCCAAATAATGGTGAAGTGTTATGTAGTCAACATTCGCATAACACCACTAGAGGTTAGACAACATACATCTTATCAAAATATCGAACGAATACCAAATTCACATGACTACTAATAGCAAGACTTCTCCCTTGTTCTCAGGAACAAACGTAATTACTCACAAAGCATATTCATGTTCATAATCAGAGGGGTAATAATGTGCATAAAGGATCTGAACATATGATCTTCCACCAAATAAACCAACTAGCATCAACTACAATGAGTAATCAACACTACTAGCAACCTACTAGCACCAATCCCGGACTTGGAGACAAGAATTGCATACAAGAGATGAACTAGGGTTTGGAGATGAGATGGTGGTGATGAAGATGTTGATGGAGATTGCCCTCTCCCGATGAGAGGAGTGTTGGTGATGACGATGGTGATGATTTCCCCCTCCCGGAGGGAAGTGTCCCCGGCAGAACAGCTCTGCCGGAGCCCTAGATTGGTTCCGCCAAGGTTCCGCCTCGTGGCGGCGGAGTCTCGTCCCGCAAGGTTGTCTTTTTTTCATCGAAAGACTTCATATAGGAGAAGATGGGCGTCGGAGAGCCACCAGGGGGCCCACGAGGTAGGGGGCGCCCCCCACCCTCGTGAGCAGGGTGTGGGCCCCCTGGCCTTCATCTTTGGCGACGATTTTTCTTTATTTATTTTAAGGTATTCCGTGGAGTTTCAGGACTTTTGGAGTTGCAGAATAGTCCTCCAATATTTGCTCCTTTTCGGCGAATTCCAATTGCGGCATTCTCCCTTTTCATGTAAACCTTGTAAAATAAGAGAGAATAGCCATAAGTATTGTGACATAACGTGAAATAACAACCCATAATGCAATAAATATTGTCATAAAAGCATGATGCAAAAGGGACGTATCAGATATCTCGCCGGAGCCCCAACTGCCGGGATGCAATTCATCTCTCAACGCCGGTACAATCTCCCCTACACGACAGAGTTGGCGGCGCACGCATGACATATCACCGACTACTAGCAGGAGCCATCACCGACTACTTGCAGGAGGTGCATGCGGAGGCCCCGATATGGTGGGGTTCAGTGCAGCAATCTAGCCGATGCTGCTATCCTCGGCCGTCGGTCACTGACTCTGCCACGAACCCCTACGCCGCCCCAAACACCCCCATGGCCATCCCCGTTGGCGACGACTTCTCACGGTTTGGGCAGGGCAGCGGAGGCTACGACGGGAGGGTTGGTGGTGGCGGTGGCGGCTGAGAGGCTAAATCCAGGTTAATGTCACGTCGCTCAATCCATCTATTTTTTCCATGCTGGTGGCTTCCGCTCTGGTGGTAGAGGAAGCGGAAAAGGGAGGGATGGGCTGGGCCGGGTATGCCTTATAACGTATCTGTGCAGATTATAATATTTCCATCAATGACCATAATTACTATGCTCTTGAAGTTACAAAGGAAAGACTGTTCATAGCCAGAGAAAATGCACAAGCAAAGAAATGACAATTCAATATGGCCCGTCAGCAAGTAGCTACACAGAAAAATGAGTTTACAAGACAAATAATGATTCTAGCAGGAATGTGCAACAACTTTTTTAATATATTGCCACTCCGTATGTACCCTCAGCACCCAGACAGCGATGACCCTATCATCACGTACACATGCGCGCATCCTCCTGTTTGACGTATGCAAGAATTTGCAAAAGCTCTGTACCACTTCATCACTGGCACCTATCCTGCAGGAGGATACACCAGGATGATCTAATCCATCACAGATTGCTTCTAGCTTACTTATATAGCGTGGTTGTGTGGCTTACTTCTACAGCGTGGTTGTGTCTCTATATAAAGTTCATCACATAGAGTGGACCGCATATAGTTTGAATAAGTTGTTTATCTTAGATGCGTGCCTTCTAATACTCTGTTTGTATCCACGCATTTGCAAGAGTTTAATAAATTCACATCTACAGTATATTCAATGGCTCTGTATATCCGTCTGACTTGCTTGAATTAAAAAGTAATTGAGTATGCATTGATTTATTCTTAAATAAATAGACTACATATATTGCAGACTAAGGCATAGCCTAGTGGTGGGAAGGGGCTGATGCCTTCCCATCCACTCAGGTTCAAGGCACGGTACTTGCAATTTGAGTTTGTTGCACCAATTATGCTGTAGGGAGTTCCCTTACAGTCTTTCTGTCAAAAAAATTAGACTACATATATTCATAAGTAATCACCAAGCGAGGCGTGCCGCCGCGCGGGTTAGGCTAGTAAAGTACTACATATGATACTAGCTACTCTATGATGATACTATGCATTGGACTAGCCACAGTGGGAGTAACTTCAGCAATAACATCGAGTCCAACTCAACAAATTTGCTTATGTGGCAATGAGTTAATGAGGAGAGAGGTAATTTGAGTAACTTAGCTAGTTACTGTAACATCACATGTCCCAATGCAATATGAGTTTATAACCTAATAAATGAGGCTTTGCATGTTACTACCCACTATGAGACTAGCCACAGTGGGAGTAACTTCAGCAGTAACATCGAGTCACTCAACAAATTTGCTTATGTGGCAATGAGTTAATGAGGGGAGAGGTAGTTTGAGTAACTTAGCTAGTTACCATAACATCACATGTCCCAATGCAATATGAGTCTATATAACCTAATAAATGAAGCTTTGCATGACACCACACTTATGTTACTACCCACTATGAAGGTAGTAACACAGTCTAGGGATATGTGTATGTTACTAGTGTATGTTACTATGCATTTTGGCTAGTCTGAAAGGTAGTAACATAGTCTAGGGATATGTATATGTTACTAGTGTATGTGTTACTCTCCATTGTGGTGAGTCTTAGAGCAGGCTAGTACAATAGAGTGACATAATTAAGCAGCCTATAAGGAATAGAATAGTATATATGTGCTTGTTAGTTGGAGGAAAGAGAAGAGGAGAGAGAAGAGAAGCATGCTCTCGGTTAGTAGAGCCAGCTGGAACACAAGACCCAAGACACTTTGTGAGGATGTAAGGTGGGCCAACTATTGATAAACTAGTACGTATTTAAAACTTATTATTGTACATGCCCGCTAAGAGGTTGGCTGTAATGGTAGTATCATAAGCAGTATCATGCAAGCCAACTAGACTTTCTGGATGATGTGGCACACAATTAAATGAGGAAAGAGAGGATGTGGTATCATATCATGATACCGTATCATATTAAATGTTGTACTACTTTGTGTGATGCATGACAATTAATAAGGCAACCTAAGATACTAACTTATGATACTGTGCATTACAGTAGTATCATACACTAGTATATATATATATATATATATATATATATATATATATATATATATATATATATATATATATATATATATATATATATATAGGGTCACGCTATTCGTCATCCTGGGTGAGGAATAGTTATTCTTCACTCCCCTCTATTTTAACACCAATGCAACGTAATTTTACGTTTCGTAAATTTTGTCTTATTTCAGATGTAAAAAGAGAACGTAAGAAAATATATAATCACCGTAAAAATTATTTTATGTTACGTAAATTACAAATGTAAAAACTTAGTGTAAAATATACATAAAATGTAATTTTTCTGGTCTTCTGACCTTTTTTATGCCAAATTTTACGCGGTGAATCAATACGATAGTAACTATTTGTATTTGAAACATAATTTATTTATTAAATGATCGTAAGATTTCCTCGGGTGAAGAATAACTTATTCTGCACCCTGGATGATGAATAGTAACACTATATATGTATATATATATCATATGCATGATACTAGTATATGATACTCCCCATTACAACCGGCTTTATAGGGCTCAATTCAAAAATCTCACCAACCAAGGTAGATGGTGAGTGGTGGAATACTTTTTGTAGTTTGCAAAAACACCCAATTAATGCTTTTTTTCCTCAAAAATTTATGTTTTCCAATGTATTAATTGCAATATATGCATGCATGCATAAAGTACATGCATTAGTCAAGTTTCTTTTAATACTTGCATCCAATGATTTAATGCACCTTGGAATCTGAACATGTGATGGGGAACAACCAAATTGAGCCTTATAAAATGGAAAAACTAAAATTTTGAGATAAGCCTATAAACCGGAAAGGAGGGAGTATATATGCATGATACTAGTATATGATCTGTAATACCTCTATAATGCGCACATGCATAGTATCATAAGTTAGTATATTAGGTTGCCTTATTAATTTCCATGCATGACACAAAGTAGTACAACATTTAATATGGTACGGTATCATGATATGATACCCACACCCTCTCTTTCCTCATTTAATTGTTTTCCACATCATCCAAAAAGTGTAGTTGGCATGCATCATACCGCTTGATACTCCCATATTACGACAAGCCTTATTAGGGTGGCCATAGTAGTAGGGGTATCATAGCCGGTATCATGCACTCGGGAATAGCAAATATGATGATGTGCGAAGAAGCAGTAACATAGATAGTACCATAACACACACACACACACACACACACACACACACACACACACACACACACACACACACACATATATATATATACATACATCTGGGCTATTCTGTTACGCGTAACGGAATATTATTATGTTACCCTCTCTGAACTGACGTGGTTCACAGTTTGGACTGACGTGGTTTTCCACCTGAACTGATCTTCCTACGTGCACGACGGACGGAAACATGGGATGCAACGTGGAGCTTCCGGTCGTTCTCCGGCACGATGTTGCGGGCCACTCGTTGCTAGAGGAGACATGTAAGGGGTTCCGCACATGCGCGCGCTCAGCTGGATGTGTTTTTGCGATCTGTAGTCACCAGAGGTGACGGCATGGGCATTTTGGCGGCGGACGTGTTTTGGGCGTCGGTGTTTACTGTGGTGTTCGTGGGCCTCAATTTACATTGTGTTTGTTGTTTTTGATGTGAGAATTATTGGTATGTTAGAGTTTTTGGAGATTAATTTCATCTGTAATTTATGATTACAAGTTTTGGTGTTCTTGGTCGTTTTCCACGCCCACCATGGAAATCTGTTCTTCTTTTTCTGTTGTTTTACTTTCGAATTGGCATTGCAGGGAGAGATATGAGGATTGTATGAAAAGATTTGTGTTGTCAATTTTGCTTCTTTAAGTTGTTTCTACCCCGGATTCCCATGTTATTTTGTCGTTGGCGGAGGTGGTGTATGGCGGCTGATTGTACGTATGCTGCGATTTCTTGTAATCTGGTCAAACTGTGTAATTAAGTTGCGTGTTTTTCAGTGTTGTTTGAATTGCTGCCGTATGTGTAGTTGGACTGCTGCGTGTCAAAGTTGTATTACTATCCGTTGACATCGGGACTGGATTCGCACCAATAGCTCTGCACTTTGATTATAAAGCCCGAGCCCTCTATCAGTTTCATTCTACGAGCTGCAACCAAAGAAAAGCGAGATGGATCCTGAGCTGGGAGAGGTCACAGAGGAGGAGGGGGACGCCATAGATGTGAGGGCTGCAGTAGTGGAGCAGAGGAGGAGGAGGCGCAGGCGCAGGCAGATGGCGCGACGTGCTGCCATGGAGGAACTGGAGGCAGAGTTCAACAGACGGCTTGCACGTGAGGTGATGGATACTTGCAACTCCAATGAATTGGAGCTTCTTTTCCCAGAGGGCAGGGGGAGGAACCATATTCAGATCATTAGCTGGGCTAGGGCGAGAGCAGCCACGGCTCCACATCCATCCACCAGGGCCAAATGGCGTCGTTTCTTTGATCGTTATGACTGAAGTAGTGAATATTATGTTTTTAAGATTTTTGTTGTGAGGGGGCAGATGTTTGAATGACTAAATGAATTCAACTGTTTTGTCTCTGAATGTGTTGTTTTGTCTGCATATGTTTGACATGTGCACCTTTGAACTGCTTGTTTATCTGAAGTTGAACTGATTTGCGATCAAATGTTGCATGGCTTGTGTAATAACTATTTCCTACCAGCTGGCTGCCCACCTGCCTACTTATTATTTTTATAATCTGCGAGTCTCCCTGACTATAAACTCTATCCATCTACGTGTGGTGTGTGGCCAAGTCTTCCCCCTCCTTTTTCTTTCTTCTCCTAGAATCAGATCTAGGTTCCTCCCTCTTCTCCTTGTTGCCTTTTTCTCTGTTCCTGTGTGTTCCATGGAGGATTGTTCATGCGGATGCCTGGCAAATATGGCGTGCATAGCTGACGGCTGTGTGTACGAGTCTGGTTTAGAGCTCACTCAGACTCAGTGCCGTGGGCAACTTTCTTGTCTGCTGTACAGCAACCATGGGTTTCGTACACCCTATGTTTGTCGCCTGACGGATGGTGACTTGAAGGAATCATGGGTATGTGTTTTTATTCATTTTGTTTTCTACTTTTTTGTTGGTCTCTGTTTGAATCTCATGGACTGGATCTGCAGTTTAGTCTTAGAATAGTTTGTCTATATTTTTTATTTGGTTTTGTCAGAATTTAACAGTAGGGATTTCTGTGTGTATTTGTTCATTACTTAACATTATTTTATCCTTTTTTGTATAATCCTTGATCTGTTTTTTGTCAGATGTTTTTACTGTAGGTGTATTGATATGTATATTTCTTCTGTTTAGTCAGTTCACATGTCTAGTTAGTTTTGTGTTATTGCTTTGTGTTATTGTTTTGGTTCAGATTTTTTCCATTTTATTTTGTTATGCAAATCCTTCCTATATCTGTGTAAAAATTCAGTTATGTCAGGTGTTCAATTTGTTTTGTACTCCCATGCCCATTTGCAGAAAATGTCACCCAGGATCAGGATTGTTGCACCTAGTTCTGGTGTTCTGAAGATGGAGACTTCAGACAAGAATGGGTATCAGTTGTTGGATGTTGCCTACCACATCGACTTTGATGGTTGCATCAACCTAACTACTGGGTGGAAGGAGTTTGTGGCAGAGTCTGGATTTGAGGATGGTGATGTGGTTATGGCTTTGTTCTCTAGAGAAGACGACTCTCTGACGTTCAGAATTTATGTGATGTAGGTTTAAATGTGGCAAATGACACCGGTTGTGAGATTTGTGTGTGGTTGATTATGTTGCAGTATTTTTTCTTTTAGAACATTTGCATGTGAGATGGTTGAATTGTATGGTATTATTAGAATGGTTTGGAACAAGTTATGTAATGTTTTTCCTATTGTTCTGCTCAAGTATAACTGTTTTATTTATACATTCTTTATATTAGTACTGGAACAATTCCATAGTCGAACTAATGGGCATCATTTGTTTTGACTGGTATATTTTCAAACGAGCGCACTGCCGCGTTAGGGCGAGGCCGAGCCGGGAGGGAGGGGGGGAGGAGGGGGGTCGGGACCCCCCTCCCCCATCTCGGCGAGGCCGAGCCAGGAAAGAGCCGTAGCAGGCGACGACGCGGCGAGCCGCGGCATCACATGCGGAGGCGAGTCCGTAACATGACTAGCCCCCACACCGTAGCGAGGGGCATAGTTGTACTGACACATCTTCCTTGTATGGACTTTGCCCCCATTATCTATCTTAGGGGTGTGGGTGCGTGTGTGTGTGTGTGGGGGTATGAGAATAATCGCATTGCTTTGTCAAACAGCGCCTTTGCCGCGTTAAGCGAGGCTGAGCCGGGGAGGGTCGGGACCCCTCCCCATCCCGGCGAGGCCGAGCTAGGAACGAGCCGTAGCAGGCGACGATGCGGCGTGCCGCAGCGTCACATGCGGAGGCGAGTTCGTAACATGACTTGCCCCCACACCGCACCGATTCGAGGGGCATAGTTGTACTAACACATCTTCCTTGTATGGACTTTGCCCCATTATCTATCTTAGGGGTGTGGGTGCGTGGGGGGGGGGGGAACAGAATAACCGCACTGCGCCTGTCAAACGAGCGCACTGCCGCGTTAGCGCGAGGCCGAGCCGGGGGGGGGGGGGGGAGGGGGGTCGGGACCCCCCCGCCCCCAACCCGGCGAGGCCGAGCCAGGAACGAGCCGTAGCAGGCGATGATGCGGCATGACGCAGGCATCGCATGCGGAGGCGAGTCCGTAACATGACTTGCCCCCGCACCGCACCATACCGAGGGGCATAGTTGTACTGACACATCTTCCTTGTATGGACTTTACCCCATTATCTATCTTAGGGGTGTGGGTGCGTGTGTGTGTGTGGGGGGGGGGGGTGAGGGAGTCCTGGATTAGGGGGTATCCGGACAGCCGGACTATACACTTTGTCCGGACTATTGGAGCGTGAAGATACAAAACTCAAGACTCCGTCCCGTGTCCGGAGGGGACTCTCCTTTGCGTGGAAGACAAGCTTGGCGATCCGGATAATAGATTTCCTTCTTTGTAACCAACCCTGTATAAACCTTAGCCCCCTCCGATGTCTATATAAACCGGAGGGTTTAGTCCTTAGAGACACAATCATAATCATCATAGGCTAGCTTCTAGGGTTTAGCCTCTACGATCTCATGGTAGATCAACTCTTGTACTACTCATATCCTCAATATCAATCAAGCAAGAGGTAGGGTTTTACCTCCATCGAGAGGGCCCGAACCTGGGTAAAACATCGTGTCCCTTGCCTCCTGTTACCATTAGCCTTAGACGCACATATCGGGACCCCCTACCCGAGATCCGCCGGTTTTGACACCGACATTGGTGCTTTCATCAAGAGTTCCTCTGTGTCGTCGCTTCAAGGCTCGATGGCTCCTCCAATCATCAACAACAACGCGGTCCAGGGTGAGACTTTTCTCCCCGGGCAGATCTTTGTGTTCGGCGGCTTCGCACTGCGGGCAAATTCGCTTGGCCATCTGGAGCAGATCGACAGCTACACCCCTGGCCATCAGATCAGGCCCGGAAGCTTGAACTACACGGCCGATATCGGCAGAGACTTGATCCTCAACGGATTCGGGCCTGCGCCAGGAACGCCGAACAGTCACGATGAGCACGGCTTAGATCTGCTGTCGGACAATACTCGGGATGTCGCGCCCGCAGGAGCCCCGGACCTAAATCCGGGGCAGATTGCGTCGTCCGGGGACGGGTGGATGGACCCCACCCCGGAAGCCGCACAGTCATCGACAGAAGAGCCGAACGCAGACTTCATCCCCAAGGAAGCCTGTGTCTCCAGATCCCTGGACTTGTGTCTGGTTGTAGGTCCCAGACCGCGCGCCCCCGAGCCCGCCGATTCTGGCTGGGCTCCGGTAACGGAATTTGCCGCTACGGACATCTTCCAGCACAAGGGGGAAGAAGGCGACGAGGAAATTCGTTGCCCACCGACCACCCACTTCATAGCCACTGTCGAAGACATAACAGACATGCTTGACTTCGACTCTGATGACACCGACGGTATGGACGTCGGTGCAGGAGACGATTCAGAACCACCACCCGCGGGGCGCTGAACTGCCACCTCATCATATGATATATACATGGTGGACACGCCTAAGGAGGACGATGGCGATAAAATGGAGGATAAAACCCCCGGACAAAAGCCAAAACGGCGGCGTAGACGCCGCTCTAAGTCCAGCCACAGTAAAAACAGCGATAACAGTGCTCGAAGGATCGACACCCCAGACAACTCCAAAGGCAACCCCGACCATATGGACCCAACAATGGAGCATGATGAGCCAGGTCACGCCGAACACATCCCGGAGTAGACGCCCGATCACAACAATCCCGAGGGCCAATCCCATCAACCCGCCCCAGGAGAGGAGCAAAGCCCGGACGACGATGCATTCATCATCCCGAAAACACGTGTGGAATGAGATAACATCCACAGAAAACTCATGGCCACTGCGAGAAGTCTAAAGAAGCAGAAGCAAAGGCTTAAGGCCGCCCAGGAAACGCTCAATCGCAGATGGAATACAGTGCTAGACACTGAAGAAAAATACGGCGACAATCACCGCACAAAGAGCTATCCAAAGCGCAAGCTGCTGCCAGAATTCGACGATGAGGCCGTTCCACCGAAGAACAATACGACCAGTCGGCCGAACAAACCACCCCGTAACCGCAACAAAACAGCCATTGACGCCGCACACGATTTACGCGAGCTACTGGACAAAAAGGCCGGCGCAACCAGGTCCATTTACGGATCTAGAGGACACGCCCCGGCGAAGGATTATGGTCACCAAAATGATCACACTGATCGAATACCAGTTCAGAATCAACACCGGACACAACAACAGTCGACAGCATGCCACAACATGTCCAGATACAGAAGATCCGCTCACCCTCTGTGCTTCACCGAAGAGGTACTGGACCACGAATTTCCACATGTTTTCAAACCCGTGAACATAGAGGCATATAACAGAACGATAGACCTAGGGGTCTGGATTGAGAATTTTATCCTGCATATCCACATGGCTCGTGGGGACGACCTCCACGCCATCAAATACCTTCCCCTTAAGTTGAAGGGACCATCTCGACACTAGTTAAAAAGCCTCCCCAAAAATTCAATTGGAAGTTGGGAGGAACTCGAGGATGCTTTCAGGGCCAATTTTCAAGCGACCTATGTCCGACCTCTGGACGCGGACGATTTAAGTTACATAATTCAACAGCCCGGAGAGTCCGCCCGCAAGCTTTAGAACAAATTCCTCACTAAGATGAATCAAATTGTCGATTGCCCGGATGCCGAATCTCTCGCGGCCTTGAAGAACAACATATGGGACGAGTGGCTCGCCAGACACCTCGGCCAAGAAAAGCCGAGGACAATGGCAGCCTTAACATGCCTTATGACCCGCTTTTGCGCGGGTGAAGACAGCTGGTTCGCCCGTAGAGGTACCAGCGACCCAAGTACATCCGAAATAAGGGATGGCAACGGGAAGCCACGACGCAATAAAAACAAACGTCGAAACAAGGAAGAAAGTCCGGACAACACAACGGTCAACGCCGGATTCAGGGGCTCTCGACCCGGTCAACAAAAGAAGCCATTTAAAGGCAGCAAAGAAGGACCGTCCGGCCTAAACAAAGTCCTGGACAGACTATGCCAAATTCATGGCATCCCCGAAAAACCTACGAACCACACTCATAGAGAATGCTGGGTCTTTAAGTAGGCCGGCAAATTAAATGCCGAACACAAGGGAAGGGAAACACCAAGTGAAGACGAGGATGAGCCTTGCCAGCCGAACACTGAGGGATAGAAAAAATTCCCACCAGAGGTAAAAACAGTAAACATGATCTACGCGACTCACATACCCACAAGAAGGCGCGAACGCGCGCTCAGAGACGCATACGCTATAGAGCCCGTTGCCCCCAAACTTAACCGCTGGTCGGCCTGCCCGATCACCTTCGATCACAAGGACCACCCGACTAGTATGCGGCACGGAGGATCAGCTGCCTTGGTGCTCGACCCAATAATCGACGGATACCATCTGACTCGCGTCCTCATGGACGGCGGAAGTAGTCTTAACCTAATATACCAGGACACTGTCCACACGATGAGGATAGACCCATCCAGAATCAGCCAAAGTAACACCACCTTTTAAGGAGTGATACCAGGCGTTGAAGCCCGCTGCAGGGGCTCCCTCGTACTAGAGGTGACATCCGGCTCCCCAGGAAACTTGAGAAGCGAAGAACTACTCTTCACAATCGCCTCCATCCAAAGTGGTTATCATGCCTTGCTCGGGAGAATGGCCTTCGCCCGCTTCAACGCAGTACCGCACTACGCCTACCTTAAACTCAAGATGCCCGGTCCACGTGGCGTCATCACCGTCAACGGAAATATAGAGCGTTCCTTACGGGCGGAAGAGTATGAGATGGCTCTAGCATCCGGACTCTAAGCGGCCGCTAATATCAAAACGCATGATTGGTCGTTAGGACCACGGACATGGTTAGATGAGTCCGGCAGCCCAGATAAACCTGAGCCGGGGCGCCATACATGTAATCCCATAGAGGACACCAGGGGCTATAGATATTTAATAAAGCCCCACTGTTGGCTTGACCTTATTAACAGGCCAAATGTCTTACACTTTTACTATACATCACACGCTTACGTTATACTCTTCCACATGAGTTTTTTTTAACAGACATCATTCGTGCGATACCCTCCCAGGACACGGCACAACGGAGATAAAGGCGCAGACGTGCAGCAGGGCCCTGCTCAAAGGTTTCTCTTTAGATTAAGCCCCTGTGTAAACCTTTTTTATTGTCTCTTGTTGTTTACACATCCCATGGGTACTACACCCACAGAGGATACTGCCGTTATTGGCATTTTGCCACGACAGACTAATACACGTACCTGGAAATACACGGTTCATAATGAAGGGCGTTATTCAACCCATTTTATGTTACAAAGTCCGAATACTTTCGGGAGTTTTCGGCGTCGCGAGTTTGGCCTTATATGCATCAGCTCCGAATCATGTCTTTGGTCAAATGTTGGGTTTGCCCGGCTCCTAGGTTTGCCGCCTTACGTTCCATTCTTATCGGCTAAGGCGGCCAAAGGAGAACTACTGCGATTGTGCCCTGGTTATTACGGATGAGCACCTCTGTAGAGAAAGCCGAAAACTGACTGTCATGATATAGCGAGAGACTGTTCAACCACTCGAAGACTCATCGGAATCTCTAGGATTCCTCCGCACTAACGAAGGACTGTTCCCCGGTCATGTACACACGCGCCCGTATTCGGATACAAGCGAAGGTACCAGGGGCTACATAGTAGCCCCACCATCAAACTCCCATGGCTAAGTGAAAGTGTTAAAGCTATATAGTCCGGTTGCCTAGTTCGACGTGCGATCACCTCCTTAATGGACCAAGACGTTGGATCAAGTGTGATTATGCATATTTTTGCGAACACCCCCGCATTGCATGCGTGGGGGCTGAAGCCAACGACTACTAACTTTCAGATTACATTTATACATAAAACGGTCGCACAGGAGGCACAATAACACTTTCGGGCAAAGAGTATAAAGATAGCCTTCATAATTAAAATAGCATTGTTTTTACAATGAAACGGTTTGTCACTCGAACATGACATTCTTCGAGCACTGAGCCTCTATTAAGCGAGCACCTTCTGTTACCTGCTCCAAGTAGTGCTCGGCCGGATCCTGGCCTCCCGCCGGATTCTGGGTCGCAATGATGGTGGCCTCCATATCTGTCCAATATGCTTTAACGCGGGCAAGAGCCATCCGTGCACCCTCTATACACGCCGACTTCCTCATGGCATCGATCTGCGATACGGCACCAAGGAATTGTTGCACTAAACCAAAATAGTTGTCCGGCTTAGGCCCCTTCGGCCAAAGATGGTCTATTGCAGACCGCATTGCAAGACCGGAAAGCCTATGAAGCTCGGCCACAGCAGCCATCCTCTCACTCAACGGCAACGGGTGCGTGGGAGCATTGAATTGCGACCAGAACAGCTTCTCCACTTCTTTATCATTTTGATCCCCGAAAAACTTGGATGCATCAGCTGTACTCTTCGCCAAATCCGCATACGCGTCCGCAGGGCTCCAGCGTAGATCCAGGGGAGCATACTTTGAATCTAAAAACTTCATCCGCAATAAGTAGGGGTTTCCAGCCGCGATTTCTCCGGCCTGTCGAAGCTCCTCCCGTGCATCCGTGATTTCGGACCGCGTCTCCTTGGCCTCATCAAATGCTTTATTCAGGTCAGCCGAATTAGCCTGATTCTCTTTTTTTTGACTGTGAACTGTAGGGCAAAACCCCCACAGCATATCAAAACTTTATTAATAAAAGAAGTAGTACAACAAGTTGATTACAAGGAGTAACCAGAGTACAAGGTAGAAAAAGGGGAGTCTTACAAAACTATCTTAAGGGGGGAGGAAAGAGATCCATTTAAGCAGGTCATCCTTGTAAGCAGATTTGATTCGGTGCTGCATTAGGCTAATATCATGCCTAAAAGCAAACCTCCATTTATTGAAACTAGCCCTCTCATTTCTGAACACTTTGGCATTTCTGATGATCCAAATATTCCAGCAAGCAATGAACACCACTTCAGAGAAGAAAGGCTTATCAAAACTTCTCCTTGCCTGACTAACCATTTGAATCATGGATGAGCGGCGGACCAATCAATCTGCAGATAATTCCAGGGCCTCCCACTGAAAGTGCAGTTGACGAATAGGGGAGCCCTGGGGTCTCTAGCCTGCAAGAGGCAAAGCCTACAATGGACTCCATCTTCCATGTGCCAGTGCCTTGTCTCAACCATATCCTTGGTGTTCAACCTGTCCATAATAAGCATCCAAGCAAAGACCTTGATCTTGAGGGTACAAGAGGATTTCCAAATCCCACAGAGCAAAGGATTAAAGGACTCAGACACAAAAGTATAGGAGTAAAACATCTTGGGTTTGAAAATCTTGGAAGAGCCCTGCCAGAGCCAAACATCCCTCGAACTGGGGTCTCTGTTGTGGGAATCCATCAAATCCTTAATCAAGTTCAACTCATTAAAGGCCTGAGCAGATAAGGGAAGGTGGAAAAGCTGGTGCATATCCTGAGTATTGAAAATTTCCTTAACTGAAATCCAGGGATCCTTGGCAAAAGAGAAAAGCCTTGGGAATCTTGTCTGCAGACTAGAACATGCAGTGCCAAGGTTCCAATTATCAGCCCAAAAAAGGGCAGTGTCCCCTTCATTGATCTGCACCCAGGAACAGTCGCTGAAATGTTGCATGACTTTACAAATATCCCTCCACCCGAAGGAGCCACAGTCATTTGTTCCCTGGGTCATTCTTTCATAGTAGTATGAATCCCAGACTAGGGACACCCAAGGGATATCTCTCTTGTTCAGGAAGTTATTGGCATGTTTGAGAAGAAGAGCCACATTCTGAACCCCCAGATTAAGAATACCCGGACCTCCTTTGTTTTTTGGCCTACAAATGAGATCCCAAGTAGCAAGAGATGGAGCAGGCTCATCTCTATGCTTTCTCCATAAACACTGCCTTTGTATTCTTTCCAACTGCTTGAGAATTCCGGCTGGCAGAGCAAGACTACTCAAAAAGAAAATGGGCATTGAAGATAGAGCAGAGTTGAGGAACTGCAATCTTTCACCTTGGTTAAGGAAAGAAGAACTGGCAGACATTCTTCTCTCCATACAGTCCACCAAAGGCATGAAGTCCACCAATTTGGGCCTTGTAGTCCCCACAGGCAATCCAAGGTATGTAAAAGGCATTTTACCAATTTTGCAACCAAAAGCAGCAGCCAAATCTTCCATTACAGCAGAGTCTACATTGATTGGAATAATAAAATATTTATGGTAGTTAACATCTAGACCAGTGGACTGAGAAAACACCTTGAGCATATCCTTCAATGCCAGAAGTTGAACCCTGTCTGCAGGGAGGATGATCAATGTATCATCGATAATCTTTGGATCACAGGGTAATCAGTATCATGGCAAGGTATAGGTAGGTGAAGAATTCCCTTCCTGAACATATCATTAATCACTGTTTGTAGCAGATCAGCAGCTATGACAAAGAGCAGAGGAGATACAGGGTCACCCTGTCTGACTCCTTTTTTACAAACAAACTTCCTCCCAGGGACCCCATTAAGCAAAACAGAAGAAGTACCAGTGGCCAGGAGCTGCTTCATCCAAAGAATCCACTTATCATTAAAGCCCTTATATCTTAGGATTTGGAAGATAGCTTCATGCTCAACAGAGTCAAAAGCCTTCTCAAAGTCCAATTTGAGAATTACTATGGGCCTTTTTGACTGATGACATTGGTGTAAATATTCAAATGTCCAACCCAGACAATCCTGGATTGTTCTAGACTTAATGAAACCATATTGGTTTTTGTGAATGCACTTCATGATCATTTCCTGGAATCTATTTGCAGCCATTTTGGACAGAAACTTAAGCCCCATACTAGTGAGAGAGATAGGCCTATAGTCTCCCACTTCTTCAGGTGATAATTTTTTTGGTACAAGAGTAATAAAAGAACTGTTAATGTTCTCCAAGACGGCAGATCCATCATAAAAAGCCTGAGCCAGCTCATAAATGTCCTGAGAAATTAGATGCCAACATTTCTTAAAAAACAGGCCATTGAAACCATCAGGACCAGGTGCCTTATCCATAGGCATATGTTTAACTACATTGTCCATTTCCTCTTTTTCAAAAGGAGTAGTGAGCACCTCAAGGCCAGCCACAGGTGAGATAAGTGAGGACAAATCAAAACCCATCACAATCCCTCTAGAGGAGCCCATTCTATTCTTAAAGCAACTCCAAATGATTCCAGCCATTTGGGAGTGATCAGAGACAACAGATCCATCAGGAAGCTTCAGACTAGCAATGGAGTTCCTTCTATGCCTCTCAGTGGCCATAGCATGGAAGAATTTGGTGTTCTCTCCCCCACCTTAAAATATCGGATAGAGCATCTCTTTTTCCAGTACAGAAACTGCAAGTGCAGAAGCTTTTCCAAATGGGTTTTGACAATCCTTCTGAAGTTATTCTCCTGAATAAAAAGAGGCCTCCATTCCTCCAATTCATCAAGGAGGAAAATAACATGATTACATTTGCTGATCAGTAACCTCAATTTGGAAACATTCATTTGCCACCTCTTAAGGCACATTCTCAAACTTTTAAATGTATATGCAATTTTAGCTGTTATATGTGATTTCCGAGAGGGTTGCTTCCAAGAAGACTCAACACAGTCCATGAAGCCCTCAAGCTCTAGCCAATAATTTTCAAACCTAAAAAGATTTGATTTTGGAATGGAAGTCTTTATGGAGACTAAGCATGGCACATGATCCGAAGCAGTCCTGGCCAAAGGAAGAACTTCAGTCATAGGATACTCAGAGATCGAGTCCACAGATGTAAAGAACCAGTCTAGCTGCTCAAGAAGTGGGGTATCTTGCATATTGGACCATGTGTAAGATCTACCTTTGATTGGAAGTTCAAGAAGGCCCAAGTGACCAATAATCTCATTGAAGATGAACATATCATTTATGTCCCCACCAGGCAAGTTTCTATTATCCATAGACCGAAGGAAATTAAAATCGCCAAGTTGTATAACCAGTTAACAAATTTATCCCTGGCTTCACCCTGACAAGGGCCATAAACAGCAACAAGAGTCCAAGATTCATTGTTCTCGCACGGAAGTAAATCGGACAACCACGACAAGAACTGCTGCACTTCAATTACTGATGCCAAGAAAGATGTAAGAATTCCAGACCACAATAATTCCTCCAGAAGCACCAAGAGAAGGAGAGCAGACAAAGGAGTCAAATCTTTTAGGGCAGAAGGATTTGATTGACCGAGAATCAAAAGAAGAGCATTTTTTTTCTTGCAGACAGGCGATTGAACAATGGCTTTCCTCAATTTTCGGCCTAACAGCCCTCTGCCTAGCTTCAGAATTCAAGCCTCTTACATTCCATCAAAGGATATTCCAGTTTCTACAAATATTACTCATAATAACATAAGAAAAAGTCCATAAACCACATGGCACGCAATACCACATGTCCAAAAGAACACAATCTAGTCTGACCCAACATCAACACACACCAGAGTTCAAGAAGTAGAGTACTGCCTAAAGATATAGATAAAGCAAATTTAAGGGCTTGCGAGACCCAATATACCAAGGACATTCTAATCATCATGTTTAGGCGAGGCAACAGCAGGTGGGTCCACCATAAGTGCATCCACGATTGAGCGAGGCAGCGTCAATTTGCAGCTCACGCCCAACTTCTTGAAGTCGACTGACAGGAGTTCCTGGAGGACATCCTTCAGAAGCAGGCTCGTCATGCATCTGGGCCGTGAAAGGCTTAGCCTTGGGCTTCTTTCTCTTGGGCTGAAGTGTGAGCTCCTGGAAGGTGGGCTTGAAACCATCCCGCTGAGCCGAGCTTCTGGTGCAGCGTCTGACTGCGGTGTCGACAATTGGAGTTGGCGCCAAGGTTTTCCGTGGCCTGCGGGTTTGAACCACCACAGCAGGAGGGGGGGTTACCTGCACAGGTAGCACATCAGCGTGATCAGAAAAAGCATCGGCAACAGCGAGCCTAGCTGGCTCCTGTTCCCTCCAGGTAAGGCGCGGCAGGTCAGAGTCAATGAATGCCAGATCCCAAATTCTCTTGGACAAGACAACCGGCGACAGAGGTTGCAGCAAAATTGGCCTGGGAACAGAGAAAGTAACGGGAGCTTGCAAAAGGCTTTCAAACGATCTCCTCCAAACCATATCCGGAGGCAAAGGAGGCCCAAATGGAACCGCATGAGCAAAAAATCTCCTCCCCGGCGGGGGCTGGTAGACAACAATGGCCCAGGCGTTAGCAGCTTCCTCATTAACCAAAGGCGGAGCAGGTGCATCAGACAGATCATCCTCCACCACAACAAGCTGGCGGTTCTGGTTGGCGTGAGCTGGGTTGGTGAGGATCCACCACCATTGATTCTTGATCTCGCATGTGTTCGGGCTCCACATCGTCATTCCAATTCCCCCAATTGTCAGCAGCCACCTCATTGACCACAGGCTCAGGCGGTGGAGGTGGAACTGCATTCCACCCCAGGGCAGGGTAAGCAGGAAGATTAAACGGAGGCAGGTCAGGGAAAGGAACACCAGGAACATGGTGCGGATTGCTATTGATGGGCATCCAATCTTCATCCTGGGGCATCTGCTCCGCAAAGTTCGCACCCAAAATATATAGAGGCGCCTGGCCCAAGAAACCCGAGCACCACCATAGGCCGCATAATCCATGAAAACCACATCACGTGGCACAAGGATATCCTCAGGGAAAGAAGCAAAAACCAGAGATCGAACCATATATGGGTCCTCACTGACCCAGTGATGAAACTTGCCAAAAGTGTTCACAGCTGCCCTGATGCATTCAGTGTTGCGAAGATCCAACAGAATACCCAGAAACATGAGAAGCCCCTGACGAAAACCCTGAACTCCACGAAAAGATTCGCCCTCATCGTGCTTCATAAATCTCACAAAACGGTCATTCCCCAGCGGCCGAGGTGGAAGTTGCAGCAAAGAAAACCTGACCGCAGCGTCCCGAAGCTCGAAGAGCCCAACCGAACGGATCCAAGGCTACGCTGACCTAACCAGAACACCATGCCCTTGCACCCACTGCACAACTTCTTCTCGAGCCGCACCAATCTCATCTGGCTGAGGAATAGGCATTACCTCCGCAAGCATGAACTCCTCATGGCGGCGCACAATTAGGGTATGTGGCGTCACAAAGGTTCGAGACAGACGATCTTCCCCACCATCGACGATGTGGTGACCAGCAGGCACATACAGTAGGGGATCCAAGTGAAAGTTCGTCATCGGAGCCGGGAGCTCCGCCTGCAAGGACGGGGAGTGGAGAGGTGGGGTAGGGGTTGCAGGCGGCGAGGCCGATGGTGTCTTGGGGCCGGGGCTGATGGAACTGGACGACGGCGTAAATGCGGAAGTGCAAGGGAGGTCCAAGTTTGGTAAAGGAGATGTCAGAGAGATATTCCCACAGCGCGCCTCGGAAGATGGAGCGTTGTCGGGTTTGGCGTGCCATACGAGCCCCAATATACTAGCAAACTTGTTGCAATATTTTTTGACATGACCAGACCGGAGGCATGAGATATACCAGAGCTTAGACGTACATGCAGAGGCAAAATTACCCTTTCCAAGGCACTTCTGACACGTAGAAATTTCATCAACCATATCAGAGATTAAATTATCAAAATCCTCCCTGGCCTGCTGAGACGAGGGGATATCCAGCTGCTCCTCGATAGAAACCGGCCCAGCCTGGCCCAACTCAGCAGAAGTCGAGGGCTGATCAAAGCCCACAGCAGTCACAGAGGTTGTCCCATTATGGCACGTAACGTCCTCATTCAAAAGAGCAGAATTCCCGCCCGAGATTGGTGGCCTCACATCCGGGACGTCACGTACCAGATTTTGCATAGAGTTGCAAGAGGATGCACCGGAGATGAGGGCCGAAATTTTGGCAGGAATGTTGATCGTTCCGAAAGAGATGGGTGGCGTAGCCACCGTCCACTTGAGATTGACCGCCGGCGGTGATGGCAAGATCACCCTCTCAGAAGGGTTAATTTCATAGCCGGAATCAGCAATCGTGTCAACAAGAATCTGAGAAGTTGGATATCTATAACCCTTACAAACAGGGTATTGATGGAACGTAGCAAAATATATTTTCTTACATGAAGAGAAACCCGATCTAAGAGAAGACTTTGAAGGAGGTTTATGCATAGCAATCAAACCCAAAGTTGCACGCCTTTTAGAGGGACTAACCAGAATCCACTCAGCGTCGCATTCCTTTGTCCAGATCCCTAACTCACGTCTCCAATTTGGACCACCATTTCCCCAAAGCTGAAAATAACATTTGAAATGCGGGCAGGTATATGATCTCAACTTGAGGATGTAGAGGCCAACTTGCTTGCAGGAAACAATGAAAGAAAATACCTTGCCCTTAATAAGCTGGACTGACAGATCAATGGCCGAACCGCCAATCACTGATTCCAATGCAACCGCCAAAGAATCCTCATCAAGACGAAAAACATGTCGGCTAAAAGACACAACCATAATGGAATGGCCCTTGTCATCCGAGGGGTGAATAGATTTCCCACAAGAAATGAAAACCTTATCCGCAAAGATGGAGCCCGCTGAGAAATCCAAATCCAACGTTGATCCACCAGAGGCACCCATAGGAGATGGTTATAAACATGTAGATCAGAGTACGCCAGAGAAGATGAGCGGAGAAGATCCAGGAATCACTGGCTAGATGTGGAGATCGCCGGAAAACCTAGGTCGTGGGTGGAGAGGGTGGGTGGGTGGGAGGAGCAACATTTTTTCTCCTGATTCTCTTTTTTAAGGAGCTCATACCGGTCGGCGGCATTTTTCAGCTCCACAACCATCTCAGCTATTTTGTCTTTGCTCCGGCGATGAGCAGCCTGTTCGGCTCTCAACTCTTCGGCCTCCTTTAGGGCAGCCGCATTACTAGCCCGGGCTTGTTCCTTAGCGAGGGCAAGTTCCGCCCTCTGGGCTTCCATGGCAGCAGCACCGTGTGCAGTCAATGCATATCACATTAATATCATGCTCCTCTCAATTTTTCCTATAAAAAATAAGGAAAGCAGAGCACATACCTTGTGACTCGTTACGCCGCTCGTTCACAAGCGTGATGTCGGCATCAATAGTTCCAATCTGCCTCCTCAGTTCGGCAATTTCAACAGACCGGTCGGCTACCGGATCCTTAGACATCTGCGCATAAATACATCACGATAATTACTTAACAATGTGATCCTCCATTTGTCGCCTAGGGCGGACAGCCAGAGTCTCAGGGGCTACTATCCATATGGAGCACACCTAGCACGCACGTCACAGTCAAAAATTATGTATTTTCATTACATACCTCAAAGCCTCTGAGTAGGCTCGTAAAAGCTTCATTCAACCCGCTGGAGGAGGATGAAATCTTCTCAAGCACCATGCTCATTAATGAACGGTGCTCCTCCGGGAGAGCAAATCGCTCCAGAAGGCCTGTCAGTGTGTCCAGCCGGACACTGAACTGTGTCGGACCCTTCTTATCGCCCCCCGTGGGAGCCGAACGCTCCGGGCTCAGGGCGGCCAAAGTATTAGCTTCTAGCTTTGGCAAATCTGGACTCCTCCGTGACGACACCTTGGGGTCGCCCGCCTCATGAGGCGGAGAGGTTGGTGGGGTCTCACTCTCCATCATCTCCGGAATAAGATCCCCCGACGACGAAATCTGTCGAGAAGAGCTGCTAGCCGGACTGCAAAGAATAGATCCGGGTTATTGTTCTTGGAAAAGGAAGCAGTACCTTCGTATTTACGATTAACTTACAGCTCGGCTGAGGGCTGGCCCGTTGGTGGGCATGGTGCGGTGAGGACGCCCTTCGGGGCAGGCCCCCCTGGTGAAGCTTTCTTCCCTTGTCTGGGCACCTCCGTATCCAAGTCTTCGGAGGCGGCCCTCTTCTTCCCGCGAGGGGAGGAGGCCTTAGATTCCGCTCCCCGACTATCCTCCTTTGGGGAGGTAGCAATTCCCCCGGTTTGGATGTGCAATGTGTGAAGTTCTGCTTCAATGTTCTTCCCTTCATCTTTCCCCAAGGGCACTTTCCTTAGCACACGACCAAGCATCTTGTCTATGGTGGGGCTAGGCGAGCCTTCGGGAAGTGGCGCCGGAAACCTGATTCTCTCCGCCTTGCTAAGCCACTCCTAGCTAGGGAAGATTTTCAGAATAATGTTATGATAAAAATAAACAAAGTGTTCGGTTTCTGGATTGCTTACTTAGGTATCCGGGTGGTTGCAGCTCAGGCCCACATCCTAGGTGGTGTCCGGACACTTTACTTGTGGTCCGAAGAATAACTTACACATTCCTTTGAGTGTGACACCGAAGAAGTGCTGAATAGTCCGCGGACCTTCCGGATTGAACTCCCACATCCGGAGAGGCCGGCATTTACACGGCAAGATCCGTCGGATTAGCATTACCTGAACTATGCTTACAAGGCTGATGTCTCTCTCGAGAAGCTCTCGTATGTGGCTCTGCAGCGTGGGTACATCATTAGCAGGCTCCCAATCCCGTCCTATGTTGGCCCATGACGCCAGCTAAGGTGGAGGGCCAGAACGGAAGTCAGGGATAGCCACCCACTCTGTGCCTCTGGGAGCCGTGACGTAAAACCACCTCCGCTGCCACAGATCGGACACCTCCGGGAAGGAACCCTCTGGCCATGGAGCATCGGCGTTCCTTCTTAGTACAGCACCTCCGCATTCCGCATGTCGCCCCTCGATCATCTTCGGCTTCACATTGAAAGTCTTGAGCCATAAGCCGAAGTGCGGGGTGACGTGGAGAAAAGCTTCGCACACAACGATGAACAACGAGATATGGAGGATGGCGTCTGGAGCCAGATCATGAAAATTTGGCCCATAGTGGAACATAAGCCCTCTCACAAAGGGATCAAGAGTAAGGCCTAAGCCGTGGAGGAAGTGAGAAACAAATACGATGCTCTCATTGGGCTCAGGAGTAGGGATGATCTTCCCTGGAGCAGGGAGCCTGTGCCGAATGTCGGCGGTCAGGTATCCGACCTCCCTAAGCTTCGCAATATCCTCCTCTGAAACAGAGGAAGCCACCCACCGGCCTGGAAGGTTGGGTTCGGACATGATTGAAGATCCGGAGGGCTTAAGCTTGGGCTTCGGGTGTTAGAACTCGAGATGCGAAAAGATGCAAGGATGGTGGAAAAGAGGGTTAGGCCTCGGCCCTTCTATAAAGGGGGGTGAATATCAAGCGTCCTCAGCGTAACCGCTCGGGACTTACCTAAAAACACGGAGTCATACCAACAGTCATCGTGGGGTTGCGCATGCCCGTATCGATGGAAGATCCCGCGATAAGGGGGACACAATCTCTGCTTTGGCAGGGTGTGCCAATAAAACCGCCTCGCAACGAGTATTGAGGCAGGCTAAGAAAAAAAGACGGTTCGTGTTGGACCAGACTACAGCGTAAGAGAGCTCCGTGCAAAAATTACCAGCAGATCAGATTTATGAAGTACTATGCTTTCTATGGAGGTGTGCGGAAATTATCTCACAAAGCTGGACACAATCCGGACATGATTTGAAGTGTTCAATAAATTACTTTGTAGTATTCGGAGATGGAACCCGCCTTGCAATGCCAAAAACAATATACGCGCCGGACTCATTGTCATTGAAGCCTGGTTCAGGGGCTACAAAGGGAGTCCTTGATTAGGGGGTATCCGTACAGCCGGACTATACACTTTGTCTGGACTATTGGAGCGTGAAGATACAAGACTCAAGACTCCGTCCCGTGTCTGGAGGGGACTCTCCTTTGAGTGGAAGACAAGCTTGGCGATACGGATAATATATTTCCTTCTTTGTAACCGACCCTGTATAAACCCTAGCCCCCTCTGGTGTATATATAAACCGGAGGGTTTAGTCCTTAGAGACACAATCATAATCATCATAGGCTAGCTTCTAGGGTTTAGCCTCTACGATCTCGTGGTAGATCAACTCTTGTACTACTCAGATCATCAATATCAATCAAGCAGGAAGTAGGTTTTACCTCCATCGAGAGGGCTCGACCCTGGGTAAAACATCATGTCCCTTGCCTCCTGTTACCATTAGCTTTAGACGCACAAACCGAGCCCCCTACCCGAGATCCGTCGGTTTTGACACCGACAGGGGGAAACAGAATAACCGCACTGCGCCTGTCAAACAAGCGCACTGCCGCGTTAGCGCGAGGCCGAGCCGGGGGGGGGGGGACCCCTCCCCCATCCCGGCGAGGCCGAGCCAGGAACGAGCCGTAGCAGGCGACGACGCGGCGTGCCGCGGCGTCGCATGCGGAGGCGAGTCCGTAACATGACTTGCCCCCGCACCGCACCGTACCGAGGGGCATAGTTGTACTGACACATCTTCCTTGTATGGACTTTGCCCCATTATCTATCTTAGGGGTGTGTGTGGGTGCGTGTGTGTGTGTGTGGGGGGGGGGGACAGAATAACCGCACTGCGCCTGTCAAATGAGCGCACTGCCGCGTTAGCATGAGGCCGAGCCGGGGGGAGGGGAGGTCGGGAACCCCTCCCCCATCCTGGTGAGGCTGAGCCAGGAACGAGCCGTAGTAGGCGACGACGCAGCATGCCACGGCGTCGCATGCGGAGGCGTGTCCGTAACATGACTTGCCCCCGCACCGCACCGTACCGAGGGGCATAGTTGTACTGACACATCTTCCTTGTATGGACTTTGCCCCATTATCTACCTTAGGGGTGTGGGTGCGTGGGGTGGGGGTGGGGGAAACAGAATAACCGCATTGCGCTTTGTCAAGCAGCGCCTTTGCCGCGTTAAGCGAGGCTGAGCCGGGGGAGGGAGGACCCCTCCCCATCCGGCAAGGCTGAGCCAGAACGAAGCAGCCGTAGCGTGACGGCGGCGTCTTGCGGCGTCGCATTCGGAGGCGAGTCCGTAACTTGACTTGCCCCCGCACCACACCGTACCGTGGGGCATAGTTGTACTGACACATCTTCCTTGTATGCACTTTGCCCCATTATCTATCTTAGGGGTGTGCGTGCGTGGGGGTGGGGGAACAGAATAACCGCATTGGCGCTGTCAAACGAAAGCACCGTCATAGCACGAGGTCGCGGCCGGGGTTCGACCCCCTCCCCATCCCTACGAGGCCGGCGAGGAACGAGCAATAGCAAAGTGACGGCCGGTGTGCCTTGCGTCGCATGCGGAGGCGAGTCCGTAACATGATTTGCCCCCGCACCGCACCGTACCGAGGGGCATAGTTGTACTGACGCATCTTCCTTGTATGGACTTTGCCCCATTATCTATCTTAGGGGTGTGTGTGGGTGCGTGTGTGTGGGAGGGGGAACAGAATAACCGCACTGCATGTGTCAAACGAGCGCACTGCCTCGTTAGCGCGAGGCCGAGCCGGGAGGCCCGCGAGGCCGAGCCAGAACGAGTTTTAGCGACGACGCCAAGCGTGTCAGCCGCATGCGGAGGCGAGTCCATAACGTGACTTGCCCCCATTATCTTATCTTTATTTTTAGGGGAAAAACCAGCACCATTACGAATTATTTTTTCATTTGTACTTTTTTGATATTTTTATTGTACTGTTGTGAGTTATTATTTGTACTTTAGCCGTTGTTTTCTCCCTCTATATTTTTTTATTGTATTTGATTTTTGGTATTATCTTTTGTAACTGCCCAGAGATAGTGGGCTTCGCCACGGTTGTGGGCTTTAGCCGTCCGTTTTCTCCCATTCACCTTTTAACCCTCCCACTCACCTTTTAACCTCCAATCTTCCCCATTCCGCTCCTCTCCCGTCCCCAAATCGATTCCGTCTTCGTTCCCCTCTTCTTCTCTTCTCGCAGGGGAAGTTGCTACTCCTGTTTCGCCGCGGGAGCATCGGCCGGAGGGTTCAACCCCAGGGGTGGACGTCCGGGTGCTCTGTTTGTTCCTTTTGCTCTGCCATTGACTTTGCTTGCATCCACTTATGTACATATTTTCTCTCTATTTCTAATCTATTGCGCTCTTGCTTTGTCCTGCATCGCACTCGCTAGGGTTCCTTCTTTGTTGAACGAAGCGTTTGGCGGCGATAATCTTTGGATTGCGTGGCGGATTTTGTGTTTGCTGGTAAGAGTTTTGCTTTTGTATGGCGTGCTTCGTTTCTGAAATAGTTTAGAGCCCTAATTTTTGTTCATGTGTCTTGCAGATCTGGTTCGGCATATTTTAGGACTGTAGATCTCAATGGGTACATCATCCAGTCCGGACAAATTGAATGCAGGTGATTTTCTCTGTATTTTGGATGATGTTTTAACAGATCTGGTTTTTTGGTTGTACAGTTGTTGCCGTATCGACTTTATAAGTTGTATGTATTTTGATATCTATTAATTTTGCCCTGGAATGTATGGTGTGTGTGGTTTTGGCAGTTGATGCGACCAGCAGACAGGTTGTAGTACTTATCACCATGTGTAGTTTGAACTGCTGTCCTGGCATTTGAATAGGTTGTAGTAGTAAGTGAAGAACTAGTATGGTGTTGAAAGAGTTGTCTTTTCTGAAGTTTGTTGTGCCAGTGGTGGGTTCATATTTGTTTTATTGGGTGAACTTGTAGTGTTCACATAGTTGAACTGATTGCTTGTTCATGTACTTTTTTGCTAATTATGATGTTGTTGCAGATGTTGGAGTGCCGGTGCCTCCTGATTCTGACAAATCAGAACGCTTTCAAGATCTTGTGAATGTTATTTTGAGACACCAAATCCTCTAGAAGAACTTGCGAATGTTGCTGGTGTTTCCGTTATATTTGCTCTTTTTTATCAGCCTTTAATACATATATATGCTTAGTTACATCAGTTGTTCCTTTTGTTTGTGTCTGATGCTATGCACTTTATTTATCTTGTGTCTGCAATGTTAATTGTGTTTTAATTTTATATGTGCGTGCTTATGTTATTGGTTTATGCAGTTAATGACAGCCATGGTGTTCTTGAGGACATTGCTGATGTTGTTAAAGATGTTAATGATGGAATGTTCTCTTAATGTTGATGATGGTGATGGCAGCTTGCAGTTGTCTGTTACTCAGTCTCAAAGTGTTGATGGCACTGAGCCTGTTACCCAGGCTGAGGATGTTCCTATGCAGTTACAGCTCGAGGATGAAAGGATAAGAAAGAAGAAGTATGATTTCCAGAAGAGGAAGGAGTTGGAACGACGTCAAAAGGTTGCCTGTGTGCAAGAAAGTGATGTTGATGTTGCTCAAGCTCCTAAATATGTAGGCGATGAAGGTGGTGACGCGGCTTTTGAACTATTGATGCCGGATCTCATGGAAGTGACATGCCTGTGAAGACAAACTTGATGCAAACTCATTTGACGCAAGTGTTTGATCGCGATGCAGTTAAGGAGAAGAAAGCTGTTTTGAAGAGGAAGATGTCAGATCGAAATCCTGATGGCACACAGAGGCGTAGCCCACGTGAGAAAGCTGGTTCCCAACCTGGTAATAGCAAAGCTGATGCGGATAGTGTTGCTGTGAAAATTGGTCCAAGCAAACTTGGTGGCTCCCTATTCGCCGGAGTCCACAAGGTTTGACAAATACGAAGCCTTCTTCATCTCCTCTTCAAGAGCGGTCTTTGTTGAAAGAAAATAAGAAGCGTAAAGTTCATCCTGCAAAGGTGAACAAAGGTGTGAAGAAGCGTGCTCGTGTCGAAGCTGAAGATATTGTATCTGAAGAAGATGATATTGAAGTTGATTCAGAAGATGAATTTGCGATGGTATGTGTTTTGCGCATGTGACTTACGAGTTGTACTTGCAATGATTTAATTGTGTTTGGGCTGGTATGCTGGCCAGGTGAGTCTGGTCATTGTTTTCATCAATTTAGGGTGGTACTGATGTTGTTTTAATAGTTGAACTTGTGCAAACTTTTCTTTGTCTTACTTGCCTTCATATGCTTGTTTTGTTTTCTATATTCATTGTTTGCAGTGGTATGTGTTTTCTACTGCATGTGACTTACTAGTGGTACTTGCAATTATTTAATTTGTGTTTGGGCTGGTATGCTGGCCAGGTGAGGCTGGTCATTGTTTGCATCAATTGAGGGTGGTACTGATGTTGTTTTAACAGTTGAACTTGTGCAATCTTTTCTTTTTTTTACTTGCCTTCATATGCTTGTTTTGTTTTCTATATTCATTGTTTGCAGTGGTATGTGTTTTGTACTGCATGTGACTTACTAGTTGTACTTGCAATGATTTAATTGTGTTTGGGCTAGTATTGTGGCCAGGTGAGGCTGGTCATTGTGGCCAGGTGAGGCTGGTCATTGTTTGCATCAATTGAGGGTGGTACTGAGGTTGTTTTAATAGTTGAACTTGTGCAATCTTTTCTTTTTTTTACTTGCCTTCATATGATTGTTTTGTTTTCTATATTCATTTATTTAAGGTGTGGCTTCTTTATATTCATTTACAGCCTGTTAGCGTTATGAGTCCGGTCAAGCCGGTGGAATGCCGGAAAAGTTGCCTAGGATGAAGGTGACCAACGGAAATTGAACTTAACTATGCGATGTTCGTTGAGAGAGGTTGAAGCTTGTGCTAAATTGCTCGAGAGTTGGCATGTGGCTAGGGTTCATGCATCTGGTTTTGATTCTATCTTCAAGTGGAGGGTGAAGTCTAACATTTCCCACCCTCTGATGGGAGTTTTGTACCTGAGGATAGATTCTGATACAATGACTCTTGACATGGGCGAGGCTAATAAGAAGCTTCACATCACTAGCGATGGTATACAACAATTATTTGGTTTCCCTCGTGGTGGTCGTTCTGCGCCAAGGCCGTCAGAGGACTGATATGACAACGCTCTGATGAAGTAAGAACGGAGCTTGAAATAAGCAGGAATAAAGAAATTAGTACAAAGGATTTGAGGAATAAGCTCAAGGTGCTCGTCAAGGATCGTAGCAAAGATGACCTTGCTCTGAAAGTGTTCTTCATTATTTTGTTTATGAAGGTTGTGTTGCCTAGTTCTGCCCCGCGTGTTTCCAGAGAGGCAACAATGTTTGAGGGTCTCGTCTTTGAGGACATGGCTAAAATGGATTATTGCCAGTTGATGGTTGATGAGCTTAGAAGGGTTGTTGCCAAGTACCAAGATGGTGATACCATGGGGAAGGCAATCACAGGCTGTGCCATAGGGCCTGTATTAATGTACCTTGAATGCCTTATCCGTGGCAAGACTGCGGAGCCTGACATGCGAGTCCCCCGCATATGTTTCATGGATCCTGCCAAGCTTTCTGATCTGGTTGATGCAGATTTGATAAAAAAGGCAATGCAGATCCAAAGACTTGGGTGTTTGGGAAGCTTCCGGTGAGTTTTATTTCTTTTGTGTCTTGCAGACCTTTTTTTATTTTAGGTATAGCTATTTTTTTCTGTAGTGGACATGTGTACTGCAGAGTTATCTATTGAGATTTTGTCATTTCTTAAGCTTTGTGAGGTTTAGGTACGGTTTTTTAGTACTGTTGTTTCATGTGTGGTTGAACTGAATAACTTTGTTCAACTGGCCTGTTGGTAAATACTAACAAATTGGCAATGATAGTTAAAGTTTATTAGTGGTGTTGATATTAAATCTGTTAATATCATGTTTTATTTTTCCCTATGTGTTGCATTGATTGATTAACTATTTTTCCCCTTGTTTGTAGTGGAAAACTCATGAGGAGATTGTTTTTTTCGAGTGTATAAACGGCCAGTCCTGGAGATGCCGTCGTCTCAGGTTCCGAAGTTTTCATCTCTGCCCGATGAGTTGAGGGATGGCCGTGGTGTTGAGGGTGCTGGTTATGTCCCCCCTGGACCTAGTAATGCTAGTGATTCACAGAGGCAGGGTTTTGGTATTGATGTTGCTGTTTCAGCGTTGGAGCGCGCTGAGCATATCTTAAGTAATGTGTGTTCTGAGCTGCAAAAGGTCCTAACGACAGTTGAGCGTCTCAGCTGTATCAATGGTATCCTTCCTGAAGGTCATCAATTTAATGCTGAGGAAGCTGTTGACTACATTGAGATGGCACTACTGGAATCAGCTACTTTGCCATCAGCCAGATCTTTGCCGTCAGCTAGCTGACGGCAAAGAAGCTCTTTGACATCAGCTACCTTAAAGCAGGCGGCAAAGAAATGGCGGACGACAAAGAACCTCTTTGCCATGAGCCGTTTCTTTGCCGTCCGCTAGCTGACGGCAAAGAATCTTTGCCGTCAGACAGCTGACGGCAAAGAGGGAGGTGGCCCCCACCCACCCGCCCGTTTTAAAAAAAACTTAACACCCCACCTCTTTGCCGTCCGCTAGCGGACGGCAAAGAGAGAAAATGGCGGACGGCAAAGAGTTGCGGACGGCAAAGAGCCGAGTAACTAACGGCCACCACCCTCCGCCCGTTACTCTCTCTTCTCTTCCGCTCTCCTCCCCGACGCCCCGCCCTAGCTAGATCCACCGTCGCCCCCGCCTCTGCCGCTCGGCGCCGCCCCCGCCCCCGCACCCTTGCCCCGTCGCGCCACCACCCCTCCGCCCCCACCCCACCCGGCGCCCGTCGCCCACCACCCCTCCGCCACCGCCGCGCCCTGCCCACCCCGCCCGGCGCCCGCCACTGCCGCCCGCTGCCCCGCCCCGCCGTCGCCCCGCCCCGCACCTTGGCCCGTCGCCCCACAACCCTCCGCCCACCCCACCCGCCGACGCCTGTCGCCTCCACCCGCCGCCCGAGCCGCCCGCCCGGCTCGGCGCCGCCCGCCGCCTGGCGCCCGCCGATCGTCCCATTGCTCCGGTGAGGGACTACTACTTTTTTTTCCAGTTTTTTTTCATCTTTTTGCTGTTTGATTGTTAGTGCTAGATTGTGTTAGTGTTAGTGTTAGTGTTAGAAAAGAATTAGAAGAAGTAGAAGAAGTAGAAGTAGTAGAAGTAGTAGAAGTAGTAGAAAGATGAAAAAAGAAGAAGAAGAAAAGAAGTAGAAGAATTGGAAGAAGAAGAAAAAAAGCGAAAAGAAGTAAAAAGTAGAAAAAGATGAAAGAAGAAGAAGAAGAAAGGCCAGACGAAGAAGACGAGAAAGAAAGAAGAAGAAGTAAGGAAAGGATAGAATGAAACACCCCGGTCGACCCCCTGACCCCCTGACCCCGACACCCCGACCCACTAACCCCTGACCCCGACACCCCGACCCGGACACCTCACCCCGACAACGACACGACACCCAGACACCCGACACCCGACCCCCGAGGCCGTGTGGTCTTATATTTGTGAATTATTAGTTAGGTCATATATTTTTCGATTTTGTTATGAAAAACATCATATATAATTGTGTTGATCGGGTTGATTTAAATGTGCAGTTGTTTCACCGCTGCGAGGTTTGGTGTTCGACGACCTCGCCATGCGTTTGATGAGCTCTGCCCCTTCGTTCGTGGGTGAGCAAAAATGACATGTCCTCCTCCCCCATTAATTATTTGCTCTATTCCGGTGTTCATGCCGATGAAACTTGATAGCTAGCTATATATGTGTCTTGAATCATCAGTATGCGTAACCAATATGTGTCTCCTGTTCGAAAGCGTCATAGTTATAAATATGCATGCATTTGCATATTTATAACCTTGATTCTTTCGAATTGTCCAACGCTATCCATGGACAGCCCGAGTATGTGTAGATTGGGTTCATTTTCCCATATGCTTTGCTCTGGATCCGACGCATAAGTTTCGTCGATTGCCTCCCCTGTTGTTCTCTGGGTACACATGCTCTCTCGCTTATTGCGAGACGCGTATCGTGAGAACAGCAGGAGGTGCCGAAATTTTGCGTCGGATCCGAGCATAGCATGGGAAAATGAACCCAATCTACACATACTCGGTGAGATTAGGACCTATCATTACCTATTAGAGTGTAGGTTGCATGGACGTAATAAAATTGACAAAGTAGATCAACCGATGAATATATACATGGTGAATTATATATATAATTGTTGTGTGTCCAGTAGCTCTGAAAGTCAAGATGAGTGATCGTGCGTGGATGTATACCGGTCACACTGGTCAGAACAAATGGAGCGCTGAATGGTTCACAAAACCAAGGGGTTTGTGCAAGCCCCATTTGCAAATGGCTAGAAGAAAACTTGGTGCCCCTGTTTCCGATGCGGCAATTGGGAAAAGAGGACATAGGCTGAAATGGGTAAACACCTGCAAAAGAATGGTTTTACGCCCGATTATACGGTGTGGACATTTCATGGTGAGTCTGCCCAACGTGACCGAGCTGAGGTGGATGATCGTCGCACAGACGAGCATGGTACCGGGATGGAAAACATGGTGCAAGACTATGAGGATGCTCGGGATTCGGACGAGGAGATGGAGAAATCTGCAAAGGCCTTCAATGAAATGTTGGAGTCTTCAAAACGTCCACTCCACGAGCACACTGAGCTTTGTCAGTTGGATGCCATCTCACAAGTAATGGCTTTGAAGGCTCAGTTCAACTTGGGCAGAGAATGGTATGACGCAATTATGACAATATTTGGACGCTTTCTACCCAAAGGTCATGTAATGCCTGCAAACCTGTACCAGTCGGACAAAATCCTCCGTGCACTGAAGATGCCCTATGAGAAGATACATGCCTGTGAGAAAGGATGTGCCATATTTAGGCTTGACTATGCGGGCTTGAACTATTGTCCCATTTGCAAGTCTTCCAGGTATATTGTGGTAGACAACGGTATGGGTGAGAAGACACAGACCAAAATCCCTGTTAGTGTTCTTCGGTATATGCCAATCGTACCAAGACTTCAACGTCTTTTCATGGTCGAAGAGACGGCCAGACAGATGACATGGCACAAAACAGGCAAAAGAACCGAACTAGATGCAGATGGGAATCTGATGATGGTACACACATCGGATGGTGTTGCGTGGAAAAAGTTTGATGAATTACATGCTGACAAAGCGGCAGATCCGAGGCATCCTCGAGTCGGCATCAGCAAGATGGAGTTCGGTGTGTTTGGTATGATGGCAGCCTAATACGCTTGTTGGCCCGTATTTGTCTTTCCACTCAATCTCCCCGGACAGATTATGCAAAGAAAGAACATTTTCCGACGTTGATAATTCCAGGGCCCAACTATCCGGGAAAAATATGAATATGTACATGCAGCCGCTTAAGGACGAATTGCAAGAAGCCCGGGATAATGGGTTCAAGACATACGACGCCTATAGCAAACGAAACTTCATAATGCGTGTTCCGGTACATGTACTCGACGCATGACTTGCCGGTGTATGCGCTATTCGTTGGCTGGTGTGTGCATGGAAGGTTCCCGTGCCCCACATGCAAGGGAGCTCTTGAGTTTCGTTGGCTTCAGGCCGGTCGCAAGTTTTCTTGCTTCGACATGCATAGACAGTTCCTGGATCCTCGCCATAAGTTTAGGAAAGACAAGAAGAACTTCATCAGAGGTAGAGTTGTAAAAAACTCTGCACCACCTGCGTTGACAGGCCAACAGAGCGTAGATCAGTTAAACGCTCTCGAGCCAGATCTAGAGCGTCCAGGGTACTTCAAGGGGTATAATTCTGAGCACGCCTGGACTCACAAAACATGCTTATGGGATCTGCCTTACTTCAAAGACCTCCTTTGCCCACACAACATCGACGTGATGCACACTGAGAAGAATATCGCCGAGGCACTTTTTGGTACATCGTTTGGCATAGATGGGAAGTCAAAGGATAATACTAAGGCTAGAGTCGATCTGGAGGCGCTATGTGATAGGCCATTACAAAACAAGAAAGAACCGAAAGGAAAGCAGAACTGGACGAAGCCAAAGGCACGGTTCAATCTTGGAAGGCCAGCTATGAGGGAAATTATCTTGTGGGTGAAAATGCAGTTGATGTTACCCGATGGGTATGCAGCGAATCTAAAGAGGGGAGCAAGTCTTAAAAAATTGAAAATATTTGGTCTCCAGAGTCATGATTTGCACATATGGATTGAGCAGGTAATGTCGGTGATGTTGCGTGGCTTCATCCGTGAGGATGAATGGCTAGTACTGTCAGAGCTGAGCTATTTCTTCCGTGTTCTTTGTGCGAAAGAACTATCGCCTGACGTGCTAGAAGAAATGGAAGAGTTGGCGCCAGAGTTGATCTGCAAGTTACAGAAGACCTTTCCACCGGGGTTCTTTAATCCAATGCAGCATTTGATTTTGCATCTCCTGACCGAGGCAAGATTGGGGGGGCCCGTGAAAAATCATTGGTGCTACCCAACTGAGAGGATGCAGAAGACGCTTCGAGAAAAATGTAAAAATAAATGTAGAATTGAAGCGTCTATGGTTGAGGCATTCATCACTGAGGAGGCGGCAAACTTCGTGACAGCACACTACGAAACCAAAAATCGTCATTTGCATAATCCGAAGCCTCGGTACAATGCTGACGAGCCTAAAAAGGTGGATCCAACCTCAGCCTATTCAAAGGGAATCTCGCAGATGTGTTGTTTCAAATCCGTATCTTTGGATAACGAAGAATGGTGTACCATTTCGTTGTATATCTTCAACAACCTGATAGAAGTGCGGCCGTACATCGAGTAAGTTCTCGGTACATTGTTTCGCAACTTCTATTTCCGTTTGAACTGCTCTTATTCCTCGATATTTCATGCAGTCGATACGTCGCCCTATTCTCGTATGGAGCGGTGATCCAAAAGGATTCCTTCGAAGAGTATGAGCTTCTCGCAAAGCAAGGAGGCGGCTATCCCGGTTTCATCTCTTGGTTCAAACAAACGGTAAATTCTATTAGACAATTTCATTTCATTCGCTAATTTGTGCGTAATGCAACAATCCTTTCATATTAAACTTGTAGGCTAATTCAGAGTCTATGGACGCCAAATTGAGACAAGTCGCTAATGGTTTTGACTATAAGGTCCGTTCATTTGACAAATACGACATCAACGGGTATCGTTTTCGTACCTATGGCAAAGAGCTATCTATGGCCGACCGAAAGTTTACAAATTGTTGTGTATCTGCTATCGGCGAAGGAGGTACCGAGTATTATGGGAGAGTTGAAGCAATTTATGAACTTCTATTCCATGGAGAAAACCCACCGAATGTCGTAGTCTTCAAATGTTATTGGTTTTAGCCGAAGGAGACTAGAAGGACTCATGAACGTATAGGGCTAGTTGAAATCAACCAAAGCACCCATTTAGATGTTCCTGATGTCTATATTGCGGCTCAACAGGCGACCCAAGTATTCTATCTACCCTCGGCCTACCAAACTAATCCAAATCTGAAAGGTTGGGATGTCGTATATGAAGTGCCGCCACGTGCTAGACTATCTCCCCCAAAGGAAGAGGATTATGAAGACTATAACCCAGACACATATGAAGGAGAATTCTTCCAAGAGACACGTCTTTCAAAAAGCTTTTCAAGAACCGGTATACTTCACCCCAAAACATTGAAGTAGACAAATGACAGTGAATCCCACATCACCCCGGAGGAGGAACAAGAAGAGCCGGAACAAGAAGAGGTTATCGCTTTGGACGACCTCTCAATGCTTGACCGATTACGTAAAGGTGGCCTTCCACATGTTGATGCCATCGAACCCTATGAGCCCGTCACTGATTATAGTGATGATGATGATTATGCATTTATTGATGATCTTGATCGAGATTATTAGTAGTGTCGGTATTCAATTTTTTATGTTGTACTTGATTATGATACACTTAAGTGATATACATATTATTATTCATGTCTTTTTTTATGTTGTACTAATTTCGTTTACTCTTTGTCATGGCAGGTGTTGAAAGATGGAAGGGGAGCCGACTGAGGCCAAGGACAAACGTGCCCAAATTGAAGGTGTGCCACACCATCAAGGTAGCTCCAGCTTATATCAATTCGGGCAGAATTGGGTATGTGGTTTGCTTCATGATTAATGCAATTCATTCATCATGCTAGCTTGAGCCCTTTAATTACTAATTTACTTTGTTTCTCTCTTTCAGGCATGCTACAATAAGACGGATAAGGTGCCAGAGGGGTACGACCTGTATGCCATGGCCCACACTGCCTCTTACAAGCAAGTCAAGGGGAAGGCGAGGAAAGGGGAGGAGTTTAACCCGAGCCAGATTCCCTACAATCTAGAGCAGGTGATGATATCTAGTGGCGGGAGGTCCTGTGGCTCCATAGCCGTTGATCCAGAGATTGCTCCTGAGACCACGGTGAGTTTAATTTGAATGGACGTTACTTGCTAGTCTTAACATTTGAGTGTCATCATGCTAACGAAACATTGGAAATGATCTTTGGTGCAGCGTAACTCCACACAAGCATCACACGATCCTTCTCCAGCTACTGGCATGAGCCAGCCCGCTCCCACACCTCCATGATCAAGGTAAGTTTCTCTAGTTTTTTGCTTAACAAATGCATAAAGACCTAGACTTAGCTTTATTTCATCCAACATGCTTACCTTAATGACCTAGAGTTAGCTTCTTTTCCTGCAAAATGACTTAATAAGCTTACTGACCTCCAAAACCAGCCATTTTACTTAAGTTAGCTCTAAAACAATCGATACTTAGCTTTGTTTCCTCCAAGATGACCTAAGTTAGTTATAATATGCTTAGTTAACTAGGTTTGCTCAATAATGACATGTACTTACCTTACTTATGTAAAAAAACGGCATAATTAGCTTAGTTAACTGATAAACGATCCATTTTACCCACGTTAGCTCTAAAATGATGCATTTTACCTAAGTTAGCTCATAAACGATCCATTTCACCTAAGTTACCTCACAAACGATGGCGTGCTTCTTCTTCTAGTCTTCTTCTTCTAGTCACCTTTTCCTAACTTTCTTATTTGCCATTTTGCAGATTTCATTCACTTCTCGGAAGCTAGCTTGCTATGATGGACTGCTTGTTTTTTATTTCATTCTCTTCTAGTATTCTTCTAGCTTGCTACGATGGAACTTGCTATCTTGATGAAACTTTGCATTGTAATATGTATGTGCAGCTTCCTAATGGTTGCAACTTATGTGTATGTGCAACTTGCTATGTATGAATGGATGGAACTATATATGTATGTACGATGAAACTTATTAGTTGTTAAATAGCCCTGTGAAATATATCTATATATGTCATATATATTTGCTGTGAAAATTGTTGGATTAAAATAACTGAAAAAGAGACAATATGCAGGATCTTTGTCGTCTGCCATCGACGGCAAAGACTTCTTTGCCATCAGCAGCGGACGGCAAAGAGGACACGTGGCGTGCAATCAAGCTTCTCGGGAGGCTGACCAATTTGGTCGGTTTGTTCTGATGGTGACGGCAAAGAGAAAAAACTTTGCCTAGAGCGGCGGACGGCAAAGGCCTGCCGTGTAGTGACGTCGGTTGACATCATTCGGCGGACGACAAAGGCCTTCCGAAGTTTGCCGTCAGCGGCGGACGGCAAAGGCCTTCCGTTAACCACCTAACGGAGTAACTGCGCATTTATTGCCGTCCACATTCTTTGCCGTCCGCTGCTGATGGCAAAGGCCCCTTTGCCGTCAGCCGCCCGAAGCAGACGGCAACGTAGCACTTAGCCGTCTCTGCATTTTGCCGTCCATTTTGGCCGTCCGCCGCGGACGGCAAAGACCTTTGCCGTCCGCTATCCATGCCTTTGCCGTCTGCCGTGGCAGATGGCAAAGTAGCTGATTCCTGTAGTGTGGAGAGAATTTTAATCAGTGATACGTGTGACGGTGCCGCTGATCTAGTTCAGAGCTCGGTTCGTCTGTTGAACAACATGAAGCGTTTCAGAACTACGCAAAACTCTCGCTGCAAGCCATATGAAGAAAGTGAAATGTTGTTATCAAGCAGTTTGAGCGGGATGAGGCTGCTGCCGCCGACAGCAGGGCTGGTGATGGTACCGTGGCTAATGTTTCTGATCACGAAATGAATGATGTTGGCTTGGAGCGTCCTGATGTTGATGTGAGTCAGTCCTCGGTGTTTGCAATTTTTACTTTGTTGTTCTGCTGTCAGTGTTGTAGTTGAACTTCCTCATCTTCATCTATTTATTAATAATTTTCTTTCATGCAGATTGATCAGGATGAGGCTGCCGGCACCGACAGCAAGGCTGATGATGGTACTGAGGCTAATGTTTCTAATCAGCATACAAACGATATTGGCTTGCAGCACCCTGTTGTTGATGTGAGTCAGTCCTCATTGTTTGTATGTTTTTACTATGTTGTTCTCTTTGTCAAGATTGTAGTTGAACTTCCTGATCTAAATCTGTTTATTAATTTTTCTTTTCATGAAGGAGACCAGTCATAAAGTTGAGGTTGCTGTTGACCATGGAGTTAATGATCCATCCACTGATAAGAGCAAGGTTATTTTTATTTTTATTGTGTTTATTCATATTTTATTGAATTTTCATGCGCACCAATGTGTCTTGCTTGTTCATTTTTCTATCCCACACCGTTTAGAGTTTGCAAGGGGGTAGCTACCTTTTTTTGTTACTGTTGTTTTAATTCCTTGTGTTTAATGTTGCTCATAATAGCATTGTTTCTTTGCCTCGTTACATTTGAATCAGGGTCCTCTTGTTGGCGACGAGCCTTGTTTGCCCGTTGGTGATGTTCTTTGAATGTTAGCAGCAGCAAGATCGATGATGTTGTTGTGAACGATTCTAAGGTTTGTTTTTCTGTGCACCTCTTGGTAGCTTATTTTTTTATTGTTAGTTTTGTTCATATTATTCACTTTTTTCTGAATTTTTATTTTCGCCAGATTACTGATGTTGAGCGTGAGGTTGTCCTTAGTGGTGGAGATGATGCTCGTGGTGTTCCATTGAGTAGTGGGCGCAATGTTGGTAACAAAGTTGTTGATGAGGATGCTGGCGCTGCCAGCATAATTGATGCCAAATCGCCTGGTGTTGGTATTGCTGGGAATGAAAGTGTTCCTGATTGTGAAGATTTGCCGCCTGGAGGTCTTGATTACGGTGATGCATTGCAAGATGCTTCTAGCGTGGAGGAGGTGCCATCCGCAGATGATGATTTACTTCTGTCAATTTCTTCTGACCCCTCGACACAGGAGGCGCTCTTGTCGTCCCAGGATTTTCTTTCTACAGACCCTGAAAGCGCAGCAATATTGGTGTCCTCTCAAGATGTCCCATCGTCAAACCCTGAAACTGGAGGCATAATGGTCTCATCACAGGAACTACCGTCGTCCTCAAACCTTGATAGTCCAAGTAAGGACTTGTAAATGAGGCGTACTTCTCAATTTTGGCATTTTGGACATGTTCTCTTATAGTGGTTGAACTTATTATTTTTCTTCTTTTTCTGCAAGCAGAAAGTGGTAATGGTGTTAAGGTTGATATGTTTTTCTTCGCTGTTACGAGGTTGCGCACGAACCGTACGAAATGGTTAGTTTGGGATTTTGCCCGTACCATTTTTGTTTCTTTTTCTTTCTCTCGTATGATTATTGTTGTTGTTGCAGTAGTTTTAATTCATGTAATCTTTTGTGTTTTTCTAGTAACAAGCCGATGTTTCAAAATAAAGAATGTGATGCCGATGTTGGTTCTATTGCTAAAGCGTTTGTCCCCAGCGGCATGCTCAACTCGCATAAAGGTCTTGACATTGTTTTATATTCTCTACGTCGGAAGTACCGAGACAACGACATGTTGATAGTTCCCAGATGGGTGACGGTCAGTATTTTGCTTTTTTTGTAAATAGGATGATAACTTGTTTTGCCAATTTTCTAACTGTTGTTGTTCTTTTTGTACAACAGACCAAGATCCGTGATGGAAATATTGATTCCAATGTGCTAAATTGGTTCACGAGATCAGGTGCTGATGGTTTTGACCAAGTAGGTGAACTTGGACTTTTTGTACTCATTAACTAGAACTGTCATGTTTTCTTTGTAGTTTTGGGAGGTGGTGGAATGAACTTGATTAGCCTGCTTTTACACTTGTACTTATGAATGATGCGTGCTTCTTTTTTTAAAGCTGCACTTATTGTCGCAAGGAAATTGAACTGATATGATTCTTCCTCAATTTTGGGCGGTGGATATAAACTCTTATGATTATCTGATTTTTTGTTTGTACTTCTGAATTTCAATTTCCCTCTTTTATTTAATTGTTTGGAGGGTGAATTTTTGTTTCATTATGGTTTGGTAAATTCATTTTTCGTCTGCGATTTTTTCAGCTTCTTTTCCCTACATTTGATCCGCCGTCATTTGTGGCTACCATGAAGCCAAGCGAAGAATCTGGGCATTGGTGCTTGATTGTTCTGAATTTGAGGTTCCATTGTTTCGAGTGTCTTGATTCACTCCGTGATGAAACCTGGGGCGATGTAGTTAGATTCTTAAGGAATATGACAGATAATATAAAGAAGCTTTGGAGGGAGTCGAGTGTAGACAGGGCCAAACCATTCTCACTGGTGCATATTGATGGTTTCTCTTGCGAGTTTGTGCGGGTGCCGCAGCAGGAAAACACGTGAGTATCTGTTTTTAATGATTTTCGCTGGTTTTTTTGTTGCTGGGAGGATGTTGTTCCTGTATTTTCGGATTTGTGTTGTACCATTTTGTTTTTTCCTTTGTTTACAGGCATGATTGTGGATTCTTTATGCTACAAAACTGCAAGACCTATCATTGCCGAGAGGATGGTGTAATTGAAATGGTCGATTACAACCATGAAGACATTCTTGACATTAGGAAGACTTTGCTATATACCTGCGCAACTAGCGATGTGTTAGATGTTGACTTCCGGGGTTTGTTTGGCATCGAACCCTGTACGTGTGCATGAACTTTCGTAATTTTTTTGCAGCTTGTACTTCTCTATTAGTACTGTCATGAAATATGTATTTGAACTTACCCTTTGTGCGATCTTCTTCTTTTTTTGTTTCTGTTTTTTCAGGTGAGTGGCTGGATCTTGGTGAGCATGACTACAGGTTCTTTGGCAGCCAGTTCTCGGAGCTCGAGCGCGTAGCTATTGATCTTAGCCAGGGGCATTCTCCCGAAAAGACAAGATCTGGTGTTATGAAGGGGCGGTTGGGAGCTCTGAGAGGTTCTACGGCTGCTTGTGCAGAGAGCCCTACTACACCCAAGAATCCCATTGTGGAATTGATAGACAACGATGATGATGTGTTTGACAAGATTGCTTGCGTTGGAAGAGTCATGAGGAGCGCTGCTGCCAAAGGTTTATCTCCCCTTGCTGGAATATTGGCTCATAGAGCTGGTGGTGCTAGGAAAGATCCTGCTTTGGATTCTGGCAATGTTGTAAGCACGAAGCGTGCGCCCAGAGCTCCTATAAAGTTTTGCTCCCCTGTGCACCAGCTTCACCCTCATAAATTCCATCACCTGGACAAGGCTTGCAGGTTGTATAATCTGTTGCTTAGTGATGAATGGCGTGAGAAGTATGCCAAGTGAGTATCTCTCATTATTTTTCCTCTTCTTTTTCTTCTGTTGTTTGTAACTGCTAGATAAATATGACCTGAACTGTTCCTTTTTATACAACTTGAACTATTATGAATGCCTTCTCTTGCTTCTCCTTCTTTTTGTTCTTGTGTGTGCTGCAGGAATACATTCTCAATGATACCTCAGCCTGATGAAAGCATAACTAGCTTCACTGGGAATCGCATCTGGGAAGTTTTTTCACTTGGGCAAATGATGGAGGGTGATTTAAGGGACTTCCTCATCGATGATTGGAAGCAAGATCCCGAGAGAAATGCTGATTTCGCACCTGGGAAAAGGATAATGCTGAGTCCATATTTCGTCACGGTAATCAATCAGATCGGTTTCTTTCTGTTGAACAAGACTGCCTATTGTTTTTACGAGTTTTAATAATACTTTCCTTGTTGATCCTTTTCAGCCATCTATTTCTATTTTGGCTTTTTTGCAGGTTGTGCTTGACTGTTCGTTTTACGGTGATGAAAATAAAGTGTTTAATGTGAAGAGTGAGCGAGAGATTTCAAGAGCTATGTTAAAGATAAGGAAGACTTGATCAGTGACGACCTTGTGAGATCTACTAGCTGATTTTTGTTTTTTATTTGTTTGTTGTGATGCTGGTTTTTATTTCGAATATTTAACATCTCTTTTTTGGTCATTTGTTTTTAGATCCTGACGCCTCTATTCAAGTCTATGATTTTAGCAAAGGATATGAAAGTGAACCACTATTCCTTAGATGTCATGAATAGTTACCAAAGTAGCGTTGACATCCTTGAGTCTTTACCTTATCCGAAGAACCACCGTCCTTCAAAGAACACCTATCATAAAGGCTGCGAAAAGATTGTGAGTGACATTTATTATCTGTACTGGATTAATTTTTCTACATCTTTGTTTCTGCTTTTTCTGAGACCTAAAACTGTGTGGTTTCTTTTGTTTTTTTACAGATTTCTAGATTGGTCAAAGTAATGAAGGCTATGTATGGTGATGCTCGGTACAATGCGAGCAAGTAGCCCAATTGGGAGCTGTTTGCAAAGAAACCAACGTTTGTCAAGGTTCCACTTCAAGGGGAAAATGAATGTGGCCATTATACTTTGAAGTATGCGGGATGCTATGATGGTGAAAAGATCGTTGAGAACATTCGAGATAATGACGTGGGTTCTTGTTGATCTTTTCACTTCTTGTTTTTGGCTTATTGTGTATCCTTTTTTATGTGTCATGATTTTTGATAATTTGTTTTATTGTTTTGCAGCCACGCATTGTTGATTGGAACACTGAGGATCTTTATAGAGTTGTGTTCAACAGGAATAGCCAGCTTGTGGTGACGAAGCTTCCCAAGGAGGTTCAGGCTTTGGCTCCTGATGCATGGGAGAAATGGTCATCATTTGCGTAGTGAATGGGATAGTTGTGTGATATATCTCTTGAAAACATTGTAGGCTCTATTTGTAGTGTTTGATGTCTTGTTGAGTACTATGTAATAACTAGTATATTTTGTGTTGTGTTTAAGTGTGGCACAATGCTTAACAAACTTTTTTTCCATGATGATTGTGTGGTTGAATAGCTGTTTCACTTGTGTATGTTTCATCGGGAATTCGTTTTGGTTAAGTTTTATTTTTTGTACTGAAGACTTATATACTAGTTGAACTGAAAACACATTTTTTTCAAGTGTATTTACGAGTTGTTGCTGAGATAGTGAGATTTATTTTATTTTTATCTGATTCCAACTTAAGTTGGACCTTTATAGTTTCTGTACTATCGTTTTCTTGTACTTATGATATAGTTCTGTTAGTACTGATTTGTAATCTCACTCAGCGTAAGGCTTTTAAAATTTGGTGCCAAGTTTTTGTTTGAACTTCTTGAAGTTTAGTAGTTGAACTTCATAGTAAAATTTAAAGCACTGGTTTAAATTAGCTACGTTTAAGAGATAGCCCTATTAAGTTCAAAACTACTTTCTCAAGGCATTAATTGGTATCATCATAGCACTTACCGAATAAACTAAGTTGTACTGAGATTTCAATTGTGCTAGTACTTTGATTAACTATTTATTTTTTATGTTGTTTGAGGCTAGTACATCTTCTGTTGTGTTTCTTGTGATTTTTCTCCTTTGCCGAACTGATATATTTTTTATTTAGTTTTGGCCTTCTTTTTTCTAGGCTGTGGTTCTTCTCCAGGCAATGTTTGGTATAATCATAGCACTTGCCGTATAGACTAAGTTGTACTGAGATTTCAGTTGTATTATTACTGTTATTCTTAGTGTGTCACTGTTTTAGGGAATGCGAACTGAAGCTTCCCGTTCCTTTTTACATTTTGTAGAATGAATGTACCGTGTGTTCAAGTGTACCAGAACTTTCAGTCCTAGCATGCTAGTGACTAGGAAATACGTACTGGTGTTTCTTTGCTTTTCCTGTTGCAGTACTTAGTGAATTTCTAACTACTATTAGCACGATGCTTTTAGTACTGAATGTTGTCCTCGGCTGAAACTTAGTCTTTTTAGTGTTCTTCCGAAACTAAAAACTGATTTTTTAGTGTGATAGTACTATCGTCCATGTCTAAGCTGTACTGAGCGTCCAAGGCTACTACTTGCTTTTGTCCTTAGTTAGTCTGCCACTGTTTTTTTTGCGAAAATATTTATGTGTTATTTTTATTTCTCCATGACTAGTGATGCGTGGCAGCCATCAAGTTTCAACTTCAACCTACTTCAACTTCAAATGATGGATCAACAAAATAGGAAGCTAGCAAACTTGTTGGATGACATAAGCAAGCGATGTACTTGATAGACATAGGCAAACTTGTTAAAACCCTGACACACATAACCTAAGGTAGCTGGTTCAACATAACGAAAGCAAACTACAAATCTGAAACAACAAGACTAAGGACAGGCAGAAGCGCGAGCAACACGAATGCAGACTTTCATGCATCTTCAACCACGAAGTTACAATGGTAGTAGGGGTCAGCCTCCTGCTCTTTTGAAATATCACAACCTGTCACGATGTTGTCGATTGTCTTCCATGACTTGTACGTTGCGTACGCATCTATTCCTGCGTACGTGATGAGGTTGTCTGGCAGCGGGCTGGTCCCCCACAGTTTGTGGTCTGCCCTGTCCATCTTCTTCTTCATGCCTTCGTAGAATGGGTGGATGACGCCGCCTGCAACATCGGTCAAGGAGTCGTAGTATTTGGTGGTCTTTGGATCTTTCCACTTGCGCTACATGTCGATGAAGTTGTTGGGGTTGATTTCCAAACCAGACTTCTCCAGCATCTGCTTGTCACCTCCAATGCTGAAACCGACAAATGTGTACAATTTCTCCTCATGCAGGAAGTCTTTGAGGCGCTTGGGCCTGCAAGGGGGGAGACACACATCTAAAGATTAGTCTTCTTTTTTGAAGATTTAATTCTTCTATTTTTTTGTTTTACAAGTGATAATCCATGAGATAGATGCTTATATATTACGAGTTATGCATGAATGTAGTTCAGAAACTAGTACACAAAGTCCTGAAATTTAATTCAACTGCACTGTGTTATTTTTTCTTGTTTGCTATCTTCATTGCTTCACCAAATGCTTCACCAAATTCAAGAATCGTTTTACCAGAGTCAATGATATATGTGCTGCTTGATTCAAGTTTAGTTTTCTTTTTTGTTGAATAAAAGACCTATACCAGTGCTTGATACATCTTTGTGCATTAATTATATATCAAGTTCAGAGAATAATTTGACAAACATGTGCATCAATATATGGACCTATACTACTTCACCAAAGATCTTTTAATACATCAATTCTATGAACTATACTAGTGCATCAAGATCCGAATCTATGCTAGTACATCAAGTTCAGAAATTAATTTGGTGCATCAAGTTTAGAATGCTATAAACATTTTTTCAGATGCTAATCTGGTGAAACAATCCACTTCACAGTTTCAGAAATGCATGTAACTTGAGAAACATGTACTCGTGCATCCACTTCATAAACTATAGTAGTTCATCTAGTTGGGAAACAAATTTAATTAAGTTTTTAGTGAGTAGTACTAGCACAACAGATGAATGAACAGTAGTATGGGTTACTATTTTGTGGCTGCTGCGATGTGGTATACCAAGCAGAGTTCCTCGACGCACAACTGCAGGACTGCCACCATCTGTGGAGGTTCTTATTGGTTGGTGTACTCCACATCAACTCCGATGAAGCTCGGATACAAGCCGCCGCCCTTCATCCTGAGCCTACTCATCACCTCGTCGGCCTTGTCTGGTATGCTGGTGCAAACGATCTCCAGCGTCTCCTTGCCGTGGAGCTCAACCCCTTTGAGCGTTTTGGTGTACTCGCGCTTCTCGCCGGGGACGTCAATGTCGACGAGGTTGCTGCTCTTGTTCGACGTCTCGCCATGGTGACGCTTGGCGGACGGTTCCTCCGCCATCGCCTTCCTCTGGCGACTGTGGGCTTGGGAGAGAGAAGTTTTTGGTTTGTATGCAGTGGAGATGGAAGCAACAATGGTGGTTCTGTGAATGAGGCAGAGATGGAAGACAATGGGGTATTTTGCAGTGCATCGACGGTGGTGTGTGGGAGGCGGTTCGTCGGGCGCGTGGGTGTAGTGGTCGTGGGTGTCGCCGTTTGCAGTGCATCGTGGCAACCGCCCAGTGGGTGGCGCGGGTGGTGGCCATGAAGAACTAACCGTCCAAGACAAATGTTTTTTACTGCTTCACTGATTAGTCTTGTCAAGCTGTACTTACGATCTGCTAAATCCCACTTGCAGGTCTCTGCGGTGGTGATGATTGCATTTTGCACTTTTTAGGTGACGTATGCTCTGTGATTTTTTTCCGTGTGGATGTTAAGTATTGTTTTTCCATTGAAGTCTTATACACTAGTTTATCTCAAAAAAAAAATCAGTGCCCTGGGAGTTGTTGCTCAAAACTTGTACTTATTTTATTTTCATCTGTACCAACCTAAGTTAGGCCTTTATAGTTTTTGTATTCTCATTTTAGTGCACTTATGGTTTAGTACTGTGTGAACTAAATTGTAATTTCATACATCGCACAGGTTTTAAATTTGATGTCACAGTGGTGCGAGTGGCCTGACTGATCCTGCTGTTTTAGTACTGATGTCATATGTATGTTTGAACTGATTTTTTTTTGTTTTTTGGATCGGGGTGGGTTTGAGATTATTTTACGACCAGATCGTTCGTTGTGGTGTGGACAGATTTTATATAAATAAGAAATTTAGCAGAATTGACAAATAAATTCTATTTGAACTTTTTGCATTTTAGTAGTTGAACTTGTCAGATTTTATATAAATAAGAAATTTAGCATAATTGACAAACATTATATGTTTGAACTTTTTGAATTTTAGTAGTTGAACTTGTCATATTTTATATAAACAATAAATTCAGCATAATTGACAATATTATATGTTTGAAGTTGTAGAGTGTTAGTAGTTGAACTTGAAAGTAATTTTTAATTCGGTTTTTAAATAATGTTTGAACTTTTGAGTTTTAGTAGTTGAACTTGTCGATTTTATATAAATAAGAAATTGAGCATAATTGACAAACATTATATGTTTGAACTTTTTGAGTTTTAGTAGATATAAATAATAAACTTAGCATAACTGACAAACATTATAAGTTTGAACTTTTAGAGTTTTAGTAGTTGAACTTGAAAGTAATATTTAATTTGATTTTTTAAATAATGTTTGAACTTTTTGAGTTTTAGTAGTTGAACTTGTCAGAATTTATATAAATAAGAAATTTAGCATAATTGACAAACATTATATGTTTGAACTTCTTGAGTTTTAGTAGTTGAACTTCACAGTTTTTCTATAAATAAGAAATTTTGCATAATTGACAAACATTATATGTTTGGACTTTTTGACTTTTAGTAGTTGAACTTGAAAGTAATATTTAATTTGATTTTTTGAATTATGTACATTTAACAGATAGGCTATTAAGTTCTGTTGTTTATAGAGGTTCATTGTTTTTGTATCATATTTTTTTTCCTTTTTAGGTTAATTGATAAACATTTTTATTGTAGTTTATATTTCTTTTGTCCCGCCCTCTGGTTTGTATACCTGGGCTTATTAGTGGGGTGTTTTGTTGACGATGCAGGCTATTGGGCCGTTTTCCGGCCCAGATAGCTCGTCCGCGCGCCTGTGCAGTGCGTCGTGCGTGTGCGCTCTGGGTTTAGTCCCACCTCGCTAGTCGAGGGGGCTCCGGACCTATTTATAAGCGCAACCGAGGCTCACCAGTCGAACTCCTCTGAACACTTACCTGAGCGCTTATACACGACACTCTCTCTCCCTTGACCTGTGGGCCCTGGTCGGCGGGTCCTGCGTTGTGCGGATTACTAGGGATTCGCCCACGGGCTCGAGTTCAAGTATCTAGCATTGTGAGGGCCTGCGCCTGACCTTGGGCGGTCAATTTTTGTTTGTTTGTTTGAATCTAGTACTTGACTCCACCAGTAACTTGGACTGATACTTTTTGTTCTAGTTCTTGTCAGTTTTGTGTGAGTGTAATCTTTTTCATTTGAGTTTTTTGCCTTCTTTTTTTGTGTTTGTTTTTGTGATTATTCTCAAGTGTCTTCTGGTGTCATTTTCAGAACTATGGTACTTGCGTGTAGACTGAGTTGTACTGACTGTGCATTCATAGTAGCGCTTACAGACTGATGCTTCTTTTATTATTTTTTATTGTAGTAAGTATGTACTGTCCGATCAAGTGTACTGAGTTGTACTAACATGGAGCAACGTTGTGTGATTAGTTGCATCATAACTAGTACTTTAGAGTAGCGACAACGTTCAATTCAGAAGCTACTTTTCAATTTTGAAATGATCGATTAACAACATACGAAGCTACCAAACCAAACTTATATAATGAGATAAGCAAAACATTGTACTTGATGACATAACTAATCTTGTTCAAACATGACAAGCAGGACATAATCATACTGGTTCAACCCAACAAGAGCAAACTACTAATTTGAAACAACAAGATAAAAGGCAAGTACAAGCGGAAGTAAAACGAAGGCAGGCTCTGATGTATCTTCATCCCGTAAAGGGGCAATAGGGGCGGGCGTAGTAGTTTTCAGCCTCCCGCTCTTTCGCATATTCCGAACCATCTGTGATGTAGTTGATTATGAACCATGACTTGTACATGGCGTACGCATCTACTCCTGCGTACTCGATGGGGTTGTCTGGCAGCGGGCTGGTCCCCCACAGTTTGTAGTCTTCCCGCGTGTTGATCTTCTTCTTCATGCCTTTGTAGAATGGGTGGATGATGCTGGCTGCAACATCAGTCAAGGAGTTGTACTCTTTTCCGGTGTATGGAACTCTCCACTTGCGCTGAATGTCGATGAACTTGTTGGGGTTGATCTCCATAGCGGACAACTTCAGGTTCTCTTTGTCGCTTTCAATGCTGAAACTGGCAAATGTGAACAACTTATCATGCTGCAGCATCTCGGTCAAGCGCTTGGTCCTGCAAGGGGAGAGACATTTTGAATATTAGCATTACTTTGATGTTTGAATTATTCATTTTTGTTTTGTTTTACAAGCGATGAATCCATGAAGTAGTTGTTTATGTAGGATAAACAATGGATGAATGTACTTCAAAAAGTAGTAAAGAAAGTTCTGAAATTAAATTAAGTACATCATGTTATTCTTCTTCTTGGATTATACATAGTTTCAGTCAATGTTGTATGTTCTGCATTGGTACTAGTTTAGTCTACTTTTGTTGGATAGGATAACACATAACCAGTGCTTCACCAAGTCCTTAGTTTATTTTCTTATGAAAATAACATTAGATCAAATTCAGAAAATACTTCACTACATAAAGTTCAGAAACATCTTTTTAATACATCGAGTACATAGACTACTCTATTGGATCAACTTCAGAAACTACACTAGTCGATCAACTTCAGAATTTAATCTTCCGCAAGATTTTCCAAATACTAGTCCAGTGCATCAGGTTCAAAAATACATTTATAGTATGTCTACTTGAAAAAATGCAGTAGTGCATCCACTTTTCACAAACCACACTAGTACATCTAGTTGGGAAACAAGTCTGATTAAATTTTCAGGATGCAGTACTAATAAAATAGATAAACCATATACAGGGCAAATGAGTAGGATTGCTCACCATTTTGTGGCCGCTGCGATGTGGTACACCAAGCAGAGGTCATCGATCCTATGATCCTATGATCCCATTACGCACAACTGCAGGACTGCTGCCATCTGGGGAGGTTCATCTTCGTTGCTGTAGTGCACACCAACGCCGACGATCCTATGATTCAGACTCTTGCCGCCAAGCATCCTCCAGAGCCTGGAGATCATCTCGTCGACCTTTTCTCGTACGCTGGTGCAGACGATCTCCAGCGTCTCGTTGCCGTGGAGCTCAATCCCTTTGAGGGTTGTTGTGTAATCGCGCTTCTCGTCGGGGACGTGAATGTCGACGAGGTTGCTGCTCTTGTCCGACGTCTCGGCATGATGACGCTTGGCGGACGGTTCCTCCGTCATCGCCTTCCTATGGCGACTCTGGGCTTGGGAGAGAGAAGTTTTTGGTTTGTGTGCAGTGGAGACGGAAGCAGCAATTGTGGTTTGTGGGAACGAGGGAGAGATGGAAGAGAATGGTTTTTTTGAAGTGCATGGACGGGGATTTGTGGGAGGCGGTTCGTCGGGGGCGTGGGTGTAGTGGGTGTAGTGGCATGGGGTCACCGTTTGCAGTCCCTTGTGGCAACCGCTCAGTGGGTGGCGCGGGTGGAGGCTTGGAAGAACTAACCGTCCAAGTTAAATGGTTTTTACTGTTGAACTGACTAGTCTTATCAAGCTATACTTATGACCTGCCAAATTCCACTTGCACGTCTCTGTGGTGGTGATGATGGCATTTTACTGTTGCACCGTTTCGTATAGTCAAGCTGTACTTATCAGCTGCTTATCCCACTTGCACGTGTCAGTGTCGGTGTTGATGGAGGTCTGAACTCCTCTACTGTTGAACTTGGACTGGTGTTTGAAGTGTAATTGAACGTACCAAATACCAGTGAGACTATGTGTGGTGCTAATATTTTTTAAAACAATTTTGTATTTTATATAGATAAATTAGATTTTCATCAGTACATGATGTATTATATTCGCATTTTGCTTGAGGTAATTATTTTTATGTACTGATGGTCTTTCTGAATTGGGACTGGCAGAAGCAGGCATAGCTTTGTTTTTTCAAAATGATGTTTTTTGTTTGAGTCGTTCACGGGTGTGTTTGTTTTACTATGCCTTTGTACTAACGACTGAGAATTATCAGTACTGATGTACTACAAGAGTTTAAATTTTTCCTTGACATATTTTTGCTGAGTAACTAGTCGACAGTAGCGTTTGCGTCATATATATCCAGATAAGGTTTTTCAAATTTATTTGTGACTGGATTCAACAGGATTATCAAATCGTTTACATAATAATGTCACTGACAAATCAGAAATTATATCAGTACTGATGTGTACTCTGCCTTGTACTGACGACTTAGAGTTATCAGTACTGATGTACTACAAAAGTTTAAATATTTCCTTGACATATTTTTTTTGCTGAGTTACTGGTTGACAGTAGCATTTTTGCGTTAGATATATCTAGATAAGTTTTTCAATCGTATTTGTGACTGCATTCAAAATGATTATCAAATGGTTTACATAATAATGTCACTGCTCCAGCGGGCACAAATCAGAAATTATATCTTAACTATAGTACTGATCGAGAAATCAACGATAAAGCTAAATAAGTTTTGGTAACGACAGTGTTTCTGAAATGCTTCCTCATTGTGTGCCGATACAACTGAGACTACAAGGTTATTTTTTAGTTGATGCAGCAGGATAACCACTATGTATTGTTCAGTCTTGAGCTTCTCCTAACTGTCCCCGAATGTTGTGCATTGCCGGTGCCCTTTCCAGGTTGAGCCTTGGCAGCTTCATCATCAGTTTCAGTTTCCTCGCCCCCGACACTGTCATCTTCATTGTCTTCGTCTGATTGGCCGTCATTCTCGTCAAACTCTTCTTCTTCATCGTCTTCATTTGATTGCTTGGAACTCTGTACCTTGCCCTGTTTCTATTCAGCTCCACTGACCTCCTTGCCCACTTTGCACGTGCGGGCATTATGTCCATTAGTTCCCCCACACTTGTGGCAAGTGTGGCTGTTACGTGTGTTGTCTCCATTGGTAGAAAGCTGGGTGGCTCCAATCTGCTTGTTCTTGTTGACAGTGGCATCTGTGCGGAGTGGGCATGTGTGGTAGTTATGGTTGCTCACGACGTTGCAGAATCCGCATGCCCTTATCCCGAGTGGTTTACCGTACGGGCCAAATTCCACACGCTTGATGGGGCGTGGTGGCTTTTTGGCTGCTACTTTCGCAGCTTTCGCTGCTTGCGTCTTGCTCTTCCTCCCCTTTGTGTTTGAGAATATGGGTGGTTTAATAACCCTTTCCTGCTGCTGCTGGTAGGATGTGCTATTGTCATGTCGTTTGCCTAGAGCACCATCAAGCTCATGATCTCGCATGTGAGCTTGCTGGTGCTATTGAGTGTGCACATGGGCAAGCTCCGATTTCTGCTGCTCCTCTTCCTCGTTGTCAAACGGGTCAATAGCTCCCAGATGGTTCATCTCGGATAACATTGTAGCAATATCCTGCTCAATGGCTTCATTGTCCGTGACACCTCCATTTCCAGCAGAATGCATGGCGTCGAGTTCTTGTTCAAGTTTGTCCATGACGACCAGCGACCTCGCCATTTGCTCTTGGCTTCTCAAGATTTTTCCGTGCACCTTCATGTTCAGCGTCAGGAGTGAGCTTTCAATGTAGTATTGGGATGCCTTGCTTGACGCTACTGTCCTCAAGTCATTTCTGTCAAATGTTGGCTGGATGTTCGGGCGCTTGGTGTATCTCCTGAGGATGTATTTCTCTGGAACGCTGGCAGCCTTAATTGTCTGCATCATGCACATGACATGCACGCAGAAAAGACCTGTATTGTTTTTGGAAGAGGTGCATGTTTTTTTTCATTTCATTCGAACAAAAACTTTGCAAAAAAGTAGTTTAGTATGTGACATCTTTTTTGTAGTCCTCACCTGTGTGGTCCCATAGCCTGCACTCGCACTCAAATGTTTCTCCCACAGGGTCAGCAACCACCTGGAACATGTGCTGAGCCCACACAGACAGTTTTTGCGGGTGGTTGTAGCGCACGAGGTACTTTGTGGGCTCTTCTGTCTCTGTCGCCGTTGAAGAGTGTGCTCAGTTTTAGCCTATTTCTGATCTCGCTGTACACAGCTCGTGTGTACAGCTTTGCCATCTGGGTGTCAAACCCATAGAAGGTCAGCGTTTTTTGTTCCTTATGCACATGCAAGAATGATGACCAAATTGTTAGTTTTCTCACAGCAAAAACTTCTAATAAAGTTTTACTTTAGTAAGCATGTAATTTTTTGTCTTACGACAAGTGATAGAGCTATACACGGTTACCCATTGTCTCCTCGGTTCTCTGTCGCCTCCTGGTTTTGACGCAGAGTTTACCTGGCTGACAAACCGGTGTAGGTTATGTCTCTCACTTACGTAGTTCTTCTTGAGCACATAGTTCATGCTCTCACTTTGCTGTGTGGATGTCATTTTGGCGCAGAAAATTTCTTTGAAGTAGGCTGATATCCATCTCTCACGCTCGCTCCACATGCCCAACATTGTGGCATCATCGTGGAGGTTGTACTTATCCATGAGTCTTTTCCAGGCATCCTCAAACTCAGTTGGCATGAGGGGCCAGTTGAGAATTGATTTGAATTCATCCTTAAAGTCATCGTGCAGGTAATATAGGTATGCGAGGTGTTCCCTGTACTTCTTCATAATGTGCCAGCAGCATAGCTTATGTATTGTGTTCTTGAAAACATCTGCGATCGCCAAAGCCATTGCCGGGCACTGGTCTGGTAATGAGAAAATAGACTCGGAGTGGTCAGCAGATGGTTGTGCATATATACCAATAGAACTGACACAACATTTTTACTGTGTTATTTTCCTTTTCTTTTTTGGATGGGGGTGGTGGTTGGGGGTGGTTTTAGCGGTTGTACCTGTGAGGATGCATGTAGGAGCCTTCCTTCTCATGCACCTTAAAAATGTCTTGAACAACCACTTGAATGAATCTGCATCCTCATCTCTTATCAGGGCAAAACCAAAGAATGTAGTCTGTAAGTGGTTGTTAGTTCTGACAAACACCCCAAGTGGCATATGGTACTTGTTGGTCTTATATGTTGTGTCAAACGTTACGCAGTCCCCAAAGTCCTGATACGCCCCTCGGCAGCTTGTGTTCGCCCAGAATATGTTCTTAACTCTGTCGGACTCATCGAGTTGCATGTCATAGAAGAATTCCCTGTTTATAGCTTTCATCTCCCTAAAGAAGTTGACAGTCTTTAGGACATCGTCCACATCATCAATCCTTGAATTCTTTGCTTTCCTGCATATTAAAAGTTCATTGAAAAATGCATGTTGAACTGGCGTCAGGTCATGCGTTGCGTAATATGTTTGTACTGACAGAGGAAAAAAGACGGAGGCGGTTTATGGGAGGAGAACGAGTTTGTACTTACAGGTTAATCAGGTCTTTGGCATTTATTTCGAGGAAGTAGCTACCAGGGTCATCAGCGCCCAGTATGCTCATGATTTGCACGTGTTGAACGCCTTTGAACTACAGGTACTTGACGTACTCCAAGATTGTTTTGTCAAAGTTTTTGTGGGAGTGCAAGAAGACAAGCATTTCTGCGGTGAGCTGTAGCCTGTGGTTGTGTTCCCAGACTATCTCTTTTACGACAAATGTTCCATCCTTTTCCTTCTCCAGACTCATTTTAGCCCCGCAGTAAGTTCTGACCGTCTTCTTGTTACGCTGTCTATTTGCTTCAGACACCTTTGATTCATAAACTCCATGGCACGTGCAATAAAGGTAGGCTCTGGTCTTAAACTTGGGGCCTTCCCTGACAGCAAAACCCGCGTGCTTCGCATATACGTTGTAGAAGTTCTTTGTTTCTTCGAAAGTTTCAAACCTCATCTTTAGCCTTGGCAGAACGTAAGCTTCAATGTCAGGTGGCTGCACGCAAAAGTGACCAAACAAAAACGTAGTTATGAAAATGTTAGATGGGGTGATCACAGCGCCATGGTATGGACTGTGCTTGTATGTTTTTTTTCTATATGGATACTTACATGTGTATAGCTCTAGGCTGCCTCCGGTGTTTGTTGTTCTCCCTGGTTTATGGGCGCGGGCGGTGTCGCCCTTGGCACATGCAGCAATGCATCTCTTGGAGGGAGCAACGTTGACGAAGATCTCCGTCTCTCATTGTACGACCGTCTCCCCTCAGATTCATTGTGAGGTTGCTCCTGTCTATATGGCTCATATCTTGTACTTTTGAACCTGCAGAGTGGCCAAAATTTATGTCTCTTTGCCCTGGTCTTCCCGTCGCAACCGCTTTTGCAGCACGGATGATTGATGTTGACGGAGCGACTGGTGGAAGCCTTGTTGCAACCCATCCACGGCTTCCTGTCCTTGGCTTTTTGCATGCGTTGGGGAAGGAAAACATTTGTTGTTGGTGATATTGTTGGCCTTGTTGCAACCTAGCAGCGGCAAATTTTGCATTCCCAGATATTGGTGTTTGCTGTATAGAAGAACCTGTCCATGCTTCTGATGATTGCGGTCTATCTTCAAATCTGCCGGTATTGTTGAAATATCCAGGCGGTATTTCTGGTTTTACCCAACCAGGTGGCGCCCCATATCTGTTTGGCTCATCAAATGCTCGCTTCGTGCGCCGCCTAGCATGCTTCTGCAAATGACATTCAACAGTTTTGGGATTAATCTAGTTTCGTTTTGGTCGAATGAATCGATGAACGTTCATGTTCAACACTGATGTACTGATGTACTCTTTTTTAGCACTGCTTGTAAACTGGACATTGAACTCATGCATGACTTCTCTTTTGTTCGTCTATAACTTATGCAACTACACTAGAAGTACTCCTAGTTTATGTATCATTGAACTTACTATGTAACTGTGGCACTCTCTTATCACTATCTACTTGGAATGATGCATATGTTTAAGTTTTTTTACTTGAACTGAAGCTAGCATATTAGATGTACTGACAGTAACCCTGACATCCTAATCATGCATCAATGCATCTACATTACAAGTACTGCTAGTTTATGTATCATTGAACTTACTGTGTAGCAATTTTTTTTCAGTAACAGTTTTGTTACTTGTTTGAACTGACGCAACTAGACGACTTGTACTCTTAGAAATAACAACATACAACTTTCAGTGGTAGCTGAACCTTATCACTATGTACTTGGACTGATGCATATGTTTAAGTTTTTTTTACTTGAACTGACGCTAGCATATTAGATGTATGGACAGTAACCTCGACATCCTAATCATGCATCAAGTGGCAGGGGTGTCCATGAACTGATGCAAGCATTTGCAATGTACCATTGGGTTCTTCTTCATAGCAGGACTGATGAACTGATGGACTGACACAAACATGGGAAGCAGACATTACCTCCGGTGTACTGACTTCTTATTCTACCTCACGTGGGTGTCTTACTGGCATGTTCTTGGGAGGCGGCACCATTGAAACAGCTCCTGCTTGTGGTGGACGTCTGGAGAAGAGGTTAGTTGAGGCAGCACCTTGCGGGGATCACTGCTCCGGAGAAGGATCCCCGGTGACTGAGGGGGGCAGGAGGCGGGGATGACGGCCCCGTCGATGGATCCGGCAACGGAAGGAGGCAGGAGGCAGGGATGACGACTCCATCGATGCATCCGGCGACGGAGGGAGGCAGGAGGCAGGGATCACGGCACTGTCGATGGATCCTGCGGCAAAGGGAGACAGGAGGCGGGGATCACGACCCCAACGATGGATCCGGTGACAGAGGGATGCAGGAGGTGGGGATCACGGACCTGTCGATGAATCCGGCGACGGAGGGAGGCAGGAGGTGGGGATCACGACCCCGTTGCTGGATCCGGCGACAGAATGATGGAGGAGGCAGCGGCGGATCCGTCGCCGGCCACTCACGGCGCCGCGGGCTCCCTCGCTTCGGCTGCCGCCGTCGCTCGCTCGCCCAGGACGCTAGCCTCCGGCGGAAGAAGGCGCGTTGGGGTCGGGGGGATCCTACGGTGTTGTGCGTCGCGCCTATAGGGGGGAGGAGGGGTAACAGAATAATATTCTGTATATATATATATATATATATATAAATATATATATACATATATATATATATATATATAGGTCTATTCTGCTAATATTAGCAGAATAACTATTCTGCACACCACTTCGGCACTGCACGCTCAACAGAAGCGCACCGCATCATTTTGACGACGAGCACTGCAATAGAGACTAGTGAACTTCGTGTCGAAAAAAATTGCACGCGATGTTTTTTCGGTACTGTTTTCGCTCTAATTTTTTAACCGTTTATCGGAATGAGGCGTGTAATATATCATTGAAAAGCTATGGATTAGGCGCAACTTCGACATGTTGAACACTTTCCGAGATTCCACACGGTTTAAGATCAGTTTTGAAAATAGTGCGGCGGATGACGAGTGGCAGCGAGCGTTTTTTCACGTCTTTTTCTAAACCGCTTGTCGGAATGAAGCAAATGATACGCGTTGGATAGATATCGTCGAGGCGCATCTTTTTCATATATAAATCTTTCTCTAATTCATTACGGTTTAAGAGCAGTTTCAAATTTACTAAATCGTAGAATTCTGTTTTTCAAATTTTTTCAAATTTTCGGTACTGTTTTCGCTCTAGTTTTTGAACTGTTTGTCGAAACAAGGCGTGTAATACATCGTTGGAAAGCTATGGACAAGGCGCAACTATCATTTGTAGGAATGGTTTTGAGATTGCTTACATTTTTAAGTTAATTTTGAAAATCGTGCGGCGGAGGACGAGTGGCAGCGGCCGTTTTTTTTAAATTTTTTACAAACCGGTTGTCGAAATGATTCAAATGATATGCCGTTGGAAAGATATCGACGAGACGCAACTTTTTCATGTAGAACACACTCTCTAATTCCTTACGGTTTAAGAGCCGTTTTAAAATTAGCAAAAAGCGGACACTCTGTTTTTTCGTGACACCAAAATCGTCGTCGGACAGAAAAACGCATTGCTTCAAACTGAAAATCGCACTGCAACAGACAGTCAAGTGAACTTCATGATTTCTTTTTGTCAAACATAAATTTTCTCGCACAAGTTTTTGTTATCTTTTTTTCAAGTTTTTTCCGAACGAGAGTGGACCACAACACTTCCGAAAGTGAACCGTAACACTACCAAAAGTGAACCTCATGAGTACTTGTTGTCTTTTTTATACTTATTAATTTTTTACGCGCGTTGACCAAACGAGTGGACCTTTCATCGGATAGAAGAACACACTTCTTCAAACGGAAACCGCACTGCAGCAGGCAGTCAAGTGAACTTCATGATTTCTTCTGGTCAGACGTAAACTTTCTCGCACAAGTTTTTGTTGTCTTTTTTCAACTTTTTTTTGAACGAGAGTGGACCGCAACTCTTCCAAAAGTGAACCGCAATACTATCAAAAGTGAACCTCATAAGTTTTTGTTTTCTTTTTTTGGTACTTATTAACTTTTTACGTGCGTTGACCAAGCGAGTAGACCTCAGGGATTGAGTGAGTAAACTACATCTAATACAGAAGCGAGCTTTTTTGTTGAGATCTTTTTTGTTTTGTGTTTTACCAAGTGGACAACAAAGGATTTTTATAGCATATAGAATATGCAGTCTCCACAAGCCAAATCACTGTAATAAACTGCAGTTTTTACAATAAACTAATGCAGTGCACTTTTTAACAACAACAAAATTGAGTAACAGGGCATCCAATAGAACTACATCACTTCATCCTTTGGGACCGCACGCGCAAGCCTGTGCGCCGTTGAACTCCACAAATGCTTGTGAGCTGCACCCAAACCAGCAAAGAGCTGCATGCATTAACATGGTCAAACTGAAACATACAGCAAGATGACTACTAAAAAAAGACATAACAAGATGAACTACTTAAAAAAAGTATGACACCGGCCACCCCTAGTGCAGTGCACTTGTCCTCTGCTTCCCGCGAACAACAAGGAGTGGAGGAGGGAGCTGCAAGTGAGGAGTGGCGGAAGCTGCTACTGACGAATCCCGACGATGCTCACCCTACAGCACAGAAGTGCACTGCATGGGAAGTCGATGATGGCCATGCGCCCATGTTGTGTGGACTGCTCCAGCGGCGCCATTGCTCTGCTCATCTCGGAGAGGAGGAAACAGGGGAGTGCACTGTTTCTGCCAGGTCTGTGGACGAAGTGAGCTCCAGTTGAAAAAATATCACCGTGCGGACGAAGTGAGCTCAACCGCAGCGATCACTACCGTCCACGTCGACACAAAAGTGAGGCCGAACATGGAAGCGACGAAATAGCAGAGCGGGAAGGCTGGACGGGGAGTAGGGGAAAAAGAAGGCGAAATTACCAGAGCCGACCGCCGAAGAGCCCCACCACGTCACCACCACCGGAGACTGTACTACACGCATGCGCAAACTGTACTGCATCTTTTGAACGCCTACACGGACGCACACACTTGACCATGGAGGCGCAAGCATGGAGAGGATCCGGTGAGATGAACCGCACGAGGGCGCGCATTGCACTGCTCGAGGGATCCAGATGCACTGCAATGGCGCGACCAAGGGCCTCGTAGACGAACGGCACGGCGATTTCAAATGACCGCACACCGCCAAACTCAATTGTACGCACCACCGCACTGCAATGCCCTGATTTTTGTACTGCACGAGGGGAGACAGGAGCGCACACATCGGCTGAGCTGCAAGCTCATGGAGCGAACGGCAAGCAAGGGGCTGCTTACCTCTCGCTAGCAGGTGCCTCTGGTGAGCACACGTCGGACCTCGAAGTCATAGTGGTCGTGGTTGCCGAGGTGAGATGAGGCAGATATGTGACGGGGGGCGCGCTGGGGGTGCTCTGCAGGCAACCCAACTGCATCTTCGGAAAACTGCAGCTGCGGGTCTGCACCCACCCATGAACTGAACTGATGCACGCCGGGGGTTCCGGCCCCGCGCTCGTCCACTGCAGAACACGGCCGCACTGCACGAACACATTCGCCCGCACCGCACAGAACGTGCCCGCCGAACCACTCAACGGAGGGGAAGAACAAGAGCGGAAGTAAGGCGGCTTTGCTGGTGGTGTCCAAGAGGAGAGGACCAACCAGGCGCCCGTGATAGAGGGGGGGGGGGGAATACTCGGGATGCGGATTAGAAGCTTGTGGCGGTCTTGGCCGGCGTCCTCCGCCATGGATCTCGCCGGTTGGACGCTGGGCTGGGGAGCAACACTCCCTCCTCCCTCTATCCACCCGCGCCCGCCATATGGACGGCGGCGGTCGCGGGTCACAGCTCTCAGTCGGCGGCCATGGCACGGATCCGGTGCTAGTTGGGTCGCCGGATGAGGAGGAAGGTGGTGGAGGTAGGTGGGGGCTCACGCGGAGTAGGCGAGGCCGGATCCAGGCCGTCATGCCTCGAGGCTCGGCCACGGAGGTAGTTGGCTGGGCGGGCGGCGACCTGTCTTGGCAGTGGCAGGTGGGATAGGAAGGCGGGTTAGTGGAGGATGGTGGGGCGGAGGAGGGAGAGGCGGGAGGTGGTGGTGGTGGGGTGCGGCGCCCTTGTTGTCGGGTCCGCCCTTGATCACCGGCTCTCCGGAGGGGTTGTGGTGGCCAGTACTTGGGGTTGGTGGTTTTGGTGGGGGGTGCGGTGGGGGCTTGGGGGGTGGTTGTGGCGCTGGGGGGGTGTGGTGGGTGGGGGGTGGAGGGGTGGGTTTTGTTTGCTTTTCGTTCCGGGTGTTAGCAGAATAAGCGATTTGGTGTGCATAATAAGACTCTTAAGGGTGTTATTAGAATAGACCCACCCTATATATATATATATATATATATATATATATATATATATATATATATATATATATATATATATATAAACTTGTGCATAGACAGAGTCGAACCATGGTCTCCTAAAGAGAGGAACAAACGCACAGCCAGCACACCAGACGGTAGCTCGCCCTTTTTCGTGGGCCGGCCCAATACGAAAAGATGATGTCCCACATATTTTATTTTCTTTTGTTTGTACTTTCTGTTTCTTTTCTTTCTCTTATGTTTTTAATTTTATTTTTTCCTTTTTAAGTTTTTTACGTTTTTAAAGTATTAATTACACTTTAAAAAGATGTAAACCATGTATTTGATTTTTTAAACATGTATACAAATTGTTTTACGAAAAAATGTACAATGTGTATGAAAAAATAGCGATCAAAACAAGTATTTGAGGAAAATGTTAATCATGTATTTATATAATGTTAAAAATATATAAAAATGCTTCAGATGTATATAAAATTTTTACAATGTGTTTTAAAAAAAGTGGACATCAAAACAAATGTTTCATGAAATTTTAACCTGTATAATGAAATATTTCATATGTACACAGAAAATGTACAATATGTAAAAAAATAGACCTCAAAACGTATATACGACAAGATGTTAATCATATATAATAAAAATGTTAAACATGCATAAAAGTATGCACAAAGTGTATTAAAAATGTAGACATGTGTTGAAAAAAAGTAGACATCAAACATTTATTTAAAAAATGTAATTATCTATTTGAAAAATGTTAAACATGTATAAAGAAATGTTCCTGATATATACAAACCAATGTACAAGGCGTAAGAAAAACATAGACAATAAAACCAATATTAAAATAGTGTTAACCATGTATTTAGAAAATGTTAAACACATGCAATAAAAATTTCCCTTATGTATAAGAAATTGTACATTATATGTGAAAAAAGTAGGCACGTGTTGAAAAAAGATTTTTTTTATGAAACCAGAAAGGAAAAAAGTGAAGGAAATCATAAAAAACAGTGAAAGTGGAAGAATGAAAACAGGCTGAAGAAAAAGGAAAACCGAAAATACTGAAGAAAAAACAGGCTACAAGCAAGGGGAAAACAAAAAAAAGATTAAAAAAATTAAGGTACAATGTTGTGCCAGTCCACTATTTTCTACGCGTATGCTTTCCTAATAGGAATCAGTACAAGAGAGAAATAACCCTCGCGGTCTTATTGTGGAAGAGAGTTTTCTGGACAAAACTTTTTTTAAGCTGCTCGCTCCACAAGCCCACTGAGTTGGGCATATACCCTGCTCATCGAAAGGTCGTTTTCTCGTTCCTTCCTATATTACTTAACCTTTTTTCGTCGTGCCGCACATCCCTATTCTCGATGTGTTTTGACTTTTAATGATCAAAGTGTTCGACACCCAAACTGTTCTTTCTCTCGCTTACAAAAAAGGCCTACAAATCAAGAGAAAAATATATTTAAAAATTTAGGAGAATAGTAATTCCAGGTAAGGTACAAAACTAATTCTACGTCCAAGAGTTCATGGAGCACATGTGGGACCTCTATCACCCTTCTCCGATTTGTCCTTGCCTCCATGACTCGCACCCTCATGGACATCTCATGTGCGTGCAATGTGATCAGACACCACTCATATCAGATTGATTTCTAATTAGTACTACGTCTGAAGACATCTTTTAAGGAATGCCTATATGTATCCTTTGGCTCAAGCTTCAGTGGAAGCAGTCTCAACATCTCGGCGCGTCGTCAATATTGATGCTACCATGTACCTCAATACAGACAAACGCCCTAATTATCGTGACCCTTTTCATTTTTTCGATGAAAGTTCTCATTGATAACCTAGACATATGAAATTGTCCAGGAGCCGTGTCAAAGGCGGTAGCATTAGATGGGCGGGTGTTGGACGTGTACAAGGTGCGTGCATGCACACAATATAGTATCAGATCTTCACCAGCTACCGCATGAACTAGCCGACGCCCGCACTGATGCGCTTCTGTCTTGGGCGGCATCGGTCAGGAGCACACCTCATTTTCCCCAATACCATTGTTGGGTGGCATCATCCAGGAATAGTTTCAGCATGCTCTCTCTTACCCCCTCTTTTCACATGAGAGGTAAGAATATATAATAGATCTGAGTCGTTGATATCATTAATTAGTGGCTTGATTAACTCTTTGCTTCTTACATCACATGTAAAAATAAGGGGTAAGAGGGAGCATGTTAAGATTTACCATCGTTTAGAGGTTGGTGTGTCGCGCTGGTGAATGTTTTGGGGGACACGATAATTTTCTCTCCCATTGCAACGCACAGGCATATGTGCTAGTATATAATAAATGCTATACTACTTTGTGTCATGCATGGCCATAAACATGGTCATCTATGATATATACTACTCTATGATACTATATATGCACTATGAAGGTACGTATGTAGTATCATACACTAGTATTGCATGATACTATATATACTATATGATACTCCCCACTATATAAGGCTGGCCATAGCGGTGGTGTCATAGTCGACGATGTCATGCACTCGGAAATAGCAAGTATGCTGATGTGGCAAAGAATTAAATATATATAGAGAGGGTTAGAGTAACATATAGGTAGATACTGTATCATGTTAAATGCAATGCTAATTTATGTCATGCATGGCAATAAATATGATCTATGATAATATACTCTATGTATTATACTATGCACTATAATTAATTAAAGGTAGTATCATACACTAGTATCATATATACTCTCCACTATACTCGTTATTTATTACCGTGGAAAAAATTGGAGGTGAAACGATGAACTCATGTTTTCATTCGAACCAAAATATGATGTTAGGTAATGTAAATGTTTTCAAAGAGCACACAGTTCACTCAAGAAATCCGTGTGCCCACTAAACTGTGGCCGATGTCCCCCCTCTACCACGCGCGCGATCTGGGTCATGCGTTCTGATTGGCTAGAACCCAAACCCCACGGATTGTACGTCTGCACCGTTGGATTCTCCTTGATTGAACGACGATCCTCATCCCTTTCAACAACACATGTAAATGTTTTCAGATAGCCCCTCCCAAAAAAATGCTTTCAAATAGCACACGGTTCACACATGAAAGTCGTGTGCCTACCAAACCGCGGCTGATGCCCCCCTTTGTTGCGCGCACGATCTCAGTCGTGCGTTCTGATTGGCCAAAACCCAAACCCCATGGATCGTAAATCTGCACCATTGGATTCTCCCAGATCGAACGGCAATCCTCATCCCTTTCGACAGGAAATGCAGTCCGGCTAGGAATTGATTTATATGCCAAAATGCACGGTAAATGCCAAAAAACATATAGCACACGAGACCTGAAATGCGCTAGCAAATCAAACCTGGGGTATAATTGTGATTGCTTTACGTGGGAAAAATTTAGAGGCGAAACGATGAACTCACGTCTTCATTTCAAAATTAGTACGTTTTCGTTTCAAACGAAATTATTCTGTTTGTGCACATGAGTGCTTAGAGGCAACCGTTTGCATAGGCCTTTCCGCGCGCGCGGCGACTAGGGATATTTTCACCCTTTTCACCTAGGCCGCCAACACCCGGAGTCCCCAACACCCCCACCGTCCACCTGGGTTTCACTCAACTAGTCCACCCAATCTCCTTCGCCAGCTCCCCCTGCCCCAGATTCACATCAGAACCCTCTCCAACACCGCCGTGCTCACCCCGGCCGTGTGCCCGTTCTATAGCGTCAAGCCTACCTCCACTGCCGTCCCAACACGCGGCGGCCTGCGCCTTGCCGTCTTCATTTGCTCGCCAGCCACCCTCAAGCATATCGATGCAGTAACCCTCGCCTCTCCTGTGGTCCGGCCGGGTTTGCATTAAGAAGCCTGTTAGTTACTGCTCTCCATCGCGGTGAGGCATATTTCCTTGCAATACCTTTTCCAATTTCGTTCCGTACGTTCCCAAATTGGCTATAAAATAACGTAGAGAATATATATGTTCATTATCTACCTTCCTTACTACATATATATTGTATTTGTTCTAATAAGTTACTACCTATTTACAGATCGCGGGAGCCCAAGTCACACAAACTTAAAAAATTAGCCGTACATTTTCTAAATTATTGCATGGCATGTTTAGAAAGCTTGATACCAAGTTGTTAGTTTTATGCTTATCCCCCTTTCCTGAGTTTCGCATGTGTTCTATGTAGATGCCGAGTAGCAGCGACAACACTCATGCTTCAGGCCATGTATCTTCATCTGATTCGGAGAACCCTAGGTCTTCAGCAGATTGTGAGGGATCAAGTAGTCTTGAACGGGATAGAGCTGCAACAATTACCCTTCCGGCCAGGACACGGAGGAATGCTCCAAGGAAGCCCACACACCAGCCTAAAGGTGTATATGAGGTAACCGAGATTGTTTTAAAGTCTTGGGCTCCAACTAAACTAGATAAAGCATGCATGAGGTTCAGGAGTGTGTGTGGACTTGTTGGTAGGGCAAGGCTCAACATTAATCTGCCGTGGTTTCGGAAGGCTGACACAGAAACACGTCGAAGGATAGTCCGGGAGATCATGGATCACTTGAACATTCCAGAATAGTGGAGAATGCAGGTGGAACACCCTGCACTGAAGAAGGCTAGGGATGCTTGGATAAACTGGAAGCACGTGCTATCCAAGAAGTACTTGAGTGAAGGAAAGGACACAATCCCCGCATAACCCCAAATTACAAAGGCAGACTAGGCAGAATTCAAATGGGTCAAAGCAACTAAAGAGTTTGCTGAGAAGAGTTTCAAGCAATCGGAACTTCATAAGAAGAACATACACCCCCACCGTATGGGTGTGGCAGGATACTACGACATGAAATTGATATGGGAACAGGAGGATAAAGAAGCAGTAGCGGCGGGTGGGAATCCGACCTTTAGTGAAATCAGGGGCGAACGTGCCAGAGACTACTTGCGGGCACGTGCAAAGAGGCGTGATGACAGAACTTATTACTTTGAAAACTCACATGACACCAAACTGTATGAAGTGATATTAGAGGCTTCCAAGATCCCTAGAAGGTTCTACAGGAACTCAGGGCCGTGTGAAATTTTGTCCATTGCTCTAGAAACAAAAGAGCCCCCTGGCCGTGCAAGGGGTATAGGTGTTAAGGTCCCGCACAAGAGGGATTTCACACTCAACAAAGAAGAGAGGCTCAACATGAAAAAAACGAGGAGTGAAATGAAGCAGAATGCATTGTTTGAAAGGTTGAGGAAGGAGATTTATCCGGCTGTTCGAAAGGATGTTGAGGAGTCAATGATGATGTAGAAGACTATAACACTAACAGATAGCCAGCTGATGGGAGGGGAGGTGGGCATGGAGGATGCTGCTTATTGCGCGACAACACTGCACAAGACTATTGTGCCTCGGTGACCCAAATATTCGAGACTGGCTCATGATGATGCTATATCTGATCTATCTGGAATGAAAGATGATGAAGGGCGTGGTTACACATTATGAAGGTACACTAAAATGTGCAATAGCCTGGATTTGCCCACCCTTCTTGGAAGATGGCCTCTTCTTGGACAATGTGCCATTGAAGCCGGACTGTGTGAAGTGCTACGTGACTGAAGTAAAGCCTGGATTCAATGAATTTGCTCTGAAGAATGTCCTAGGAGACTTCAATTAGCAATGGACCTTGGGAGAAACACTGTTACATCACATACAGTGGCCACGAAAGGAAATAGAGTTCATCGATGATATCCCTGAAGCCCCGCCAAGAGCAACCAATGTCGCCCTCAACCGGTGACGCTCTCCTTGCCACAGCAGCTCTCGCGGGCTGATGCATCAACCAGTGATCAGCCGACCCGAATTTGTGGCGTACATGCCATGTCATCCTCCGACCCAAAGCAGCCAGTGGCAAGGCCCACAACTGCCGAAGACGCACCACCGGTTCAGATGCCAGTCGTTGAAGCAGAGGGGGGGAGACCCAACTATAGTACATGCTCAGCAGACCAACCTCATGGAATAGACTGCTAAGAAGTCTGATGCTTCGGAACCGCTTGCCAAGAAGTCTGTAGGTCCAGAACCGACTGCTTATCAGTCCATCGGTCCGCAGTCGCGTGATCAGCATACCAATGCGTCAACACTTCCTGCTCAGCAAACCAACACGCTGGCACGACTTCCTCTGCACACCGACAAGTTAGCACCACCTACGCAGAAACCTGACAAAGCTTCAACGGATGGTCAGCAGTCCGATGCCTCTGCTCCTACAACCAAGCAGTCCGTCACAGCAGCACCACCAGCTCAGCTATCCGGCATAGATAAACCATCTGCTAAGCAGTCCGTCCAAGCTTCACCGTCTGCTCGGCAGTCTACCTTGCAGGCAACCAGACGTTCTGCTTGAAATGCTTCAAGTACCAAGATGGAAGTGGCCAAAAAGGCTACACCCATGACCACGAGGAAGCATGGTGGGAAAGTGAAGAGGAAAGAGAACGATTGCCTCTTACTTAAAGCACTCATCGCCCAGAACCAAATTAATAGCAGCTTGTTCGAATCGGGGAGTAATATTATTTCTGACGCCATGGATGATGAAGAAGTACGTTTGTTTCTTGTTAAATGTAAAGCAGACGTACTTCAAGCACGCTATTACGTCCATGGCCAGCCATTTCTTGTTGGCGAAAACTTTGATGAGTGCAGCTCCAGTTGCCGTGAGTTACATGAATATTGCATGGATCTAATGTCAGCAGGTCATCATGGTTTGCTAGTCCACTACAGCGGAGATAATTTCTGACATGATGCTGGTTCCATCGATGTGATTTTTGAGGACTTACATCTCTTCTTCAACTTCAACGTGCTCGATGCTACTCTTGTTAGATGCCTGATTTTGTAAGTACTTAACAAACTCTGATCAACTTCTCCATACAAGGCTGTAAATGCTAAACAACTAACTGCATTTTATTCCTCCCAGGGGATTGAACGCGCAGAGAACTAAAAGGGAGAGTGTGTATTTTATAGATCCTGAATTAGCAAATGGCACAACAATACTTGGTAAGGACCGACGGGACTGGGCCGTTAACACGGTCGTCCGTCTCTTTGAAAACACGTCCCATGAAGAATCATTTCTCTGGCCATACCATGAAGGGTAAGTCAAGTAAACAACCACGCATACACTTATTGCCTTTCAGATTCGACATAATTCGTAAGTTCATGGCTTTCTTTATATGTGGCACAAGAACACAATTTACTACATCGATTCTCTCAGAGAGTCAACAAATGCTCAGGATTGGTCGTATCTTCAGCAATTCATGGATAGGTATTGAATTCTATGATGTTGAAATTAATTTGCATTCATATCTGGTTCAATAATTGATGTTATCAAAATTCATCATCATTTGCAGTGTGCTCGCAATGTGGAAAACTAAACCAGGGAACCTGTTCAAGAGGGAACTACCTCTGCAACATGAGATTGTTTCACCGGTAACACATCGAAATCCGTTATTTTTGAAAAATTTATCCAACAGTCTACAAATACCTTTCCTTACACTAGTTAAATGTTCAAGCTTCTAATTAAACCTCATTCTATTTTGTCCAAAGAAAATATAATACATATAACACCTGTTAGGTTGTTCCTAATCGGACAAGTATATGACTAATTATGTACAAAAAAATTCAGTGTCCTCAGCAAGAAGCAGGGACCAACCTTTGTGGATACTATGTTTGCACACACATGATCTCCATCTGCAAATCTTCTGATAGTTGTGACAATCCTCGCGAATTAGTACCAGTAAGTCTATCTTAGTTAATATCTTCTACTCCACTCATATGGCACATTCTGATCTTAAAAATACTGCTGCTCATCTTAAAACTGAGGACCCCTGAACCGCTCCCGACTGGTGAATTGCTGATGGTTCGGAGATTTATCAGCGACTTCTTCCTGGATCAGTACATCAATCCCACTGGTGATGATGAAGATTTCAGCATGCCTTCTCCTGAAACATTGAGTAAGAGTTAGCCGCTAAACATATAACGCATGGATCCATTGTTTTCCATCTAATGAGGTCTTCGTATTTGATACACTATGATTAATTATGTAATGCATATAGGTCTGGACAAATCATTGGAATTTAGCTACCATATGTTCAATTGCAATTGTTGCGAAATCTGATGAATGTTCTTCCTGTGGACACTATTTGCTCAATTGAATATTGTGGCGAATTTGCTTTTTGCGTGCCGATTCAAAATATGATATTTTTGTTTATTTGTTCAATTGAATATTGTGGCGAATTTGCTTTTTGCATGCCGATTCAAAATGGGATATTTTTGTTTTAACCTGGCAATTGCTCCGCACACGGTTCAACTAAATGAGTGTGTGCGATCCACATCGGAAAGCATACGTCAATCATAGAGAAACCGTCAGTGATGCACAATAGATCGCAAACAATTTGCAGCGCTACTACGTGTGCATAGGGTCTCCGGAACCATTTGTGATATCGCATTATCGCACACGAGAACTGGGAGTAAACCGTGCCTAATGTAAAATACAATCCCAGTCATAATTTTTTCAGAAAATGTGTGGGATCCCAAACGAAAAGCACACATCACTCTTGCGGCAACCGTCGGTGATACCCAACAAATCACAAACGGTCTGCAGCACTTGTATGTGTGCGAAGGTGTCGGTGTACAAAAAGAGGGGTGCGTTTTTTTGTACCCCTTTACCTGTGCACGGGCAGTCGGAGCCGCGCCCGCGGCCACACCAAGCAGAACAGGGGAGATGAGCCAAGGTAAGACCGAAGCCCATGATAATAAGAGCAACGCCAAGGCCAAGACCACAAAGAGCAGAGGGACGAAGCAGGTTCCCCCGGCAAGACCCTTGCCGGGGCAGCCTCAGCAGCCCCGGCAAGACCCTTGCCGGGGCAGCTCACCCCACACCAACAGAGCAAGCCACCCTTGAGCCCACGATCCCCATCGCCATCATCCACATGGGGCCAGGGCTCGGGAAGGCACCTTTGTGGTGGTATGTAGATCTTTGTGAAGACATATTAAAGATCAGATGAGGATTAGAAGACGACGATCCTTGACAAGATCCTTGCCGAGGAAGGCCGCCAAACACCCGGCAAGGTCCTTGCCGGGGACGACAACGCTCCGCGGCAAGACCCTTGCCGGGCCACCCGACAAGGCCCTCGTCAAGGACGCCAGCGGGGCCACCGCCAGGCCCGCGCCAACCAAGCTTCCACCACCATTCACATGCAGCTGCCAGCCCAACCAGCTGGGCGGGCACCTGCGTGGCGACATGCAGCTCCCAGGCCAAATCATCGAGCGCCTATGTGGCGGCATGCAGATCTTCGTGAAGGCTCCACCACCGCGCCACCTCAGCTGCCTGCCTGCCTACATGGCGCCGCACGCATCGCTGGCCAGGGCGCGTGTCGAAGTGAGGAGGAGCGGCGACAGATGGGACGGGCCTCGCCCCCGTCCCCAATAAAGCTGGGGGACATCTAAGCTACGCATTAAATGCGTCTTGTCCTATAATACGAGCGATGAGCTCAGGGCACTGTACGCCTTTCCACCTCCTGTGTGCCACTGTGGCAGCCCCTTTCGACTATAAAAGGAGGCCAATGGCATACTGGAGAAGGATTCGGCTCTATCGAACCACGCCCTGACCGCAGCTAGTTTGAGAGCACACGAACTCTCTGAAATAGACCCACCAAAGCAGGACTGGGGTTTTACGCATCCTCACGGCCCGAACTTGGGTAAACGATCCTTGTGCTGTCTACTGATCCTGCTCTTCTTGCAACCCTGCGCCCCGGCAACCGTAGTAGGGATTCTTGTGATCCCATAGGTGTCGTTCCACACTGTAGGACCTTGAAGTATGTCTAGAGGGGGGGGGGGATTAGACTATTTGACCAATTAAAAACTTAACCTTTTCCCAATTTTAGTCTTTGGCAGATTTTAGCTATGTTAGCACAAGTCAAGCAATATTCACACAATTCAAGCAAGCATGCAAAGAGTATATGAGCAGCGGAAATTAAAGCATGCAACTTGCAAGAATGTAAAGGGAAGGGTTTGGAGATTTCAAACGCAATTTGGAGACACGGTGATTTTTGAGCAGTGGTTCCGATAGGTGGTGCTATCGTACATCCACGTTGATGGAGACTTCAACCCACGAAGGGTAACGGTTGCGCGAGTCAACGGAGGGCTCCACCCACGAAGGGTCCACGAAGAAGCAACCTTGTCTATCCCACCATGGCCGTCGCCCACGAAGGACTTGCCTCACTAGCGGTAGATCTTCACGAAGTAGGCGATCTCCTTGCCCTTACAAACTCCTTGGTTCAACTCCACAATCTTGTCGGAGGCTCCCAAGTGACACCTAGCCAATCTAGGAGACATCACTCTCCAAGAAGTAACAAATGGTGTGTTGATGATGAACTCCTTGCTCTTGTGCTTCAAATGATAGTCTCCCCAACACTCAACTCTCTCTCATAGGATTTGGATCTGGTGGAAAGAAGATTTGAGTGGAAAGCAACTTGGGGAAGGCTAGAGATCAAGATTCATATGGTAGGAATGGAATATCTTGGCCTCAACACATGAGTAGGTAGTTATCTCACAGAAATGGTAAGTTGGAAGTGTAGGTTTGTTCTGATGGCTCTCTCCATGAATGAAGAGGAGGTGGAGGGGAACATATAGCCTCCACACAAAATATAACAATTACACACAATTTACCAATCTCGATGGGACCGAATCAACAAACTCGGTCGGACCGATTCAGTAAACCTAGTGACCGTTAGTTATTTCGGTGGGACCGACATGCAACTCGGTGGGACCGATATGGTTAGGGTTAGGGCATAACGTAATCTCGGTGAGACCGATTACACAAACTCGCTGAGACCGATTTTGGTAATTAGCTAACCAGAGAGTTGGTCAGGTAAACTCGGTGGGACCGATTCGCTCTTTTCGATGAGACCGAAATGTTACGAAAGGGAAACGGATAGTTTACATTGCAATCTCGGTGGGACCGAACGCTCACTTCGGTTAGACCGAAACGTTACGAAGGGAAACAGAGAGATTAAAATCCCATCTTGGTGAGACCGAGATCCCTATCGGTGAGACCGATTTGCCTAGGGTTTGTGGCACTAGCTATGGCATCTAAACTCGGTGGCGCTGGATAGAAAGAATCGGTGGGGCCGAGTTTGACTTTAGGTTTAGGTCATATGTGGATATGAGAAAGTAGTTGAGGGTTTTTGGAGCATATCACTAAGCACTTGAAGCAATAAACTCATCAAGCAACACATCATTCCTCCTTGATAGTATTGGCTTTTCCTATAGACTGAATGTGATCTTGGATCACTAAAATATAAAATGTAGAGTCTTGAGCTTTTGAGCTTGAGCCAATCCTTTTATCCTTAATATTTTGAGGGATCCACTTTCATCATCCATGCCATGCCATTCTTTGAGCTTTCCTGAAATATTTGTCTTGGAATAGTATTAGCTCAATGAGCTATATGTTGTTATGAATTACCAAAACCACCTAGGGATAGTTGCACTTTCAATCTCCCCCTTTTTGGTAATTGATGACAACATATAGATCAACGCTTCAACAAATGATAATAAGATTTGAAAAAGCATCGTCGCTTTGAGAAGTATGTGATAAGCAAGAGCTCCCCCTAAATTTGTGCATAGTTTAAGATTTTCTTTGGACTGCAAATGCACAAGGAATTAGGCTCATGGGTTACTCTTCCATGTCACATACATCTTGGTGGAGCACTCAAAATAATAAAGATTGAATACATGCACTCATCACAAAGCAAAGTGAATGATCATATAAACATAAATAAGATAATATCATTTAACAAGCATAAGTGTAGCTTATGATCAAACACATGATCATCAATGTCTCACAGATAATAGCATAGTATCTCAAGCAAGCAAAAGCAAACAAAGTTCAACCACGAAGAAAAGAGAGAACAAAAGCAAACTCTCTCTCTCGAAGCCTATGATCTATACATTTTTCTCCCCCTTTGGCAACAAGTTACCAAAAAGTTCCTAGAAAATGCATAGTACTATTTCGTCTCTCAAGCTTGGTCTTCAGTTGGTGGTGTAGAGATGGCTCCTTGGAGGAAGACCTCAGTTTATGTGGATGGAGCTGAAGGAGTTGGTGCTGGAGCTGGTTGCACTGGAGCTGTAGCTGGTGCAGATGAAGTGGCTCTGGTGTCTGTCACTGGCTCTGCAGCTGATCTCTGAGCTCGAGGCACTCTGGAAAATGCATCAGCAGTTGTCCTTCCCTTCCTCTCCTGCATGTCATCCTGTAGCTGCTCCACAACTGACTGAATCTCATTTACTTTGACATCTAAATCATAGAATTTTTGTTCAATGATTCTTTCCAGGCTCTCTTGGTTTTGAGTTAGGGTGGCCAACCCCTTCTCAATCCTCAGAGTTGATGCTATCAAGTAACCAAGATGGTCCTGCTTGCTCTTCAAAAAGTACTCAGCTGCCTCCTCTAGAGTTGGCATCTTGGCAGCCTTCTCCTTCTTTGCGTTCTCCTTCTTCTCTTGAGCTTGCACTGAGGATGGTTCATTCTCATTCATCACAACTTGATTGTCCTCAAAGTCTAGATAGAGACCAAAGTGCTCCTTATCCAACAGATATTTGCCTGTGCCCATCCTGGATTTGTGGCGCATACCCACAACTTCTCTTTGGGTCTGCTGCTGTCCTCTTGATAGTCTCAACCATGAGGCTCATGACCTTGAATTTCTGTGGCACATCAAATATGTGTAGCAAATTAATTGCATGCCCTCTGATCATGTTTTGGTCACCTGACTTGGGCAAAAGAGTGTGCCTAAGGATCCAGTTGATCGTTGGCAGCCCTGACAGAAGAAAATGGACAGACCCAAACTTGAAAGTCTCAAGTGCTTTGTCTGAGATCTCCTTGTACATATGTGACATAGATTTGTGATCCCTTTTATTCTTGGAGTAGACATCCAAGTCATCTTCTTTCTCCTCTGGGGCATTTATCAGATTGGCCCATTCCTCAATAGTTGATTGGTATCTCGTACCTTCAGACATCCAGACAATTCTGCCATCAGGATAAAAATGAGTTGTGGAGTAGAATTACATAACTAGCTCATCATTCCAGTTTGTGAACTTCTGTCCAACAAACTCATCAACTCCACAAGCCTTAAAGCTATCGAATACTCCTGGGTAGTGATCCTCATTTTCCTTCATGAATTTCCAGTCTACCCACCTCATGTCACAAACTATGGGCTTCTTATCCAACAGCACAGTCTCATAGAAGTCCTGCTGTTCCTTTGTGTGGAACCTGTAATCAACAACAGTTCTTCTTCTGATTGCATATGGATCAGACAATCTCCACTGCCTGAGCCCTGCATCTTTCCTCAGCTTCATATTCTCAGCCACTGGATGATCATCGTTGTGGTCTGGAATCTTGGGTTTGAGCTTCCTCAGGACTTGTCCTTCATCATCTTCCTCGTGACATCTTGAGCCTTTGGGGCCTTGTTCTTCTCAGCAGCTGGTAAGCTCCTGGTATTCCTCTTAGGTGCAGACTTGGCCTTGGAGGCAGCTTTGAGTGCTTCTTTGGGCTTTGATGATGCATCCCCTGACCTTATAGCATCACCCATCAGCTTTTGTGCCTTGGGTGCTGGTGCAGCAACCTCTTCTTCCACTAGTAGAAAAGGGGGCAATGGCCCAGGCCAGTTCAGCCCATTAGTCCCGGTTCAATCCAGAACCGGGACCAATGGAGCTATTTGCCCTGGTTCGTGAGCCCAGGGGGCCGGCCGGGCCACGTGGGCCATTTTGGTCCCGGTTGGTGGGACGAACCGGGACCAATGGGCCTGGCTCCTGGCCCACCACTATTGGTCCCGGTTGGTGGCATGAACCGGGACCAAAGGCTTCCCTTTAGTCCCGGTTCATGCCACGAACCGGGACCAATAGTGCTGCCTATATATACCCCTCGCGAGCGAGCAAAGCACTCCAGTGCTATGTTTTTCTCTTGCCGTCGAGGGGGGGCTTTGTGGTGCTCTAGCTCACCTCCTATGCACATGAGGTGTTCGATGAAATGCCCGAGCCACACTACTTAAGCTTTCTCCTCTCCAAGCTCGAGCTCCAACCTCCAGTTTCCTCAATATTTGTCTAGGTTTAGCGGTCTGTCACGCCCGTCCCGTCTTCACCGCCGTCGATCACCAGCGCCGATCTCATCGCCATGACCATCGTGGTGAGCCTCTTGTTCTTATCTTCTTTACGAAAGGAAAAATATTCTTACTTGTATTATTTTCTTACTTTTATTATTGCATCTTATATAGTGCGATGGTTTTGGTATCCGCCCGTCGGCCCTCGTCTGTCTATGATTCGGATGTGGTATATATTATCTTTTCATAACTATTGGTTCATTTATTGTTTATGAAAATTATGCCGACCAACCTGACATAGATTTTATTTATCTAGGAGGTTGTTGAACCGGAAATTCCAACCGACCCTATTGTCGAGAGGTTAAATTTAGTTGAAGAAGAAAACATTTCTTGAAGGAAAAAATAAAAAAACTTGAGGAGGAGAAGATGATATTGGAGTTGCATGTTGCGGATGTCGTCGATGATCAGAAGATCAAGATGGATGCAATGCGCTTGAAGATGAGAAAGATTAGAAAATATGCCATTCATACCGAGGCTTGGTATCATTATGCCGTTGGATCAGTTGTTACCTTGGTTGCGATTATGATCGCATTTGTTTTCGCATTGAAATGTTTTACATAGTTTCAATGCATGGTTTAATTAATTTAGATGCTCTGCAGAGCTTTATGTTGTTAGATGAGAACTATGTATGTACTTTGGTTTTTATGTGATGATGAACTTCTATTAATTTGGTCACTTAATTATCTATTCATGATGTTACGTAATGATTTTTGACACACTTAATTATATATAATGCATGCAGATGAACCGGCAATGGATGTACGGTGTGACACACCTCCGAGTACATTAAGGGTGTGCATGATTTTCTCGAAGTGGCTGAGGCAAACAAGCAGAATGGTTTTATGTGTTGTCCATGCCCTATATGTGGAATACAAAGTCTTACTCGACCGAAAATCCTTCACACCCACCTGCTTTACAAGGGTTTCATGCCACACTATAATGTTTGGACGAGGCACGGAGAAATAGGGGTTATGATGGAAGACGGCGAGGAAGAAGAGTACGATGACAACTATGTGCCCCTGAATACGGTGATGCTCTTGAACATCAAGATGCACCAGACGATGTGCACGATGGTGCTGCAACGGGCGAAGCTGCTGAAGATCAAGAGGAACCAGACAATGTGCCCAATGATGATGATCTCCGCCGGGTCATTGTCGATGCAAGGACATAATGCGAAAGTCAAAAGGAGAACCAGAAGTTTGATCGCATGTTAGAGGATCACAAAAAAGGGTTGTACCCCAATTGCGAAGATGGCAACACAAAGCTCGGTACCGTACTCGAATTGTTGCAGTGGAAGGCAGAGAATGCTGTGCCTGATAAAGGATTTGAGAAGCTACTGAAAATAATGAAGAATAAGCTTCCAAAGGATAACGAATTGCCCGACAGTACATACGCAGCAAAGAAGGTCGTATGCCCTCTAGGATTGGAGGTGGAGAAGATACATGCATGCCCTAATGACTGCATCCTCTACCGTGGTGCCTACAAGGATCTGAACGCACGCCCGGTATGCGGTGCATTGCGGTATAAGATCAGATGAGATTACCCTGGTGATGTTGACGGCGAGCCTCCCAGGAAGAGGGTTCCTGCGAAGGTGATGTGGTATGCTCCTATAATACCATGGTTGAAGCGTACATTGAGAAGCGGAGAGCATGCCAAGTTGATGCGATGGCACAGTGAGGACCGTAAGAAAGACGGAAAGTTGAGAGCACCCGCTGACGGGTTGCAGTGGAGAGAAATCGAGAGAAAGTACTGGGATGAGTTTGCAAAGGACCCAACGAACGTATGGTTTGCTTTAAGCGTGGATGGCATTAATCCTTTCGGGGAGCAGAGCAGCAATCACAGCACCTGGCCCATGACTCTATGTATGTATAACCTTCCTCCTTGGATGTTCATGAAGCGGAAGTTCATTATGATGCAGTTCTCATCCAAGGCCCTAAGCAACCCGCAACGACATTGATGTGTACCTAAGGCCATTAGTTGAAGAACTTTTACAGCTGTGGAATGGAAGCGGTGTACCTACGTGGGATGAGCACAAAAGGAGGAATTTGACCTAAAGGCGTTGTTGTTCGTGACCATCAACTATTGGCCCGCTCTCGGTAACCTTCGGAGACAGACAAACAAGGGATACCACGCATGCACGCACTGTTTACTTGACGCCGATAGTATATACAGGGAAGCTGCAGCAAGAATGTGTACACAGGCCATCGTCGATTTCTTCCGACCAACCATCAATGTCGAAAGAAAGGCAAGCATTTCAAAGGCGAGGCAGATCACCGGAAGAAGCCCGCCATGCGTACCGGTGATCATGTACTTGCTATGGTCAATGATTTACACGTAATCTTTGGAAAGGGTCCCGACGGACTAGCTGTTCCGAATGACGCTGAGAATCACGCACCCATGTGGAACAAGAAATCTATATTTTGGGACCTACCCTACTAGAAAGACCTAGAGGTCCGCTCTTCGATCGACGTGATGCACGTGATGAAGAACCTTTGCGTGAACCTGCTAGGTTTCTTGGGCGTGTATGGGAAGACAAAAGATACACCTGAGGCACGAGAGGACCTGCAACCCTTGCACGAAAAAGAGGGCATGCCTCCGAATCAGTATGATGGTCCTGCCAGCTACGCTCTTACGAAAGAAGAGAAAGAAATATTCTTTCAATGCCTGCTCAATATGAAGGTCCCGACTGGCTTCTCGTCGAATATAAAGGGAATAATAAATATCCCAGAGAAAAAGTTCCAGAACCTAAAGTCTCATGACTGCCACGTGATTATGACGCAACTCCTTCCGGTTGCATTGAGGGGGCTTCTACCGGAAAACGTCTGATTAGCCATTGTGAAGCTATGTGCATTCCTCAATGCAATATCTCAGAAGGTGATCGATCTAGAAATCGTACCAACGCTAAGGAGTGATGTGGCACAATGTCTTATCAGTTTCGAGCTGGTGTTCCCACCATCCTTCTTCAATATCATGACGCACGTCCTAGTTCATCTAGTCGACGAGATTGTCACTCTGGGGCCCGTATTTCTACTCAATATGTACGCCTTTGAGATGTTCATTGGAGTCCTAAAGAAATATGTTAAGTAACCGCTAGGCGAAGGAAGCATCTCCATGGGCCATCAAGCAGAGGATGTCATCGTGTTTTGTGTTGACTTCATTCCTGGCCTTAAGAAGATAGGTCTCCCTAAATCGCGGTATGAAGGGTAGATCGACCGAAAAGGCACGCTTGGAAGGGACTCAATAACATGCAGGACGGATATTCTTGGTCTCAAGCACACTACACAGTTCTCTGAGAACTCTACCTTGGTGACCTCGTATGTCGATGAACACAAGAACAGTCTGCGCTCCAAACACCCGGAGCAGTGCGACGACTGGATTACATGTGAACACATCAGGACTTTCAGCAGTTGGTTGGAAACACGTCTCAGAGGTGACTGCACTGTTTGTGATGAGCTGTACTTGTTGTCCAGGGGACCATCTTCGACTGTAATGATTTGGAAAGGATACGAGATAAATGGGAATACATTTTACATGATTGACCAAGATGAAAAGAGCACCAACTAAAACAGCAGTGTCCGCTTTGTTGCAGCAACCGACAAGGGAAATGACACATATTATGGTTACATAGTAGACATATGGGAACTTGACTACAGAGTAGATTTTAAGGTCCCTTTATTTAAGTGCAAGTGGGTCAATCTGTCGAGGAGGCGAGTGCAGGTTGACCCACAAGACGGAATGACAACAGTGGATCTGAAAAATCTTGGGTACACCGACGAACCGTTCGTCCTAGCCAATGATGTGGCACAGGTTATCTATGTGAAGGACATGTCTACGGGACCGAGGAAAAGAAAAGATAAGGAAGCGAATACATCATACAATGAGCCAAAGCGCCACATAGTTCTTTCGGGAAAAAGGGACATATTGGGAGTGGAGGGCAAGGCGGACATGTCTCAAGAGTATGAAAAGTTTCATGAAATTCCCTTCAAAGTCAAGGCTGACCCAAGCATCACGATAAACGATGAAGATTATCCATGGTTACAAGCAATAAGCAAAGCGACACAAGCGAAGAAAAAGTGAAGACTTTCTCCCGCAACTATTATGATGATACCATGCCAACTTTGTAACAGACGAGTATGATACCATTGTCCGTTTTGTACATGCACATGCTATGCCAACTTTTTGAGAGTTCATTTGAAAACTATGAATTTGAAAACCTCGCCAACCGAAGGGCGCTCACACCGGTTTATAAGCCCGTCCCTCGACACGCCTTGTTGAGCTCACAAACTTGTGATTCACACAAATTTCAAAGAATTCAAATTTGAAAACTAATGGCACAAACAGAAAGTTTATAATTTTGCTGACCTAAAAGCAAAAAGAATTAAAAAAAAGCAAAAAACCAAAAGAAAATAAATAATGCAGAAAACAAAACAAAAAAACTTGAAAAAAAATAAACATAGCAACAATAAGTATTTTGTTGTAAGTAGAAACAAAATAAAATAAATAAAGCAACAAAGAAAACAAAAAAAGTGTTTTCAAATTTGAAAACTAATGGCACTAACAGAAAGTTTATAATTTTTCTAAAACTAAAAGCAAAAGGAATTAAAAAATAAAGCAAAAGACAACAAAAAATAAATAATGCAGAAAGCAAAACAAAAAAACTGGAAAAAATAAAAATAGCAACAATAAGTATATTGTTGTCAGTAGAAACAAAATAAAATAAATAAAGCAACAAAGAAAACAAAAAAACAAAAAAAAGTGCCACCTACTGGGCCCCCACAGCCTGAATACGACTAGAAACCCTACCATAGGCCAAGATTCAGGCCCGCGGGAGGCCCAGTAGGCCCACATGCACAGATTGCAGGTTTAGGCCCGAAAGCCTGCTTTAGAGAGGAGTTCGAGAGGGAAGGCGCACCGCACCTTATAAACAGGTGCGCCTCCCTCTCAAATAGATAGGTGGGACTATATATTTGGGTTCGGGGCAGCACATGCCTTTGGTACCGGTTGGTGGCACCAACCGGTGATAAGGGTGGCATTAGTTCCGGTTGGTGCTACGACCGGGACTAATGCCACCTTTAGTCGGTTGGTGCCACCAACCGGGACCAAAGGTCGCCGCTTCCCGCCGTTTGGGCTGCTGAAAAGAGGCCTTTGGTCCCGGTTCGTGGCACCAACCGGGACTAAAGGGGGGCATTAGTCCCGGTTGGTTTCACGAACCGGGACCAATGGTCTTGCTATATATACAACACTTGGCAAAAATTTCATTCAGTTCCTCAACCCCGCCGCAGACGCCGCCCTCTGCCCGACGCCCTACTCCTCGTCGTAAATGCCGCTCATCGTCGCTGCCCCGTCGTCGCCAGCGCCCGCGCCGCCCGTCGTCGCCAGCCTTGACGTCATCGCCGCCCGCCGTCGCCAGCGCCGCGCCGCCAAAACCCGCCGTCCCGTCACCGCCCGAGCCCGTCATCGTCGCCCTGCCCCGCCCGAAACCCGTCGTCGCCGTCGCCCCAGCGCCCTATTGTGAGCCGCCGTCGCCCAGCGCGCCCGTTCAGCCGCTGTCTCCCCGAAACACGCCCCAGCGCCGCCGTCCCCGTCGCCGCCCAAACCCGCCGACCTCGTCGCCCCCCTTGCCGCCTCGAGCCCGTCGTCGCCCTCGCCCGGCCGCCCCGTTGTGAGCCGCATTGTCGAGGCTCTGTTCATAGCATTTTTTATATATACGTTTCTTCATATATGTATTAATTTTTTTGTTTATTGCTATATGATGAATGGATGTGGCTATATATGTATGTATGAATATAATGTTCATAGCATTTTTGTTTATATATGTTTTTTCATATATGTATTAATTTTTTATTTAGGTTGTTAGTAGATATCGATTTTAGGTTAGTGCATTTTAATTAGGTTAGTGTAGAGGAAAAAGTAAAATAAGGAAAAGGAAGAAAAGAGGAAGAAGGAAGAAGGAAGAAGAAGAAAAAGAATGAGAGGAAAAAGGAAAATAAGAAGAGGAAGAAAGGAGAAGAAGAGGAGAGGAAGAAGATGAGAAATAAATAAGAAGAGGAAAAAAGAAGAAAAAGAAGAGGAGAAGAAGAAAGGAATAGAGGAGAAGAAGAAAAAATAGAAAAAAATCTATTTTTTCTTCTTCTCCTTTTTTTTTCTTCTTTTTTTTTCTTCTTCTTCTTCTTCTTCCTTCTTCCTCTTTTCTTCCGTTTCCTTATTTTCCTTTCTCGAGGGATAGGAAGAAATAGAAGAGGAGAAGAAGAAAGAAAGGGATAGAGGAGAAAGAAGAAACTTCAACACTAGGGGGAGGGGTACCTATACCCCCTCCCCGATAACATTATTTTCCCATGTATATGTATGTCGCGTCATTGTCGATATAACGAGGGTGTCGAGGATCGCCGAGGGGTCGAGGGTCGGGAACTAGGGTAGAGGGTCGAGGGTCATTAAGGGGTCAAGGGTCGAGGGTTTCAGGGTCGAGGGTTCCTATAGTGTCAAAGTATTGAAGAAATCCATGGCTTCATCATTAGCGGAAGTAACCATGGCATGATGGTGCGAAGTCCTCAAAGTTATTTCGGAATGGAGTCCGGATAGGATAATTTGCCTTTTGTATGCAATTTTAGCAAAGGCCTTCCAAATAACGATATTCGGAAGGTTCATGCTGAACTTTGTACCAAAAGCGAATTATCCTATCTAGGACTCCGTTCCAAAATAACTTTGGAGAGCTTCATCATCATGCACACATTAGCCTAATGATGAAGACATGGTTTTGTTGAATCCTTTGACACTAGGCAACCTCCGACCCTCGGCGATCCTCGACCCTTGACCCTCGACCGCTCAGCGATCCACGACCCTCTACCCTACCGCGGGCGTCGATGCCCACGTCACTTGTGGGACATAGATGTAGTGTTCTACGCCGACCCCCTCTCGATAGCTTCAACACGTGGGGGGGTCGATATTACCCCCTCCTTGAAGCGTTCTCGAGGCCACCCCCAAACCCTAGAGAAGCAGCGTCGAGGCCACTAATATGATTCCTTATTGTGATTAGCTTGCTAGTTCTACGTTTGCCACTAATATATCCATATCTGTCATGTTTGAATAATAATTGCCATGTTGTAAATATTTGTAGAAACTATGGATACCCCCCGTGACGAAGCACAAGAAGCGTTGTTGAGGGACATAATCGCACAAGGAAGTGATGTAAATGCGCTCGTTGATGTTTCTCAACGACAACGATGGTCTGGAAGGAGTGGGTGAAGAAGCAGCTGGCTATGATTTACATGGCTCCGATGACCCAATGCCGGTGCAAGAAGGAGAGGGTGAAGAAGTAGACCATGAGGACGGCTCCGGTGATCACCAAACCGAGTCCGGCCAGGTATATATATTAGTTAAGCCTGTGCTGACTAGCTAATTGATGCATTCATTGTTTTGGTATGTACACATATTAATTAACTCTCGTCTTTGTTCTTTTTTCTAGCGCTTCAGATCGAGCACAACTTCGGTAAAGAGACGAGGCCCGAAGAAAAAGTTGAGCTCGGATGAAAAGTTTGAGATCATACAAATCGCGCGCTACGGACAGCCGATTGAACCCTACCGGACAAAGAAGGCATTTGTTGCTCAGTGCGGGGTTCTGGTTAGGGACAAGATCCCGATCAGCATCCACCAATGGTATAAGCCTAAGAACGAAGACCCTGAGGTGTCTTATGTCAATGATATGCAGAAAAATGATCTTTGGACTGAGATGAAGTCAAATTTTACCCTACCGCTAGAGGATGATCCGGAGAAGCCAATAATAGAGCCATTAATCAAGTCTTTTGCTCTTAAGAAGATGGCAGACCTATTCAGGAATTGGAAGAAAGACCTCAATAGGTATGTCGAATAAATGAGACACCAGAATTCAAGGGCAAATATGAGAAGATCAGAGATGACTGGCCCACATTTGTGGCCCACAAGACATCGGAAAAGAGTAAAAAGATGTCGGCGACAAACAAGAGAAATGCTGCAAAGAAGAAGCTTCACCATTGCACGGGGTCAGGTGGCTACCTCGTAGCCCGGCCTAAGTGGGCCAAGGCTGAGAATGATCTGCTTGATAAAGGGATCGAACCAGAGACAATGAACTGGCTGACCGTTGCGGACTTGGTTCTTGGGGCGGCGGATCCTTGGACCCTATAACAGGGAAGTGCATTTGGACGGACGAACATTTGGACATACCAGTCAAGAGGCTTCAGCAATATATCGAAGCAGCGCAGCAAGGGAAGTTCATTCCAGACAGGGAGAAGGACGAGCTCACAATGGCCCTCGGGAATCCTGAGCACCACGGACGGACACGAGGCACGCCAGCTCCATTTCGAGGAAGGCTGGATTTCGGGCGTAGGGGTTACAAAACCCATGAGAGGAGGAAGAAACTAGAGCAGAGCCGAATGCAGGCGCTGCACGAAAGGGTAATGGGGCTAGAGGAACGAGAAGAAGAACGAATCAAACGACCTGCCGAAGCTTCCCCCGAAGCTACCCCGCCATCTCAGCGGAGAAGCAGCGTGGCTTCCACCGAGCTGCTTCAGCCGGAGCATGCCTTGACGGCTCCTGCCAGTTATCCCGTGGATGCTATCATAGAGTCTCAAAATTGCCACCTTATGGCGCAATGGAGCAATTTGAAGGTCAAGGCGGCTGTTGGCTCTGTTTATCCTACTAAACCCGACTCAACTTTTCACTGCCGGCCGATTCCAGAAGGATATGCTAAGCTGATGGTCGATGAAATAATGGAGGGATTTCAGGACCTCCGGCTTGACCACCCTACCGGTGAAGGGTAGTATCGGCTGGGTTCTGCTCTGAAGACTCCATGCCTATGGCGGAAGGATCTCATCAACCTTCCGAACTGGACGCCTCCGCCTCCTTCTCCTCCTCCGGTGAGTCAGGGCACTCCGCCTCCTCCACCGCCTCCTCCTCCGGCGAGTGACGACCAAAGCACTCGGCCGGCTCCTTCTCCGACGCGTGGCGGCACTCCGCCTCCTTCTCCGCTGCGCCCGGCCGAGCAGCCAGCCTCCTCCTTCTTCGCCTCGGCCAAGAAGGGCGGAAGAGACCCGCCGCCGCTCCGGCTGCTCCGTCGCGTCGTAGTCCTTCTCCTCCGCCTCGTAAGTAAGGAAAGAAGACATCCGCTCCGTCTGCTCTGCCGGCGTCTAGCAGTACAGCCAAAGGCGGGAGGAGACACAGATTCGGTCCTTCTCTGAAGACTCCAGAGAAGTTACCGTACGAGAGGAGCGAGGAGGAAAACGCGAAGATCGCGCAGACTAAAGTGGATGACTGGTTTCAAGGGTTGAAAGCAAAGAGACATCCACCTCCGGAGGAGAAGGTAGATCCGGTGAAAGCGCAGCCCACTCTGGCTGCCCTGACAAAACCACCCAAGTCTCCGCCGAAAGGCAACTATGAGCGCATTATTGGAAAGGCATTTGCCGAAGCGGAGAGGTCGGGAAGTACTGTCAGTGATCCAAGGATGAAAGAACGATGAGCTGGGAAACAAATTGCCCATCTCGGCGAACAAGCAAAGCAATCGTGCCCCCTGCTCAAGGTGCCTGCTAGTGACATCGTCGATCCGAGGATGGTGCCCGGTTATGGCAATCTTGCAGATTACCTGCCCAACGATGTACTAAATGAATTCTTGGAGGTGCAGATACAAAGATACGAGTACGGGAAGCCTCTCGTCAAAGATGAAAGTTCTCTATCAACGATGATGCGAAGGTTGTAGTATTGGTACATGAAAACTTGCAAAGAGTCTAAGGGGAGGAGTACTTTGTATGTGAGAGTTAAAAAGGAGCATGACCTCCTTGGAATTGAACTGTTGCCTATTCCATTTGAGGAGTTCTATCAGTTTTTCAATCAATTGGCCATCGATAAAGCAACGGTCACCTGCTACTGTCTGTAAGTAGTACTACTTCTGTCATCAAGTCTCTCTATATAACTCATCCCTTTCATTTCATGTATTTATAATTATGCTCACTATATTATGCAGATTGAAGATTGCCGAATTGAAGAAAAGACAAGTGGGTTATATTGGGTTCATTAACACATATCTCATAGATAAAACTGAGGTTGAATTTCGTAAAGAAAATACCGAGGCCAACTTGCTACAATCGTTGGTAATAAATGAACACAAAGATATAATACTCTTTCCTTACAACTTCAAGTGAGTGTTCCTGTCTTGTGGCATATACGGTTTCCTTATTAGTCCAGGTTATAGTAATGTAATATTGATGAGTTATGCATGTGTGCAGCTACCACTATATTATCCTAGAGATTAAGCTTGAGAAGGGAGTAGTAACTGTCTTAGACTCCAAGCGAAAAAGATCCCAAGGAGTATGCGGACATGACAAAAAATCTCGAGAAGTAAGTTAAATCGATCATTATCCACCATATCAGCAACTTTGTTCATTTGTGATATCAAGTAATTGTTTTCTTTGTATGGCAGGGCTTGGAGAAAATTCACCAAAAAAGCTCCGGGACTACCGAAGAAGCTACAATTTAGACACCCGAAAGTAAGTACTATATAGTAGCATATTCCACGCATCTCCTAGTGATTCAAGCTCTAGTTTCATCAATACCATTTAACATGCTTGCTAATTATCTGTTTGATTGACCTCTATTTCTTGTAAAGTGGTTGTGGCAGGAACAAGGGAATTATTTCTGTGGATACTACATTTGCGAGTCCATCCGCCACACGACCTATGAGCGGGGCTACTCCGACAAACAATATGAAATGCGTAAATAAAAATATTCACAATTTTATTTTATTACCATCATTTGTGTTGAGTTTCATTCATTCATATATATATATATATATATATATATATATATATATATATATATATATATGTATTGATCCCCTTCTTAAAATTACATGTTTCGGAAGCGGGATGAACTCCTAGCACCAGATCGCATGCGAGCAATTCAAGAGGAATTGGCGGCATTCTTTCTTGACCACGTGATCACTGAAGACGAAGAATACTATGTGGACCACGCGTCCGTATGTAAGGAGATTATATATTTGTAAAATATAATTATTGTATATATGTAGCCGGTAGTGTCGGATAGATATACGAGAACTTGTTGTTCGACCAATATCTCGGAGAAGGAGAGGTGGTCGATATCACTTCTCTCTGTATGCATATATGTTCATGACGATCTTCTGTTTGCTTAATTACTAGCTAGCTAGCGTGTCTAGCTAGTCCTCTCTATACGTATGTATAATACGTAGCGTCGACCAAGCACGGACAAAAGAGAGGACACTTTTTTCTATTAATTAGTTAGCTATAGCACAATATATGAAACACCTAAATTACCCCCCCAAACCCCCCCACCCCCCCCCCCCCCCTTTAAAAAAAACAAAAACCACAGCCATAGAAATGCTGATGCATGGATGCCTATTGGTCCCGGTTGGTGCCACCAACCGGGACCAAAGGCCCTCCTGCCTGGGCTCAGCGGACAGGGCACATGGAAGCCCATCTGTCCCGGTTCTGGATTGAACCGGGACTAAAGGGTCAGGGCATTAGTACCGACCCTTTAGTCCCGGTTCATGAACCGGGACTAAAGGCCCTCACCAACCGGGACTATAGGCCCTTTTTCTACTAGTGTTCCTCCTCCTCTTCCATCATGGAAGGTTGTCCAAAACCTCTGGCCATGGTCTTTCTGACCCTTTCCTTTCTCTTCTTTCCTTCTGCAGCTGGCTCTTTGGGATCAGGTTTTTCAGGTTCTTGTGTTGATCCTCTGAACTTCAGCATAGGTATCCTCTTGGCAGGGATCTTCCTATTAATACTAGGCTTTGTGGTCTTAGCTGAGCCATACTCCTTTTTGAGCACTACCTTCTTGGAAGTAGCCTCATCTTCAGCTGCCACATAGTCCTCAACCTTAGAGTCTGAGGTTCTCTTCCTTCTGGCTCTTGTGGCTGCTTTGGGAAAATTGCTAGGAGTGCTTCTGCTGCCTTCATCCGAGGAACTAGAGGGACTAGTGTCCTCACTCATGTGAATCTGCTCTTGTGGCTGTTTTGCAAAAGAATGATTGAAAAAATTAGTTTTAGTTTTCCACAGAAAGCATTTCGGATCAACTGATTTTCAAACTCGGTCATACCGAAGCAGGTTTTGGAACCTAAACTAGTGATCTTGGTCAGACCGAGTCACAGTTCGGTGGCACCGAGACTGCTAGGGTCTCACTGAGTTCTAAAATCGGTCACATCGATTAGCAATTCTCGGTCAGACTGAGAGTCACTTGTGCAATGGCGTTAGCCAAATCGGTGGGACCGAGTTTTTCAACTCGGTGGGTCCGAGATGGTTTCGGCGGAAACCTAACCCTAAATTTTCAAATCGCATCTATTCTAAGGATTGTTTTGACTTGATAGAGGTGTTTCAATCGTGGCAAGAATCATAATGAACACAATGTGCTAGGAATTGGACGGGGATAGCACTGTGATCGAGTCCATACCCTAGTTTGGCGATGAACTCGCCATCGCGGCAACGGCGAGGGATGAATTCCGTTGACGGCGGCGGAGACCAGCGACTGGAGGCGGCTGGCGATAAAGTCGACGATCCGAAGACCTAGGAGGCAGAGCGAGCTATGCGCGGGCGAAGTGGTTTGGAGAAAGTTTTTGAAATTTATCCCGTGTGTATATATAGCCCGACCCTGTCGGTGTGACCGAGTGGAACAACTCGGTGGCACCGAGATGCATACCTGTTGACAGTTACAGCAACTCGGTGAGACCGAAAAGTTCAAATCGTTGCACCGAGATCGAAAACCTAGATCGACTTAGTGATCTCGGTATGACCGAAATGGAAGAATCAGTCAGACCGAAATTCACAAACAAGTTTTGGAAGTTTAAGTCCATGACGAATCGGGGACTCCGAGTGCTCCTCACACACAGTGGTTTGAATCTGAGTTGATCAAATTTTGTGATGTAGCATGCATAGAGTTTGAGACAAGAAAAGCATAGATAGCTAGAGAAGGTTCTTAGGAATTCTTGTTCATCCACTTGGCAAAAGGAAAGAAGCCAACCAATCAAAGCAACAAGTGGATGTCCTCGAATGAGTTAAATATGCAACCAACATGCTCACACAATAAAATGGCAAATGAAATATGTGGCAAAGCATGCACAATCAATTCTAGCATCTATCAAACAATTGGCGATCACTAGGTCATCTATATATGAGTATATTTACTTAGGAGTCAAATGATAACATTTGATCATAGGTCATACTCATCCTTTAAGCTCAAGTGGGGTTACCACTTCTACATAATGCATTGATATGTTCACATCATTAGAGTTACTTTGACTCAATTCTTAGAGTTAAGCTCCCCCTAGATGTGAGATCCCCCCTTAGAGGGATGAACTAACCTTGGGTTTTTTTGATGATGACTTCATGTAGGTGTTGAAGATGTGGATGCTCAATGTTGATGTGGATCATTTGGACCAATCCTTTGGAGTGAGTTGCACTTCCAATACCTACACGGGTTAGTCCCACAAGGAACAAACAAGTATATCCATAGACATAGAGTGATGTTCACACAAGATGATGTCCATGAAAGCATTAGGTTACCTTGTCCCTTGCCTTACCAACATGAGGGTTTGTGACTCCTTGAACTAGTGCAAGATGTGGAAGTTGATTGCACTTGTCCTTGCCATAATGATATGAGTGAAGAATGTTGGCGAGTCACCCTCAAGAACTCTCTAGTTCTTCTTCTTCGGGATCCACATCATCTTGATGGGAATCCTTGGAGTTGTAGTTGTGCTTGATGAATTAGAACTTAATGTTGTCTTGGGAACCCACTTGACCAAGGCCTTAGGAGCTTCTTCAAATGCATCTATCTCCTCTTGAAGCTTGTCCTTGCCTTTGTTCTTGTGGTGTTGTGGTGGAAGATCATCTTGAGCTTGTGTTCCCTTGAAAGAAGTGGAATCATACTTCTCTTGTTGAGGAACAAACTTTGTCTTGGGGTATTGATCTTCTTCCCACTCAACTCCACTGGCATTGAACTTTCGTTCAAAACCAACACCTTGATTCTTCCGGTGCCTTCCTTCCTTGCATACAATTTCCTCGAATTGCTTACTCCCGGCAAGGCTCTTGTATACACCTTTCTCTATAATTCCCTTCAATAAGCTATTTTCTTGCTCAAGTGTAACTTGGCTAAGAGAATCATTAGTGGAATCAAGAGAACTACTAGAAGCAACACTATTGGATTTAGCATGATTATTGTTACTAATAGAGGAAGAATCCTTCTTGTTCCTGTTACTAGACTTGAGTTTAGGCATGTAAGTAGATAAGAGTAAACGCTTGGAAATGTAAGAAGAACTTTTCTTGCGAAGATCATCATTGATTGCTTTTAAGAACTCATGCTTGTTCAAGATTGAGCTTTTCAAAGCGTAACTTCTCATGAGTCATCAAAAGTTCTCGATGATCCCCTAAGATAGTTTCATGAGCTAACTTAAGAGTGTTTAGTTCTTTAGTTAGAAGCTCAATCTTATCCTTACCATTGTCATTCGTTTTATCTTGTTTAGCATGATTAATTGACGTTTCATCATAGTATTCATCACTAGAGTTGTCAATAAGTAAATCATCATCACCTAACAAGTCATATTCATCACTATTGAAATCAACATACTCGGGGTGAGTTACCTTAGGGCCTTTAGCCATGAAGCATCTTCCAATTCCTTCATTTGGTCAATCAAATATGTCGTAGGAGTTGGTCGACACAAGTGCTAGACAGGCAACACCTTCATCTTGAGTATGTTCGGAGTCGGAGTGATAGCTTCTCTCGGAGTGATGTTCAGAGTCGGAACCGGATACCCATTCACCAACATGAGCTTGATGTCTTTGTTTTGTGTAGATCTTTGATGACTTGTCCTTCCTTTCCGAATCCTTGCTTCTCCAGGATGTTTTTCGTTCATAACGATCATCTCTACTCCTTCCCTCTCTTGGCGGTGATTCTTCTCTTCTACTTCTTCTCTCTGGAGAATCTTCTCTTCTTTTGTAGGGTGTCGTACACTCATTGGAATAGTGTCTAGGTCTCCCACAATTGTAGCAATTGCGCTCTCGACTGGAAGATCTTTTATCATTGTAAGACCTTGACTTGGAGCTTCTTTCTTTCCTTCAAGTCTTGTAGAATTTGTTGAAGTTCTTCACCATTAAGCTCAATTCTTCATTGAAGGTTTGTTTCTCACTTGATGATGTAGGGGCTTCACATGAGGCTTTGTAAGCACCACTTGACTTGTTGTGAAGTTCCTCTTTATCCTTGAGTGATATCTCATGAGCAACAATTCTTCCAATGACCTCCGTTGGCTTGATATTCTTGTAGTTGGGCATCATTTGGATCAATGTGCACACGGTATTATATTTTCCATCCAATGCTCTTAGGATCTTCTTGATAATGAATCTGTCATTCATCTCTTCACTTCCTAAGCCCGCAATCTCATTTGTGATAAGAGCAAGCCTAGAGTACATTTCAGCGACACCTTCACCATCCTTCATTTTGAACTTGTCAAGCTGAGTTTGGAGCACATCCAACTTGGATTCCTTGACGGAGTCGATACCTTCATGCATATCAATCAAAGTATCCCAAATTTCCTTTGCATTCTCAAGACGACTGATTTTGTTGAATTCTTTGGGGCACAATCCGTTGAAGAGGATATCACAAGCTTGAGCGTTGTACTGCAGCATCTTCAATTCATCCGCACTAGCTTCACGGTTTAGTTCCCTCCCATCAAAGAATTCACCTTGCAAGCCAATACACACAGTAGCCCAAACGGCGGGGTTATGTCCGAGAATATGCATTTTCATCTTATGCTTCCAACTAGCAAAATTAGTACCATCAAAGTAAGGACCTCTACGGTGATAATTTCCCTAGCTAGACGCCATACTCTCCTAGGTTGTGAAACCAAGGCTATGACCACCAAAAGCTATGGAAATCAAAGCAAATGGAGACCAAAGCTCTGATACCACTTGTAGGACCTTGAAGTATGTCTAGAGGGGGGATTAGACTACTTGACCAATTAAAAACTTAACCTTTTCCCAATTTTAGTCTTTGGCAGATTTTAGCTATCTTAGCACAAGTCAAGAAATCTTCACACAATTCAAGCAAGCATGCAAAGAGTATATGAGCAGCGGAAATTAAAGCATGCAACTTGCAAGAATGTAAAGGGAAGGGTTTGGAGATTTCAAACACAATTTGGAGACACGGTGATTTTTGAGCCGTGGTTCCGATAGGTGGTGCTATCGTACATCCACGTTGATGGAGACTTCAACCTATGAAGGGTAAGGATTGCGCGAGTCCACGGAGGGGTCCACCCACAAAGGGTCCATGAAGAAGCAACCTTGTCTATCCCACCATGGCCGTCGCCCACGAAGGACTTGCCTCACTAGCGGTAGATCTTCACGAAGTAGGCGATCTCCTTGCCCTTACAAACTCCTTGGTTCAACTCCACAATCTTGTCGGAGGCTCCCAAGTGACACCTAGCCAATCTAGGTGACACCACTCTCCAAGAAGTAACAAATGGTGTGTTGATGATGAACTCCTTGATCTTGTGCTTCAAATGATAGTCTCCCCAACACTCAACTCTCTCTCATAGGATTTGGATCTGGTGGAAAGAAGATTTGAGTGGAAAGCAACTTGGGGAAGGCTAGAGATCAAGATTCATATGGTAGGAATGGAATATCTTGGCCTCAACACATGAGTAGGTAGTTCTCTCTCATAAATGGTAAGTTGGAAGTGTAGGTTTGTTCTGATGGCTCTCTCCACGAATGAAGAGGAGATGGAGGGGTATATATAGCCTCCACACAAAATCTAACAGTTACACACAATTTACCAATCTCGGTGGGACTAAATCAACAAACTCGGTCGGACCGATTCAGTAAACCTAGTGACCGTTAGAGATTTCGGTGGTACCGACATGCAACTCGGTGGGACCAATATGGTTAGGGTTAGGGCATAACGTAATCTCGGTGAGACCGATTACACAAACTCGGTGAGACCGATTTTGGTAATTAGCTAACCAGAGAGTTGGTCAGGTAAACTCGGTGGGACTGATTCGCTCTTTTCGGTGAGCCCAAAATGTTACGAAAGGGAAACAGAGAGTTTACATTGCAATCTCGGTGGGACCGATCACTCACTTCAGTTAGACTGAAACGTTACGAAGGGAAACAGAGAGATTACAATCCCATCTCGGTGAGACCGAGATCCCTATCGGTGAGACCGATTTGCCTAGGGTTTGTGGCAGTGGCTATGACATCTGAACTCGGTGGCGCCGGATAGAAAGAATCGGTGGGGACGAGTTTGACTTTAGGTTTAGGTCATATGTGGATATGAGAAAGTAGTTGAGGGTTTTTGGAGCATATCACTAAGCACTTGAAGCAAGAAACTCATCAAGCAACACCTCATCCCTCCTTGATAGTATTGGCTTTTCCTATAGACTCACACTACTAGGGAAAAGGCTAGGAGCAGCGCGGGTTTTAGATGTATCAGTAGCGCGGGTATAGGCGCTGCTAATAAGGTGCTATAGCTATTGCTTAGCAGCAGCGCGTGCCAGCCCGCGCTACTGCTAGGACAAATAGCTGCAGCGTGTAGCGACCCGACCTCAGACGGTCAAGCCTCTGTGTACATGCCATCCTCGGATCAAGGTATCTTTGGCACACACAGTACATCAAGGTATATATCAAAGTGCAATCACATATATAATTAACGTAAAACTGATATATACCTCATAAGTCACAGCGGAAACAAATAGTCGGGTGTGGAGTCCCATCAACGCCATCGGCACGTTGAGTGTAGACCGTAACCCTGTGCTGTACTCTTACTCGTCGGAAGAAAGTATCTGCAACATGATATGTTGCAGCCGTGTAGGTCAGTACATTGAATGTACCGGCAAGATCACAACATGAGAAAACAGATGATAAAACTATACTATATGCAATATGGCTTTGTGGCTCTGTGTCTGAGTTTTGTTTGCGTAAAAGCTGATTTATTTTCCCTACATCAAAGGAATAAATGAAGTCTGTAATATGGAGTTTTCTATCATGACATGGTTCCGCCAACCGATGTCTCATAGCCCAAAATCATCATAAGTTGCCCACAATTAAGTTATCAATCCGGTGTTGAGAGTTCCGAGATAGTTTCTAGTCCAGATGCTCATATTGTCCGTAACCGTGGACACGGCTCATCGATTAGGTATAAACCCTCTGCAGAGGTTTGTACACTTTACCCGCAAGATTCGATCCCTCTAATTATGTTCTCGCACTTCAGTGTGTTTGAGAACAAGATGACCGAAACATGGTCTTAGAAGAGTTCCTCGACCACCGTCCGGTGCTCATCCAATCCTACCGTAGTTCTACATGTGCTAGCACCGTCCCAGCCAGAGTCACAACTAAGGTCAACCAAGCGAGCCCATAGTGACTTGCGGTTGCACGAGTAAGCTTCCGGGCATGAAGTATTCTTTCGTCTCTTTGAGTCTGGGTGAAGCTTTCCGCAAGATGTCATGGCGCTTCTCCATGCATCCCGGCCAACCACTGGATTCTCCAGGGTGCCCGTCAACCATCCTTCACCCAGTAGTGTGTATTGAATTCTTGTCTCGAGTCTTGAAGTCTTGAGGCCTTGAAGATGCAGTCCTTGCAGGTTCCATCATGGTGTTGTCGTCATTGACGTAGATCCTCCATTCTCACACCACTCCCGAGCACTCATACCAAACCCCGTCTACTATAGCGTAGCATTAAAACAAATAACGTCCCGGGCTTGGTAACAGGGTGATGGGTTCCTACCTCATGCATACTACTCAACTGCAAGGATTCAATAACACTATTGAGGGGTGGTTGCAAAGATGCCACTAAATGCAATAAACATAGGTATGAAAGCATGGTCAAAGTGAACTTGGCTGGTAAGTTGATGAAGATAACAACACTCTCGAATAATGACTTGGTAGAACTATTCGTCACTCCGTTGAAAATCTATATAGTCATAGCATTCATATAAGCAGACATCCTAGCAAACAATTCTAACACTCATAATAAAACCAACACTTAAAAATGCAAATCAAGGGACACCAAATAAACACAAAGGAAAACTACACAACAAAACTACCAAAGAAAACTCGGAGAAAACAAATCAAGGTTTTCACCACATCAAGTATCAACTAAGAAATAGTTTTACACAACTAAAACTTTTCTTAACAGAACCTAAGCATGGGTTTATGCTACCTAACTGAAAAGAAATCATCAAGCAACTAGGAGCAAAAAGAATCACCTTAAAAGCTATTATAAAACTCCTATTAGGCCTAAAACAATCCTAGCAAGAAAAAATAAAATAAAAGTTTTATTTATTATAAATAAAAGTTCATGCTCTAAAGTGAAAGAAACTAACCTAGAATAATCTATCACATAGGAAAAATAAATTTATTTGCTAATTAAAACAATAGGAAAACAGTAGCTAGGTAATTAATTAAGAATAACATGATTCTGGTTAAAACTATTTTTTTAGTAATCCTAAAATGCCCAAATAAATTCCTACGGTTTGGCAATGTCAAAACAAAGTTGTGACAAAAAGAATCATTTAAAAATAATATTCCTAACTCATTTTATAGCAGAATTACTATTCTGTCTAAATGTAAAATAAAGTTATTTTAACTAATTTTAACATGACTAATTATATTTTCTACAGAAACTACAAGAAATTTGCAAACCAATAAAAAAAGAATCACTTAAAAATACTAAGTAGATTAAAAGATATGGATTTTACAAAACTGAAACTATTCTGTTAAAACAGAAAACGAAAAATAAAGAAAAACGGCCTAATGGGCCTAACTAACGCATCGGCGTAATATAACTAAAACGCGCACGCGGTAATAAACCGCTTCGGGCCGGTCTAATAAAACTCTAACCTAAAACCAACTAAACCGGAACTAAACCGGTTTATTTAAAATAAACCTAACTCTTCGCCGAATCTAATCTAAAGCGTTCGTTTTGGATCGGACGGCGGGGAGATCTCCGGCGACTTACCGGCGGTGGCGGTCGGCAATGGCTCGGGCGGCGATAGGTTCCGGCGACTCCGGTGGTCGTGGGCGTCGGCGGGGACCTCCGTGAGTGCGGCCTTGGCGAGGAGTCGAGGTGGGGTCAGGCGAGCTCGGGGTGGTCGGGGTTGGTCGGGACGGTGGCAATGGCGGCGGCGTGCTCGGTCTCAGCCAGCGCGGAGGGAGGAGGCGTCGGGTGAGGGGGCGAAGGGGGGAACGGGGTCGGGTGAGGGGCTATTTATAGGGGGCGCCTCGGCTTGGAGGAGGGGGCGATCGGGAGGGGATCGGGATGAGATCCCGGGGATCTCGGGATCCCGGCGAGCGGCGGCGATCCGGTGCGTGTCTTGCGCAAGGGGGAAGAAGGGGTGGGGTCCACCCGTCGGTGAGAGAGGGGAGAGGGGGATCGGGCGGGCGACCGGTGCGGAGGTGGTTCGGCGCGGGGGGGCTCGGTCGCTCGGCGTGGGCCGGCGTGGCTGGCGCGCCTGGGCCGTCGGCTGGCTGGGCCGCCTGGGTGTTGGCTGGGCCGGTTGGCCTGGCCGGCGCCCAGGGGCTTTTCTTCCCTTTTTGTTTTTTTGAAAATAAAAACGGAGGTAAAATATATATAATATAAATATTTTATATAGGACATATATATATCAAAATGATCAGGGGAATATTCCCTATCATTTGAACATTTTCCAGGGGCAAAATCCAAACTTTATAAAAAATCATTTTTTCCAAAATTCCCAACTAAAATTCAAATTTGAATTCAAACTTTTTGGCAATGTTTTTCCTCTGATATTTTTGGAGTGTCATGTCTACTCCTCTCATACTTTTTCTCAAGTATTTATCAGGCATAGTTTTTGAAATGATTTCCATTTGCCAAAATTTGAATTCAAATGCCAACAAGTCCAAAACTTCAGAAACTTCAAATGCCACTCAAATTCAAAGAGAATGCATAGATGCTTAACTATGATTGTAAAACATTCCAAATAGGAAATTTGGGATGTTACAAACCTACCACACTTAAAATGAATCTCGTCCTCGAGATTCGAAGAGGCTAGCAAGAAAGGTTAGGGGTTGGGGGTCTGCTAGCAAACGTTTGGTCGGAAGGTCAGGGGTGCTACCACACTTAAAACAAGGTTACGGTTCCAATAAACTCAGATATTTCCTCTGGAGTGCCGACAATGTATGTCCCTTCACATATCTTACAATAGCTCCTTCATTAACGCTCTTCTGTCAGAAGCATAGAGTTTTCCTCCAAATCTTGGGTCGGTTTGTCAAAGTTGAAGTTCGTCCGAGACTAGATCTTCTTAGTTGATAGGTTCGTGTCCATTCTAGACAACTATCGAAATACTCATGGTGGTCTACAATTCATGGTTTTTCCTGCAGAAAACGGGTGCAGGTTGAACCTCACCGTATAACCTACGATTGGCAACGGTTGCCTGTAAAGGGTTCCATCGTCCTACCATTCTATGCTTTTATGGCTTATCGCGTCGATACTCTTCTAAGGTTTTCGAGGCTCTCTGATTTTCCATCAACATATGATAGTTCATGATAGAAGTCTCCGGTATGGGGGCCAATCCATCCCATACTTGAATCATTACCACATATGTAAATAGTGAATCACGTATTCTAACACTTGGGCATACTCACAAGCATTGCAGAATTTCCCTTGTCGACGAACTGAGCTCGTATAAATCCATGGTTTCTGCAAGCTGAACAAGACATCTATCGTTCTTCACAATCCTCGGGTTTTCGTGTCCTCCTAAAATGTCGGATGATTAAACTCGGAGTTTTCTTCCGAAATATGTTCCTACAGCAAGAGTGTGCTTGCTTCTTATTAACTCCTGGGCCTGTGGGTTATGGCCCACTTCAACTCTTGTACTCATCCTTCCTAGAATTATCATTCCATATTCCAATATTACGTCTCCTGTAAATCCAATAGTACTTTGTTTCTTCATACCCTTGTGGTGACGATCATACAAAACTCCAACTTATTTTGTCCAGCCTCCTTCTATGGACCGTCATGAATAACACATTTCTTTCTTCATTGATCATGTGGCTTTACGGAGTACTACGACACCAAAAGAATGCACTAGTTTATCCATAAATCATATTATTTTTCATATCGAATCTTTTATACATCCTTAACCATTTTTCGTAATTCCAAATTCCAAAAAGTTTATTACAAATGCTGCCACCCACATGGTTCGGTATGGTCAGACATTACTTCCAACTTTATTCATTTTTCCTCCTTGAGGATTCTTGATCCCACTGGAATTGTGCGACATGCGCCTTTGAAATCTTCAATCTTCTGTTTCATCGTGGTGGCCTTGAGCTTCACCTCCATCATCTCTGCATGAACTTCTCTGAGGAATTCCTGAGTATAACGGAGTCTTGCTTCAAGTATTTCTCCGATCTGGCGTATGGCTTCCATGGCTGCTTCACGAACATCATCGAAGAAAGTTGCTTGTGGCACACGTGAGATGAAAAAGTACTGCCCCATCATCTTTGGGCAAACTCCTTTCGAACGGTGGAGGTGTACCTCCACATACCAAAGTTCCACTCCCTTTTGCATGAAGGGGTAGCCTTTGTAGACTGCATCTCCTTCAAGGTGAATATGCTTGATCATGTCCTTCAGGATCTTGGGTAATCATGATCACTTCGTCGGGTCATGATTGTTTCCGGACCTTTAAGGAAGGACTCATAAAGGGTTGTCATCTGCATGTGTAGGATAAGAGGGTGCTCAGAACAAGGAATGTATCTCCATGGGGAAATTGCAATTGTCTCCAGAAGAGTTTGGTGTTCAGTTGTCCATGGGTTCAAGATCTCGGGGTCTGGTTGAGATAGAAAGAGAAAGCAAATACCCACCAATCAACAAAAGAATCCTAGCTCAAAAGTACCGTTTGTAATGGGCCGTTCTACTATGGTTTCGTTTCTAAGTCCTCATTTCTTTAGGTCTTCAATGCTCGGGAGTTTCCAATTCCTGATGCTTTTCCCATATGAAGGCCTTCTACCATTCTTCCGTAACTTACGTCTCTCATGGTTGAAATAAATACAAGCCTACGAATATCGCATCTATCCAACCATTTAATAAACACAAAAAAATAATAGCAACCAAGCATTCATTTATTCAATCAATTCTACAAAGATCGCCACCCACATAAATTGGTATGGTCAGATACTTAAATCGAGAAAGCGTTCATCTTTATTTCTCACATGGTGGGATACTACTAAGCTAATTTATTAGGAACTTGATCATTGTCCCCACTGGGGCTTCTTCTGTGTGGACTTAATCTCCTCCAATTTTTCTGCTAGATTTTCCCTGTCGACGCGGAGTTTCTTGTGACGACCCTGTATGTCCTGAAGTTTTTCCTTGATCTTCTAGATTTCAACGTCCTTGGCATGAGACATGGTCCTGCTGCTTTTCAGTTCCTGACGCATTCTCGAGATCTCGAGGTTCTCCTCCTCCAGCTTGTTTACCTTCAGCCTCTGAGTCTTGACCTCTTCTCGTAGTGCTTCATTGTCAAACAGGGCTTCCGGGAGGTCCATCGAAGATTCTTGACGTATTGTTCTAGATCCTGATTGTACACTAAAAGTGGGGAGAACTTCATCTTTTGCGCTTCTGTCAAGGAAATAGTTGCTCCATCAAACTTCTGCCATCCAATCCTTCCAAAGAAGTGTGGTTTTAGTGCAAAGACGATGACGATAGCATAAACGTGCAATAGCATCATGGACGGCAGTGTTGATGCCCATATCACGATCACCATTTATGGTGCCGAAGCTGATGTCTGCAGTCTTGGGGTCTTCTTCTGACCAAAAACTTGGGTCTTGACTCCCCATGATCTAGACTTCCTCTTAGTTGCCTTGATCTCGTGTATCGGTAACTTCAAAGGCTGACTAGCTCCACAAGGAAGGGGCCTCCAAGAACCTTCTCGTAGTGTTCTCTTTTCTTCAGAATGTAGCTCTCCATCTATAGTTTGAAATAAGGAAGGTTTAGTAAAAGGAATCAGGTGTTACGAGAGTAGTAACAAAAACAAAGGTCGTTCCCGTTGGGATCTTCATATTACTAAGTCATTTCCTAGGGTCACGTCCTCTGATCAACATGTGCTCGATACCATTTCAGTAGCGACCCGACCTCGTGACGGTCAAGCCTACGTATGTCATGCCATCCTCGATCAGTATCTTTGGCACACAGTACATCAATGTATATATCAAAGTGCAATCACATGTATAATTAACGTAAAACTGATATATACCTCATAAGTCACAGCGGAAACAAATAGTCGGGTGTGGAGTCCCATCAACGCCATCGGCAGGTTGAGTGTAGACCATAACCCTATGCCGTACTCTTACTCGTTGGAAGAAAGTATCTGCAACATGATACGTTGCAGCTGTGTAGGTCAGTACATTGAATGTACCGGCAAGATCACAACATGAGAAAACAGATGATAAAACTATACTATATGCAATATGGCTTTGTGGCTCTGTATGCGAGTTTTGTTTGCGTAAAATCTGATTTATTTTCCCTACATCAAAGGAATAAATGAAGTCTGTACTATGGAGTTTTCTATCATGACATGGTTCCGCCAACCGATGTCTCATAGCCCAAAATCATCATAAGTTGCCCACAATTAAGTTATCAATCCGGTGTTGAGAGTTCCGAGATAGATCCAGGTCCAGATGCTAAAATTGTCCGTAACCGGGGACACGACTAATCGATTAGGTTTTAACCCTCTGCAGAGGTTTGTACACTTTACCCACAAGATTCGATCCCTCTCTTTACGTTCTCGCACTTCAGGGTGTTTGAGAACAAGATGACCGAAACATGGTCTTCCGAAGAGTTCCTCTGACCACTGTCCGGTGCTCATCCAATCCTACCGTAGTTCTACATGTGCTAGCACCGTCCCAGCCAGAGTCACAACTAAGGTCAACCAAGTCAGAGCCCATAGTGACTTGCGGTTGCAGGTAAGCTTCCGGGCATGAAGTATTCTTCCGTCTCTTTGAGTCTGGGTGAAGCTTTCCGCAAGATATCATGGCGCTTCTCCATGCATCCCGGCCAACCACTGGATTCTCCAGGTGCCCGTCAACCATCCTTCACCCAAAGAGTGTGTATTGAATTCTTGTCTCGAGTCTTGAAGTCTTGAGGCCTTGAAGATGCAGATCCTTGCAGGTTCCATCATGGTGTTGTCGTCATTGACGTAGATCCTCCATTCTCACACCACTCCCGAGCACTCATACCAAACCCCGTCTACTATAGCGTAGCATTAAAACAAATAACGTCCCGGGCTTGGTAACAGGGTGATGGGTTCCTACCTCATGCATACTACTCAACTACAAGGATTCAATAACACTCTTGAGGGGTGGTTGCAAAGATGCCACTAAATGCAATAAACATAGGTATGAAAGCATGGTCAAAGTGAACTTGCACAGTAAGTTGATGAAGATAACAACACTCTCGAATAATGACTTGGTAGAACTATTCGTCACTCCGTTGAAAATCTATATAGTCATAGCATTCATATAAGCAGACATCCTAGCAAATAATTCTAACACTCATAATAAAACCAACACTTAAAAATGCAAATCAAGGGACACCAAATAAACACAAAGGAAAACTACACAACAAAACTACCAAAGAAAACTCGGAGAAAACAAATCAAGGTTTTCACCACATCAAGTATCAACTAAGAAATAGTTTTACACAACTAAAACTTTTCTTAACAGAACCTAAGCATGGGTTTATGCTACCTAACTGAAAAGAAATCATCAAGCAACTAGGAGCAAAAAGAATCACCTTAAAAGCTATTATAAAACTCCTATTAGGCCTAAAACAATCCTAGCAAGAAAAAATAAAATAAAAGTTTTATTTATTATAAATAAAAGTTCATGCTCTAAAGTGACAGAAACTAACCTAGAATAATCTATCACATAGGAAAAATAAATTTATTTGCTAATTAAAACAATAGGAAAACAGTAGCTAGGTAATTAATTAAGAATAACATGATTCTGGTTAAAACTATTTTTAGTAATCCTAAAATGCCCAAATAAAATCCTACGGTTTGGCAATGTCAAAACAAAGTTGTGACAAAAGAATCATTTAAAAATAATATTCCTAACTCATTTTATAGCAGAATTACTATTCTGTCTAAATCTAAAATAAAGTTATTTTAACTAATTTTAACATGACTAATTATATTTTCTACAGAAGCTATAAGAAATTTTCAAACCAAGAAAAAAAGAATCACTTAAAAATATTACGTAGATTAAAAGATATGGATTTTACAAAACTGAAACTATTCTGTTAAAACAGAAAACGAAAAATAAAGAAAAGCGGCCTAATGGGCCTAACTAACGCATCGGCGTAATATAACTAAAACGCGCACGTGGTAATAAACCGCTTCGGGCCGGTCTAATAAAATCGTACCCTAAAACCAACTAAACCGGAACTAAACCGGTTTATTTAAAATAAACCTAACTCTTCGCCGAATCTAATCTAAAGCGTTCGTTTTGGATCGGACGGCGGGGAGATCTCCGGCGACTTACCGACGGTGGCGGTCGACGGCGGCTCGGGCGGCGATGGTTCCGGCGACTCCGGTGGTCGGGGGCGTCGGCGGGGACCTCCGGCGGGTGCGGCGCGGCGAGGGGAGTCCGGGGGTGGGGTCGGGTGAGCTCTGGGTGGCCGGGTGGGTCGGGACGGTGGCAATGGCGGCGGCGTGGCGTGCTCGGTCTCCAGCGCAGGCGGAGGGAGGAGGCGTCGGGTGAGGCGAAGGGGGAACGGGTCGGGTGAGGGGTATTTATAGGGGGCGCCTCGGCTTGGAGGAGGGGGCGATCTGGAGGGGATCGGGATGAGATCCCGGGAATCTCGGGATCCCGGCGAGCGGCGGCGGTCCGGTGCGTGGGTGGTTCGGCGGAGGCTCGGTCGCTCGGCGTGGGCGGCGTGGCTCGCTGGCCTTTGGGCCGTCGGCTGGCTGGGCCGCCTGGGTGTTGGCTGGGCCGGTAGGCCTGGCCGGCGCCCAGGGGCTTTTCTTCCCTTTTTGTTCTTTTTAAAATAAAAACAGAGGTAAAATATATAGAATATAAATATTTTATATAGGACATATATATATCAAAATGATCAGGGAATATTCCTATCATTTGAACATTTTTCCAGGGCAAAATCCAAACTTTATAAAAATCATTTTTCCAAAATTCACAAATAAAATTCAAATTTGAATTCAAAATTTTTGGCAATGTATTTCAACTGAAATAATTGGAGTGTCATGTCTACTCCTCTCAAACTTTTTCTCAAGTATTTAACAGGCAAAGATTTTGAAATGATTAACATTTGACAAAATTTGAATTCAAATGCCAACAAGTCCAAAACTTGAAACTTCAAATGCCACTCAAATTCAAACAGAATGCATAGATGCTTAGCTATAATTGTAAAACATTCCAAATAGGAAATTTGGGATGTTACGATGTTTGTTCGTTACCACGCTGCTGCTAAGGTAACTACTTGCGTGGTGTTTTACATCCATCGCTACTAGTACTTTTTTTATTTTTTATTTTGAGTGTATTTATGCGCCATCATACATATATTGATACAATACTAGTTATGAGGTTTACATCATTATGTCCATAACAGTGTGTCAAATGAAGGTGGATTAGGTTCAAGTGGAGGCAATATGTGGTGCATGTCAAAGTATAATACTAATCCAAACTTGATCTAGTTTGGACTAGTAGTACTTCGATGTGCACCACATGTTGCCTCCACTTGAATCTAATCCGCCAAAGACCTAAGCTATTTAATCATCATCATGGTCATTACCACCAATAGTATTTATTTAATCACCACTAACACTAGCTAATAATAATCATCATAGTCATTACCACCAACACTCGCTATTTTATCATCATAGTAATAGTGTAGCACATCATCATCCTGAAACTCATTACTAGCTAGCTAATCACTCCTGCTGCTCTCTCTTAGGTAAAACAACATAAAACATGTGTAGCTCTTCTCCTTGATCAAGTTGGAGCATGCAGATGAACCTGTCTCCTAATCGTGAAAAGCGCCTCTGTTTGCTGCCCCCTAGTACTTCTTTGCGCTCCCCCAACACATATTTGGTCCAGTCTTGCACTATTAAGCATCCATCGCTTATCTTCGATGCACTAAAGTAATCTGTAGGATATCTTGGCAGTAAGCTGATAATACTCATGGTACCTTTAGTCTCGATCCCATAAGGCCCAACATTCATCGGGAGTCCCTGTTGAAGAACATCATATGGTAACATACTTAGCAATGAAGTTTAGCTTCAAAAATAATGTATGGAAAAGATGCAATGAGGACGAATAGTAAAAATCTTACCATCCTTCGTAAATGGATGTGACCGTAGTTCATTACGAACACTATTGGTCGCACGTTTTCAGTACTAACATTTCTAAATCCAGGAAGAAAATTTGTCTTGACAGTATCAAGATCCTCAAGCCATGAAACATAATGACTTAGCTCCTCGCAATTTAGTTCAGCCTCGGGACAGTAGGAGGTCCTGTCTACCAAGTGCTGGACATGTTTGCTTGCAGAAATAAGTGACAATACAAATTAGTTGTCAACTATTTTTGAATAAACAATATCAAAGACATAAATATGGTTGAGAAACTTACATAATGGTATAACTGGAGGCGTCTGCACATCGACCCAGATGTTGGTATTACCTTCAATATCATCTTCCGGACGAATATCAAAGGTGATAACCATATTAGGCTCAAATGCATAAGTCTTGCATAGTGCTCGCCATGTTTTGCATCCAAAATAGGTGTAGTCGTCTGAATTGTATAATTTTGCATGGAAAATATCACCATGCTCGGTCTTCAAATAAACTTTCTTTACCTCCGCAGTATGACTGAAACCTATCTTATCCAATACAAAAATTCTTGCAAGGCAAGGGATACGCTAGTAGAATAGTAAAAAAAATATAAGTTCAAGCAAATGAAGCAGATGTCATGCTTAGCTACGGAAAAAGACTTGTCGTTATGACTTACTATATCCACTTCGAAGTTCTCGTCCAGCTTGATGCTGAAGCGCCTATCATCATCTAGGAAGATTCCATCGACAAAGCATTCGTCTTCGCAGTATTTGCAAATACCGAAATCCTTTTCGGTAAATCGGACATTTCCTATGTTCATAGTTAAAACATTAATTGAAAATCAATAGAAGACAACTACCCGGATACTCAACACACAAATCCGGGGCACTCGATATTTCCTACATATTCTGGCACAAGTCATGCGAAAATTGACGGAAAAATCCGGCATGACCTTTGCTAAAATAGGACATATCGAGTGCCTGAAATTTGCCGGAACGGAAATGAATCAACACTCCGGCAAAACATAGGCCACTCGGAGGTGTAACATGCAAACATGAACGGCCACTTAGATATTGAGCAACACAAGATATACATTTCAAAATATCTCATGCGTCCCTACATCGTCGAATATTATCACTAATACATCACGAACAGTGTCATACATATAACATCACTAATACAACTAAAATACTAGCACATGACGGGTATCGGCGCGGGCGGTGGACACCCACAGAGAAGGAACCATCACGGGATCATAGCTCGAGTGAGATCCCTGGAGAACCTGCCAGGTATTGGAGAACGACCTGTGCTCCAACACAAACAAGTAGCGACAGACTTGCGCGTCCTCCTCACTAACACGGTGACGCACCACCTCCACGGAGTCCTCGAGCCTCTGGATCATCACTGGCCCACGCGACCGCCACCAAAGAAGGTTCGGGTCAACGACAGGCTGGCTCCTCACCAACCTGCGCCCCCGGTAGGTAGGGCCTCCCAGTACCACCCCGGAGGAGCCCAGTCCCGGACATGGCCGATCTGGTTAAGCAGGTGTCGTCCTCCGCCGACTCGACGACGAGGATGCGGGATAGGCATCGTCCACGTCGAGGCGGGAAAAATTGCCTTAACTAAAAAATAGAAACAAGTTCTTACTAACTAGTTCTATTAGTTCAACTAGTTCTTACTAAAAATAAACTTACTATAAATAAAAATATACTAGTACCTAATTAGTACCTAGTTCTTAATATGCCACTAAAATAAACTTACTATAAATAAAAATAAACTTAATATGCAACTAAAATATAAAGAAACCCTAAGCGGGGCGTAGGGGTGAGGGAGGAGCCAGGCGTGCTCACCTCGGGTGCCTGCGACAAGGGAGGGGCAGGGCGTCGAGGTCGGGAATCGGGCTGAGGCGCTGGCGGATGGCGGCCGGCGCCGAGGTCGGGTCGGGCGAGGCGTCCGGGTGGCGTTGAGGTCGGGGTCGGGCGAGAGAGGGTGGAGAGGAGGCGGACGAATGACGGCGGGCAAGTAGAGTGGAGAGAGTTGGATTTGGGGAAAGTGGTGTGGGGAAGGATGAACCCGTGGTTAAGTCGAGTAGCGATGGCGTTCTGTGAAAAGCGCTGCTACCTTTTAGCTACAGCTGTCACGATACACGCCATCGCTACTCCTTTCTCTTTTTTCCCTTTTTCATTTCGTTTTCTTCAAATTTTATTTGTTTCCTTTCACCTTATTCTATTTGTATCATTTTCAATTACCTTTCCATTTTATTTCCATTTAATTTTATAACCTTTAGCAGCAACGAGTTTATATTAAAATGTGCTGCTACAAACAGCGTAGCAGTAGCGTGGTTCGTCATAGATCGCTACTACTATGTGTAGCTTATGGGCTAAGCCGTGGGAATTTTAGTAGTAACGTGTGTACAGCAAGAGGCGCTACTGCTAGATCTTTATCTGCAGCCCGGTTACCTCAGGCGCGCTACTGCTAATTAGCACGAGCGTGCTTTTTTGACCCACGCTACTGCTAAAGTTCTGTGTATAGGGTTTTCCCTAGTAGTGTCAATGTGATCTTGGATCACTAAGATATAAAATGTAGAGTCTTGAGCTTTTGAGCTTGAGCCAATCCTTTTAACCTTGATATTTTGAGGGATCCACTTTCATCATCCATGCCATGCCATTCATTGAGCTTTCCTGAAATATTTGTCTTGGAATAGTATTAGCTCAGTGAGCTATATGTTGTTATGAATTACCAAAACCACCTAGGGATATTTGCACTTTCACACACCAACATCTTTGGCGCGCCAGGTAGGGGGCGCAATTGTGAGAATCTGGTCTAGTAGTTAGCCTAGCAGTTCTTCGTCGCCATGGCTCCTAAGAAGAAGACGACCACGGCGATCGGCTCGTTGGGAGCTGAACGGCCCGTGCCGGTGCGAACGAGCAGTGGCCCGGTCGCGGACAGGACCCGGGCTGCGGTCCGCGAGCACCAGCATCGCCAGTCGAAGCGGGTTCGGCGGCAGCATCGCCGCGACGCTGCATTTAATCGCTACACATCGCCGGATCCAAAGACGGAGATGGGCCCCCCGCAGGCGGCGCGGGGCCCTCCAGGGGTGTCGTTGTGCCACCTCCGGGCGGCACAGCGACCTCCAGGACGCCCACACCGGTGACCACCGCGCGTTCTTCCCATGGTGTGCGCGCCGAGCAGCGTCACCACATTGGTGACCCTGGGCACCGCCGTGGGAAGAGCCCTGTGCGTCATCCGCAAGATGAAGGGGTTCAACACGCTCGCCGAAGCGCTGGCAAAAATGGCATGCAGCCACTGGGTCGTAACTGAGCTCCTTCTAACGTAGTTAGAAGTCAAAGCACGCCGTGATCCATGCAGCTGTCACCGCCGCCCACGCTAGCGGAAGCTTTGGCGCGCGCGCAGCTGCTCCTCGACTTCCCTCCTGCTGCGGAGAAGCTCGATGAGTGGAGGGCCACCATCCAAAGCCTAGTCGCCGTCGTAAACAAAGACGATCCGCGACCGCCGGGGCCCTCGGGTCGGCACTCCACCGAGGCACCACATGCTGGCGCTGGGAGGACAGCGGGAGCAGCGGCCACGGTGCACTCTCCTCCTCCTTGCTAGCCGCCGCGGGCGTCGGCCCGTCGGGACGACGCTTGTGATAACATCTCCATAGCATCGTCCGACCCGCGGAACCTCCGCGACCAGCGCCAGGTCCTTCGGGAACAAGCTCACGAAGACGCTCGAACCACCGTCGAGCGCCGGCGCGAAACGCGCCGCCAGTCGGACAAGCGGGCGGGACCCGCTATGGACCACCCAGCATTGGGGGGCTCCGGCGGCCTACCTTACGAGGTGGGCTGCCCGGCCTTTACCCGTGAGCTGCGGTAGTTCCAGTGGCCATCCCACCGCACATTCAAGCCCGACGTCGACGAGAAGTACACTGGAAAGACCCATCTGTCCGAGTTCCTCAGCATCTACACCATCGCGATGCAAGCTGTTGGGGCCCGCGACGACAAGGTGCTTGCCAACTATTTCCCGCTGGCACTCAAGCCCAATGTGATATCTTGGTTTATGCACTGGCTGGTGGATTCCATTTCTTCCTGGTCGGATCTGTGCCATGAGTTCGTTGGCGCCTTCACAGGAGGCCACCAAGCTCATGGCCAGGCCAGTGACCTGCATATCATTCCCCAGAAGGAAGGGGAGACCCTGCGCAAGTACATCCAGAGATTCTGCCGGGTGCAGTACAACATCCCAGACGTTCATCCCACCGCTGTGATTAGCGCGTTCCACCAGAACATGCGCAATCGCAAGTTGCACGAGGAGTTGGCGATGACCAAGGTTAAGGATGTGACCAAGCTCTATGTTCTGGACGATAGATGCGCCCGAGCTGAAGAGGGAAGGAAGTACCTCGACGAAGATGCCGGCGCGGAAACCGACTCTACCGACGAGGAGGCCGCTACCCCGACGAAGAAGGGCCAGCGTCGCAACAGGAAACGCAAGGGCAAGGTCGTGCTTGCCGTTGAGGGATCTGACGACACCGGAGCCAGCAAGAAGGTAAAGGCAGGCGCCCCCGACAAGGAGATTGCTGCGCGCCACCGCCAGCCTTGGCGGCTACCGACAAGCCAGGGAGCTTCGGCTAGCAATACTGCAAGATCCACCACACCAAGGGCCACGACCTCCGGAACTGCCGACAAGTCGAGCCGCTCGCGGAGAAGCAAAAGGCTGAGTACGAGAGGCGGGACAAGGAGAAGGACCAGGACGGTGCTGAGGGATCCGGCAAGAAGCGTGGCGGCCAAGGAGGCCGCCCCGGCAAGGATAACCAGTGAGAGAGGCCCGCCCGGGGCCGCGACAAGAAACAAGAAGACGATGATCACGACAAGGACAACGAGTCTGGTGAGCAAGGGTTCCAGAAGGCTACGGATGCCATGTGCATCGATGGCGGCGCCTCACTACATACCTCTCACCGCTAGCTCAAGCAGTGGGCGCGTGAGATTACAGCAGCAGAGTCGTCATTCGACGCTCAGAAGCCGCTGAAACGGTCCTGCACGCCCCTCATCTTTGACGCCGAGGACCACCCTGACCGCATTACTGATAACCCGCAAGTATATGGGATAGTTGTAGCCTCTTTCGATAAGTAAGAGTGTCGAACCCAACAAGGAGCTAAAGGTAGAACAAATACTCTCTCAAGTCCTATCGGCCACGGATACGACTCTAGGCACGCTTGACGTTCGCTTTACCTAGAACAAGTATGAAACTAGAAGTACTTTGTAGGTGTTGTTGGATAGGTTTGCAAAATAATAAAGAGTACGTAAATATAAAGTAGGGGCTGTTTAGATAAAGAAGCAATAAAGTAAATATAGCAAGTATGGAGAAGTGGTGGTAGGAGTTGTGGAATTGTCTCCCTAAGCAATTGACTATGTTACTAAACCGGTAATCACCATTGCAATTCTATTTGAGGGAGAGGCATAAGCTAACATACTTTCTCTACTTGGATCATATGCACTTATGATTGGAACTCTAGCAAGCATCCGCAACTACTAAAGATTCATTAAGGTAAAACCTAACCATAGCATTAAAGTATCAAGTCCCCTTTATCCCATACGCAAATAACCTACTTACTCCGGTCTGTGCTTCTGTCACTCACGCCACCCACCATAAGCAAATCATAAACATATTGCAAACCCTACATCGGGAATCCCTCACGCTTGCGCGACACAGAGGGCACAATAGGTTAGCACCAATAATAAAACATGCAACTCAAACCAATCATAGCAATTCATCAATCACCGATAGGACAACGAAAATCTACTCAGACATCATAGGATGGCAACACATAATTGGAAAATAATATGAAGCATAAAGCACCATGTTCAAGTAGAGGGTAGAGTGGGTTGCGGGAGAGTGGACCGCTGAATATAGAAGGGGGAAGGTGATGGAGATGTTGGTGAAGATGATCGAGGTGTTGGTGAAGATCGCGGTGATGATGATGGCCCCCGGCAGCGCTCCGGTGCCATCGGAAGCAAGGGGGAGAGAGGCCCCCTTATTCTTCTTCTTCCTTGCCCTCCTCCATAGATGGGAGAAGGGTTTCCCCTCTTCTCCTTGGCTCCCATGGGTTGGGAGGGGCGAGAGCCCCTCCGAGATTGGATCTATCTCTCTGTTTCTCCATTCTCTGATTCTGCCCCTACACCGTTTCCTTTATACCTGGAGATCCGTAACTCCGATTGGGGTGAATCTTTCGCCTAGATTTTTCTCGTAAAATTAGCTTTCTTGCGGCAAAAGAAAAGCGTCAACTGCCTTACGGGGGGCCCAGGAGAGTCCAGGAAGCGCCTGCCTCCCTGGGGCGCCCCCCTATCTCCTGGCCCCCTCGGGCACCGTCTCGCGTTGATTTTATTTCCCAAAAATCATAAATATTTCAAAATAATTCTTCGTCCGCTTTTATCCCGTTTGGAATCCGTTTGATATTGGGTTTCTGTGAAACATAAAACATGCAATGACAGTGAACTGCACCGGCAATCGGATCAATATGTTAGTCCCAAAAATAGTATAAAAAGTTGCCAAAAGTATATGAAAGTTGTAGAATATTGGCATGGAACAATAAAAAATTATAGATACGACGGAGACGTATCAGCATCCCCAAGCTTAACTTCTGCTCGTCCTCAAGTAGGTAAATGATAAAATAATAATAATTTTTTATGTGGAATGCTACCTAGCATAATCTTGATCATATGTCTAATCATGGCACGAATATTAAGATACAAGTGATTCAAAGCAATAGTCTATCATTTGACATAAAAAACAATAATAGTTCGAGCGTACTAATATAGTTTGGCCATGCAATAAGTCTTGTCAAAACAATAATAGCAATCATGTCTTTTCAAAACAACAAGGCCAAAGCAAGCTTATCCCTACAAAATCATATAGTTTGGCCATGCTTCATTTTTGTCACACAAAATGCCCCCATCATGCACAACCCCAATAACAAGCTATGGATATAGCACTATAGGCGGAATAGAATATAATGAGAGAGGTTATGTAGAGAAGACAAAAAAGGAGAAAGTCTCACATCGACGCGGCTAATCAACGGGCTATGGAGATGCCCATCAATTGATGACAATGTGAGGAGTAGGGATTGCCATGCAACGGATGCACTAGAGCTATAAGTGTATGAAAGCTCAAACTGAAACTAAGTGGGTGTGCATCCAACTTGCTTGCTCATGAAGACCTAGGGCATTTGAGGAAGCCCATCGTTGGAATATACAAGCCAAGTTCTATAATGAAAATTCCCACTAGTATATGAAAGTGACAACATAGGAGACAATCTATATGAAGAACATGGTGCTACTTTCAAGCAGAAGTGCGGAAAAAGGATAGTAAGATTGCCCCTTTTTTTTCTTTTATTTCTTTTTTCTTTTTTCGGTGGGCTTCTTTGGCCCCCTTTTTTATTTAGGCTTCTTTGGCCTTTCCTTTTGTTCTTTTTTTTTCTTTTTTTATTTTTTTTCATGGGGCAATGCTCTATAATGATGATCATCACACTTTTATTTATTTACAACTCAATATTATAACTCGATACTAGAACAAAGATATGACTCCATATGAATGCTTCCGGTGGTGTACCGGGATGTGCAATGATTTAGCGTAGCTATGACATCAAAAAACGGACAAGGCATGAAAACATCATGCTAGCTATCTTACGATCATGCAAAGCAATATGACAATAAATGCTCAAGTCATGTATATGATGATGATGGAAGTTGCATGGCAATATATCTCGGAATGGCTATGGAAATGCCATGATAGGTAGGTATGGTGGCTGTTTTGAGGAAGATATAATGAGGCTTATGTGTGATAGAGCGTATCATATCACGGGGTTTGGATGCACCTGCGAAGTTTGCACCAACTCTCGAGGTGAGAAAGGGCAATGCACGATACCGAAGAGGCTAGCAATGATGGAAATGTAAAAGTGTGTATAATCCATGGACTCACATTAGTCATAAAGAACTCATATACTTATTGCAATAGTTTATTAGCCCTCGAAGAAAAGTACTACTACGCATGCCCTAGGGGGGTAGATTGGTAGGAAAAGACCATCGCTCGTCCCCGACCGCCACTCATAAGTAAGACAATCAAAGAAACACCCCATGCTTCAAATTTGTCGCACAACGGTTACCATACGTGCATGCTACAGGACTTGCAAACCTCAACACAAGTGTTTCTACAATCCACAACCACCCACTAGCATGACTCTAATATCACCATCTTTATATCGCAAAACTATTGCAAGGAATCAAACATATCATATTCAACGATCTACTAGTTTATGTAGGATTTTATGACTAACCCTGTGAATGACCAATTCCTGTCATCTCTCTAAATTGATATAAGTGAAGCAAGAGAGTTTAGTTCTTTCTACAAAAGATATGCCCACGCTCTAACAAATATAAGTAAAGCAAAAAGAGCATTCTACAAATGGAGGTTTTCTATGTGAAGAGAAATGGGCAATCCAAACTTCAAATGATATAAGTGAAGCACATGAAGCATTCTATAAAGCCACACTCAAAATATTTAAGTGAAGTGCAATTAGCATTCTATAAATCAACCAAGTACTATCTCATACCAGCATGGTGCATAAAAGAAAATTGAAAACTAAATGCAAAAGACGCTCCAAGACTTGCACATAACGCATTTAACTAAACGAATCCGAAAACATACCGATACTTGTTGAAGAAAGAGGGATGCCTTCCGGACATCCCCAAGCTTAGACGCTTGAGTCTCCTTCAATATTTCCTTGGGGTTCCTCGGGCATCCCCAAGCTTGAGCTCTTGCCTCTCTTCCTTTTCCTCATATCGAGACCTCCTCGCTTAGACACTTCATCCACACAAAACTTCAACAGAAAACTCGGTAAGATCCGTTAGTATAATAAATCAAATTACCACTCTAAGTAATGTTGAAAACCAATTCATATTTTGTTTTTGCATTGTGTCTACTGTAATATAGCTTTTCCATGGCTTAATCCACTAATATAAATTGATATATTCATCAAAACAAGCAAACTATGCATCAAAAACAGAATCTGTCAAAAACAGAACAGTCTGTAGCAATCTGAACAATCACCATACTTCTTTTACTCCAAAAAATCTACCAAAATTATAAAACATAAACAAGTTGTTCATCAATACAGTTCAAAAGGAATCAGAACCGTTTGACGTTCCAGTTCAAAATCTAAAATCACGCACTACAGCCAAAGTTTCTGTCCTGCACCGTACAAACCAACAAGCATCGTAAACATCCTAAAGGCAAACCTTAGCACATTATTTTTATAATACAATGGACTTGTACAAGGGGATAATTATTTTTGTTGAAAAGTTTCTGTAATCAAGATTCACAAAGTTTCCGTGAGCATGAACAAAGTTCAAGGCTAGCTCCCACTTCCACAATGCTTGTCTTTCTCACTTTCACTTTCCTTTTCGAAAAGTATTTTAGGTTCCCCTCTTTATTTTTTTTGTTTTTAAACTATATAAAAGCACTCAACAGAAATAAATGACTCTCTAAAACTTCCGGGTTGTCTCCCTAGCAGCGCTTTCTTTAAAGCCATTAAGCTAGGCATTTAGTGTTCAAGTATTGAATCCACCCGGATCCCAAGGTATATCAAAGCCAATTTTAATTAACAATGATTTGTAATTTAGTAGTGAGCACAAAGTAACATATATCATGCAACAACGAAGTCTAACTCTCTTCCTATGCGTCGGCATGTCATGAAAGAACAATTCATGCACACATAGTAAAGGCCAATGCATAGTATAAGCAGTTTCTTGCAATTCTATCGTATTGGAAACATAAAGAGGCGAAGATGTAGTTCCTCTTTCATAATAATTGCAAGTAGGAGAAGCAAGCACATGCATATTACATTAATCAAAATCATCATGTGCAATGGTAAAAGGCAACCCATCAATATAATCCTTAATAAGCACAAACTTCTCCGCTATAGTGTAGTCGGGAGAATTCAAAAAGATAATAGGACTACATGCATGGGTGCAATAGCAACAATTTCATGTTTAATATAAGGAACTATAGCAAGTTCATCTCCATAAACATAATTCATATTGGCATCTTGGCCACAAGCATAGCAAGCATCATCAAAAAGGGATATTTCAAGAAAACCAACGGGATCATAGCAATCATCATAGCAATCATCCTTCGGTAAGCACGAAGGAGAATTAAACAATGTATGAGTTGAAGAGTTACTCTCATTAAAAGGTGGGCACAGGTGATAAATCCGCTCTTCCTCCTTTTGTTCTTCACTCTCCTCATCATCTATTTCATCCAATGAGCTCACAGTTTCATCAATTTCTTCTTCCGAAGCTTCCTGCAAAATATTAATCTCTTCTTGGACAGCGGAGACTTTCTCCATAAAAGCATTAATATAGTAATTGTATTCATAATTTTCATAGCAATATCTAAGTATAGCAAGATTTTCAGGCCTATAAACACCATCATCATCAAAAGCTTCATACTTTTCAAAAAAAGATTCAATTTCATAAGCAGCCTTAAAAGCAACAAATTCTTATGTTTGTTCCACATCATAGTAATCATATCTACCATTAGCATAAGATGCTAAGGTTTCATTATCATTAAATTTGCATGAAAAGGGAAGGTGTGGAGCCTTCATCCCAGAGTAACAAGTAATATCATATCTCAAGCATAGATTCCGGGCATACCAACGCAACATAATAAATTGATCCCATAATAGTTTCCCTTTTTGTGTCGAGCGATAATCCCTAAAGTATTATCGTTGATCCAACGTTTCTCCCATTATAAAGTTGAATGGGGTTTTCTCAGGATTATCAAAGTAGTACTTAATATCTTTCACATAATGAGAATCGAGGGTTTTAGGAGTTACCCCATCTACATGAGTAGCAAGTACATCTAATTTTTTTTGGTATTTTGTGTTCCATATCCATAACTAAAGATAGAGAACAACTTAGAACAACAAATAAAAGTTACTTAGTGATAAAGCAAACAAGCACACACGTGAATATTCACCCCACGCTATGACTCCCCGGCAACGACGCCAGAAAAAGGTCTTGATAACCCGCAAGTATACGTATACAGTTGTAGCCTCTTTTGATAAGTAAGAGTGTCGAACACAACGAGGAGCTAAAGGTAGAACAAATACTCTCTCAAGTCATATCGGCCACTGATACAACTCTACGCACGCTTGACGTTCGCTTTACCTAGAACAAGTATGAAACTAGAAGTACTTTGTAGGTGTTGTTGGATAGGTTTGCAAGATAATAAAGAGTACGTAAATATAAAGAAAGGGCTGTTTAGATAAAGAAGCAATAAAGTAAATATAGCGAGTATGGAGAAGTGGTGGTAGGAGTTGTGGAATTTTCCCTAAGCAATTGACTATGTTACTAAACCGGTAATCACTATCGCAATTCTATTTGAGGGAGAGGCATAAGCTAACATACTTTCTCTACTTGGATCATATGCACTTAGGATTGGAACTCTAGCAAGCATCCGCAACTACTAAAGATTCATTAAGGTAAAACCCAACCATAGCATTAAAGTATCAAGTCCCCTTTATCCCATACGTAAATAACCTACTTACTCGGTCTCGTGCTTCACACCACGCCCACCCACCATAAGCAAATCATAAACATATTGTAAACCCTACAGCGGGAATCCCTCATGCTTGCGCGACACGGAGGGCACAATAGGACAGCACCAATAATAAAACATGCAACCCAAACCAATCATAGCAATTCATCAATCACCGATAGGACAACGAAAATCGACCCAGACATCATTGGATGGTTACACATCATTGGAAAATAATATGAAGCATACAACACCATGTTCAAGTAGAGCGTACAACGGGTTGCGGGAGAGTGGACCGCTGAATATAGAAGGGGAAGGTGATGGAGATGTTGGTGAAGATGACGGCGGTGTTGGTGAAGATCACGGTGATGATGATAGCCCCCGGCAACGCTCCGGCGCCACCGGAAGCAAGGGGGAGAGAGGCCCCCTTCTTCTTCTTCTTCCTTGACCTCCGCCCTAGATGGGAGAAGGGTTTCCCCTCTGGTCCTTGGCTCCCATGGCTTGGGAGGGGCGAGAGCCCCTCCGAGATTGGATCTATCTCTCTGTTTCTCCGTTCTCTGATTCTGCCCCTTCACCGTTTCCTTTATATCTGGATATCCGTAACTTCGATTGGGGTGAATCTTTCGCCCAGTTTTTTCTCGTAAAATTAGCTTTCTCGCGGCAAAAGAAGAGCGTCAACCGCCTTACGGGGGGCCCAGGAGAGTCTAGAGCGCGCCCCTATCTCCTGCCCCCCTCGGGCACCGTCTCGCTTTAATTTTACTTCCCAAAAATCATAAATATTCCAAAATAATTCTCCATCCGTTTTTATCCTGTTTGGACTCCGTTTGATATTGGGTTTCTGCAAAACATAAAACATGCAATAGACAGGAACTGGCACTGGGCACTGGATCAATATGTTAGTCCCAAAAAATAGTATAAAAAGTTGCCAAAAGTAGATGAAAGTTGTAGAATATTGGCATGGAACAATCAAAAAATTATAGATAGGACGGAGATGTATCAATTACCGTGGTCGGGTGTTTGCCATTGTTGGTCTCACCAACGATACGCAACCTCAGGGTGAACAAGATGTTGGTTGACGGCGGCGCCGGCTTGAACCTGATCTCGCCTATCGTGATCAAAAAGTTGCAAATCCCTCATGGAGACCTCAAGGAAACGGGCACGTTTCAAGGGGTCAATCCGGGGAGGAGCCAGCGGAAGGGAAAGGTCACACTGCCCGTGACATTTGGAGGAGAGTTGAACTACAGGACGGAGAAGGTCGTCTTCGACGTGGCCGAGATCCCCTTGCCCTACAACGGGATCCTCGGCCACCCGACATTGGCCAAGTTCATGGCGGCGTCACACTACGCCTACAACATGCTAAAGATGCCCGGGCCGTTGACCATCATCTTTGTCCCCTCCGACAAGAAGGATGCACTGATTTGCGCCAACCAACTCTACCGGGAAGCAGTTGCAGCAGCTGCCGTCAAGGCACCTGCTCCTGCCGCTGAAGGCCCGGGAGGAAAAAAAAGCCTGACAAGACCTCTCGCACCCACTCCGGCAAGCGCACCTCCTCGGAGTTTTGTGCTACCGTCGAGGACGTGCCAGAGAGCTCTACCGACAAGAGCAAGAGATCTAGGGCTGAGCCACCGCAGGCTAAGAAGGTGCCCGTCAGGGAGGATGGCACGGGAGGGGCCTACACCATAGGCTTCACCATAGGCTCCACCCTTGTCACCTTCCTACTGGCGAATGTCGACATGTTTGCATGGCAAGCATCTGACATCCCCGGTGTTCCTGTGGAGGTGATTGAGCACCACCTAGCTGTCTTCCCTCATGCACGACCCGGCCAAGCGTAAGGTCGAAGCAGGCTCTGGAGAGGCAGGAGTTCATCGCAGAGGAGATCAGGAAGTTGGAAGCGGCGGGTTTGGTGAGAGGAGTGCTCCACCCGACGTGGTTGGCCAATCCGGTTGTGCTGCTCAAGGCGAATGGGAAGTGGAGGCTGTGTATTGACTACACAGATATCAATAAGGCTTGTCCTAAGGACCCCTTCCCGTTGCCGCGCATCGACCAGATTGTTGACTCCACGGCCGGGTGTGACCTATTATCATTCCTCGACGTCTACTTGGGCTACCACCAAATCTTCATGACAAGAGAGGATGAAGAAAAGACAGCATTCATCACCCCATGTGGTACGTATTGCTTTTTACGGATGCCTTTCAAGTTGAAGAGTGATGGCTCAACATTTGCAAGAGCAGTCCAAATTGGTTTTGAATCTCAGCACCATAGAAATATTGAGGCATATGTGGATGACATAGTGGTCAAAACCAAGGACGGGCCAACTCTTGTGCAAGATCTGGAAGAGACATTTGCTAACCTGCGCAAGATCAACCTCAAGCTGAACCCTGAGAACTGTGTCTTCGGCGTTCCATCCGGCAAGCTTCTCGGGTTCTTTGTGTCACAAGATCGAGGCAAATCCAGACAAAATTAAGGCTTTTGAGCAGATTGAGGCGCCCAAGCGGATCAAAGATGTGCGTCGGCTCACCGACTGCGTTGCCGCCATGAGCCGATTCATCTCCAAGTCCGTCGAGCGCACCCTTCCCTTCTTCAAAATCTTGAAGAAGGCAGGCCCAATAGAGTGGACCCTAGAAGCCGAGGCAGCATTGCAGGATCTGAAGAAATACCTTTCCTCCATGCCAATACTGGTTGCGCCTAAACCACAAGAGCCGTTGCTGCTGTATCTGGCAGCGACGAATCAAGTGGTCAGCGCCGCACTGGTGGCACAGAGGGAGGTCGACGAGGAGGCAGTGACGGTGGCAGAACCAGCGGATGGCAAACCCAAGATTCCCCCGGCAGGGCCTTGTGCCGGCAAGGCGAGGCCTCCGACAGAGTCTGGTGCCACCGAGGCAGTGCCCGCGCAGTCAAGTGAGGTGGTGAAGAAGAAGATGATGCAGCACCCTGTTTACTTTGTCAGCTCCCTCTTGGAGGGAGCTAGATCGAGGTACTCTGGTGTGCAAAAGTTGCTCTTTGGCCTCCTTATGGCCTCGAGGAAGCTATGTCATTACTTCCAAGACCACGAGATCACTGTCGTCACCCGCCTCCCATTACAACGGATACTGCATAACCCAGATGCAACTGCAAGGATTGTGGAATGGGCCTTGGAGTTGTCAAGCTTTGGTTTAAAGTTTGAAAGTACCTCGACAATTCAGAGCAGAGTCTTGGCAGAGTTCATTGCAGAATGGACCTCGACGCCTGACGAAGAAATCTAGGAGACCACTCTCCCCGGCAAGTCAGCAGACCGTGACTAGATCATGTACTATGATGGGGCTTTCTCGCTGCAAGGCGCCGGTGCGGGTGTCCTGCTCGTCGCACCCACCGGAGAGCACCTCAAGTACGTGATCTAGATGCACTTCCCCAGGGAGATGTCCACCAACAACACTGCTGAGTACGAGGGATTGCTTGCCGGTGTCGGGATCGCGGCAGACCTCGGGGTTAAGAAGCTCATCGTCAGGGGTGACTCGCAGCTCGTTGTCAGACAGGTCAACAAGGATTATCAGAGCCCATTGATGGAAGCTTATGTAGATAAGGTTAGGAAGCTGGAGGAACGCTTTGACGGTATCCAGGCGGAGCACGTCCCCCGAGCGGAGAACGACATCGCCAATTACCTATCAAAGCATGCCGCATTCAAGCTACCTATGGAACCATGTACCTTTTTTCTCCGGTTAACTCAACCATCCGTCGAACCATCAGCAGGGAAGAACAATCGAAGGAAAGCAGGTCCCGGCAAGTTCTTTCCACCGAGCCCCCTGGGCTACCGGCAAGGGTGCTGCCGCGGATGCTGAGCCGGCCCAAGAGCAACTGGCTTCGGCAGGGTGTCAAGCCCTGGCCGTAGAGACAACCGCTCCCATGGCGGAAGAAATGCCTTTGATCCTTGCCGTCAAGCCCCAGGCTCCGGCATGGGCGCAGCATACCATCCAATTCCTCCAAAAAGGGAGCTTCCTGACGAGCAGGAAGAAGCGGAAAAAGTAGGCCGTCGGTCTGCCCTGTACCAGTTCGTCGATGACGTCCTGTAAAGGAGAAGGCCAAACGACATGAAATTGAAGTGCATCTCCCGAGAGGAAGGACCGGAGCTGTTGGCGGAGATACATGGAGGCATATGTGGCTCCCACATAGAGTCGAGGGCCCTTGCCGGGAAGGCATTCTGGCAAGGTTTCCTCTGGCCCACCACCCTCCAGGACGCGACGGCACTAGTAACCAAGTGTGAAGCGTGTCAGTTCCATTCAAAGAAGCTTCATCAACCAGCCCAAGCCCTTCAAACAATCCCTCTCTCCTGGCCATTCTTGGTCTGGGGGCTCGACATACTGGGCCCTTTCCCCCGCGCTGTCGGGGGCTTTGAGTACTTGTACGTTGCAATGGACAAGTTCACAAAGTGGCCGGAGGTGGAAGCAATGAGAAAGGTGACTGCTCAGTCAGCTGTCACGTTTTTCATAGGACTGGTGTGCCGTTTTGGTGTGCCAAACAGAGTCATCACCGACAACGGCACGCAGTTCACAAGCCACACGTTCATGCAATACATTCAAGACCTCGGCAGCAAGGTCTGTTTTGCTTCCGTGGCACACCCACGGAGCAACGGCCAAGCGGAGAGGGCAAATGCTGAGGTGTTGTGAGGCCTGAGGACAAAGACTTTTGACAAGCTGCACAAGAGCGGAAGGCGCTAGATTGATGAATTGTCGGCGGTTCTTTGGTCGAATAGGACGACGCCTAATCGAGCCACCAGCCAGACACCTTTTGCCCTGGTATACGGGACAGAAGCAGTTCTCCCCACGGAACTCATATACGGGTCACCTCGAGTGCCCACTTATGATGAGCTTGAGCAAGAGCCGTCGCGCCAAGATGACGCGATGCTCCTTGAGGAAGATCGTCTTCGGGCGGCTGCGAGAGCGGCATGCTACTAGCAAGCCTTGCGCCGCTACCATAGCCGCAAGGTTCATGCCCGAAGCTTTGAGGAAGGCGACCTTGTTCTTTGGTGCGTTCAGTCGGCCAAGAATTCCAACAAGTTGACGCCAAAGTGGGAAGGCCCTTATCGGGTGATACGAGTCACCAGGCCCGGCGCAGTTCGCCTGGAGACCAAAGATGCTGTCCCAGTGAGTAATTCCTGGAACATCGAGCATCTTCGCAAGTTTTACCCGTAAGGCGCGGGTTGCCGGGCCTCCCGGCAAGCCACCTTTTGTACAAGCTTTGCCGGCAAGGCATGTGACCCTTTGTACAAAGCCAGGCGCAGACCATGAGCATAAATAAATGAAGCGCTGGCGCCCTAAGTTATAACATGCATGCTAGGTCGAGTATCTTCCTTGGTTAGGGTTGATAGTGCTTAGCAGCGACTAACCCCTAGCCTAGAGGTCGAAAAGGCTTCTATCTGCTTTCTTACATCCTCTTTTGGTTCGCAGGGCACATGAGCACTTCTGCCGAGCTACTTGGAATAAAGAAAGCGGATTGGCGTCCCGACCCCGGCAAACCAGAGCTGCCGGGGGCTGCAAGCACAAGGATCCAACCGCGGCAAGATGGGATTGTGGGGGGGGGGGCTGCAGATCCAGATAAGTTTTTTATCCCCTGTCATCCATTTCAGAACCGAACTAGGGCATGTGAAATTCACTACAAAAAAATACATTTCCGTGACGATACGTGTTTGCCACAGTAGGTCAGGTTTTTTGTCATGCATGTACATCCATGACGATTTTATCACAAAATCAAGATAGTCATACATGTGCTGTCGTAGAAGTGTTCCATGGCATTACCAAAATTATCATCACGGAAATGTCCACTTCCGTGATGATAAATCGCGCGTCACAGAAGTGCTTTCGTCAAGGGTGACCGACACGTGGCATCGACCGTAACGGAACGCCGTTAAGCTATTGGGTCGGATTTTGGATCCGATAACCCGTTAACAGCCCCGACCAATGGGAAATTTCCACGTGTAAAATTCTGATTGGCCGAAGGGAACACCTGTCAGCTTGTCAGTGGGCCATATGTCGCCCGTCCATTGGAGGAGACATGCCTATGGTATGTCGACACGTGGCTGGGCCCAACAGAGGCCCACATAGGTTAATAAGGCCGGCCGAGTCAAAGGCTCGTAGAACTTAATAAGGTACTAGTGGGCCAGCCCAATAACGGCCTGCTTAATAAAGGCCGATTTACGGCTCGAAACCAGATCTGGCCCGTTAATTGTTCGCCCAATATTTGGGCCCATTTACGGCCAGAAGCCAGATCTGGCACGCTAATTGTTCGCCCAATATTTGGGCCCATTTGCGGCCCGAAGCCAGATCTAGCCCGTTAATTGTTCGCCGAATATTCGGGACCAACTACAGCCCAGTGACTTTCGGCCTGTTAGAGGCCTGATGTAGACATGGGCCAATTTCAGCCCGGTGTGACTTTCGGCTTGGGAATGGCCCGTGCTTCCCATGGGCCATATATGGTCTGACGGGACATCGGGCCCACTAACGGCCCGTGGTGGCAACAGTTAAGCCCACCGTGACTTTGGGTCTGTTAAAGGCCTATCGCGTAATTCGGCCCGTTGATGCCTGTACTAAGCTTTCGGCCTCTTAAAGGCCCATGATATCAGTGGGCCAACTAAGGTCCGAGATATGTTTCGTCCTGGTAATGGCCCGTGAGCTAACTGGGCCCATAACGGCATGGTCTACATTTCGGCCTGCTGAAGGCCCGTCGACGACTATTGAGGCCCAACATGCATTTTGGCCTGCTAAAGGTCCGTGGTTTCATCTCGGCCGTAACAGGCCAGTACAATATTCAGCTTGTTAATGGCCCAACGCTACCTGGGCCAAACTAAGCGCTGGGTCGACAAAAGTCCCAACTAAAATATAGGCCGGTGTAAGTTTGGGCCTGGCGCAATGTGTGAAGGCCCCAATCATTCGGGCCCAAGAAAGACGCAGGCCGGCCAAATTGTGGCCCGCTAAAAACCTGGCCCGTTAGAGTCGAATGTTTCGGCCCGGTCGACTACATCTAATTTTTTTCAGATAGTGAATGATGGCAGAACAAACCTACTCTATACAATAAATAAATTACGGCATAGTAACTAAGAATAAACCTACACTATACAATAAAGGATTTAAGGTATATTACATCCACTAGGCATCGAAGTTCACCACCAGTGATCATAAAGCGCAACGAAGAAGCAGATTACAAAAACTGGGCACCATTGCAGCGTAACAAAATAATACTAAACCGAGACCACTTCCAAGACAGTTCAAGAAAGGTTAGCCTTGCGGGGGAACTGCTGCATAAGTCGTTGAGCAAGGCTGTTAGACCGCCTAGCATGTCGGTCATAGCTTCAATGTGTAGCTGTTTAGCGATGAGGTTCTCATTGGTGTTCTCCGCAATCTTTCTTAGAGATAGGACTTCAAGTCGAAGTTGAGTTGCAGAATGCCTTTCTGCTAGAACTTGGGACTGAAGAAGTCGAACTGATTCAGACAACGAATTCTATGAGCTAGTCTGACAGTTAGTCTCAAGTAACTTGAACACTGCATCAAGACAAGACTTTGGGGTTGTCTCGCTATCTTCAAGATGTTTTGCCTTCTTTGCTGCAATATATGTTGGGTTTGCCTCACAGCCTTGATGAGACTTGTCCATGCCTTCGTGCATATCACCCTGAAACAAAGTAGAGAGATGACAGGTTTTGCACGTATAAACAAAGATGATAATTGTTACATCAATTCTATCCAATTTCAAATTAGAAAATAAAGAGTAAGTTCAAAATATCAATAGCATAATTTGGCATTGTTCATAATGCGGGGAGCTTCACCACACTACAGGATTACCATGTCAACATAACAAGCATAGATGAAGTGCAAAGGAAATCATTGTATCTATTTTGGATAATGTGCATGGCATGTTGTTCATATCATCAGCCACATCAGTAAGATAAAACAGGAGATGACAAGGTGCAAACGTGGGCTGCTTCACCACACATCGGATTATAGATCCACAAAACCAAGCATACATATAGGGAGTATTAAGTAATGTGCATGGTATGAATAAGAAATTTGGTTTTACAATTAAAACTTAGAACTTACGGTTCTTACGAACATGCATTTTGGTAGAAACAGCAAACTAAACAACAGTAAACAATAGGGAGTATGAGAAAATTAAACATCAGTTGAGGATAAAGGCTTTAGAAGGAGTGACTTACATTGACAGTTAACACCGGCTTTATAATGCCCTTCTCCATGTCAAGGGAAGGATAACTCAAGAATTTCAGACGTAATCTTCTTCATAAGCATTGCCTGTACTCTACATTTTGTAGAGAGTAATTATAGATATGATAATACCGAAGGGATAGAGGATAATGAAGATAAGATGCAGATTGATGCTACATAATCAACTACCAATCCTCGGAAGTACAAGCGTTACATGACAAAATGTGACAACAAAGAATGGGTTACACTTCAAGACCGGCATTGTTTGTGTATTCTACTTGTTGGTAAGATTAAATATAGATCTGATCTTTTTAAGTAAATGGTGGGCGAGGGAGATAAGATGCGAGAATGCTACAAAATGAACTATCCGCTTCCCATAATACAAGAGTGTTTTGAACACCGGTGTCTTGTACAAAATGTTCTTATATTATGGGACGGAGGGAGTAGCTGTTAATGTAAGTACAGTGATAGACCACATTCAGTCCTTACAAGAGGACTGCAGAGCTAAACCTCTTCAAAAGCATTGGGTTGATTCTAATTTTGTGTAAGAGTCCATATGGATCTTATAATGTCCACCAAATGGACGATTACGAGGCTAACATGTGCAGTGATGCTACATAATCAAACAACTATGAAAGTAAGTATGGTCATACAGGGCAAGAGGTACTCACAAGAGCAATGCAGTATAGTTACGAGATTCTGTGGTCCCTTGAGAACGAATGTTCTTCTGCTAACAGTTTTCGTACAAGTGAGACATTAAGGCAAATGCAGAAATGTAGTTCAAATTGTGATGTGATATCATAGACAGTATCTTACGCTGTAGCCGAGACCAATGTGTAACAAGATTATTGCAGTCACCGTCGGATAAATGTAGCACCAGAGACTTTACAGAAATTTCGTTCAGAGGCTTGCCATCGAAGTGCGCTTGCCTCAGGTAGGAACGATACTTCATCAACGAGTGCTTGAAAAGCGCAACCAACTCTTGCTTGTCATCACAATCCAGTTTGCTCCTTGCCTATTTAAAAGAATGAAATCTTGTGTCTTCTGTCAGCAGAAACATATGCAGTAATGACCATGAATAACATTAGTACATTACTTACGCGTAAGTTGCGGAGGAAGACATGAATTTTTTCTATGTCTGCGGTATAATATTTCCATGAAGGAAAGACGCGCACAAAGTTCCTGACAACAACATAAGCTTCGTCTTCTAAACTGGGAGGAAATGGAACATGGGTCCTATTTGCTGCAATTGGGGCTCTCTCTGGTTCGAAAAGGGATTTGCCAACTGGATTTGGTGTATCTTTGCTAGAATGGGGGTTTATGTCGTACAATTTGGTGCTATGTCAACCGGCATAATCATATTGTTTGCTGCTGATTGGGGTCTGCTGAGTTGGGGCATCTGAAATGACCGGTGTAGTAGGGCTAGAGTCTGCTAGAGTTGGGGTATTTTGTGGGTCAGGTGATATTGCAACTACACCTAATGGGCTATTTGATTTATCAGGTGCCACTACCTTTTCCAAATACTTTGCTTGTGCTCCTCCACGATCAACAATCGCCATCTTCCTTTTGAACGTCTGATACACAAGAACAACATTTGAATGGATAAATATGGTATGATGACAGATGGAATATGTCTTTGAAAATGGATAGGCAGGGCGTATTCACATACACGATGTGTAAACTAAGCTAATGGCAGTTCAACAAAGTAGAAGCAATGCAAAGCATCACTTGCAAGATATGTGCGAGCAATGTAACCTTGGAAAGTTAGAGCAAGTACCTTGATGGGTGAATAAGATAGGGCATCTTCCTCTGACTCCTCCACTAGGAGCTACATTGACTTAGGTCTCCCTCTAGCTCAGAATCACTGTTAGGATCATATTCTGAACATGAATCTTTAGGTGGAGAGCATTTGCATTGCATTGCATACAGACTTGATTTCAGTCCCTTAATGCCAAGTTTAACAGCCATGGCATTGTTCTGCTTTATTCTTTTCATGCGCGCAAGCTCATAATCATTATGATACTATTCAGAATCTGAGATTCATGAAAACATAAAAAGTAGTCAGATTATATATAGAATGCATTGCGGATTCAACTCGGAGAGTGTCTCCCTATAACCCCTGCATATGCAAAGTTCACCTCTCCAACCGTGCTGACCAGACCACACACAGCAATACAAACCCCTTATGTCTCTATAATAGGCAGGCACACATTTGAAAACTGAAGTAGGAACATTAGAATCATATGAAATTCGTATTTGAACAAATAAACTAAGCAATTATGAGTGGCGTAATGTTTAGCTTCAAGGCTGGAGTGTTGGTAGTGCAACACAAAGAAAGTAGGCAGATTGTATTCCATGTAAAAGATCGAAACCTATGTAAAAGCTGGAAATGACACTTTCTTTCTATACAATGCAGTGTTCGTTACCCACACATGATGGAAGAGATCACGTAGACAAATACTATTCACTCATGTCTAATATGACAAGGGTGGTCCAAACTAATATGACAAGGTGGAAACAGGGTGGTCCAAACTAAAAGAATATTGACAACTAATATGACAAGGCAAGCATAGATGTAGTGAATCAATCATTTACTTGTGAGCTTATTAGGACAAGTATGCGTAATCAGAATCGCAGAAGAGACCGTCCAAAATCTGAATGAAGAAGTTTGTCTAGCACTTATTGTTTGCAACTAATCGAAGTGAATAATTGGATATTATATCGAATGAGTAAGAAAGACAAGTGAAATTGTCAACAAACCTGGCTTGTAGTAGTAATCTGGGTCAATGTCACTACGACCAACAATCCAAAATGACTAGTTTCTATTCCGAGGGCCGAAATTTTGAGTAATGAATCCTAATGACAGTCCTGCCTAATGAGTAATGAATCAATTAGAAAATGGGTGATGAGGATTGGCTGGTGATTGTTGAGGACGTATCTCAGGATAAATCGGGTTGGCTTGGTGGGTGCTGCACGCCTAAGCCCTGAACGGACTGGGAAGATAGGCATGGCGGCCCGCCGGGCAGCGGTGACGCTGTTGGGCGAGCGGCTCCTGGCCTCCTGTTAGTCCGGCGTCTCCTCCTAGAGTCATACCGTCTGGGGACGGAAAGTCGCTCATGAGGCAAAGCGTTGGGGCAGTAGAGATCGAAAGGCCAGAAGCGTAACAGAGGGGAATCGGGGCCTGGGATGACCCAAAATCCCAGGGTGGGTCGGCCCACCATGGGCACCCTGTAGAGATACACACCCGAGCAACGAACATGCATTTTCGAAACTCTGAACATATTTTTTATGACACGAAGCACGTATTCTGATAGTATAGTGATCATAAAAGGGGGAAACTCTAAGCATATTTTTTAGCAAAAGAGGTATTATGGCTGTGCATGATCAATTAAAGAAACCCTAAGCATGATCAATTAAACCGTATTATGGCTGTGCCATGGCAGATTTGAAGCTGCAAACCGGAGAAATGATATTTAGCATCCATTGGTTGCTTCGAACTAAGAACTAAATTCTAAGAGCTGAAAAGAAAGTAGAGTAACCAGGTTAAGATCCATTTTCTGGTTGAGATCAAAAAGTTGAGGAGATATGAAGTACCACCTCTCTTGCGGCGCCATGTAGGCATCATGGGTGCGATGGCTGTCGGTGGCGTTGAAGTAGATCTGCAATGGTAGATGGGTGCATCGGGGGATAAGTCCCGTTGCGGTGGAAGAGAAGGTCGTGTGAGCGGCCCCGACAAAGAGGACGACGGCGTCGATGAAGCGAGAGGACGCGATACAAGGCTATTGGTCAGTCGCCATGGATGAGAAATGTCCATCTCTAGCAGTGGACGACGCGGTCTTGGTAGGCGCTCTGGCATGGTGGAGGACAGGTGGCGATGGATGTGGTGGAGGACGGCGGCGATGGATGGGGTGGCGGACGGAGGCTAGTGTGGGGATGAGGTGTTCTAGCGCGGACGGTGTATGAATGGGAAAATGGAGGGAGAGGTACGGGGAACCTTGTTTTTGGGACGCGCCTGTCTGAAATATGGGAAAGTTACGAACTTAGCCCCCGTTTAAAAATTGGACGTCTCGTCAGTTGGGGATAGGACGGTAATCTCGCATCTCGCCAATATTTGCCCAGAGTGATTCCGGACGAGGAGAGGGTGGTTGGCGCCCATGGTTGGTGCCCACGGTTGGCGCCCACGGTGTATGAACGGGGCTGACAGGTAGGGCGGTTGTGTTACGTCTGAGTGAAGTTACAAACCTGCCCCTATTGAAAATATTTGGCTACATCGATTTCGGTCGAGTCGAGTTTGTTTTGCCGCCCACCGTGTATGAATGGGGAATGGAGGGAGAAACAGAGGTCTTTCGGACGAGCTTGAATCAAATGTGTTTTGTCACCATGTTTGACGCCCACCGTGTCGGAATGGGCTCAGAGGTGGTCGTGTCACGTCTAATTGAAGTTACTAACCTACCCCTATTTAGAGCAGTGGAAATCGGGCCGATGGATTGTCCGTGGAATGGGTACACAGTAATTTCCATCTCCCAAACACTTGGCTTCGGGCAGCCGACGTGGGAGTGGACATTTTGCTGCTTCTTTCGAATTTTGGGACAATAAGCATCCACGTTTACCCTGACAACTAAATTCGAATCCACTTTGTATTCCTATATGAATCTTTATAAATCATTCTATGTGTTTTTATATATCTTCAAAAGGACGACAAAGATGTATTCCACATTCATATATGAATATGGTTTACAATTGCCGATACTCAAATTTAGAAACTAGAATCCAGTTTAAGGTGAATTCGAATATTTGGAACACTTCATGTCCAACTCAAATGTCACACGCAGCATAATGTGTACTCCCATTTAGATATGTACACAAGTTTATGTATCAAGATTCAAATACCGAGTCAATAAACCAAGAATGTACATAACTAACAGACATATAAACACTTATAGAGTATATGGATCAATAATATCAACTAACATACATAAACCAGGCCGCTGTACTTTTTTTTGGTTAAAACGACATCCTTTTTTTAGCCAGCATCTTGGCCCTTTCTGATGCGTGCCACTTATGGTCCATCTAAACTACTACTATTTCTGAAAGCACATTCAGCCCGATTGGCATATTTGTAGGTCTCGCACAGCAATCCAAATGAAATGTCTCTAAGTCTTATCAATTAATACAGACTTGTGCTCAAATAAAATTACAAACCAAAAAACAAAAATAAACAATTATTACATGATCTCTAAAACAAATGGTTTGATTGATTACATGAACAGACAACACAAAGGTTATTCAACTATGGAAAGAACATTTCACCTATGATTTACCAAGTAGGAATTTAATTTCCTTTTTCCTTCAGGACCTTAACAATCTAGTCAGTCTCAGCTTGCTTTGTTTTGAAATCCACCAAATATTTAATGGTTGTCTTGAGTATCGCTTGTGATTGTGTTGTTTGCTTCCTCAACATGTCAACTTCATCTCTAAGTGCGTAAGCTGAATCTCTTTCTACCACTAGTTTAGCCTCTAGAGCATCAGCAGTTGGCACTTCATAATGCACGATTGGGCCGGTGCCACTGGTGTGGGATGATGCAACGTCCATGGGGACCTCGCTCTTTGATCTTGGGCTAACCTGTTTTGCCATTAAAGTTCCGATTGGATTCAGAAAAGTTGAAGTTAGCAAAACATCTCAACAGGGAGTTATAACAACAAACCAGTTAAACAAACAAGGAAATAAAGAGTTTCAATTGGATGCTGAAAAGTACAGTAGTTATTAACATCATTGTAACCCACTGTTGCAGCAGCAAAGCAGTTAAACAAACAAGTAGATATTTAAGTTAAGGAAAACAAGTAATTCTTAACAGTAAGTATCAAACACATAGATAGGCGCAGTCTACAATATGATTAACAGGCTGTGCCATTATGTAATCAGTAGCAAACTAAATTACGCCAAGCAACGTAATTGAACAATTTTGCAATAAGTGGCTAACTAAAATTAAGTAGAAGGTGTAACGAACTTATGCTAGTTATTTGTATAGGCACACCGCAACTTCTTTTCGCTTACAAGGTTGTACAAAGGAGTCCATGGCATCAATTGCTTGGATACGTTAGTCCCAATACTTCTTTCTTCCCACACCGCATGGGTAAGTCGAATGGTTAATCTGGTAAGATGGTGCGCCCTTGATATGTTATATGAGGACGTGTAGTTAGACTAGTTGTAGCCAAACACATCACACCGCTTTTATCGTATATTTCATGCGATTACTTTTGGCATATCGAGATCTAAGCAATCTACAATAGGATGAAAAGATCGGCATCCTTCACATTATTGGCGAACTCAGTTCATAGAAACAAGCAATTCAACCATTCTGGGTAAATCAAAAGCGCCACCGGAATATTTTTCACTATCCAATCATACATTAAAAAGGGGCGACGCCACCATAGGGGCTGGTATGGGCGGCCGCCTCAGGTGGCTGGAAAGTGTGCACCTAGTTTGAGTCATCCAGGTTGGCCCATGCTAGTTTTGGTCGTCCCAACGCACGAGCGTGCAATGTAAAAATGAAGAAAAATGTTTCAATTTGGATGGGCCAATAACATAAGTGCAAGGCAGGCCCTATAGCAGGCTCAAGGCCCATACGAAGCGCCTCCCATATCGATCGACAAGAGGAAAAATCCCAATTCATTCTCTCCAGCCTCCAGTCTGGTTCGCTCCTAACCTAGCCGCCGCTGGATAGACCGAGACAACACTTCCTCGTGCCCTCGTTGGAGGGCGGTCGCCGGGCTTCAAGAGAACTGAAGGACAAGAAGATGAAGATCCAACCCTGGGTGTAGCCTGCGTGGGAGGCAGCGGCGGCAGGACGGGCATGGCATCGAGCTTGCACAAACGGACAGTCGCTGCTTGCAAGAGTAGCATGCGCAATGAGCAGGTACATCACATCCCTGATTATATCTAATACAACTCTTCATCTTCTCGCCAATAGTTAAACCTGACGATGTTGTAAAACTGCTTGTATGTAGGGAATCTATGAGAAAAAGAAACCAATTTCTACTTATTTTATAACTCCCCAATCAATAATCGAATCGATCGAATCTGATGTATCTAATCAAGTTTCGGTGCAAACATACAAGCTCATGTTGTTCTTGAGCTCAAGTGTCTAATGAAGCATCGCTAATGAAGGATTTGATGCAAACATTTTACATGCTCCTGGTGATGAACATATAGTGTCTAATGAGGGATCAAATGCAAGCATTTTGCAAGCTCATTGAAGGATTTAGTGTCTAATGATGATCTACTATGTTGAGAGAGACAGAGATTTGCAGGCATTGATGACAAGCAAATTATAGTGCATTTTCATATCTTGAGGAAACGTCGAGGCCATCTACCAGAAAGTCCCCGTATCATGACAACATAGCATAAATACTTTTCTAATCTGTTGTTTGAAACTATTGGCATACTTGTGCAGGATAGATGTACAGGCTCACTGCAGCTCTGCTTGCGCTTGGGATGTTCCATGTACAAGTCCATGTTACCACTTGCTTGGATGTGCAGGCCTTGTGCTCCTTGCATCCCCCTCTGCATTTTTGACACGGTGAATGGTTGATCAAATAAGAGGAATCGACCTTGATGTTGTACCGGAGGACAGATACTTGCAATGTTATATGGGTGTGCAGGATGTGTACCAGATCCCGTAGCGCCGTCATGCTTCGCTAAAACATGGATTTGCTTGTTTCAAATGATATCTCCAGAAGAAATAAGAGTTAAAGTCAGAGTTGCATAGGCGTGTAAGATAAGAGAGAAGTGAAAGGATACCCAAAAATCGTTGGAACAGTGCACAAGGGATTGATGTGTGGATACCTAGTTCGGGCCGGCGTTTGGGCATGCTCGCCTAGCTAGAGTGTGGGTCACTTCAGAGCCATTGAGAGTGATGCGCTGGCGTTGGCTGGCCGCGCACGGATGCAGATCTTGAGTGGCAGCGAAGCGCTACGATGCGGTGGACGAGACCGTTGGTGAAGCCCCAACGGCCTCGGGAGGCGGAGGTGCGACGATGTGCTCGGTGAAGTAGCCCCGGTGAGCTGGGAGACGGCGTCGGTGAAGCGCACCTAATGTAGTGGAACTCGGTGTCTGTGAGGCACGTCGGTTAAGGGCGGCCGACGTTGTCGGGTGGACCACCCGTGCGGTGGACTAGGGCGTAGATGAGGTAGGTCCGTGCGGTGGTGAAGCGCGATCGCTGCCTTTCCTCGCTGCCGTCTCGCATAGAGGTGGGGAACGGTGGGGAAAGAGACGAGACGAGGGCGATTCAAGGGATGGCGGCTAATTAGGGATTTGAGCAATCTGGGCGGAAGGGGACGGTGGAGAAGAGAGAATTTGCAGGGCTGGAATTGGGGCCGCCAGATATTTCAATCCGATACGTGGAAGCGCGAACTTTATATTGTTGTCGTCCTTTTTTTGGGCGGAGGGGGGTGGGTGGCTGGGTGCTACGCGTCCGTCCGACAACGCGACCACCCCGACAGGACTATGCTTCGGTGCCTTAAGGCACCTGCCTTTGTGTCCAAGACATGTGGGCCCAACAGGTTGCTGGCCCCACATGTCGGGCCACCCAAGGGCAGTTGCCTTTTAAGGCAATCAAGCAAGGCCCACCCCGACACGAATTCTCGGTCCGCTTAGTGCGCCTATTATTTGAGAATGCAAACGAAAGAATCTTCTTTCATTTGCAAACAAATTTGTATGTATTACCATGCCCTTGTTTTCCTTGCAATAATTAGTCATTCGAAACGAGATACTCCATCCGTTCACTTTTGTAAGTCGCTTTGCATAACTTAAAATGAACTGTTTTCCACATTGTCTGAAATGTCTTCAAGGTCTTATAAAAGTGAACATAGGGAGTGCTATAAATTAATTAATGAGGAGTTATTTGAAAAAAATCAAAATGGTACCCACGTTAACGTGGATTAGAGTATGTCACATAATTAGTTATTTGAATTAGAGTGTGTGTCACGTAGTTAGTTATTTGAATTAGAGTGTGTGTCACGTAGCGATCTCCAATTCAAACGTGGATTTCACATTTCACTGTATCCACGCTACTTTTTTAATACAAATTCCTATGTATATGTTGAACACCATGGTAGTGAGAAAACTTTTGGATGGATTCAAACATATGACCTACAAAATAGCACAACAAATTGAGTCAATGTCAACTTTTTGAAACTTAGTATGGCACGAATTAGAAATAATTACCCGTATGCCTGGTCCTTGGTTCAAATCTTACAATGTACAATCAATTGAAACATCGATATTAAGTCTCGTACTATGTACATTCAAATGTTGTTTTTAGCCCCCTCACAAGACAAACGCTACATACTTCCTGTATAGGTCAATCTTCCTCTCCTAACCACCTTAGCAAGCTATCGGTTTCCAACACACGTTCATTCTTTCTCTCCATGTTTCGATCTCTAAGTCTCTCAACTACACAACCCCTTTTTCCACTCCTGTTACCAAATGTATTTACCTCACACACCCGCCATTGCACCCCATGCCGAGCTCGCCCTCTCTCTCTCCCCCCTCTCCCTCTCACCCTCACTCGCTAAATACATGCATTGCCTATCTAGCCCCCCCAACCTCTCATGCGCACGCACGCACGTTGTATATCTAGGTCACTCCCTTGAGACTGTCTCACTCTTTCTTCCGCACGGCGGGCCACACGCTCAATCTCGCTCTCTTTATCTGAGTCTCGTTTAACCTCGTTTTCTTTCACACACAAATGATATATCTCCCTGTTCGGGCTTCGATCGACACACTCTATACTCTCTCACGCAGATTATCTATCTAGGTCAGTCCATCCAAGCTGCCGCCACTCTGTCGACCTCTGGGTGGGCCACTCTCACACAATCTCTCTCTCTCTCTCTCTCTCTCTCTCTCTATATATATATATATATATATATATATATATATATATATATATATATATATATATATCTCCGTATGTCTCGATTGACCTCGCTCTTTCTCGGACAAAAATGATATATCACCATGTTTGAGCCCAATTCGACCTATTCACATTGTATACTCTCTCACGCACATCGTCTATCTAGGTCACTCTCTCCAACCCGTCTCACTCTTTCAATCGCACGGCCCCTATGTGATCGGTTGACCTTGCTTCCTCCCACGCACAAAGTATATCTACACGTCTGTGACTGGATCATCTCTCAAGCTCTATCTTACAGCCCTCACCCTTACCAAAAGCTCAATCGGACAATATCTCTCCGGAGCATATATATTTGTTCAATGAATGTCGGACCACACTCACTTTGTCTCTCTATCTATATGTCTCTTGATTGACCTCGCTTTCTCACACCGTATCTTCCATGCGTTGAAGCTACTACCTCTCCATCCCTCGAGAAGCCGGAGATATTTACATTGCGAGGGGCACTCCAACCTTGGATTAATTTGTGTAGGCATTTATTCCGGTCGGTTTAGATTATATTTTCGTAGCATTCGGCCCACAACTACTCCAAACACCGTTGCAACCCACGCAACTCCCCTAGTTGATTTCCTCCTGCTCGGTCATCGCCTCTCTCGCACGCCCTTTCTCGCCTTCAACGTCGCACCATGGTATTATTGAAAAAACTATGTTGTTCTCTTTAATTATTATAAATAAGCTACAAAACTACACACTGATAGTCCACTTGGACTGGAACAAATTTCAACCCACAAATTAAAGTGCTACAAACTACACACCGAGGGGCCCACATGTCATGAAACAAATTTGGACCCATATACAAATTAAAAAATAAAGGACGAGGATCGAACATGCTACCGGGCCTTCAAGGCGCACGTCAATAGGAAACATACGTAGAATAGGAATGTAATGTTTTTATATTACCACAACCTAATTAATGGATAACATGTAATATTATTTTTAGTAGTATTCGCCTTCACTTACTGGTGGGTTCCATGTGTGCTCTCTCTCTCCTCCCCTTTTGCGTTTAGACACACGGCAAACAGGAAGAACTCAGGGGCGATGTTGCCGTTGACCATATCTAGACGCGTTCACAAGTCACGGCACCAGTTTCACGTACTAGCAGCACTAGTCAGTGTGTACGTGCAATGCACGTTAATTTGGAAGTATATTAAGAGCATGCGGATATTAACTACTAGGATATTATTTGCGTGTTGGCATGTGATTAGCACTATTTTTGGCATGAAATTAACTGCACACTAAACGTGTTGAGCACTCGACATTGAAGCACTCTAGGTCGTTGGATGACAAGGAATACATGTGGCTTGATGACGTTTTATATTTAATTTGATACGGCTCTAGCAGAACATTTAATCGATCAAACCATACATTTCATTCAGTCTGACTCCGACTTTAAATTATACGACGATCGATATAAAAATAAATGGAAATGATAAACGTTCGGATTTTAAGCATGGCAATCCGAACGTTTTTCATGGCAAATTTAGATTACACGGCGGCGGCGGGGGCGTCTCGCGGTGGGAAGCGGCTCCTCTGCCGTGCTCTGTGTGTCGTCGGGCCACTGGCCGACGGCGACGGCGGCGTCTTGCGCCGTTGTTGGCGTACTCCTGGACGTTGGCCTAGCTTCAAGGAAGGCCCAAATGTTCTGGACTTTGGAGCGAGTCAACTAGCAAGAGGAGGCGACTGGCGTTGGTGCAAGGAAGCGGTCGACGGCGGCCATCCATGCCGCTGAGGGGGGCACTGGCACCCACGCGGGGACAGGCGCTGTCAACGGCGCGGCGGAGACATTCGTGTGCACGGGCACCGGCACGGGCGCGCACGTCAGTGCACGCGTAGGCGCATGCGCTGGCAGGTGCACGGGCACCGCTGACGAAGGCGTCGCGTCGATGCAGCGAAGCGCATGCGCAGCAGGTGCACGCAGGTAGCGTGAAAGTCGGCGGGGACCTCGTGGAACCCCGTGGCATCAAGCTCGGCGACAATGTGCGGCTCCCAGCCCATCAATTCCACGGGGATGGGCGCTGGCGCAGTTGGGGCGACGGGAGCCGGAACGGGAGCGGGGACAGGCGCGGCGTCTTCCTGCAAGGGAAGTTCTTGCTCATCCCAAAGCGCCTTATGTTCTTGAGACTCCGGCTCGGTGTCTTCCTCATGAAACTGGAACACTAAGGGCAGACCATCGTGATGTGGCATGGCCTACATTTAGGTCAGGCTAGTTGGAGGTAGACGACAGGAGAATCGGAGAGGAAGAGAGAGGATTCTAGCGATACCGGGTAGTGCGGGGTTGATTTTAAACTGAGGCGCCGGCGACATTAAAAGTGGGAGCAGTTGGGACGACGGTGGGCAGCGAAGCCTGGTCAAAGGGCTCGCCTCCCGGTGAGTCTGCACAGCGGTCTGCTCGCATGCCTCCCTGACAGCCGGCCAGCGGTCTACTCGCACGCCTCCCGTTGACTCACACGCTTGCTGGGACGGCACCAGCCGATGAGAAGCAGGGACTCGTGGCGGCATGTAAACGCCCACGGTTTCAATAGTGACAGCGTTCGCCTTAACGTGACAGGTCTTTGTTCCAAAATACCTTGGCTCTTCATTTGTGCAACTTGTCATAAGCAGCTTGTCTCGAATTGAAGAAAAATCTTACGAAGTAATATTTGTGCCATATCACGTGACCATGCTCAGTTTCAAGAATTTATGCTCACTTTTGGATTTTCTGAAATTTAAGATCTAGGATTTGAAACAATATCATAACCTGCATGATGCAATAAATTTTCAAGCCATACATCTGTCTTGTTGTATTTCTTAAGAATGTATTTGATCAAACATTTTGCTTAGTTAAACCTCCTTTCCGGTTTATAGGGCTCAATTCAAAAATGTCACCAACCAAGGTAGATGGTGAGTGGTGGAACAATTGTTGTAGTTTGCAAAACCACTCAATTAATGCACTTGTTGTCCTAAAAAATTGTGTTTACGAATGCATTAGTTGCAATGCATGCATGCATAAAGTACATGCATTGGTCAATTTTCTCTTAATTCTTGCATGTAATGATTTATTGCACCTTGAAATCTAAACATGTGATGGGGAACAACCAAATTGAGACTTATAAAATGGGAAAACTAAAATTTTGAGATAAGCCCTATAAACCGTAAAAGGATAATCCCTGCGTACCAGTGCATTGCCTGATATATTAACTCAAGTACTAGGCTCGGACAAACGGGCTCAATTCTGCGCTCATCCTGGTGTAGTAGTAGTAGTAGTAGTAGTAGTAGTAGTAGTAGTAGTACTAGGCAATGCAGTTGACGGGTGACCTTGACGAGCGGCGACCGAGGGAATTGAACCGTGCTCGGCACGGTAGGTAACGTTGTCTAGTTACTAAAGCATCCCTCCGTTGTTCATCGGTAGTCATTATGGACCGGGGACATGAGGGGAATTTCATAGGGCTGGAATTATGGCCGCCAGATATTTCGACTTGAAACACTGAGGCTCGACTGGTTGGGGTTGCCTAATGTGCATTCACGCACGCCACCGAAGGACACGAGCCCATTTTTTAGGATCAACACGAGCCAAGTTCTGGCTGGTACGCCGTTGGGTCCTACCATTCGAGAATACGAAAGGAACCTTTTAAATTGCCGAACGAATCTATGTGTATTACAATACCCATATTTTCCTTGCAAATACTATACTCAATGTGGTAATTGATTTATGACGAGTTGTTGAATTAGAGTGAGTTTGTGATATAGTGATCTCAACGTGGATTTCACATTTCATGGTATCCCTAGTAAGTTTTCCAACGCAAATTCAAATTTAAAAGATGAACAATATGGAGGTGAGAAAACGTTGTATGTATCAAGCATATGTGGACACAGACACACACACACACACACACACACACACACACACACACACAGAGACACACACGCACGAACACAACAACAATCCAATAAGTATAGTGCATCTATTTTTCTAACCCATGCATGTAAGACACAAATTCAAAAATACTCCTCCTATTCCTAAATATTAGTCTTTTAGAGAGTTCAACAAGTGACTACATATGGAGCAAAATGAGTGAATCTAGACTCTAAAATATGTCTATGTACATCCGTATGTGCCAGTCCATTTGAAGCCTCTAAAAAGACTAATATTTAGGAACGAAGGGAGTAAAAAGTAAGACATCCATGGTCCTCAGTTCAATATTTAAAATGAACATGAAACTGAAACATGAATATTAAGTCTAGTGCTACAGTACATGCAAATGTTGTGTTTCGTCGGAGCTATGATTGTCGGGGGTCAACCCCTCGACCTTAGATAAAATTGTGGACCTCTGTTTAGGGTTGTTTAGATTATATTTGTCCCCACCCTCCCAACCACCGATTGGTTGTGCACGCCCCACCCCTCCTCCCCGGGAGAATATCATGTGCCCCCATACCTTAGATGCTATATACCGATACGAGTTGCTTGGAGCTTGTAGATCTGAGATATGGAAGCTCACATGATGTGTCTTAATTTTTTTGCAGGAAACCTTGATGAGTTTGAGAATTGCACACAATTTGTACAAAAACTACTTAGATGCCCTTTGATCCCATATCCAACGTGTCGGGGGTTGGGTGCGACATATGCCAAAGGATGGCTTATCATGGAGGGGGCAAGTAGAACGTCGCCGGTGCCTGGAAACGGGATGAGGCGAAGGCATGCATGCCGGCGAATCTTACCCAGCTTCAGGGCTCTCCGTGGAGATAATACCCCTACTGCTGCTCTGCGGGGTCTCCGCATGATCACTATCGCAAAGTGTGTACAAGGTTGCTCCTTGAGCTGTTCGGGTTGAGGAAGGAGAAAGGCACGGCTAGCTCTCCTCTTCCCTCTATGTGTGTCTAAAACTATTAGTGTCCAACCTCTTGCATGGGTGCCCCGGGTGGTTTATATAGGCCTAACCCCCGGGGGTAGAATGGTAATCCGGCTGGGTGCAGGTCCCAGCCGTCAGTCTCTCAGGTCGCCGCCTTCTCCGCCGACTTCTGGGGCCCGCCGACTAGTGGGCCCTGCTGACGGCCCAGCATGGGGCCGACAGCCCTTGTCCGTCACGGGTGGGTCTTGCCGGCCGCGGATCACTGTAGCCGTGCTTCGAATGACGTGAGCTTGGTCATGGGGTCAAGGCAACAGTGCCGCCGCCTGACGGGCGATCACTGTTGCCATTCCCTCTCTTGTCTGGTTAATGGCGCGCGGAGCCCGTGGGAGGGGCCGGCCGACTCTGGGAGGCCGACTCCCAGCGTGTCCGTCTAGGGGCGCTCTTGCCGTCTTCTGCACTCCCGCCGACAGGCGGGTCCTGCCGTCTTCGGGTCATACAGACATGCCGTCGTGGGCACAGGGATCTGCCCACGGGGCTGATGTCAGGGTCGGCGTGGCAACAGTGCCGCGCCGGACGGAGATCTCCGTCAGTACGGCGCTCTGTGGCTATGCCTGTCCTTTGTGAACGGGGCAGGGATTGGCTGTGAGGCGGCCTCATCCCATCCCGTCCATAGTCGCATAGGCAGGAGGTGGTTGGAGTCGCGGGCCGACTCCCGATAGCCGGTTTCGCCGGAAGTCGCTGGCTGGGAGTCGGCTTATCTCGAGCCCGTCTCTGGGACTCGACTGGGAGGGGCAGTCGGCGGCTCTGCCGCCGACTCTCAGAATGCGGCACTTCGTCTTCGGGTCTTTGAGGGGCGCAGTCTGCCCCGATGTTTTGAAAGGTCCCGGGGCTCGGGTTTGCCTACCCATGGCCCATTACTCCGACAGTAGTCCCCGAAGCTGGTGAGGCGCCGAGGGCAACATGTCGAGGGGCCTCAACAGTTTCATCCCTCTAATGGAAGAATCTGGGCTCGGCTCGCCGTCTCTCTCTTGAGCCGACTAGCCGGAGTCGGCCTTGCAGGCGGCCGTCTTGCTTCTCAAAGGTTTTGAAGGTCGTGGCGGGATCCGGGTAGCGTGCCTGATAAGCTTCCAGGCAGCTGCCCGTTGCGGGCCCGCCCCGCAGCCCCACGCTGGCTGGGCCTGCCCACCCACGCTGCGGACGAGACAGTTCCTGTCAGCGGGCCGCCACTACCGCCTCGGGCGCACGGGCGGATCCGTTGCGGCCGCTGAAGCGGTTGGGCTCTACGTTGTTACCGTGCAGTAATGTCGTGGGTTAAATCAGGGCGTGGGGAATGCGGGCGCGATTAATCCCACGCCCGCCCCATCGGCTTCTCAGCCTAGGCGCCTATAAGTAGGCGGGAGGAGAGGGGGGGCGGCGACGTACACGCACCCATCTCCCCGTTCCCCGCTTCCTCTTGCTCTTCTCCTTTTTGCTTCGTCCTCCTCTCGCCTCCGCTGTGCCGGACCACGCCACGCCGCGGAGATGAGCTCCTCCTCCGCCGCTGCGCCTCCCGCCACGCGCTCCGGCGTGTGGGACGGCTTCGAAGTGGATGACGACATCATCGAGTTCCTCCGCCAGATGCGCCGCATCCCCGGTGCAAACTTGGTGCGGAACCACGCCGCACCGGCGGGCGAGATAAAGCCGGCGCCGGAGGAGGGCGAGCGGGTTATATTTCGCTTGCACCTCATGCGCGGTCTGGGGCTGCCGGCGAGCGGCTTCTTACGCGCCTTTCTGGAGTTCCACGGGCTCCAGCCGCACCACCTCACTCCAAACACGGTGGTGCTGCTGGCCGCCTTCGTCTACTTGTGCGAAGGCTTTCTTGGCGTTCTCCCCACCATCGAGCGTGGGGGGAGTTCTTCCAGTGCTGTTAGGCACACACGCCGCCGGGCGTGCCGGCCTGGTGGCACCTTCATCGCAATGAGGAGGCCGGTGGCCGACAACCCCTTCCCTGCCATCCCACTGACCAAGTCGGTGAAGATGTGGCAGCGCTCGTATTTCTACGTGAAGAACGTCGCCCCAAAAGGCGAATGGGTCAACCTGCCGCCTTACGAAGCCGGCGAGTTGGCGGGGCGACTCTCCGGCTGGTCCCATCGGGCCAGGACGCTGACCCCTGCGGGCGCCGCCGCCGTCACGCGACTCCGAGTGCTGACGTAGTCGGAGGGCCTGACTGGGGCTTACTTGCTGGCCGCCTTCGTGGCGCGCCGGGTCCTTCCTCTCCAAGGCCGACCTCATCTGATCTGTCAGATGAGCGGCCACCGGGACCCCAGTCGGCTATGCTCCAAAGACATTCCCCATGCGGAGGCGGCGGACACGGTGAACTTCCTTGCGAACTGCGGTCTCACGGGTGCGGGGCTGGTAATAGATGGTGTAGGGGGCCAGCTCTATGGCCCATTTGGCCACTCTGCCAGAAGCATCTTGGCTCCCGATGATCTCGGCTAGCGGGGCTGTGCAAACCACATTGATTGGGTGCTCTTGGAAGTAAGGCTTCAACTTCTTGGCGGCAAAGTGCACGCCGTAACACATCTTCCGTAGTGGGGTAGTTACGCTTGGAGGTCGATAAAGATTTCGTTTAGGTTATATACTGGTCTTCGGACAGGTAGCGCCTTTGCCTTCCTCCTTGCGCCAACTACAATGATCAGGCTTGACTACCTCGCTGGTGGCGGCAATATACAGGAGCATGGGCTCCTTGGGAGTTGGGGCCACAAGACGGGGAGTAGTCAGCATTTTCTTCAAGCTGGAGAAAAGGTTCGTCCGCTTTATGGTTCCATTCAAGAAGGTGGTCTTCTTCATGAGCTGGTACAAAGGAAGAGCTTTTCGCCCGGCCGGTGATGAATCGGCCGATGGACGCCAAACAGCCAGTGAACTTTTGCACATCTATCAGTCGGCGGGGTACTTCCATCCTCTCGATTGCCTTGATCTTCACGGGGTTGCACTCTATGCCGCGTTCGGAGACCAAGAAACCAAGGAGTTGGCGGCTGGTACTCCGAAGACGCAGTTCTCTGGGTTGAGCTTGATCTGGAATCGGTACAGATTCTCAAAGGTCTCCTTGAGGTCTTCCAACAGTGTTCCTCGCTTTTCCGTCCTTCACCACCACATCGCCCACGTTGACGTGGGCGTTCGCCAAGCTGCTTGAGGAGGCACTTCGCATGCAACGCCGAAAGGTGGCGCCGCATTCCTTAAGCCAACGTCATGGTCGCAGCGTAAGGCTCCAAGCGGCATGATGAAGGCGGTCTTCAATCTGTCGGCCGGGTTCAGCTTGATCTCGTGATATCCTGAGTATGCATCTAAGAAGCTCAACAGCTCGCATCCGGCTGTGCAGTCTATCACCTGGTCAATTCTCGGCAGAGCGAACGGGTCCTTGGGGCAAGCTTTGTTGAGGCTTGTGTAGTAAATACACATCCTCCATTGCTTGTTCTTCTTGATCAGGACCGGGTTTGCTAACCATTCTGGAAAGAACACTTCCATAATGAAACCGGCTGCTAGGAGCTGGGCTATCTCTTCTGCAACAACTCTTCTCTTCTCTTCTGATAGGCGGCGCAAGGGCTGCCTGACATGCTTCACATCAGATCGGACATGTAACTTGTGCTCGGCGAATTCCGTCGGTACACCTGGCATGTCTTTAGGGGACCATGCGAAAATGTCCCGATTCTCACAGAGGAAATCGACGAGCTCGCCTTCCTATTTACTATCAAGGTTTGCACCTACGAAAGCGTACCTCTCCGGGTGCTCTGGGTCCAAGGGTATCTTCTTCGTTTCTTTGGCCGGCTTGAACGAGCCCTCAGCTTTCGACTCGTTGGGGTTGGGTGATATCTCTGGCTGCTTGCCGGCCATTGCCACAACCCGATCAAGAAGCCTCTTCTCAGCCGCAATCACCACGGACTCGGCCAGCCGACTGCTTTCGGTCGCGCAAGCGGACGACTTCCTGTAGTCGCCGGCTACGGTTAGAACCCCTTTGAACGTGGCATCTTCATCTTGAGGTAGGCGTAGTGGGGGACCGCCATGGACTTGGCCAGAGCAGGTCGGCCAAGCAGAGCGTGGTACGGGCTTTCGAGGTCCACCACTTCGAACCAGACTGGCTCTCGGTGAAAGTGATCTTTGTCCCCAAAGAGGACGTCTATCAGGATCTTGCCGATCGGGCGAAAGGTGAAAGGCTGTACAATGCCGTGGAACACACCGCTGTTCGAAGCTGTCTTTGCTTGATTCCTAACTTCTCCATTGTGTCCTTGTACAGGATGTTGATGCTGCTGCCTCCGCTTCATCAAGACCATGAAGCGAGCGCCCGCCGTCCGCTGCAAGGGTGGATCCCAAGACCAGGGCATAGGAGCCCGGATTCGCATCACCTCCGGGTGATCAGCTCGACTCAACCGATAGGTTTCTCGGACCGCATGAACCGTGGGGTGTCCGATGGTACCGCATTCACTTCTTCTGCAGCCGCTGCTCGCCGGTCGTCGGCCACACCGGTGAACACTACATAAGCTCCATGCTCTTACGGTACTGTCTTGTATCTTGCGCCGATCGGCTCGACAGCCGGGTCAGCTGGGCGGCGGTGGAGGCGGCGGCCCAGCAGGCGGGGGAGGCAGAAGGCCGTCTCCCTTGGCGATCATGGTGAGCCAGTGGCATTTCCGGGTGGTGTGTGAGGGAGTCCTGGACTAGGGGGTGTCCGGATAGCCGAACTATCATCACGGACGGACTCCAAGACTATGAATATACAAGATTGAAGACTTCGTCCCGTGTCCGAATGGGACTTTCCTTGGCGTGGAAGGCAAGCTTGGCGATATAGATATGTAGATGTCCTACCATTGTAACCGACTCTGTGTAACCCTAACCTATCTGGTGTCTATATAAACCGGAGGGTTTTAGTCCGTAGGACGAACAACAATCATACCATAGGCAAGCTTCTAGAGTTTAGCCTCCTTGATCTCGTGGTAGATCTACTCTTGTACTACCACTACTAGGAAAAGGCCTACTAATGGCGCACCTAATTTGGCTATTAATGGCGCATCAGTGGTGCGCCATTAGTGCCACGCCATTAGTATATTTTACTAATGGCGCACCGCTGGTGCGCCATTAGTATTCAGTATACTAATGGCGCACCTCGGATGCGCCATTAGTATATACAACAAGGCGCCATTAGTATACTTCCTGTGGGGCCATGTATACCAGGTGCTTTGGCATACTAATGGCGCACAACAACAAGATGCGCCATTAGTAACTTCTCGCATACTAATGGAGCAATCGCTTTAATGATGCGCCATTAGTATCCTTTGGCATACTAATGGCGCCGTGATGTGATGCGCCATTAGTATGAATATTAGGTTTTTTTTATTTTTTTATTTTCTGTTTTTTGCATAGGTTACAAAATGTATAATTGGACAAAATATAGACAGCACACATCAACAACAGATTCATCGAATACAATAGAAGATTAGTATCTGAATACAATTCATCATATTAGGCTCCGAATACAATTCATCATATTAGTCTCCGAATTGAAAAGACCGAACAAAGATAGAACATTATATTACAAGTCTCGAGACCGCGAGTAGCGAGTTTGTCTTCACATTACAAGTCGATATCGATCATCTAAACTACCATCACATAGAAGAGAGCTGCGGTCATCACGAGCATCATCACGATGAAACTTGTCTTCATCCGGTTCCTGCAACGCTCCCTCCCCTCTCCCGCTAGATAGCGGGCGTATCTAGATTCGGCCTCGGCCCTAGTGGTGTACCCTTTGTAACTATTACCGCAGAATCGGTGAACCTGTCTCCGACACTCCTCCCAGTCGTCGTAGACTCTGGGAACCTTACCCTTGTACATGACATACGACGGCATCGCGATGCACTAGCCAAACGAAACATTCGTACCAATTCACAGACAATACATAAGCAATATATAAGTATGCAACAGAACGATCGGAAAAGAAAAGCAAGACATTAATAGCATCGATTACATCTAAGTTGAACGACTCTAAAACCAAAGAGACATACCACAAGTTCATTAAAGTTTAATTACAACATGAGCCAATCGATGTTTGAGAACTAGACACATCACCGCTTTCGACTCGACTCAAGGGACAGGAGCATGGATGAAGCCGCCGCTCACCGTGGGAGTCATGAAATAACGGGCGTTGTCAGCCTGCATTTGTAGCATTGTGTCGATGTCACCGTTGGACGGTTGATTTCTGAGGTAGAACTGCCCCGAGGTACGAAGCGACATCTTGATGGATGATTTCCGCAAACTCCATCGGATGCGAAAGAATTCTTGTCTCGATGTCCGTGTCTGGATTGCCGACACGCTCGCGGCCCAATCTTTGAGTTTACTCGGTAGCAGAAGTTGATGATGGTCCCGCACGATCGCCCGCATGTGATGGATGGCGTAGTAGGCACCCTTCGATCACAGCGGTTGCTTGACGCAGCAGAACGTCGTATTGTGGGAGAACACGTGCTTGCCGTATTTACGAATAGGCCCGGTGAAGGTGCCTCCAGATTGGGCGTGGCCGGATAACATCATCAAGAAACTTCTTGACATTTGTGTAGTCTACGCTCAATCGACGGTCCGGGTTGAAATACGTGGCCATGGAATATTTGGGGCTTAGGAGGATGAGCGTGCAATGTGTGTCACTGCAGAAAACACGGAATGTTAAAAGAAAAACGATCTAAATCTAAGAATTCATATGTTACTGGCCTGTTAAGGGGAGGACTTACTCGGGAAAGTAAGGCACGAGGAAGTTATCCTTATCTTGGTTTGCCAGAATGACACCTTCGAGGTAAGAACTCGCGACTTGCGGGTCCCCAGCGCTGCCCAAGATCTTGGCACGCATGTAGAAGGGGTCGACTATCACGATGTCCGGGGTCTTGTCGCGAATGATCCGCATCTCCATACTCAAATAAAATAGCCGAACGAAGGTGTAGTGCAGCGGATGAAGGTTCAACATAAGCGTGGATGTCATCAAACCGCAGGACGATCGTGACGCCAGATGGAGTTATCCACAAAGCCCTTGCCCTTCCGGCACCTTGGCCACGAAACCGGGTATGCCACATCCTTCTCTACGAGACGCCGCTTCTCCAAAGAAAGAACACCGCCATGCAGACTCCGCATAGCACCGGTTGCAGCATTGAGCATATTTATCGGTAGCATCGCCCTACCCGCCACATGCACCCTCCTCGAGATATCCTCGTGAAGGTGGCCCGCCCCGAGCACGGATCGCACTCGGTGCCGGCTGGCCCGCACTTTGTTAGTATTTCTTTTGCGTGCCTTCTTCTTCTCCTGTAATGGGACCGATTTCTGCTCACAGACCGCCTTCTTGAGTGTGTTGGGGCTGATAATATTTTGCACCTCGCCTATCTGAGGCTCGGTGAAGTCGGCAGCTGGAGGCGTCTCCTGAGAGCTGAACAGCAGACGACGCCTGTTGCAACTTGGCTTCTCCGCGGTACTAGCTAGATCGCGCACGTCTTTTGTTGGGTTGGGTTCTTGAGAAGGAGGCCCCATGAAGTCGCCACCGTATCCATGATCGGCAAAGCTTCGATCGACGTTGGCAAATGTATCGTCGTTGCCGTCATTCCGATCCCGTGCCATATGCATGTTTGGATCCAGTGGCATAGGGATGTCCGGCACCGTATGGGCGGTCTTGCCATGGGGCCGACTTGGCGCCGCACGACCGGGCGATGTTGTCTTTGGGTGGTGTCCCCGCCCCAAACAAATCTGGCTCTTCGCCAAAGCAGGGGCCAGCTCAGGCAGGCGCTGAGGTTCATCACGTCATCATCGTCGGCCCCGACGGGTCGAATCGGAGGTAACAACTCGTCGCAGCTTGGCAGCACCCGAACCAGTTGAACCCTAAACAAGTTGGGTGGCATCTGGGTACCGTGGAACAAGGGGTTGCCCGGTTGAATGATTTTGTTCTTGGCGACATCGACCAACTCGTTGTTCAAGAAGTGCAGGAGAGTGCACGGAACGTCGGCGGCGCCCTGCGAATGTAGGGCGTCAGGGATGCCCAGTCAAAGGCAAGGAGATGAAGTCCTCGGCCGAGAGAGGCTTAATTAGTTACTGTGATGATGGCGTCAAGCTCGGCTAATGTCGAGGCACCGCCAACGGCGGGCGTGCAGTTGACGGAGGGGCTGCTTGCTGCAGAGGTGGCGGCCGGCGTACACCCGGGTGCATTAAGCTCCCGTGCCGGCGTCGGAGACACCAATGCCGCCTCCGCTGGAGACACCAATGGCCCCACCATCACGTTCAGCGAGTTGCTGGCCGTGAAGCTAGGAATCGGGGGCGGCCCCTGTTGGCCGCCCGCAATCCACGCACTCAACCCCTCGATCAAGGTAGGCACAATGGCGGTGATCGTCGCTCCGAGTTGTTGTTGCACTTGCTCTTGGACAATCTCCGGAATCCGCGCCACCAATGCCTTGAGTTCTTGAACCTCACGCTACCGGCTTTCCGAGCTGGTCTTTTCTCCTCTCGCCCACGGTGTTATAGTATGACGACCATTTTGTCGACAAGCCTTTGCCGGCCACACGACCAGCCGACGCCGGCCATCGAGCTTATCCTTGTTCTTCATTACATTCAACGCCCTATTTAGAGTGGTGTCCGAAGGGTTGCTCTTAGTCGACCCCGCGCTACTGCTTTCAGTCGCCTGCGGAAGGAATGTGAACCATTTAGAAATTTGGCTTCATTAATTAGAATGTAACCATATGGAGCTAATTACACGGGGGTGTATTCCTTACCAGAACAAGCTCAAGCGCCCTGGTCTTCGGATCCGTGGTAAGCTCCTTTGTTTTCGGGTCCTTCTTGTACCGGGCCCTGACAAAGTTCCTGGTCTGCTTGTCACCGTATTTATCGAAGAGGGGCGGTAGGCCTTGCTCGGCACGGTCCGCCTCCTCCTTGTCCCATATAGGCTCCGCCACTCAGTAACCGCCGGACGGAGTGTGTGTTCCCCTAAGTTCAGCTCCCATTTCTTTCCCCCAATCGACTTGATTCGGAGTTTGCGGTGCTCGAGCAATTGATCTTGAAGTCGTTGTAGTCATCTTCGGTGATCGAAGGATTTTTCTCCTTGATCTTCTCATAACTCTCACCTTTCTCGATCATTCTCTTCACATTGCTTTTCCAAGTAGACAGGGCCTTGCTCATCTTCGTGAGGGCAGCATTGTTCACTTTATTACCTTTGAGGCTTGTGTTTTGAAATTCAGCGGGGAACTTGTATTGTTCGTGCAGCTTCGTGAAGAGGAGGTTGCGCAAATTCCCTCGGTCAGGATGCCTCAGATTCTCGGTGTTGATCGAGACGGTGCTCCGGAGAATGCACCCGAGCTGAAGCGAGTACCCCTTGACTATTCGTTCGGGTGCCGTTGGATTCCCGTCGGAGTCCACTTCAGTAACTTCCTCCTTGAGGGTGCGGAGCACGGTCGGGCGCCGGTCCTTCCGTTGCCTCTTCGGTTGGCTGCCATCTGTGCGTGCGCCGCCATCATCAGTGGTGGCATCCTCGGCGGCACCATCAGTGGTGGCATCAGTGGGGTCATCCTCGGCGGTACCATCAGTGGTCTCAGGATCGGTGGGGAAGGTGGCATCCTCATACAAGTGAGGTTGTTCCTCCATCTCCTGGGACAGCTCCCAGAATGCCTTGCCACCCAAACCCCCGGCCTCATCGTTGTTGGCCATGTTTCTCTCTAAATAGGAACAAAGTTTGGTCAAAAAGTTGGTTATTGTCAAGGAACAAGATCATGGTCTCATCATTTAGGGTTTGTTGACACCGAGGCATCCTAAAAGCTAAGCTTTTATCATTGAGGGTTTTCGACGCCGAGGCACCCTAAAAGCCTAAGCTTTCATCATTAGTCACAAGTACCCCGGCCCATGCATTAGTCACAAGTACCCCATATGTCCTATTTTTAGCAAAGTCATGCTAAAATTCACGGAAAATTTCAGCATGACCTTTGCTGAAAATAGGAAATATGGATTACCCGAATTTGCTGGAACGGAAGTTAATCAACATTCCAGCAAACTCAAGGGCCTCTCGGGTGGACAAGGCAAATAAGGCCTTCATCACAACATGGAAAATACATTGGCATGTGAAGAGGTGAAACAATATATGCATCTCCAAGCAGTATCATTCAACATTTTGGACAAACCACTACAAGCAATACTGGATCAGAATAACTTTCTTTGTGTATTAGAGTTCTGCTTGCTTTTATTGTTTCCACCCTTTATCTGACGTGGTTTATAGTGTCCTCGCAGAAAAGCTCGCTTTTGAGTATGTGTGAAGAGAAACTTTCCTAGTATTTACTCCCTCGTTTCCAAAAACACTTGTCGTTGTTTTAGTTCAAATCTAAATTAAAACCAAGACAAGTATTTTGAAATGGAGGGTGTAGTAACTTAGCAAGTACTACCTCTATTTTTAAATGTAAGACGTTTTGACAGTTTAGTTGAACAGTGAAAACATCTCATATTTAGGAACAGAGGGTGTGCCAGTTAAAGGAAGGTCATTCGTGTTGTGAGCAGACACAAGACAATGCATAATTGTGCTAGTAGTAAAACACATAATCTTGCAAAACCAAAATACTTTCTTATTAACTGCATGTGGGGAACACCAGGAGCAGAATTAATTGACGACTGCTCATGTCTAACAGCCAAGGCAGCTGAGCTGAAGACAGACAAGTCTCACCAGATGAAATAAACGGGTTTCTAATAAGTGTGTAAAGAGTGATGATTCTTCTAGAGACATAGTAGCAGTTTCTAACATATTACACCGACAACTGAACTGTCACAAGTAAGAGACCTCATTAGGCTAAAAGCCAAAGCCCACAAGTACTTGTGAACTGAATCTTGCAAGTCCAAACCCATTGCTTGAATCCAGAGAAATAAAATTAGAATGCTCACAGGAAGAATAAACTCACACTAACACATAATTATTACCGATAGGCTAACACCACACATCTTCAAATAATTCCAATATAATGAGTTTGAGTAGAGAAAATGTCATTTCTATTACAAACAAATCCATTTACAGTACAAGTCTAAGAAAAGCTACAACACATCTTCTAACCATGAGAAGTAACCAACAAGCGGAGACAAGTACACTAAAAGAAGACATGTCGGAAAACAGCTCAAAATCCCCACAGCCCAACGCAATCAATACCAATCGACCTCAAAGTCTGGCGGCGTAAATAACGATAGATTGAAATAGTTGAGTACTGTTGAAAAATGACAGGTTAAACTGACCTCAAAGTCATTGACAAAATCCTCGCTAATGCTATGGCGAGCCCGGTACTTGAGAGATACACCTGCTGCCAAAACCTATATGGGGATACACTGCCGTCGGCCAAAACCTACTAAACGAAAGGAACAAAAGTAAATAAATATCCATCGTTGCTTTGTTCAAGCTAAAAGTTCAGTTGTGCAGTTAAACTACAATATGTAATGATAAAGGAATCCTCGAGCGAAGGATGCATTCAGAGATTTCACTAGCGTGAAAGGTAGATATGTGCATCTATCTTGTAGGGCATCCAGGTAACCCCCTAGTAATTAAATTGGTTGATCTTTAACTTAATGGGAGCAGTTGCGAATGGACTCAAATATCAGTTAACCTGGTATTTTCACCCACAACTCATTGTAAGGTGATATGCCTAGCAAATAAGAACTACAACAGTAAAAAATCCACCAATGATGGACTGCGGGCACTACGCTTAATTGATCCCGGCAATAAAGCTAGCACCACTTGTCCCGATACATACAGGATTACGAGATACCAAGACAAAACTTGCGGCGCATAGGGCATGAATCCATCAGTTGAATGATCTTACGAAATATGGATGCTCCGGCAGCTTTGGGTCGAGGCCTCTGTATTGACTAGTTTCGTTCTGAGATACTAATTAGTTCTCTTGCTGATTAGTTGGTCCCTCTATCTGTGAATGTCATTTCTCTTGCTGATTAGTTGGTCTCTCATTCCGATTAAATAAGTAGATACCGGTTGTTGTATATATCTATTTCCTCTTGCTTGGAACTTGGCGGTCTTCAAGATATGCTTGGTTTTGCTTGCTTCTCTTGGTAGTCTTTTTTCAGAATTTGTTCTTAGGTTGCCCTAGTCAGCTTTGGTGTGAACTTGTTCTAGTCAATACTCATCTCAATATTGTGACTGATCCTAATATGCCCTTGTAGCCGGATTTTTCCTTGAGTCTTTACTGTCAGTCCACAGTCATGTTTCTAGTCATTTGAACACCGTTAGCACCACAATCAACTCCTGCAGAACTCCACATTGCTAAAGATTTCTATAACCAAGCATTTGCTTATCTTTGAATCACAGGAACGCCGTGTTTCCGAAAAATCAAAACTAAGACAATGGTCAATTTCCACTAAATAAACTTCCAAACAGTTTCCTAATAGCCGTAACATTTATTTAAAAACCAAAACTAAGCAGGCACATGCTTAAGAAGAACAAAACGTCTCACAAACATGACACGATACTTAAGTCTCCCAAGCACAAAGCACAGCATGATTCTTCATGTCGATGGCGCCCACCCATACTTTTATAAACCAACTTTATCATCATACGCTCGACATACTTATCTACAAATACTAAGAAACTTGCAACACTTACCTAGAAGGGAGGTGTCGGGGAGGAGCTCCGGGAGGGAGAGGTCGAGGGCGGCGTCGCGGAGGTCGGAGAGGTCGCTGAAGGCACTGGCGGCGACGGGCGCCGGGTGAGCCCCAGCAGCGAGAGTGCGGCAGCTGACGGGCCCACGCCACGGCGCCCTCGTCCGACGGCGGAGGCGGAGGAGGTGGAGGCGGAGCGGCCTTGGGCTTGGGCTGGGCGAGGCTCGGAGGAGGAGCGGGCGGGCATCGAGGCGCCGAGGCGGCCGGGCGGCGTCGAGGCGGCGGGCAGCGGCATCGGGAGAGGAGAGGGAAGGGATCGAGGGCGGGCGAGGGAGAGGAGAGGGGAAGGGGATCGAGTGCCGGGGAGGAAGTATGGATGGTGGGGGCGGCACAATACTAATGGCGCACCACACCATGGTGCGCCATAAGTACATCCATAGTAATGGCGCACCTCGCCCTGGTGCGCCATTAGTATTTTTTTTTGATTTCTGCTCAAGCCAACAGGTTATCTTCCACCTGACCTGATCCACATCAAGCTCCCTCTACTAGCTCGACTGGTCAGCAGCCAGTTCTCACACCAGGAGGTCCTGGGTTCGATTCCCAGGCTCCACAATTTTTTTATGCATTTAAAATGTTGTTTGACACTTATTTGTGTTTAAATCATAACAGTAATATTTTTTCTATAAGACAGTAATAATTTTTTGTAAAATATCATCAAACAGTAATGCCGGTGGAGCGGGGGAGGGTGCGGGGGGTCGGCGGCGGCGGTTGAGTAGGGGAGGGGTGCGGGGGGTCGGCGGCGGCGGTTGAGTAGGGGAATCGAGGGTGCGGGGGGTCGGCGGCGGCGGCCGGTGGACCGGGGGGTGCTCGGCGAGGGACCGGATCTGGCGAGGTGGGATAGCGATCAAGATGGAGGGATCGAGATCGAGTGTCCATGAAATTTAAAAATATTCATGATAGTTCAAAAGTGCCCATGAAATACAATCGAGAAATGAAGGCTACGATTTAAATACAATCGATCTTAGCTAGCTATCTGTTCACAATGTTCTTGCCCTTCTTTTTTATAAATGGAGTTCTTACGTGGAACGGACGTCCTTTAGGTAGGGTGGTCCTGCTTCTTCTTGTGGTGTATGCTGCTACTTCATCATCGTCGTCATGTTCGATCCTCGGGTCGCCGTACTTGTCGAAGTCTTGCTCATTGGCTACTCCATCCATTCCAATGATCTTACTTTTGCCTCTCCTCACGACAACACGACTTGGCTTTGACGGGTCGGCAATTAAGAAGCATTGGTCAACTTTGGAAGCCAGTACCGATGGCTCATTTTTCGCGGTGACGTTTGCGCCCGCGGTCTTGGATTTGGCTTCGGGTATAACCATGGTGGTGAAATACCGGTCTTCTTTTAGGACGCTCTTCGCCCATCTGACACGGAACATCGGGACCTTCTCTCCAGCGTAGCTCAGCTCCCAGATCTCCTCGATCCTTCCGTAGTATATATCCTTGTCATGACTGGTGTAGGATTCCGTAGTTACCCCGGAGTTCTGATAACCATCGCTCTTCATGTCCTTGGCCTCGGTGTAGAATGTGTAGCCGTTGATATCATACGCCTCATAGGTCATTAGGTTGTGCTCGGCGCCCTGTGACAAGGCGAATCTGAGTTGTTCTTCGGCGGAAGAATCCTCATGTAAAGGGTACGACAGAAGCTTCTGCTTGAACCAACGCGTGAAGCATGAGTTGTGCTCTTTGATTATATCTCCGTCCGTCCTTTGTTGGCCTCGGTCATTGTACGTCTTCTTAATAAAGGTTTTGTGCTCTACCACCCAAGGATCGACCACGTCTATGTGTTGTAAGCGCCGACTAGGTTTGCTCTTTCAAAGTCGGCGAGTCGACCCTCTAAGTCGACATGCATTTAGCGGCGACCCTCACGGTGACCCCATCCAGCGAGCCTGCCGAGGTGCTGTTGACGGGCAGACCAACGGGGTTCTCAATGCCTAGATAATTAGTGCAGTAGGAGATGCACTCTTTGGTCGAAAAGCCTCGCTATACTTCCCTACGGACGTGACATGTTGCGAACGTATCCTTTGATGACACCATTCATCCTTTCGAACGGCATCATGCTGTGCAGGAACGTCGGCCCGAGTTGGATGATATCCTCCACTATATGGACCAGCAGATGCACCATAACGTCGAATAATGCAGGCGGGAAGTACATCTCAAGCTCGCATAGTATCACCACGATCTCTTCCCGTAGCCTTCTGAGTTGCCTCACGCCAATCGACTTCCGAGAGATGATGTCAAAAAAGTTGCATAGGCCAAATAGCATTTCACGGACGTGCGCATCCATGATCCCACGGATTGCAACTGGAAGTATCTGCGTCATCAAGACGCGTGACAGTCGTGAGACTTCATCCCATCGAACTTCTGCTTCGCTGGGCCTAGGTATCGGCTTATCTTCCCCGCGTAACCGTAAGGAAGTTTTACTCCTAGGAGGCAGGTGAAAAAATGCTCGATCTCCTCCTGACTTAGAGTGAAGCACGCGGGAGGGTAGTCATTTCCGGTCTTCTTGGCTTTTCGCCTTTGCGACGACTTTCTGTGTCCTGCTTCGCCTCATCATCATCATCATCATCATCATCATCATCATTAGCGTGAAGCTCCTGCTGATGCCCATTGATTTCAAGTCTGCCCTTGCTTTCGCCCATCTTTGGTCCTCTACGGCATGTTGAGCAGGGTACCAAGAACACTCTCGCACACGCTTCTTCGTGATATGCATGACATCAAGGCTGTGAGGCACACGGTGGAACTTCCAAAGACGGCAAGTCCCGAAAACAGACCTCGTTTTCCATACTTTCGGCTGACTCTGGCGCCTTTCGCTTCTTTCCTGGCTCGAGCCTTTTGCTTCTTTCGGCGGTGGGCAGTCTTTCCAATTTTCAACAGCTTGTCTATTTCCTCGCCGCTCCTCGTGACAGGCGTTTTGGGTTCGGTTTCACCATCGAACAGATCCTTGTGTTTCCTCCACGGGTCATCGCCACGAAGCCACCTTCGATGTCCCATGAACACGGTTTTCAAGACCGGGATCTCTATCTAGCTGGCGATACATTGTGTCAACCATGCACCTTACGCATCCGAAAATCCGTGGACTACCCGCCCATGAGATATCCGTAACCGAGATAGTCGTGGCACCGTCGTGAGCGGCGGCTCTCATAGGGAAATATTCTTTCTCTATGGCGTCCCACGTATTGGCTGGCGTTTTCCACAGCGTGTCAAGCTCCTCTGTCGGCAGCCCGGATACTGATCGATGTCGTTCCCTGGTTGTTTCGGCCCTTCAATTCGCATACCCATGTGAATGTACTTCCTCTTCATGCACAACCAGGGGGGAAGGTTGTACATCCACACAAACACAGGCCAGGTGCTATGTGTGCTTCTCTGGCTGCCAAACGGATTGACTCCATCGTTTCTCGCGCCCAGCATGATGTTCCTTGGATCGTTCCCAAATTCTGGGTCTTCGAAGTTCAACGCTTGCCACTGGCTCGCATCCTTAGGGTGACTCAGCATCTTGTCTTTTTTATCTATATCCGGATCATTTCCGTCATCTTCTCGCTTCTTCTCCTCCCTATCCGCATGCCAACGCAGGAGCTTTGCTAACTTGGGGTCCGCGAAATACCGCTGCAGACGAGGAGTGATCGGAAAGTACCACACCACTTTTCGAGGAGCTTTCTTCCTCTTCTTGTATCGAGTGATGCCGCACACCGGACATATGGTAGACTCTGCGTGCTCGTCCCGATAAATGATGCAATTGTTCATGCACACATGGTATTTCACGTGCGGTAAATCCAGAGGACACACGATTTTCTTCGCCTCCTCCAAGCTGGTCGGGCACTTGTTCCCCTTGGGAAGACGTTCGTGCCAGAATGACATGTTCTCGTCGAAGGATGCGTCGGTCATTTTGTGTTTTACCTTCATCTCCAGAGCCATGAGCGTTACTTTCAGGCGGTTATCCTCGGGCATGCATCCTTCATACAATGGAGTAACCGCGTCTAACTTAAGTTGATCCATCTTGGCTTTCTCTCGGGCGGCAACTCTTGCGTTATCCGTCTGCTTGAGAAGCAGCTCATGAATATGAGGGTCCTGCACCCAACCCATCGATGGTCCAGCGTCGTCTGCTCCGCCGGCATCATCATCTTCATGATCGTGCACGTAAATGCGCTTCCGCATCTTCCTCATCATCATGTCCTGCATCTTCTACATGATGACTGTGTAGTGCAACATCACCGTCGTGATCATCTCACAGGGGATTCTCGTCTTCTCGCCCGCCCGAGCCGCGGTGGTTGTCTTGCTGCCCTTCCTCATTTCTTGCCCGGCCCCCATGGACGACTTCGTAGTCATCTTCATCACCTTGCCACCGATAGCCATCCATGAAACCATGCAAGAGCAGGTGGTCCCGCACCTGCCCGGAATCCGGGTCCGCAATAAGGCTCTTCAGCTTGCATCTTCGACATGGACATCTTATCTCCGTCTCGTTCTTTTGAAGCATATCGGCCTTTGCGGACATCAAAAACCTATTCACGATGCCTTCGGTCATCGTGCGGACCATGGTCGCCTGCGGGGTAGAGCAAAACGATATTTTAGAACCAAGAAAAAATTTGGCATGACTTTCCCTAAAAATAGGACCAAAAAGAATGCTTAATGCCAAAATTCTCGCCAAAAGCGGAAATGAATCAACATTCCGGCAAAATATTGGCAACTATCGCATTTCAAATACGGTACACCTCCAAACACAAACACATATGCAACACCACAAACATATGCAACACCACGAACATACATAGATCTAGCTAGGCCATAAAAAGTGCATGTGCACATTGTTGTAGGGAGAACAACATAAATATAGCTTCCCCCCTTAGTTACCTATCAAAACAAGGTAATTTAACCACTTAATTTGAATGAATGTATGGTGTCAATGAGGTGAAAAAGAGGAGGCACCCCGAGACAAGGAGGAGGTGGAGAGAATGAAGTGGGGAGAAAGTGAGTGTGGGTAGCGGAGAGGCTGTCCAAAATATCTTGTTGCTGCCCACTTACTAATGGCGCACCAACCCTACATGCGCCATTAGTAATCCAGGTTACTAATGGCGCACCTTTCCGGTGGTGCGCCAATAGTAGTTTGCAAAAAAAAACATACTAATGGCGCCTTTGTTCACGATGGCGCCATTACTAGTTTAAACTAGTAACGACCTTGCGGTGAACAGCGCACCATTAGTAGTTTTTTAAAAAAAGGAATAAAAAATATAATAAAAAAACAACATTAGTGGCGCACTTTCCGACAGGTGCGCCATTACTAGTTACAACTAGTAATGGCCCACTGAGTCTGGATGCGCCATTAGTATGTTTGGACAGGCGCACTAGTTCAAAAAAAATTTTTGATACTAATGGCGCACCTCGGCCCAGGTGCGCCATAGTAGTTTCAATTCTAATGGCGTATCAGAAGGTGGTGCGCCATTAGTATATACTAATTGCGCACTGCTTGTCGGGTGCGCCATTAGTGTAAATCCCATCTATAGCCCTTTTTCTAGTAGTGTACCCATATCATCAATATTAATCAAGTAGGAGTAGGCTATTACCTCCATCGAGAGGGCCCGAACCTGGGTTAAAACATCGTGTCCCTTGTCTCCTATTACCATCCGCCTAGACGCGATTCGGGACCCCTACCCGAGATCCGCGAGTTTTCACACCGACATTGGTGCTTTCATTGAGAGTTCCTCTGTGTCGTCACCGATAGGCCCGATGGCTCCTTCGATTATCAACAACGACGCGGTCGGTGAGACTTTTCCCCAGACAGATCTTACGTGATTCGGCGGCTTTGCTGCAGAGCCAATTAAGCTTGGCCATCTGGAGCAGATGGAAAGCTACGCCCCTGGCCATCAGGTCAGATTCGGAAGTTTGAACTATATGGCCGATATCCGCGGAGACTTGATCTTCGACAGATTCGAGCCGCAGCCAAGCGTGCCGCACTGTCTCGATGTGCATGATCTAGTTCTCGAGCGAGCGGTGCCACGAGGCCGCGACCAAAGATCCGCTCCGACCCTTAATCCGGAGCCGGATTCCCCGATCGAGGACGAGTGGTTGGACACCGCCTCGGGGGCTACAATCTCTACGGCGATGGAGCTGAACTCCATCCCTGTCCTTTGCGAAGACCTCGACTCCGTGGTGCCGGACTCCTCTCTGGACTACGAACCCTCCGCGCCCCTGCGAATCGAATCCGATTGGGCGCCGGTCATGGAGTTCACTGCCGCGGACATCTTTCAGCACTCGCCCTTTGGCAGCATCCTGAATTCACTAAAGTCTCTCTCTTTATCCAAAGAGCCCTGGCCGGACTACGGACAGGAAGGTTGGGATGCGGACGATGAAGAAATTCAACGCCCACCCACCACCCACTTCGTAGCCATTGTCGAAAGCTTACACGACGTGCTCGATTTCGACTCCGAAGACATCGACGGTATGGACGACGATGTAGGAGACAACCATGAACCAGCGCCTATAGGATGCTGGACAACCACTGCATCCCATGATATATACATGGTGGATACACCTAAAGGAGATGAAGACGAGGAACAACGGGACGCTACGAAGGATAAATCCCTCGAAAAGTAGTCAAAACGGCAACGTAAACGCCGAACCTAGTCCCGCCTCAACAGAGACCCAGCCATAGAGCAGGGCGAACCGGTGGACGGCGAACATGCTATCGAGCAATCGTCCGAACAAGACAACTTGGATAAACAACCCGTCCCCAGCGAAGACAACAGTCCGGATGATCTCACGCCGGAAAAATTGTTGGAGCAAAATAACCTCCAGAAAAGGCTCGTCGCCATCGCGCGTAGCCTGAAAAAGCAGAAGCGGAGGCTCAAAACAGTGGAAGATGCACTCAGGATCAGATGGAGCAAAGTATTCAACACTGCAGACAAATACGGCGACAGTCGCCGAACAAAGAGCTACCCAAAAAGAAGGCTACTGCCCGAATTTGACGCGGAGGCCTTAGAGCCACCACAATAAAAAACTAGGACGGCCACCCGGTCGGATGGACGACCCCACGGCAAAAGGAGAGCGGCAAAAGGCGCAGCACACAATTCGGTACGTGATCTGCATAAGGATTCGCATCAAAAGGATGGCCCAGTTAGGTCCATCTATGGGCAGAGAAAGCAAGCTCTTCAAAGCAATGCAACACGCCAAATATCCGAACATCAGGGCACACCCAAATGTGGGCGCCAGACACCCCTTATGTTTCATCGATGAGGTCTTTGGATCATGAATTTCCAGCGAGATTCAAGCCCGTAAACATAGAGGCATACGACGGAACAACAGACCACAGAGTGCGGATTGAGGATTACATCCTCCACATACACATGGCTAGAGGAGACGATCTCCACGCCATAAAATACTTACCCCTCAAACTCAAAGGGCCAGCTCTGCATTGGCTTAAAAGCCTCCCCGAAAATACCATTGGAAGCTGGGAAGAGCTCGAGGATGTGTTTCGGGCAAATTTTTAGGGGACCTATGTCCGCCCTCCGGATGCAGACGATCTAAGTCACATAAATCAACAGCCCGGAAGTCAGCCCAGAAATTCTGGAACAGGTTCCTTACTAAAAAGAACCAAATAGTCGACTGTCCGGACGCCGAAGCCTTAGCAGCCTTCAAAGAACAACGTCCGAGATGAATGGCTCGCCAGACACCGAAAAGCCAAGAACAATGGCCGCATTAACAAGCCTCATGACCCGCTTTTGCGCGGGAGAGGATAGCTGGCTAGCAAGATGCAGTAGCAGCGACACTAGTACATCCGAAATCAGGGATGGAAACGGGAAACCACGGCGCAACAAGGACCAGCGCCGGATTAAGAGGAACGGTCCAAAGAGCGGCAGTCAACGCCGGATTCAAAAGCTCACGGCAGAACAATAAAAACCGCCCTTAAGGACAATAGCGATGAGCTATCCAATTTAAACAAAATCTTGGACAAGATATGTCAAATCCACAAGATTCCCGGGAGGCCCGCAAACCATGCCGACAGAGATTGTTGGGTCTTCAAACAGTCTGGCAGACTCAACGCCGAACACAAGGGGCTCGACACACCAAGTGAAGATGACGACGAGCACCACAAGCAGAGCCCCGGAAAACAAAAGAATTTCCCACAAGACGTTAAAACAATAAACTCACTTCACGTGATCAAAGGGAAAAACAGAGCGGCCCACTAAAATGCACGCCGCACACTGGTTGTCCAAACCAATCACCTTCGACCATCAGGACTATGCCGAAAGTATCCGGAACGCAGGATGGACTGCCTTGATATTGGATCCTATAATCGACGGATTCCAATTTACACAAGTCCTCATGGATGGCGGCAGTGACATAAACCTGATATATCAGGACACAATCCGCAGAATGGGGATAGACCCAACCAAAATTCGCCGTAGCAACACCTCCTTTAAAGGAGTAATGCCAGGCCCATATGCCCATTGTACGGGCTCCATACTGCTAGAAGTTGTGTTCGGTTCATCCGACAACTTCCGTCGCGAAAGGTTAATCTTCCATGTCGCCCCATTCAAAAGTAACCATCAAGCACTATTGGGACGCGAAGCTTTCGCCCGCTTTAACGCAGTACCGCATTATGCATCTCTAACACTTAAAATGCCCGGTCCACGCGACATCATCTCATTAAAAGGAAGTATTAAGTGTTACTTGAGCACGGAGGAACGTGAGACTGCCTTGACAGCCCCACGCCTATCCGGCTCCGCTAGTCAAAGTACTTGAATTGGTCATTCAGACCCCGGACATGGCTAGACGAGTCCGGCGCCTACTAGCGGCATACCCCCATAAGGGGCTGCACACATGTATCACAAGAGACAATAAAGCTCAATTTTATTCACTTCTTCGAATCGTACTCTGTTTATTTAATATAAAGTACATCTTTCACATGATCTTTTTTCTTTTAAACTAAGTTCCTCTCTTTTACAGATGAACAACGTGCTACACCCGTCCATACGGCACAACGGAGACACAGGTGCAGACGTGCAGTAGGGACCCGTTGCAAGGATTCTTTTCAGATTAAGACCCAGCGTAAACCTTTTTTACTGTCTCTTGTTGATATACATCCCCCGGTTTCTTACTATAACCGAGGAGGAGGCTGGCGTTTTGGCATTGGCCGCACCAGAATTTTTGCACGTACCTGGACACTAGGGGCTGAGGGCATTATTCTGCCCGTTTTTATAAAGACCGAATACCTTAGGGAGTATTCGGCGTCTTGAGTTAGGCCTTATATGCATCAGCTCTGAATCATGTCTTTGGTCAAATGTTGGGTTTGCCCAGCTCCTGTGTTTTGCTGCCTTACATTCCGTTTTATCGGCTAACGCGGCACCAGGAGAACTACTGCAATTGTGCCCCGGTTCGGCCGGGCGAGCACCTCAGTAGAGAAAGCCGAAAACTGACTGTCATCATATAGCGAGAGACTGGTCAACCACTTGATGACTCATCGGAATGTTTAAATTCCTCCGCATTAACGAAGGACCGTTTTTCGGTCAGGCACATACGCACCCCGAATTCGGGAGAGTGCGGTGCCCGCAGGGGCTATATAGTAGCCCCACCTTCGAACTCCTATGGCTAAGTGAAAGTGATAAAGCATTATAGTCCGGTTGCCTAGTTTGCTACGCTACCACCTCCTTAACAGGACCAAGACGTTGGATTAAGTGTGCAAGAGCGCCTTCTTTGCAAACACCCCTGCACAATGTGCATGGGGGCTGAAGCCAAGGACTGCCATCTTTCAGGTTATATATACATATACATATACGGCCGCACAGGGAGTAGTCTACTACGTGAACACACAAGTATAAAAGCTGTTATATCATATTGAAACATTGTTTTCACAAATGATACATGTCATTTAAACATAATATCCTTCGAGCACTGCGTCTCTATTAAACGAGCGCCCTGCAGGACTTCCTCAAAGTAGTGCTCGGCAGGTACTCGGCTTTTGTCCGAATCTTGGGATGCAACGTCGGTGGCCTTCATATCTGCCCAGTATGTCATGACACGGGCCAGAGCCATCCGCGCTCCCTCAATACACGCCGACCGCCTCATTGCGTCGATACACGGTACCGCACCAAGGAACTGCTGCACTAAAACAAAATAACTCTTCAGCTGGCCACAAATGAGTCACGACATGCTTCATGGCAAGTCCGGGTAGTTGATTCAGCTCGGCCCATTCGGCCAACCGATCAGTCAACGGAAGAAGACGCTCCGGACTATGGAATTGCGACCAATATAGCTCTTCCTTTCCGTGCCCCTTCTGGCCTCGGAAGTGCTCAATCGCGTCCGCAGCGCTCGCCGCTAAGTCCAGATAAGCATCCTCCAAACTCCACAGCTTGTCCAATTGAGCATACTTTGGATCCGTATATTTCCTCCGCAGCAGAAACGGTTTTCCAGCCGCAATTTCACTGGCCTGACTCAGCTCCTCCTTGGCAGCTCTCAAAGCCGAATGGGCATTCTTGGATTCGGCGGCGGCCTTTTTCAGGCCCTCTCGCTCCGCTTGACGTTCTTTTTCAAGAACCTCGCAGCGATCGGCAGCATTCTTCAACCTTTTGGCCATATCGGCCATTTCCTCTTTGCTTCATCAGTGAGCAGCCCGTTCGGCTTTTAGCTCTTCGGCCTCCCTTAAAGCGGCCACATTAGTATTTCTGGCTTGCTCTTTCGCTCGGGCGAGTTCCGCCCGCAGCTCCTCCACAGCAGCGGCACCATCTGCATTAAGCATACAAATAGTTAGACATGGGCGTCAAGCTCCCTTACCAGCTGTCCGCGTAAAAGTCGCATACCTTGCGACTCGTCAAACCGTTTATTGACCAGCGCGATGTCCGCATCCGCGTCGTCAAGCTGCCGCTTTAGTTCGGCATATTCATCAGTCCGGCTGGCCAGCGGACGCCCCGCCACCTGTTAGAAGCGGCGGTATGTTATAACTGATATTTTGATCCTCGGCACACTGTCAATTTTGACAACATACCGAGTCACACGGGCTACCATCTATAAAGGGCGCATTCTATATGCATAACTGTCAGAAGGTACATCATTTTTGCGTACCTCAAACCCCGTGAGTAAGCTTCTGACGGCTTCATGCAATCCGCTCTCCGCGGATGCAATCCTTTCAATCACCGTACCCATTAGAGCACGGTGATCTTACGAGATAACAGCTCGCCCGAGCGAGCCTTGACTCCTCCGAACGCACACCACTTGGCGCCGGACCTTCCGGCCTCGCCGGACTTGGGGGAACCCTCCGCGACGACACCTCAAGGTCATCCGCCTTGCATGAGGGTGCGACAGGTGGAGGCGTCTCGCTCTCCATCATCTCCGGAAGAATATCCCCCGAAGACGAGCTCTGCTGAGAAGGGCTGAGGTCCGAACTACAAGGTACAATTTCGGTTATCTTCATAAATAAATGCAGGGATGTTCCTTATTTACAAAACCCCTTCTTTTTACTTACGACTCGCTGGAGGGCTGATCCTCTTGGGGAAATAGTGCGGCTGGGTTACTTCCCAGCGCCGGACTCTCTGACGAAGATTCCTTTCCCCTCTTTGAGGCCTTTTCCTCTGGATCTTCCGAAGCAGTCCTCTTTTCTCCTCGAAAGATGGGACTTTTAATCCCTCCTTCCTGGATAGCCTCCTTCGTAGAGGCAGTTGCTTCCCCGCTCCGCCCTCCGCCTTCTTCAAAAGGCGCGGCCTTCAACATCCTGGCCAACATGGGATCCTGCGTGGTCTCTGGGAGGGGAGCCGGACACCTTATTAACTTTACCTAGGCTATCCACTCCTGTTCAAGGAACGGCTCCTTTAAAGGGCATATATATATGATAAATGAATGAACAACTTGTCCGGTTATAGGACTACTTACTTGAGTATCTGGGCGATTGCAGCTTAGTCCTGCGTCCTCAATCAGGTCCGGACACTTCTCTTGTGATCCGAAGAACAATTTATACATCTCCACGGGCGTTGTGCCATAAAATTTTGGAGAGTTCGTGGTCCTTCCGGATTAAATTCCCACAGGCGGAGGGGGTGACGTTTGCAAGGCAGAAGGCGCCGGACCAACATAACCTGCGCCACCGCAACCAGATTGATCTCCCTCTCTTGGAGGTCTCGAATACGGCCCTGCAGCAAAGGAACGTCCTTGGACGGCCCCCAGTCAAGCCCCTTGTTGACCCATGACGCCAGCCACAGTGGTGGACCTGAGCGGAAGGCGGGGAGCGCCGCCCATTTGGTGCCCCGGGGAGCGGAGATATAAAACCACTCCCGTTGCCACAAACCAAGCTCCTCTTGAAAAGAGCCCTCGGGCCATGGAGCATCAGCACATTTGCTTATGACTGCCCCTCCGCACTCCGCTTGTTGCTCCCCGATCATCTTTGGCTCCACCCTGAAGGTCTTGAGCCACAATCCAGTGGGGGTAATATGGAGGAAGGCCTCACTCGACATTGAATGACGAGATATGGAGGATGGACTCGATTCAAGTCATGGAAATGCAGCCCATAATAAAACATGAGCCCCCGCACAAAGGGATCCGTCGGGAAGCCTAAACCCCGAAGGAAGTGAGACATGAACACCACGTTCTCGCCGGGCTCGAGAGTGGGAATGACCTGCCCTGGAGCAGGCAGCCTGTGCGAGATCTCGCCAGTCAGATACCTGGCGTCTCACAGCTTTAGCACATCTTCTTCTATGACGGAGGAGGACATCCATCGGCCGTGCTGGTCGGAGCCGGACATCGTCAAAGGTCCGAAGCGCCTAAATCTGAAGATTTGGGTGTTAGAACTCGAAGCGCGAGGCGAACTCGATGGAGGGTGTAAAAAGGAGAGTGCCTTGGTCTCATTATAAAGAGGTTGAATACCAAGAGCCCACCCCGTGGTCGATTAGGACTCGCCTTTGATGGAGGAGGCGTCTTGAAGCGAGACGCAGTTAGGTTACCCACGTCCGTATTGATGAGAATCCCGAAATAAGGGGCACGATCTATGCTTTGATAAGGCGTGCCAAGGAAACCGCCTCACTAAACGCGCTAAGGTGGAGCGGTAAAAGCGATTCATATAAAGGCCTGGCCGGGTGTGATGTCACGCCGCAGAATACGTCAGCCAGATCTGTGCAAAAATTATTCTCTCTACGTGTTATGTGGAACTTGTTTTGCAGAGCCGGACACTATCCTGGTGTTCAAAACCTTCTATGAAGTATTCGGAGGAGGAACCCGCCTTTCAATGCCGAAGACAATATGCGCGTCGGACTCATCGTCATTGAAGCCTGGTTCAGGGGCTACTGAGGGAGTCCTGGACTAGAGGCTGTCCGGATAGCCAAACTATCATCACGGCCGGACTCAAAGACTATGAAGATACAAGATTGAAGACTTCGTCCCGTGTCCGTATGGGACTTTCCTTGGCGTGGAAGGCAAGCTTGGCGATACGGATATGTAGATCTCCTACCATTGTAACCGACTCTGTGTAACCCTAACCTATCCGGTGTCTATATAAACCGGAGGGTTTTAGTCCGTGGGGACGAACAACAATCATACCATAGGCTAGCTTCTAGATTTAGCCTCCTTGAGCTCGTGGTAGATCTACCCTTGTACTACCCATATCATCAATATTAATCAAGCGAGGTAGGGTATTACCTCCATCGAGAGGGCCCGAACCTGGGTAAAAACATCGTGTCCCTTGTCTCCTGTTATCATCCGCCTAGACGCACAGTTCGGGACCCCCTACCCGAGATCCGCCGGTTTTGACACCGACAGTGTGGCTTGCCGGCTTCGCGCCGCTGTGGAACATGCAGGGACCATCTAGAGTCTGCTCGTAAGAGAAGGTCGGCAACCAGTTGGACTTGCCGCCTTTCTGTCGCTTGGCCGGAGGCTGCCCCTCTGGCTGTTGGTCTTCCACTGTCACCACCTGCCGGCTGTTGGAAGCCGGCTGCGGGGCCTTGCGCTTGTGATCATTCTGCTGCTGTCGCCGACTAGTGTCGCCAGCCGGGGTTCTGGAAGCCTGGGGAGCCACCTTGCCAGTCGCACTGACTTCAATCTCCGTATTCATGGAGGAGTCTGCTGTGGCGTACTTGTCTGCTATGATCAGCAGCTCGTCGAGGGTTTCCGGCTCGTCGCAAAGGAGCTTGTGCTTGAGGAGGGTGCCTTCTCTGCACCCGGCGGTGAAGTACTCGATAGCCTGCACCTCGTGCACTCCCTCGAAGGAGTTCCGGAGCTCGGCCCATCGCGTGAGGTAGTCGCGAGTGGACTCGTTGGGGCCTTGCACGCACAAGTAAAGTTGGCGAGGCTTGGGAGGTTGCTTGTATGTGCTCGTGAAGTTGCGGATGAAGGCCTCGGTGAAGTCGACCCAGTTGTTGATCTTTGCGGGGCTTCAAGCTGTTCAACCATGTCCGGGCCGTGCCCTGGAGCATGAGGGGTACATACTTTATGGCAACGCGCTTGTTGCCGTTCCCTATGCTGACTGTCGTGGAGTAGTCAACTAGCCAGTCTTCCGGCATCACAGAGCCGGTGTATTTGGGTGTATCTCGGGGGAGTGTGAACCCTCTGGGGAAGGGCTCGTCTCGGATGCGGGGTCCGAAACACGGCGGGCCCAACTCGTCTTCTTCTTCCAGCGCCAGGGATCGGTGGAGTCGGTCGATCCGGTGGCGGGCGTCGTTTTCTTCGACTCCCTCTCGGCGGCCAAGGCTGTTGCCGAGAGTCGGATGCTCGACGGGTGGCGGGGAGACTCGCCTTTCTATGCAGGGAGGAGGGGGCAGATAGTCGTCCCGCCGCTCCACCGCTCTTGGGTGGCCGTCTTCGTCGCGCTCGATGGAGATGTGAGTCCGACTGTGGCTGACAACCAGATCCTTGTTTTTTCTTCCACGGACACCGCCAGTCGGCGTCCAAGACGTCGCGGCTTGATCTCGGCGGGAAAGCAAGCCGCTGTGTTGTCGTTGCGGCGCCTCCGTGCGGCAGCCGGCTTCGTCTTGCGCGGCAGCCGCGTCGAGGAGCTGCTGGACTCGCTCCGTCATTAGGTGGCGCTCCTCGCCCTTGAAGTTATCCAGTTCGTCCGCCGCCGCCTGGGCGGCGCAGATGTTCTCCACGGGCGTGGCGTACACATGGCGATTTGCCCCGAACAGGTTGGCGATGGCTACGCCGTGCTGCTGGACCACGCCTAGGCGCCTAGGCCCAGTTGGAGCCGGCGAGCCGCCCACGGTGCGATCCATCTCACGCTGGTAGGCTTCTGACTAGCGTCTCATGCTCGCCAGCTTCTTTGCGCCTACGAGGAGCTGAAGGCGGTGTGCCTCCAGCGTCCCAGCGTCAGCGTCTTCCGGAATAGGCTCGGTCAGGTCTTGCAGAACCGTGTCGTGAGGGTCATGAGCTCCCTCACCGGAAGGCTCGCTATGACCAATGACGAGTACTTCCGTAACGGTGCTTCCGCCGCTCTCTGGGCGAGGGAGCGGCTCATCGTAGACCAAAACGTTGGTGGGGAACGCGTCGAGCGACGCGGTGTCGGAGTCGACCAGCATCGGGTCGGTGGAGCCTACGGACTCCAAGTCGATGACAGGCTCGCCGGCGACGTGGAGTTGCTCGAGGAGGCCCGCGAGGAGGCTCTCGGGGCCGCCCGTGCCTGCGTCGGATGCAGGCTCATCGGAGAGGCGAACCTCGCCGACAAGTTCGGCGATGCAGCTCGTCGGCGTAGACTCCGTCTGGCGTGCCGGGCTAGCTGCGCTCGCCAGGGAGGAAAAGGGTTCCCGTCCAGAGCAGGTCTCCAGACGGTGGTGCACCTAGCCCCACGGTGGGCGCCAAATGTCGGGGGTTGGGTGCGACATATGCCAAAGGATGGCTTATCATTGAGGGGGCGAGTAGAATGTCGCCGGTGCCTGGAAACAGGATGAGGCGAAGGCATGCATGCCGGCGAATCTTACCCAGCTTCAGGGCTCTCCGTAGAGATAACACCCCTACTGTTGCTCTGCGGGGTCTCCGCATGATCACTATGGCAAAGTGTGTACAAGGTTGCTCCTTAGCTGTTCGGCGTGAGGAAGGAGAAAGGCACGGCTAGGTCTCCTCTTCCCTCTATGCGTGTCTAAAACTATTAGTGTCCAACCTCTTGCATGGGTGCCACAGGGGGTTATATAGGCCTACCCCCCGGGGGTACAATGGTAATCCGGATGGGCCCAGGTCCCAGCCGTCAGTCTCTCAGGTCGTCGCCTTCTCAGCCGACTTCTGGGGCCCGCCGACTAGTGGGCCCCGCTGACGGCCCAGCATGCGGCCGACAGCCCTTGTCCGCCGCGGGCGGGTCTTGCCGGCTGCGGATCACTGTAGCCGTGATTCTAATGACGCGAGCTTGGTCATGGGGTCATGGCAACAGCAGTGCGCTACTGACAGGCGATCCTTGTTGCCATTCCTGTCTTATGCGGTTAATGGCGCGCGGAGCCCGTGGGAGTGGCCGGCCGACTCTGGGAGGCCGACTCCCAGCGGGTCCGTCTAGGGGCGCTCTTGCCGTCTTCTGCACTCCTGCCGATAGGCGGGTCCAGCCCGTCTTCGGGTCGTACAGACATGCCGTCGTGGGCACAGGGATCTGCCCACGGGGCTGATGTCAGGGCCGGCGTGGCAACAGTGCCGCGCCGGACGGAGATCTCCGTCAGTACGGCGCTCTGTGGCCACGCCTGTCCTTTGTGAACGGGGCAGGGATGGGCTGCGAGGCGGCCTCATCCCATCCCGTCCGTAGTCGCATAGGCAGGAGGTGGTTGGAGTCGCGGGCCGACTCCCCATAGTCGGCTTCTCCGGAAGTCGCTGGCTAGGAGTCGGCTTATCTTGAGGCCGTCTCTGGGACTCGGCTGGGAGGGGCAGTCGGCGGCTCTGCCGCCGACTCTCAGAAGGCGGCTCTTCGTCTTGGGGTCTTTGAGCGGCACAGTCTGCCCCGATGTTTTGAAAGGTCCTGGGGCTTGGGTTTGCCTACCCGTGGCCCATTACTCCGACACAACGACCTCGAAGCTCGTATCACCGTAGCATAGAAGATGAAGGAGGACATCATATTCTCCTGTATGTAAGAATATCATATGCTACCACACCTTAGATTCTTTGGTGATACAAGCTCTTCGGAGGCGTTGGATTTGTGACCCAACACCTCCTCGATGGTTCGGCCACTGCTTACAAGCACAAAGACTGCTCAGATGCTATTGGATCTCAGATCAAACGACCTCCAAGCTTGTATCACCGTAGCATCCAAGCCGCGATATCACCTTATGTTTTATCGCACGGGAGAGTTTGAGGTGCTCCCGCACCGTAGATTCTATGGTGATACGAGTTCACTGAGATCTAATGGCCCACAGTAGGAGGTTTGAATGTTTTTGCAATACACGGCTGATAGAGTTTGGGAAATGCGCAGAAAGTACAAGTACTATGCATGTGCCATCTGATCACTGATCATACGACCTAGATGCTCATATCACTGTAGCGGGTAATTAAGCTACGGGGAGCACCTAATATGAGCACCGGGGAGCCGTTGGATCGAAGATGCAGCGGCACACACGAGGCCTGAATGTTTTATCCGCAAAAAAAAACCTTTGGAGAGTTTGAAAATTGCGCATAATCACAAAGACTACTCCCAAGCCATTGGATCTCACTTCCAACAGTGTAAAAACTCGTATCACCATAGTATCTAAGCTGCGGGCTGGATGTGATATTCTATGCCGCTATTATTCTTGTTCGTAAACTTGCAAAATACGTGTAACTCGTGCCGTTACTTGTCTAACCGCACAAAGTGTTTGTTCAAAAAAACCATCCTACACTGAAATATCGGAACAACACACGGGGGTCCCACTTGTCATTAATCAAATTTGGACCTAAAATTAACAAATCTGAAAGACGAGATTCAAACTGGCAACCTAGACTACAAAGCGTAAGTTGATAGCCTGAAAAAACAAACGGTTGTTGGATTTGTCCCATAACTTGATTTTATACAGTACTTGCGTTGAGTAGAGTAGAGGGAGGGCCTCGTCAACACGTGCATGACCATTGTCTCACTTACTGGTGGGTCCCAGGCCTGCGATCTCAATCTCTCTTCTCTCCATCGTCTAAACAATTTGCACGGGCACACACGAAGAGCGGCGCTACCTTGCCGTGGTGTTATTACAACTAAAAAAAAGCTTGGAAAATAGAAGAATCGCCTAGAACAAGAGACCTTGTGGCTGGTCAAGACGGAACCAACCGTGCCACGTTTGCATGATGAAGCTGTGTGGCTAGTGGGGTGTTTTCGACCGACTGGCTGGGTCCCGAGGTCGAACCATAGGTACTACGTCTGATACATTATATTTTTACACGCACATTCTTCCTCCGTGCCGAGACGTGGCACACCCTACCACGCGGTTTCGTGGTCCTCCCGGGTGGTGCACGCATATATTCTTCCTGACGTGGGACGCCCTACCGCGCGTTTTCTGGGTCCTCGTCCGTCGTAGCGCCGAAGCAAGTAAATGAGTCGTCAAATCACGAAAGACCACCTTTCCCGCCGAGTACATCAGTGAAGCACGGTGGCTAGCTAGTTTGTCTAGTTCGACCGATTAGCTAGGCCGCCGTCACATTTGTTTTTTCACCCCTTTTTTTATCTACTTGCCAGCAGGTAAATTTAAATATCCACCACGACGTTGATCTGGTGTTTGGGTGTGGCAGGATTTTTAATTTTTTGATTAACGGGAGCAGGCGTGGCAGGATTTTTAATTTTTTGATTGACGGGAGCAGGCGCGGCAGCAATTAGTCACGATGACTCCGCCAGTAAAACCCTTTGCTCACGATGTGAGAAGTCATCGGCGGTGTTTTACCATGGTGAAATCAAAAGATTCCCGCTCCTCGGCTGGCACTCTCGCCTTCCCGTGGGTGCATTGCCTTTCAGCCGTTTCGCCCCTTTGCTTCCTCTCCCCATTGCTTCTACCTGGTGCCATGGCAGCGCAGCGGATCACAGAGTCCGAGGTGAGGTGCCTGACACAGGAGCTCCTTGCCAAGGATGCGGAGCTCAGGGCCAAGGACATGGAGCTCCGTGAGCTCAAGGAGGAGAGGAGTGCCATGCTCCCCCGTTATGTGTGGGAGTTCACGGAGCTTCAAAAGCGGCAGGTGTCCACCACAAAGATGCTCGAGGCGTCGGCGGCGTTGCTGCAGAAAGCAGGAGATATGATAGGCCGTCAGGGGAGCCGGCTGGAGCTCGAGCGGGCCGATCGTGATGAGGTCCAGGATCGCCTCAGCCAGTTGGTGAACCAAGTTGCCACGCACGTGTTGCGGCTGCGATATGCCTACCGTCGTGCGGTAGCGGCGATGCGACGTCGGGCTAAACCCGTTCGACCACCCGGTCAACTTCAACGAGCAGCGGCTTCCTGACCTGGTCTCCTTCTTCACCTATATCTCCGAGGAGCTGAGCCGTCTCCGCATGATGGTGGGGGCTGAGCTGGAGAAGGAGGGGTTGCGGGCTGCCGTCGCCATTGCCGGGCGAATCCTTTCAGGGCTCCGTCACCGGAATCCATTCGTGGCATTGGACGCCATCTTTGACGAGCTTGCTCCCGTCGACCGGGAGCGGGCTCTGCGGGCGGTTGCACCCTGCATCACCAACGTCGTGCGCCTCGAGAAGCAAAGGGACTTCGGTGGTGTTTAGGCGCCCTCTGCAGGGGCATGTCCATGTCTTGGCGCAACATGACCGTTGGATCAAACTCAGACGGTGCAGATAAGTAACTGTAGCACAAAGCGTGTGGGTGTGTTTGGTTGCATTCTCATCTCAATATAGTTGTTTCGTCTTCATGTATTTTGGTCAACCTACTAGTGTGGACTCATGCACCCTTCATGGTTCATGCACTCTGCCAAACACCCAAAAGTGGGTCGAGAAGGGAACTTTTGCTCCCCATCCGTGCACCCTTCATACACCACCTGTCTAACACTATCGGATGTGCTTCATATTGTTCATGTTTCGTGGAGTCTTGTAGCACCGTACTCTCATATTTGTTGACCTAGTTCTGTTAACATTGATCTCACCGCTCATTCTCGACCGGACGATCGAAAAGGCGGTACTATGTTACATATAGGAGTAGTTGACATGCGCACAACATCATTTGTTATCGTCATATCTTACTACACTAGCAACAAGATTGTGTAGTACTGACGTATGAACCACTGCACATGCCTAGTAGTAGGAGCACCGTGTATGTTCAAGTGGCTGCCGTGTTTCGCACTCCTCCGTCGTAAGAGTGGAAACGCTTGCTGTAATCATTTTTTTCTTCAGAATGAAAAACAGTGGACACGCTCTACCATGCGGATCCTCCTCCATCCATGAACTAAATTACTCACTTTTGCCGACGTGTGGGACAGCCAGCACCTGGGTCCACCAGCCATGCACTAAATTACTCTGTAGTAGAGTGACGGTAGACTACCCCGATCGAACTGCCGCAGTAATGCCCAATGAGCCGTCAAATCACAAAACCCCCTCTTTTCCAGCAGTAAATTGGATGGACAAAGCAACCATCATTTCACTCTTCTCTCTCAGCTTCCTCTCTTGAAGAAAACCCCCACTCGCTTCGCTTCTCACTCATCTCATTCCCCCTTTCACTCTTATCTCTCAGCTTCATCTCTTGGATGGACGCCAGAGCACCGGCCGACGTGATGTCTATGGCTCTGGCTCATGGTATGAAGAATCGCAAGCACCCTGCCGAGACTACCGCAGACAAGCTCAAAGCCATCGCCCTGTCCAAGCCCCCCTCTCCGGGATCTTTCATTAAGCAAGTCCAGGTAATGTCTGTTGTTGACGATCTTTTTCTCGATCTTGATCGTGTTTTTTCATCTAACACGCAGTACTAGTACTGGTAGTACAGTACAACTTTCTGGGTGATCTTGCATGTGATTTTAGTGTGCCAAATGACGGTTCTAAATTCCTCTTTTGACCAAAACATGCGAGAGGTTGACACTGATTTCTTATAGTTTACTTTCAACTACTCCCTCAGCCCCAAAGTTCTTGTCATAGATTTGTCTAGATACGGATGTATCTAATACTAAAATGTGACTTGATACATCCGTATCTAGACAAATCTAAGACAAGAATTTTGGGACGGAGGGAGTAATTTCTGAACATCAATGCTACCTTTTAAGAGGGTATATTTGCCTCAGTAACTTGTGTTATGGATATTGCATGTAATCCCTCTGCACTCATGCCTTTGAAGACATGTTCTTGTGTCTTTCTTCACTCATTTATGTGCGTATATGTAGTCATATATGGAGTATAATATCGAAAATCATCTTATATTTCTGAGCGGAGGTAGTAATAAAATATGGTTTTTGTTTGAATTAGAACCAGGTCCGCGGTGGAGATGAAGATCTCAAACTCATGCCGTGTGAATTTGGAAGACCTGATGTTGAGTTCTCTTGCCGAACTATCCAGCTGTTGTGTCCTTGTCGCCACGTGTCCTGAACTAGTGTTTTCCTGTAGCATTGTTGTCAGGCGTGTTCTCGAGGCTGTGCTTGACCACAACAATTTCCTGGCTATGCCTTCGATTACGAAGGGTGTGGTTCTTGTAAAGCTTACAAACAAATCTGATGTGGCATGTCTTCATCATCATGTTTATGAGTGGAAAGACCACTCTGTTAGGTTCTCCAAGGTTGACAAGATGGTGATGGTGCATGTAGACATCTCACACGAAGTCCATGGCCTAGTCGACTATGCAGGGGTTCATCCCGTAGGTCGGTGGCAAGAAATAGTCTGCAGAGTTTAGTTAGTGCAACTTTGCTTGTCTGTAGTAAGTACTATTGTTCAGTACTTGATTTGTGTTTGTTGACCCTGTATTGTTTATTAGTACTGCCGCTTTTGGTATGTGGTCAATCCTGAGAACGGTCTATGTTAATGTCTGTCCACTCAATTCAGTCTGTACATTTTGAAGTATCCAGATCATATTTTTTGTGAGGACGGTTTATCAATTATGGTTACACTTCAATATCTGTATGCATTGCAGGGTTTATCGCACCCACCAGGATTTCGAGTCCCACGGATGTTCGGTCCATACGATTTGTCACGACCTTTGGACTGTCCTTCTTGTGGGAGTAGGCAGGGCCCCTGCATGCCACGCGTAGTTGGACGATCAATCTTCTGTTTAGTACTTCAACATAGTGATTTCCTGGTAAGGATTCATTCGTGTCACATCAAGTAAATCTTATTGATTTACTATCTAAATCTTATTGATTTAATGTCATGTTTTCTTTCTTTTCCTGCAATTTTACGATGCAGGTTTTGCCATGTGACATTCATCACAGAATAAACCGTTTGGTTTGCTCTACGATGGCTATTTTTGCAGGTTTCACTTATTATTTCATGTCAGCAACGAAGACACTGTCCATCACTTATATTACTGGAAAAAATTGGAACAGTCTATTGTATGAGTACAAGCTGAATCCCCATGATGAACTGTAGTTTGGTTTAACAAAAACACCACAATTAGTCCTTCTCACGTTTAAAAGAAATGAAGAAAAAAACTGGATCACGGTCACGGATCTTAGTCAAGTTAGAAAGCTGATCATAGCAGACCAGACACGATCGCCGCTATCTCGCAAAGATCGAGCACCGGCAGTTGCTATAGCACTGATAGCGGCAGCAACTCAGTCTGATCCAGCTGAGGATTAGGCACCGACCGCGTCAGCGGATCAGTCTGATCTACCGGAGGATCGGGCATCGACACCGGCACCAGATCTACAAGGAGCACCATCTCCGGCAGCAGCAACGGCTTCGGCACCTGCACCAACACTTGCACTTGCATTTGGTCCGGGCCGTGCAGTTGTACCGGTAATAGACTGGGCTGCAGTTCGCACTTCATATACCAAAGTCCTTACAAAAACTGACATGTCCACCTTCTTGGTAAGCATTGGCCGCCCAAGTGCTTCGTTCTTTTTTCTTTCCATGTTGTTTCACATGATTCACTATGTTGATCTAACTGTTTGTGTATGTCTTCTTGTTTGCAAACAGAGAATTCCTAGAGCAATGAGGGAGTCGTTCAACAATCCGGGCGACCGCGGCCAAGTTTCTCTTACCATGCGCAACCTTGGTGTGAATGAACCTGCTCAATATACCGTAAGTACAAAGGATGGTCGCATGATGATTGATGCTAAAGGATGGTCAAGGTTCAAATCTAAATCATATCTTGCGGTAGGGGATGATGTTAAAATCGAACTTTCTCGGCAAGGAGAGCTGGTCCAAATCAACTTTGAAATTCTTGATGAGCAAAGACGCATCGCCAAACTGATCTATACTCCGAGAGATTTTGATGTAATAATCTGGCATGGTGAAACAAGTGTCCTGTGTGTATAAGTAGTACGACAGTATTATTTATCACATGGTATATCGTTGATAGAATTGCAACTCTGATTGCTGGTTAGGAACTATCGTTCGATTTCATTCCAACAGCTGCCATGCTTTATTCAATTTTGTGTATTCGCCTTGCGACAGCATTGAAAACCAGCGCAGTACCGATCGCTTGCAATATGAAAAGCGTTGAGGTAGAACACATGGGCCCCCAAACATGCATGGTCGTCCTGCGGCCCAAAGTCCAGAACCGTGAGCCTATCTGAGTATTATATTCTCAGCTGAACCCCCATAATGCCTGTGCGTTGCAGAGGGAGTATATTTCTCGGCAAGGTGAGCCTATGATATAAAAGATTTGTATATTTCTTTACAGAGGGAGTATCTCTCTGTCAAAAAATATATTTATGTGTAACTAGTTACTCCTGTCTTTCTACTTCCTTTCGCTGATATGTGGGGCAACCGGCAACGGGTTCCATGTGCCATATGCACAAATTAGAGTGCAAGACTTCACGGTAGACACACCCCGGTCGTAGCGCCGCAGTAATGTCCAATGAGCCGTCAAATCACAACCCCCCCTTTCCTGCTTTAGCAGTAAGATGGACGGATGAAGCGGCAATATTTCAATGGACCTGAATCCCCTTCTCCCTCGTCTGCTTGTTCAGAGAAAACCCCCGCTCGGCGATTGCATAGGGTTTTCTCATGGAGAACCAGGTACGAATTCTTCATCCATCCCCGATAAATCCAAGTCCCTTGGTCACAGGTAATCCTAGGATGGCAGCCGCCGCCGTTGATGCATTTTTCTTCATACTGAATCTAGTGTATTTCAGTTGCAGTGCCCAAAGTGCGAGTACCCTAAAGATTTCTGCGCCTTCGGCGAGACGCCATACTTGTTCCTTCTCATCCTACAACAGCATTTTGAAACGCGCACAATATGTTCCTAGAATCCTCTTCTCTATCCGGGAGGGTGGGGTTTTTTTGAACATGCTGTGTTCTCATATTATTTTTCCTGAAGTGTATTATTGGCTCTGCCAGAACACATGTACTCAAGATGCTCGGCCTTGCCATAACTGAATACACTAGTTTAATGGTCACAGTGAAGACAATCCATGGATATTACTTCCGAGTAGGGTTCATGAACCAAGAAGATCGCTGCTTTTTTTATTGCCGAACTTGGATAAACTTTCTCAAGTGTTACGGGCTGAAAGTTGGCGCACGAATGTTGATGGAAATAGCAGAACCTGGACTCATCTTCACTGCGATCTTCCACACGTCGTTCCAATTGTTCATCCATGTTAGTTTTGTATCCGGTTCTTGCTTGTTGCCTCGATTACTTCTTAATCCACCTATTCTGTCTAACTAATCACAATTTAACTTTAGAAGTAGCAATGAATCTCTCACGAAGATGCTACTTCTAACTAATATTTTCTTATAATTGGTGGCACGTGTAGGTTTTTTCGGAGTTAAGCAGGCTGCTCGTTTGTTATTCTGTAGTAACTCAGATGTTACTGATAGCACTGAAGATGACTGGGACGACATCCACATGTTCCTACACTTTATTGATCGTCTTGAGGTCCTTGTGGGGCGTTTCAATGGTGGAAGGCCACGTGGGATATGTGTGCCACTGCTGTACTCGTTGAACAGGTCCAACTGTGTCGAGAAACCTATGGTACGAGCTGTTTTCTGTTATATATGTTGTTCATAAACTATTGCTTATACACAGTTTTCTGATTGTGATCTTCTTGAAACGAGAACTGCCGAGTTCTATTGTTCCTATCTGGATGCACGACCATGTGTGCGTCAGACTTGCGCTTGGTCACAACATGATGTTTATGTCGACCTACTCGATTCCCCTTGGAGGTGAAAAGATACTTATTCGTGGATGGTCTCAAATAATGAAGGCCCGTCTAGCTTGGAGAATAGGACAGAAGATTATGTTCATGCTTTTCCATGGCTCTAAAGCGAATATCCTGTTTATTGACCATGTTGCGAGATGAAGCCGCTTTCAGAAGGTTGTGGATGCGGAGGTGGCGCTGGGCCTTGTCACAGGGCTTGGCGGCCTCACCCTTAGTTAGCTTGAGGCAAAAGTAGCACCTTTATTCGAGGCGTGCTTTATGCAGTTGAACACAATATAAGTACTCATCTTGCTTTCGACTTTGGTTGTTAAGTGCCCTGCTAGTCTCGAGTAAGGTTGTTAAGTACTCCTGCTGCTTTTAGGATCTGTCGTGTTTCTTGATCTGTCTTCCTCCGGCCCTTAAAAAACCAAACCAGCGCGGGCCGCCGCTTCCGCCTCCACGGTGGCTGTGCCTCGGCCACGACGCCGCCTTACTTGTCTCCTAAATCGTTAACGTCGACGTCCTCCGCGTGCTTTGGTGTGCTCGCGCGGCGCCGCCCTCTCGCGTTGTCAACATGGTCAACAAACAACATGAATCGGCATAAGTACATGGATAGGATGACAGTAGGGGCCCACCACGTCAGCGTATGGAAAAATAAAATGCTTCGTCCTAGTGTTTTCCTGACATCTGGGACCCACGACATTGTGAGCGTATATAGTCAATAGACAAGAGAAACGGCACAAGATCGGTGACACCTAGGGCGTAGCTACTCGAGCAATATTTTTTGTTTGGTATTGTTGAGATGGAGCGAGTTTGAACTGGTCAGGCCCGTCTAGCCCAGGCTTATATATTATGTTCACCATGTGACCAGCCCAGCTATTTTTTCTTTGTGAAAATGAGCCCAGTATATTTTTCCGAAGAATACCCAATCCAGGCCTACTTATTTTTCTATGCCCTGATGGGCTGCAACTCTTTCAAGACGCGTGCAAATCTTGAAAGTCATATGAAATGGGTTGTAAATATAAAAACAGATGACAAATTGGAAATTACTTTATAATTTCTGATTTTTTTCACATTTTCAGATTCCTATTTCACTGGGCATTAACTAAATTTAAATATATCTTCAAAGTACTTTAAATCTGGCTCGACATTTCGGTATTAAAAATAGTTTGGAACCCACAGAAATATGCGAAATTGGCCCTGGCCAACCAAAAAAAACGCGCAATAAATTGCATAAGAAGTTGCCATGAGCTATATATAAATTATTAAAAAAGAGGGAGTGGTCTGACTTGTGGGCTGTTTAGTTGACGCGTATGCAAGATTTTTTAGTTATTATATACTACGTCAACAAAGCGATTCTAGCAGACGTAACCGTTGGGCGTCAATCCAACGGCCCTCGTGTTTCTTCAATCTCCGATCTTCTTGCTCCGGCCGCCAAAGTAAGCGGCCTTGGCGGGACCGCCTCCGCCTCTCGTGGGCCGGCTGTGCTTTGCCAGCCTCTGCGCCCCCTACTACTCCCACCGCTGGCCAGGGCATCCCTCTACTCACCCACACCCCCTGTTATTCTGCAGCGACGGCAGCCTCACACCGTAGCCAAACCTGTGAACCCTCGTACTCCTCTCCGCGCGGGCTTCCACTGCCACGTCTTCCCCGGCTCCATGTCGTCCCATTCCTAGGCCTCGCCGTCGTCCACCGGCGTGGTGCTCTGGGCGCGGCATGGTCAATGTGGTCAATGACCGACTTCCATCGGAAGAGTAATGTACGTGGAGAGGCTGACAGCTGGGTCCACGGCACCCGCAAGGAAGTGCCTCCTTATTACGCGGAAAATAATTATTCCTCCACCTGACAACAGGGACCCACCAGAGGGGCCACCAGTATTTCGGGAAAAAAACGATTCCCGATGACTGCTGGGACCCACAGGACGGGCCACCGTATTTCGTGAAAAAACGTTCCCCTCGCTGTCAGCTCGGACCCACCGGAAGTGCCTCCTTATTACGCACAAAAAAATAAATACCCCCTACTAGTTGGGACCAACCATGGTGGGAGGCTGACTTGTGGGCCTACTAAGTTGACTCGGACGGAGGACTTTGTCAACTTTAGTCAATATATGAACGATTCTAGCTAAGTGACTGTACGATGTCCATCAAACGGCCGTAGTGCTTCTTCAACCTCTGGTCTTCTTGCTCCAGCCGCCCAAAGCAGCGCCGGTCGTGCCGCCTGCTCCTGCCGCCCGTGGCCGGCTGTGATGCCGCTGAGGCCTCACCGCCCCCTACTACTCCCATCGCTGGTCAAGCCATCCCTCTACGCACCCACACCCCCTGTTATTCTGCGTCGACGACAGCCTCACACCGCAACCGAACGAGTGAACCCTCATACTCCTCTACGCGTGGGCATCCACTGCCGCGTCTTCCCCGGCTCCGTGTTGTCCCCTTCCTAGGCCTCGGCGCCGTCCACCGCCCTGGTCCTCTCGGCGCGGCATGGTCAACGTGGTCAAGGAATGGCTTCCATCGGACGTGGAATTTGTCGTGGAGAGGGCGGCAATTTGGGTCCACGGCGCGACAAGGACCCACCAGCTAAATCTTCGCACGCAAGGAAGTGCGTCCGGGCAAAAAAAAACAATTCGCCCCCTGACTGCTGGGACCCACCAGCTACATCTTCGTAGGCAAGGAAGTGCCTGACAGTCGGGACCCACCTGGTCGAAGCATACGTAGCGTTGTCATTCTGGTCGCGAAAGTGTACGTACATACTGGTCGATGTAGAGGCACACACGTGTCGTAGTAGAGGCGCGCACGTGTCGATGTAGAGGCGCGCACGTAACATGTACACGTACGTACAACGGCGAGGGTGTAAGAAAGAAAATACGGCCACGTACGTACATACGGGCAGGGTCTCGAACGCCTACTCACGCATACGTACATGGCTGGGTCGGAACAGAGAAACAACGTCGTCGTCGTGTTCATGGGGAGCCAACCGGCTGGGTCAGAATGGAATGTGTGGTCGTGTTCATCGGGATGGCTTGGATGGAACAGGCGATGGAAACGAGTCCTGGCGTACCACACAATGGAGGAAACGGACCTCCTACGTTCGGAACGGGTCTGTTGATCGGGGAGAGGGTGTTGCGTCGCAAAAGCGGAAATGGACCTCCCTACGGTCGAAGCAGGGTCCTATTGATCGGGAGGGTGTGTCATACCGCAAAACGGACGAAACGGACCTCCTACGGTCGAAACGGGGGTCCTGTTGATCGGGAGGGGTGTGGCATACCGCAAAACGGACGAAACAGACTTGCATTGGAGCTATACGGTCGAAACGGCGGTCCTCTTCATCGGGAGGGGTGTGGCGTACAGCAAAACGGGACTCCACGGGATACTGTTCATCTCCACCGTCGACCTCATCCAGCCCCCACGGGCTACCGTCGACCTCCTCCAGCCTCCATCGGCTCCTGTTCATCCAGCCTCCACCGCGCGCTACTCCACCGACTATTGTTCAACCACCCCTCCACCGTCTACTGTTCATCCAGCCCTCCACACCACGGGGTCCTGTTCAACCACCCCTCCAGGGCCACCCCTCCACCGTCTACTGTTCATCCAGCCCTCCGCACCACAGGGTCCTATTCAACCACCCCTCCACGGCCACCCCTCCATCGTCTATTGTTCATCCAGCCCTCCACACCACGGGGTCCTATTCATCCAGAGGCAACACCACCGCTCACTGTTCATCCAACACCCACCCCCCTCGCAACGCTCACTGTTCATCCAATCGATTGGCTTCAGTTAGCAGCAGTAGCAAAGGAATCGCTCCATCGGGTTCAGTTAACAGCCATCGATCGATCGCTCGGGTTCGATGTAGCGTAACCTGCGGTCTGTCGCTCGGGTTCAGTTAGAGCCCAACGCCTCGCTCGGGTTCAGTTAGAGCCAACGCCTCGCACATGTACGAGAGAAACGCGCATCGCTCGGCCCCGACCTCTCACCGTAATCGGCAACTCCCCGATATTTTCCTCCCCCTCGCTTCTACCATGGATTTTCCGTCATGGACGGCCCAAAGAATGTCATGCAGCTGCATCTCCGGCCCGCCCAGGATGAAAAGCCCATTTTCTGTCATGATTTTTTGTCATAGAAGTAGGAGCCCACCACATCTATGATGATACCGGGTTCTGTCACAATTATCGTCATAGAAGTGTCATATGTATGACAGAAATTTTTTTCGTTCGGCCCAAAATGTCACGGATGTGTCTTTTTTTGTAGTGAAACCTTATTTTTATCTCTAGGCTGCTGTGCTCCCCTTTTTCCTATACCTAGGGATTATTTCCTGGGTCCGGATTTGGTTGTAGCCGCGGCGGCAAGGAGGTGGAACGAGGAGCCTAAAGCCCACTTCATCCCTGCCTCCGCCGAGAGCGCGAGAATGGTCGAGTGGAGTGGGGGGACAGCAAGGCCTGTTGCCGGGCAAAAAACATTTATCTTAAATGATAACAAGGATTCGCTCCTTGTCGCGGGGTCTACCCACGAACAAAAAACCCGGCAAGCATCTCTTTTTCATTAAAAACATCCCATACAGGTACAGTTCATACGGAATGAAAAACATGAGCAAGGGGATTACAAGTTCTAAATTTAACAAAGGCCCGCAGGCTTACAGACTAAAAAAAGAGATAATGTGCCTATGATACCTTTCTTGTCCCTCTCCTCAGGAGGCAGGTCAAGGAGGCGAGAGGGCAAAAGGGGCGCCTAGGCGAGCTACGAGCAGCAGAAAGCACCAAGAGAACACCTCGGTGGCCGCCCACGGGTGGGCCGGTGATGACGGTGCCGGGAAAGGAGCTGGAAGACGAGGCGGCAGGACCGGCAATACGCGATGAAGGCATCGGTACCCGCATACTCCGAGCTGACGGCCTTGCCGCCCGCCCTCTTCCTCTTCCGCAGCCTCCCGACGCCAGCTGCCCAAGGAGACGGCCGCGAGAAGTTCAAGGAGCTGGCCCCACCCCCGGCAAACCTCTGTCGAGGGAGCGGCCAGGTGCAGATGCTGCTGCTGCCGCACCCGCCCTGGCACAAGGTGTTCGACGCCTAGTCGGACTCGACCCCGTCATCTGCCCCGCTGTCTTCCTCATCACTTTCACTCGAGGAAGAGCTTCCATCGTCGGAATCTCCATCGGAGGAGCTCTCCACCCAGCACTTCAGGCGAGTTCCAAACTTTCCGAAGACCTTGACGGAGAGCATGCCGTCCTCCATTAATTTGAAGTAGAGGACAAGCCCCGCCGTCAAGCTATGGATGCGAGGAACTTCTTCCATCCGCGGCGGAGGTATATAACCCGAGGAGCCGGGAAGTCGACGTCGACCCGCATGCCCCCATTCCTGCAGCCCCTCATGTGCAACCTGAGGAGCCGGGTGAGAGGAAGAAGCAGAAGCAGGAGGAGGTAGAAGATGGAAGAATGCGGGATGCCGTCCCCCCTTCCCTCTCCTTATAAAGGAGTGGGGTTGGGGCTCAGCCGCCCCACTTGACCAATCCAGATACCGGAGGTGCAGGGAATCAGGACCGACCCGCTGCTCCAACCAGCGACGGCCCGGTTTCCCGCCTCCACCGCTTGCCACCCCAGGCGCATGAAGGATGCGTGGCGGAAGTGCAGAACTGAGGGGACGGGTGAAGCAACCTCTCCCCACCCCGTGATCGTGGGGAGTGGACGCCCTGAAGACCGCGCCCCGTCCCAGCTCAGTAAATGAGCCGCGCCTCCACGCCTCCCTCTTTTTACGGGGAAGGCGCGAGCCGCCTCTTTACTGCGATGTGACGCATGCGTGTGGGAACCGCCCCACGCATGCAGCCCACGTCACGCACTCCCCTCCAAGCCGCGCCGCGCGCACGGGTCATCGGAAGCGAAGCGCGCGAAGAGTTTTACCACGGTAAAAACCGCCCCGCCTGCCCGCGCACCGTTTTGGCTCTGGCCCAACAACGTGTCGCGCTTATGTGTGGCCCAGGCCCGGGGGCTCCTGTCGGTGTACAAAAAGAGGGGTGCGTTTTTTGTACCCCTTTACCTGTGCACGGGCAGTCGGAGCCGCGCCCGCGGCCACACCAAGCAGAACAGGGGAGATGAGCCAAGGTAAGACCAAAGACAAAGATAATAGGTGCAACGCCAAGGCCAAGACCACAAAGAGGAGAGGGACGAAGAAGGTTCCCCCGGCAAGACCCTTGCCGGGGCAGCTCGCCCCACACAAACAGAGCGAGCCACCCTTGAGCCCACGGTCCTCAACGCCATCATCCACATGGGGCCAGGGCTCGGGAAGGGACCTCTATGGTGGTATGCATATCTTTGTGAAGACATATTCAAGATCAGATGATGATTAGAAGACGACAATCCTCGGCAATATCCTTGACGAGGAAGGCCACCAGACCCCCGGCAAGGTCCTTGCTGGGGACGACAAGGCGCCGCGGCAAGACCCTTGCGGGGCCACCCGGCAAGGCCCTCGTCAAGGACACTAGCGGGGACACGGCTAGGCCCGCGCCAACCAAGCTTCCAGCGCCGTTCACATGCAGCTGCTAGCCCAACCGGCTGGGCGGGCACCTGCGTGGCAACATGCAGCTCCCAGGCCAACTCATCGAGCGCCTGCGTGGCGGCATGCAGATCTTCGTGAAGGCTCCACCACCGTGCCACCTCAGCGGCCTGCCTGCCTACATGGCACCGCACGCATCGCTGGCCAGGGCGCATGTCGAAGCAAGGAGGAGCGGCGACGGACGGGATAGGCCCCACCCCCGTCCCCAATAAAGCTGGGGGACACCTAAGCTATGCATTAAATGCGTTTTGTCCTATAATACGAGCGATGAGCTCAGGGCACTGTACGCCTTTCCACCTCCTGTGTGCCACTGTGGCAGCCCCTTTCGACTATAAAATGAGGCCCATGGCACACTGGAGAAGGATTTGGATCTTTCGAACCACACCCTGAATGCAGCTAGTTCGAGAGCTCAAAAACTCTCTGAAATACACCCACCAAAGCAGCACTAGGGTTTTACGCATCCTCGCGGCCCGAACCTGGGTAAACGATCCTTGTGCTGTCTACTGATCCTGCTCTTCTTGCAACCCTACGCCCCGGCAACCGTAGTAGGGATTCTTGTGATCCCATAGGTGTCGTTCCACACCGATAGAAGGGGCACTTGAACCGTTTGTGATAGAACATTATTGCAGACGGTAATTGTTGGCAAATGTGTGCGATGGAGTCTTGCATTGCAGACAGGTTACGAAGAAAACTCGTGTGCGATGGGGCACAAATCACTGATAGTTCGTATGTTCGCCCGTGTGCCTTACATACTATTTCCCAAACGGTTCATTCCGACAGACCGTATGGTTTCAATGCGTCATTACAAACATTTAATCACCGATACCACACATGCGAAAGAATTTAGTGTGTCTTGCATCGCACACGATTACATTTTGGAAGGCCTCTGGATCACTGCTCCATATCCCCGACAGTTTCTGAGTCGTGTGGGAAGGACACGCTATCGCACACACTCACTTGGTGACGGTCCCAAATGCCGTCACGGAAAGGGCTTAAAAACCATTTGTATATCACCGATGCGCACCAGTGGGATCCAAATTAGTCTCTTACGAAGTAGCGCATAAACTAGGGTTTAAGCTTCTGTCACTCTAGCAACCCATCGTCTTATAACTACTCCACAATGCATTCCCTTAGGCCCAAAGATGGTGAAGTGCCATGTAGTCGATGTTCACATGACACCATTAAGGGAATCACAACATATATGTCATCAAAATATCGAACACATATCAAGTTCACATGATTATTTGCAACATGACTTCTCCCGTGACCTCAAGAACAAAAGTAACTACTCACAAATGATATTAATGATAAAGATCAGAGGGGTATTAAATAGCATAATGGATCTGAATGTATAATCTTCCACCAAATAAACCATATAGTAATCAACTACAAGATGTAATCAACACTACATGTCATGGGAAAACCACGGCCACCTATGGGACCATGAGCCCCTTTCTGGTCCGGCGGGGGGATAGGCACATTGCACAAAGAGCATAGAAGTGTAGCTCAGCGCAGCTGAGATCACACGGACAATTTTACCTAGGTTCGGGCCGCCGTGAGGTGTAAGACCCTACACCTTCTTTGGTGGATTGGTGGTGGAATGCGGTGGAAAAATGCAGCACTCTCGCCCGGCAGGGTTGCCTTGGAACAAGAATGGTGACATGTGTATGAGTGTACAAAGGTCTGAATCTTGTTTATGGTTGCCATGGGCCTCCTTTTATAGATTAAAGGGTCATCACAGTGGCAAATCACTCATTGCACTGATTAGATAGCAAACAGTGCTATCATACCTAACTCCGTAGGCTGATAGAGTGCATTAAATGCACTGCTTAGTGTCACACTGCAGGGCGTCCGACAAGCTTTGTCGGGCTGTTCTGCCAGCTTCGCACCTTCTTGCTTGACACGTCGCAGGACGGGTGTCATATGGAGGTGTTTCCTGTATAAAGTGGCCTCCATGTGGCTCAAAGCAGCCACTTAGTCACTTTGGGGCTTGACACCGCACTGATTGATGACTTGCACTGCTTTGTGAGGTGGAGTGGTGGCGTGGCTCACCTCCGCAAGCCCCAGTAGGCTTGCCGGGACGGTTTGGAGATTTGCTTCCAGGGCAAAAACCAACCTTGCCGGACTCACTTGCCTGGCAAGCGAGGCTCTTTCCTTATCAATATTTTGCCCCTCGGAATCATCTTGGCTTTCCTGTTCTGCTTCGACCAGCCCCTGATTCCTCAAAGAGCTGATCCCTTCGTGCTTGCTCTGAGGTTGGTGCTGTAATCTTGTCTCTTGAGCCTGTGCATAGTCTAGGAAACACACCCAGGGTTTGTTGTACCAACACTACTAGTAAGCCACATGTACCAATATGAGGTTTCGGTACAAAGATTGAACACAAGAGTGAAATTGGGTTTGAGAGGAGATGGTGGTGTTGAAGATGTTGATGAAGATTGGACTCCCAAAGATGAGAGGGTTGTTGGTGATGACGATGGCTTCGATTTCCCCCTCTAGGAGGGAAGTTTCTCCGGCAGAATCGCTCCGTCGGAGGGCAAAAGTGCTCCTGCCCAAGTTCCGCCTCGAGATGGTGATGCTCCGTCTCAAAAGTCCTCTCCTTATTTTTTCTATGTAAAAAGACCTTAATTACCAAAAGAAGGGCACCGGAGGTGGGCTGGGCTGGCCACAACCCACCATGGCGCGCCTGGGGGGCCCGGCGTTCCCTGGTGTCTTGTGGTCACCAGGTGGCCCCACTCCCGTAGTTATTTGCTCCGATATTTTATATTTTCCAAAGTAAATCTCTATAAATTTTCCGCTCATTTGGATATGTGTAGAATAGGTATATTTTGATTCTGTCATAAAATTGTCATGGATGTACATGCATGACAGAAAACGTGACCTACAGTGACAAACACGTATCATCACAGAAGTGGTTTTTTTTGTAGTGATTGGTGACACGGGGATTTTTTGCGTGGTTCTGATAGGTGGTGCTATCATACGTCTATGTTGATAGAGACTTCAACCCATGAAGGGTAATGGCTGCACGAGTCCACGGAGGGCTCCACCCATGGAGGTTCCAAAAATAAGCAACCTTGTCTATCCCACCATGGCCATCGTCAACGAAGGACTTGCCTCACTCGAGTAGGTCTTCACAAAGTAGGCGATTTCCTTGCCCTTACAAACTACTTTATTCAACTCCACATCTGTTGATGAAGGCTCCCAAGCGACACCTAGGAGACACCACTCTCCAAAAGGTAAGAGACGGTGTGTTTATGATGAACTCCTTGCTCTTGTGCTTCAAATGATAGTCTCCCTAACACTCAACTCTTTCTCACAGATTTGGATATGGTGGAAAGAAGATTTGAGTGGAAAGAAACTTGGGGAAGGCTAGAGATCAAGATTCTTGTGGTATGATTGGAATGTCTTGATCTCAACACATAAGTAGGTGGTTCTCTCTCAGAAAATGAATGGTGGAAGTCTATGCTCGGTCTGATGGCACTCTTGCAAATGAAGAGGGGATGGAGGGGTATATATAGCCTCCACACAAAAATCCAACCATTACACACATTTGACCTAACTCTGTGAGACTGAATTGAATAACTCGGTGGCACCGAAAGGTTTAAACAGGTGAATGTTAGGAATCTCGGTGGGACCGACTGGAACAACTCGGAGAGACTGATGTGCTAGGGCTTAGGGCAAACTTCATCTTGGTTGGACCAACTGCGTCAACTCGGTGAGACCAAAGTGAACAAAGGGTACACAGAGAGTCTGTCAACCCAACTCGGTGAGACCGATTGCATGGACTCGGTGAGACCTAAATAAATGCAACTGACCATAGAGCACTGGCAAGGCCATCTCGGTGAGACCGAGATTCGTATCGGTCGGACCAAACTGTTATGGTTTCTGGCAGGGGCTATGTCATATGAACTCGGTAGGTCCGGGTTGGAATGATCGGTGTTGCTGAGTTGGAGTTTATGGTTTTGACATATTTGGATGAAGAGAGTGGCTGAGGGCTCATGAGCAATATGACTGAGCACTTGAGCAAGTAATCCATTAAGCAACACCTCATCCCCTTTGAATAGTTTTGGCTTTCCTTTGGACTCAATGTGATCTTGGATCACAAAAACATAAATGAAAGTCTTGAGCTTTTGCCAACCTTTGTCCTTAGCATTTCGATGGGGTTGCACATCCTCCTGTCCAGGCCACTCCATTGTTGAACTTATCTAAAATATACTAGATAAAACTGTTAGTCCAACAAGACATATATTGGCAATAATTACCAAAATCACCCAGGGAGCACTTGTGCTTTCAATCTCCCCTTTTTTGGTAATTGATGACAACATACATCAAAGGTTTAAAAGGTGATAAGAATAAAAGTAAGCAAAGCTTTGGAAGAACATGGAACAGGGATAAGCTCCCCCTACATGTATGCAATCATGTAAATACGAGATAGGAGAGTATGTGAGTGCATAGCATGATAGAGCAGATAATGTGTTACATGTACCTTGGCTATATGCATCAGAGCAAACCATGTGATTGAGAGATGTACCTTCATTTTTGTGAATCCCTCTTGCAAACAATATGTGCAATAGCAAGAGGTCATCATGCACATGAGTGTGATGCATATACTTACCTTATGGTCTTCGAGATGAGTCTTGAAGAAGTAAACTTGAGAAAACAAGGTTACATAACACAAGAAAACTTCAAGCAAGAAGGATTTCCATAACCATAAGATTTCCCAGATTGGGATGACATGTAATAGGTCAGTATCACAGAGTGAGTACTACTTTGAGATATAGACATGTCCCCAAGGGCTTAAAGATTTGCAATAATTCTAAGAATTTTCACCCCTTTAACATGGTTGCATTCTCCCTTGAATATTTTTTGATTGTGGGAGAAGATAGGGTGAGATAAAATCAGAGCAACAAATAAGTCAATCAGAGCAAAAGATATCAAAAGATATTTCGGGACTGATCAAACACTAACATGTCTTTTACCTCTTAAATACATGTGACTTTCTCTCCTCTTATAATAATGCATCTTATGATCAGCAGAGCTTTCTCTCCCCCTTAGGGTTAAGTTTTGATGCTCTCTCTCAGGCTTACGCTTTGATTCTCCCTCTCTCCCCCCTTTGACATCAATTTCCAAGAAGGGCTCTTCGGGATATGAGTCAAGTGAGAATGGTCCTTGAGAGACACAAACAAGGCAAAGTACAGCTCAAGATGCAGACAGAGGAATAGAATCAGTGAGTGGAGCTGAAGAAAAATAGGCAATAGGAAATGGCAAAAAGTTTTCTCAGCAATGAAATTGGTGACGCCGATCAATTTCCATCAGTGACTCTGAAATGGCAGAGTCACTGAGGGTGCTCATTGGTCAGACCGAGTTAATCTGTGTTGGTTGGACCGGTGAACTATGTACACGAAAACCTTGTATTTCGGTCAGGCCGATGGGCTTGGATCAGTGAGACCTTGTTCAATGCAGAGGAAATATTTTGTCATCTCAGCTCACTAAGCAAATGAAATCTCACAAGGATTTTCAAGGAATTTGCTTAAGGATTGATACGTCTCCAACGTATCTATAACTTTTGATTGTTCCATGCTATTATTTATTCTTTTTTGGATGTTTAATGGGATTTACTATACACCACTACTAGGGAAAACCCTAGCAGCAGCGCGGGTTTTGAGTGTAGCAGCAATGCAGGTGGCCACGCTACTAATAAGGCGCTACAGCTAACTTGTAGTAGTAGCGCTGTCCGCATTCGCTACTCATCGATGATTTATATCAACAGCGCCTTTTTCCCAACGCGCTACTATTAGTTAGCTGTAGCGATTTCGTAGTCCCTCGCTACTGCTATATCTTTCATTATTTTCCCATTTAGTTTCCCTTTCAGACACTAGATACTAGGTACTGCTACTAGATATCAAATTCATAAACCATTACTGGGTAGTACTCCCTTCGTTCCAAATTACTCGTCGTGGTTTTAACTATTCATGCATAGTCAATATGCATCCTCAAGCAGTACAAGGTCATATCAACGACGATCATCATATGTAGTTCTAGATGATATCAACGACAATCATCATATGTAGTTCTAGATGATATAGCCACAGGTTGGACACCTCCTCCTCGCTCAGCCTTGTTCTTTGAGCTACGATGGCTTCATGAAGTGGGTCTTCATCATCTTCATCGAGTGGGTCCTCATTATCTTCATCATCTTCATCATCTTCGTCATCTTCATCATCTTCCACCAGGTTGAGATAAATGACAGCCAGCTTGGGTCTTTCTGCTCTGAAGGAGAAGCTGATCAACTCACCACCAGTAAGATGCATGTGAGCGATGAAATGGGCCCATCCATCTCCTCCAATCTGCGACATATTGCGTCCTTTCTCGACCTCCATAGTGTACGGCCCCCCAGGAGCCTCAAATGTCATAGTGTCTCCTGTCAACTTGTTGAATTTCAACCTCACATTGCATGGGACGATCTGTGTAAAATAAGAAAAATGACACAATGCAGTAATGCCATCACTAAAAATACAATAGTTATTACATTTCATCTAATTTCTTACCACCGCATGACGAAAACTTCATTTGGAAGTAGATGCCGAACAGCTTGCCAGTTGCAAGGCTGCTAGCGCACCTTGACTTGCATAGTCGACATAGTGGTGGTGGTGGTGGCGCCATTTTTCCTAAAGCAATATGGGCAAAGGATTAACGATCCACTTCACATGAAAGAAAAATAGTAGCATGTGATATTTTTGGTTCTTCCGTGAGAAGCAATTTGATGGACAATTATAATCCTAAGATCTACGTATTAGCATGTGATATTTTTGGTTCTTCCGCAAGTAACATATTAGATGACAAGGTACCACCTACATTTTGCCAAAAAGTAACTTATAAAAAAACAAAAGAAACTACGTACCTATCCATGTATAGAAAAAAAGAACAATAAAATGGTGCATAATAAATCAACTAAATGAACTAGTCTACTAAATCAACTAAATCAAAATGTTCTAAATCAACTAGCCTACTAAATCAACTAAATCATATTAACTAAATCAAAATGTTCTAAATCAACTAAATCAACTAGCCTACTAAATCAAGGAGGAGAAGAGAGTATCACGGAGGAGGAAAGGCGGAGCGAGGAGGGGCCGACCGGCGGCCAGTGGAGGGAGGACGGAGGAGGAAGGCGGAGCGAGGAGGGGCTGGCCGGCGGCCAGTGGAGGGAGGACGGACGAGGAAGGCGGAGCGAGAAGGGCCGGCCAGCGGTGAGTGGAGGGAGGACGGAGGAGGAGGCCGGCACCAAGTCCAACAAGGAGGAGGAGGTGACGGCGGCGCAGAGGGCGGAGGGGCGATGGGGGAGGACCAGCGCGGGGGATTCAGAGGGGATCCAACAAGGCGTGATCGTGAGTGGATCGGATTTTGTAGTAAACTTAGCGATGGCGCTTATTGGAGAGATGCGCTGCTACTACGCACCGTAGCAATGGCGCTCGTCGTTATAACGCTGCTGTTGCTATAACTAGCCTCATGGCGGCCTCGTGGGAATTATAGCGATGGCGCTTCTTTGAAGCGCCATCGCTATATTTATTTCAGCAGCGTGTTAATCTTGACCTCGCTACTGCTAATTAGCAGCAGCGCCTTATTTTAAACCGCGCTGCTACTAAGATTCTGTGTATAGGCTTTTCCCTAGTAGTGCACTTTTATATTATTTTTGGGACTAACCTACTAACCCAAGGCACAGTGCAAATTGCTGTTTTTTTTCCTATTTCAGTATTTCGTAGAAAGGGAATACCAAACGGAGTCCAAACGGAATGAAACCTTCGGGAGCGTGATTTTTGGAACAAACGTGATCCAGAGGACTTGGAGTGTACGTTAAGAAATCAATGAGGAGGCGACGAGTCAGGGAGGCGCGCCCCCACCCTCGTGGGCCCATTGCAGCTCCGCCGACCTACTTCTTCCTCCTATATATACCCATGTACCCCGAAACCAACCAGGAGTACCACGAAACCCTATTTCCACCGCCAAGAACCTTCATGCACCCGTGAGATCCCATCTTGGGGTTTTTCGGCCTCCGCTAGAGGGGGAATCAATCACAGAGGGCTTCTACATCAACACCATAGCCTCTCCAATGATGTGTGAGTAGTTTACCACAGACCTTCGGGTCCATAGTTATTAGCTAGATGGCTTCATCTCTCTCTTTGGATCTCAATACAAATTTCTCCTCGATCTTCTTGGAGATCTATTCGATGTAAATCTTTTTGCGATGTGTTTGTCGAGATCTGATGAATTGTGGGTTTATGATCAAGATTATCTATGAACAATATTTGGTTCTTCTCTAAATTCTTTTATTTATGATTGGTTATCTTTGCAAGTCTCTTCGAATAATCAGTTTGGTTTGGCCTACTAGATTGATCTTTCTTGCAATGGAAGAAGTGCTTAGCTTTGGGTTCAATCTTGCGTTGCTCGATCCCAGTGACCGTAGGGGAAACGAAACGTATTATATTTTTGCCATCGAGGATAAAAAGCTGGGGTTTATATCATATGGCTTGAGTTTATCCCTCGACATCATGTCATCTTGCCTAATGTGTTACACTGTTCTTATGAACTTAATACTCTAGATGCATGTTGGATAGCGGTCGATGTGTGGAGTCATAGTATTAGATGCAGGCAGGAGTCGGTCTACTTGTTGCGGATGTGATGCCTATATACATGATCATGCCTAGATATTCTCATAATTATGCACTTTTATCTCCATTGCTCGACAGTAATTTGTTCACCCACCGTAGTACTTATGCTATCTTGAGAGAAGCCACTAGTGAAACCTATGGCCCCCGGGTCTATTTTCCATCATATTAATCTCCCGTCAACTAGCTATTTCTGGTGCTGTTTATTTTGCAATCTTTACTTTTAATCTTTATCATAAAAATACAAAAAATATTATCTTATCATCTCTATCAGATCTCACTTTTGCAGGTGGCCATGAAGGGATTGACAACCCCTTTATCGCGTTGGTTGCAAGGTTCTTATTTGTTTGTGTAGGTACGAGGGACTTGTGTGTGGCCTCCTACTGGATTGATACCTTGGTTCTCAAAAACTGAGGGAAATACTTATGCTACTTTGCTGCATCACCCTTTCCTCTTCAAGGGGATATCCAACACATGCTCAAGAGGTAGCGAGAATTTGCAATGAATTTGATAGAAAAGTCAAATCAGAAAAGGAAATAAAGAAAAACAAATAGCATCTAGATGAAGTTCTTTTTTGATATAGAAGAGGGAAACAAAATAGAAGGCAAGCAAAGAAAATGCAAGAAAAGTGGAGGAAACACTAGAGAGCTTCATCTAGAGATGGTCGGCGACATAGTCACCTATATTAGGAGTCAAGGGAAAGCACTTGATCATAGGTCATACTCATCGTTTAAGCTCAAAATGAGGTTACCATTTTTCATTTAAGCGTCTTGATGTATTCACATCTTGTTGAGTTGCTTTAACTCATGTCTTGGAGTACAGCTTCTCTAAGATGGAATGATATACCTTGGGTTCTTGTTGATCTTGATCATGTAGTTGAACTTGTTGTGGATGCTCAATGTTGATGTAGTCCATCAAGAGTTGGAGCAGCCTATGGATTTGAAGTTCATCTTCCAACATGGGTTAGTTTTGCAAGGAATAGAACTTGTGTATCCAAGTTGACAATTGATTGAACATTGATACCAATTGAATTTTGATATATTAAAATATTCAAAGGAAATGTTGAGTGGCTTCATGCTTCCTTGATATCAATAACCAAAGCATAGATACTTGGTGATGTTGAGATTGCTCAAGATGTGATTGATATGCAATCTCATGGATTGGGGCTCATCCAAGTACCTACAAGAGTTAACTAGCATGCAAGGGTCCAAATATATATTCAAGATATATGATCATCATTATAAGAGAAATATCAAGGATTAGTCACAAAGGCTCATGCCCTTTGCATGTATCCAAATGGAATCTCTATTCCAAGTTTGAGGCATCAATGATGTTCAATTCACATCTCAAGCGACAAAATATCACCTTTAGCAACAACATCTCGAATGAAATGATGTCGAACTTCAATATGCTTAGTTCGAGAATGTTGCACGTGGTTGTGAGAAATCTTAATAGCACTTTCATTGTCACAAGCAGTGGAACATGTTTCACATATATCCCATAATCTTTAAGAGTTTGGGTCATCCATAGTAACTGAGCACAACATGATCCAGCGGCAACATATTCCGCTTTGGCGGTGGATAAGGATACCGAGTTTTGTTTCTTGGAGGACGAAGACACATGAGATCTACCAAGAAATTGACAAGTACCCGAAGTGAACTTTCTATCAACCTTGTCACCAGCATAGTCCGAGTCAGGGTAGCCAACAAGATCAAAAGAAGACCTCTTAGGATACCAAATGCCAAAGTTTGGTGTGTGAATTGTGTATCTCACTATTCTCTTTACAACCTTAATATGACATTCTTTTGGGGCCGCTTGATATCGTGCACACATGCACATACTTAGCATAATATCGGGACGGGAGGCACAAAGATATAATAGTGTGCCAATCATAGATTGATAAACCTTTTGACCTACCGGTTTGCCATCCTTCGCCAAGTCGAGATGTCCACTAGTAGGCATGGGGGTTTTCATACCTTTGCTTTCTTGCCTTATGAATTTTTTGAAGAGATCCTTGCTATACTTTGTTTGTGAGACAAAGGTACCTTCCTTAGTTTTACTGATTTGTAATCCAAGGAAAAACATAAGTTCACTCATCATAGGCATCTCAAACTTCTCCAACATTAGCCTTCCAAACTCTTCACAAAAATGAGGGTTAGTAGAACCAAATATGATATCATCCACATAAATTTGGCACACAAATAATTCTCCGTTGACCCTTTTAGTAAAAAAGAGTAGAATCTATTTTCCCAATTTCAAAGCCTTTATCAATAAGAAACTTAGTCAAGCATTTATACCATGCCCTAGGAGCTTGTTTAAGACTAAAGAGCTTTGTGAAGTTTGTAAACATGATTAGGTTTCTTGTGATTAACAAAGCTGGGGGGTTGTTTAACATAAACTTCCTCCTCAATTTCACCGTTGAGAAAAGCACTTTTAATGTCCATTTGGTATAAAGTGATATCATGGTGATTGTCATAAGCAAGTAAGATGTGAATGGACTCAAGTCTAGCAACAGGGGCGTATGTCTCACCATAGTCCATACCTTTGACTTGAGTGTAGCCATGAGCGACGAGACGGGCCTTGTTGCGTACAACTTGTCCATTTTCATGTTGCTTATTTTGGAACACTCACTTGGTTCCAATGACATTTTGATCATCGTTGGGCTTCTCAACAAATGTCCATACTTGATTTCTCTCAAAGTTGTGTAGCTCTTCGTGCATAGCATTTATCCAATCGGGATCCTCAAGAGCTTCTTCAACCTTCATAGGTTCAACATTAGAAATGAATGAGTAATGTTCACAAAAGTTAGACAAACAAGATTTAGAGAGAGTGATTCTCCCGGCTTGAATGCCATTGAAGATTTGTTCAACGGGATGATCTCTTGAGATTCTTGCTCTAACTCGTGAGAGCTTTTTCTTGGGTTGGGGTGGAACATCCTCATCGTGATCTCAACACATGAGTAGGTGGTTCTCTCTCAGAAAATGAATGGTGGAAGTGTAGGTATGTTCTGATGGCTGTCTTACAGATGAAGAGGGGGCAGAGGGGTATATATAGCCTCCACACAAAAATCCAACCATTACACACATTTGATCCAAATCTGTGAGACCAAATAGAAGAACTCGGTGGCACTAAAAGGTTCAAACAATGTTAGGAATCTTAGTGGGACCGACTGGAACAACTCGGTGAGACTGATGTGCTAGGGCTTAGGGAAAACTCCATCTCGGTTGGACCAACTACGTCAACTCGGTGAGACCAAAGTGAACAAAAGGTACACGGAGAGTCTGTGAAGCCAACTCGGTGAGACCGATTGCATGAACTCGGTTAGACCGAAATAAATGCAACTGATCATAGGGCCCTGGCAAGGCCATCTCGGTGAGAACGAGATCCGTATCGGTCGGACCGAACTGTTAGAGTTTCTGGCAGGGGATATGTCATAAGAACTCGGTAGGTCCGGGTTGGAACGTTTGGTGTGGCCGAGTTGGAGTTTAGGGTTTTGACATATTTGGATGGAGAGAGTGGCTGAGGGTTCAAGAGCAATATCACTGAGGACTTGAGCAAGTAATCATTAAGCAACACGTCATCCCCTTTTAATAGTATTGGCTTTCCTATGGACTCAATGTGATCTTGATCACTAAAACATAAATGAAGAGTGAGGGAGTCCTGGATTAGGGGGTGTCCGGATAGCCGAACTATCACCGTTGGCCGGACTCCTGGACTATGAAGATACAAGATTGAAGACTTCGTCCCGTGTCCGGATGGGACTTTCCTTGGCGTGGAAGGCAAGCTTGGCGATACGGATATGTAGATCTCCTACCATTGTAACCGACTTTGTGTAACCCTAACCCTATCCGGTGTATATAAACCGGAGGGTTTTAGTCCGTAGGACGAACAACAATCATACCATAGGCTAGATTCTAGGGTTTAGCCTCCTTGATCTCGTGGTAGATCTACTCTTGTACTACCCATATCATCAATATTAATCAAGCAGGAGTAGGGTATTACCTCCATCGAGAGGGCCCGAACCTGGGTATAAACATCGTGTCCCTTGTCTCCTGTTACCATCCGCCTAGACACACAGTTCGGGACCCCCTACCCGAGATCCGGCGGTTTTGACACCGACATTGGTGCTTTCATTGAGAGTTCCTCTTGCGTCGCCGTCCGGAAGGATGCCTCATCCGTCTTTAAAGACGATACTATTGCCAAAGGAGCCTTGGCCACTAGTCGACTCTTCGGTTAGGTGGTTTTCTTATGACCGCCCCGCCATCGCTACCGACGATGACTTCTCGGGTCATCGAAACCAATCTTCACGTTAACTCGAAATTGCCGAAAGTTAGATCCGATCGAGCTCTCCTCCGTAAACGAGCTCTTGGATCACATCGCCGCCCTAGGAGTCGCCACAGAATACGACCAGATCGGGCCTAAAACCGATCTAAGAGAGATCAACTCTCCCTAGGCTACCCATCATGTTGCTGTGATAGAGGAGCAGTACAACGATTCTTCTTCTATCTTAAGGACTAGCTACGTCTGGATTCCCGATCCCTCCATGCCGGATTCCCGCAGAGAGACGGATGTCGATCAAGCCCTGAGCTTAAAGTCAGGCGGCGGGTTGGATGCACTGGATAGCATTCAAAAATCCAAACTTCCAAGTTCGGAAACTTCTCGGCCCCTGAGTCTTAAATTGGACGGGGTTCCGGATCCAGTTCCACCCGCCCACCCAAACATTAGCGATCTATCCCGAATTTGGCAAGAGCCCGCTGAAACAGTACATCATTACTGGGACAGATTCCTCCTTGTTATGGACAGGATAAAGGACTGCCGAGAGGAGGACGCAATCTCACTTTTCTGCAATAATTGCACGGACAAGGGAATCCTAAACGCCATAAGTCATGGCGAAATTACACGCTCTGCTGACTTGGTGACCATAGTACAACAGTACTGTGCGATGGAGAGTGCTTGGAAAACCGAAAGTAATTTTTGGGATAATCCAGCCCCGAATACATCCCTAGTCCGAAATAAAAGGGCGCATCATCACCAAGCACCTGGGTTAAACATCAAAAAACAAAAACTCCCTAAAGGGTACGGAACCGTACTGGAGGGTTGGCTAAACTGACCCTGCAAAATTCATAGCACAGAGGGCGCCACTCCAACTCATAGCCTTCGAGCATGTTGGATACTACGGCAGGTGGCCAAAAGTGGCGAAAAGCTTCTAGCTTCGTAATCCCAACCCGGCAACACCAAAGACGGTGATAACAGTCTTGAGACTTTCGCATCAAATAACATGCGAAAGCGAACACTCCGCAACCTTGTCAAGTCTACCAAGTAGCAACAATAAATCCATGGGTGACACGGCTATTACCTTTAATGCCATTGACGAACCCAAATTCGGACATCCCGAGCACCACCGCATTGGTCCTCGGTCCAATAGTGGACGGCTTCGCTTTACTAAGGTACTCATGGATGGCGGCGATGGAGTAAACCTCATCTACGAGGAAACCCTCCGAAAAATGGAGATAGACTGGAACCGCATTGAGCGAAGCAGCACAACCTTTAGAAGAATAATCCCTAGCCGGAAGCATGCTGCACAGGAAAATCACATCGACGGCGTAGTGTTCGGCTCACGGACAATTACAGGTCCGAGCAGGTCACATTTCAAGTGGCCCCGTTCAGCAGCGGATATCACGCTTTATTAGGGCGAGAGGCATTCACAATTTTTCAAGCTATACCCCACTATCTATACATGAAGCTTAAAATGCCCGGACCTAACGGAATCATCACTCTCGCTAGTGATCCGAACATAGCACTCCGCGCCGAAAACAAGACAGCCGCACTAGCCCTCGAGGCACTATCCGAAGCCCTAGCGGCCGAGGAACTCACTGCGATGCGCTCCACGGTGAACAGGGACGATGTGATACTTGATAAAAGATCCAGGTCCACCTCTTTGAAACCAGCGGATGAAATAGTCAAATTCCAAGTGCACCCAACGGACCCTGCAAAGACGGCCTCCATTGGGGCACAATTAAAACCTGATGTAGACGCCGCACTACGAGAATTTCTACAAGAAAACTGGGACATTTTTCCGGCACCCTTGGACATGCCAGAATCCCACGTCGGCTGGCCGAGCACAACCTAAATATCCGAAAAGGATTCAAGCCAGTCAAACAGGCTCTTCCGCGCTTTTCCGAACCCAAGAGACAGGCCATGGGAGAGGAGCTAGCCAAACTTCTGGAAGCCGGATTCATCAGAGATATAGAACATCCGGACTGGCTATCAAATCTGGTGATGGTACCAAAGAAGGATAAATCCTGGCGCGTATGTGTTGATTTCAAAGACCTTAATAAGGCTTGCCCAAAGGATCCCTTCCCCTCCCTCGCATTGATCAATTTATCAACGCTACAGCAGGACACGACTCATTGTGCTTCCTCGACGCTGCATCTCGCTACCACCAAATCAAGATGGCGGAGCCAGACCAAGCGGCAACATCATTCATCACTCCATACGGCCCATTCTGCTTCAAACACAATGCCCTTCGGGCTCAAAAACGCCGGCGCAACATATCAGCGCATGATTCAGACATGTCTGGCAAACCAGATCGGCAAAACAGTGGAAGCATATGTAGATGACGTGGTCGTCAAATCCAAGCATGTCGAAACTCTAGTAGACGACTTGAGGCTCACATTCGACAGTCTCCGAAAATATGACATTAAGCTCAATCCGGAAAAATGCGTCTTCGGCGTTCCAGCCGGAAAGGTCTTGGGCTTCATTGTGTCCGGTAGAGGAATTGAAGCAAACCCAGCCAAGATCCGAGCTCTGTCACAATTGGATATTCGAAAAGACCTCAAACAAATACAAAAATTGACTGGATGCATAGCGGCTCTAAGCCGCTTTATCTCCTGTTTCGGAGAAAAGGCGTTACCCCTTTACCGCCTCCTCCAGCGCACCGAACACTTCGAGTGGACGGATGCCGCCACGGCCGGACTCGAAGAAATAAAAGCAATATTGGCAACAAATCCGGTCCTGGCCGCGCCCAACATGGGCGAACCAATGCTATTATATATCGCCGCAACACATCAAGTTCTCAGCGCGGTGCTCGTCGTCGAACGAGAAACGGACGGACACCCTCTTCAAAAACCGGTTTACTATGTGTCCATTGTCCTAACTCCATGCAAGTCCCGGTACCCACATTATCAAAAGATAGCATACGCGGTGTTCATGGCATCCCAGAAGCTGCGACACTACTTTCAAGAGTGTTCAATGACGGTAGCCTCCGAAGTACCTCTTAACGACATTATAAACAACCGCGACGCGACGGGCCAGATTGCTAAATGGGACATAAAGCTCCTTCCAGTCGACATAACCTATAAGCCACGACGAGCTATTAAGTCGCATGTTTTGCCCGACTTCGTGGCCGAATGGACCGAAGCCGAACTGCCTAAAGAGTACGGCGCATACTCCAATTGGATCATGCACTTCGACGGCTCCAAAATGTTGGCGGCACTGGGGCTGGCATCGCCCCGACGTCCCCAACCGGGACACAGTCCAATACGCCCTTCGAGATAATGTATACGGACTCCAACAACGCAGCCGAACACGAGGCCCTTACGCACGGCCTCACGGATGGCAGTCTCCATGGGCATTAAACGCCTAGAGGTGCGCGATTCGAACCTCGCGATATATCAAATAAGCGAGACTTTGATGCCAAAGATCCGAAAATGGCAGCGCATCGCAATGCGGTCCTAAAATGTCAAGACGGTTCAAGGGCTCGAATTTCATCATATAGCCCGGGATAACAACCAGGCGGCGGACGTATTGGCACGCATCGGCACAAAACGCGATGCCGTCCCGCCCAACATCTTCCTGGAACGGCTGTTCAAGCCATCCGTACTATGGGAAGGGGAGTCCGGAAATAACAATCCGGACCCAACCGCACTGCCTGACACCGAACACTCCGACACAATCGGAGGCTCTGCCACCGAGATAACACCCTCCACCCACGAAATAATGGCGGTTATCGCCTCGTGGACGGAGCCACATGCCACCCACCGCCCTCAAAACTATTACCATCACCTGGCCGTTCGCGGTCTGGGGGCTTGACATGGTTGGACCCCTTAAGGGAGGAACCCACAAGAAAAAATACCTATTGGTCAAGGTGGATAAATTCACCAAATGGATAGAGGCCAAGCCTGTTAAAACGGCCGAATCTGGGCCGGTGATAGACTTCATATCAGGGGTAGTTGTAACATCCCAAAATTCTAAATTTTGGAATGTTATAAACAAATAGATAGTTTTGATTGATTGCTTGATTGATTGACTGAAAGTGAGTGAATTCGAAACTTTTGAAAGTTAAATGAGAGGGAATAAAAGGACTTTCCCAAACTTTCATTTTGCTTTTATGATCTTCGAATTCAAATTCTTTTCATCACAAAACCACGGAGAGAAGATGACATGACTTCTTCCATTTATTTAAATGACAAGGGGTGTTGAAAATATTTCAATTTCATTTGGAAAACATTTCCAATTCTGAAACTTTATGCAACTCGATGATTTTCACGAGCGAAGATAAAATGACTTTTTCAAATTATATGAAATAAGAGTTGGGAGTTTCAAAGAATTTAATTCAAATTTCTGTTGAATTTATTTTCAATTTGGAGTTATTTGAGTTTTATTCAAAATATTTTTTCTCCAAAAATAAAATATATGGAAAATAGGGTAACATGATTCCCTACATCGTAAAAGCGGAGAGGAATAAATTGAATTCATTTTGGTATTTTTAAAATGATTTTATTGAATTTAATTAGAGCTGAAGCACTGTTTGTTTTATTTGAATTTGTGTATATTTTATTTGAAGCTAAAATAATGTCTATGTTGTAGAAAATCTTTTTCTGCAAATTTTGATATATTATATGCCTATATAAAAGTTTTAGTCATTTTGTTTTTTTTATTTTTTTTTTATTTTAAGTTCTCTGAAAATTTTGTTTAAAAAAAAAAAGCTGCAGCGCCTTGGGCCAAAGCCCCAACCCGCCATTATTGCCACCGGCCGGCCGAAGGCCAAGCCAACGCACGCACGCACCACGCACCTAGGGGAGCCAGGAGCCCCAAGTTTCCTATACTTTTACAATTCTTAGTAGAATTTGACCCCGTTTTGTTATTCCGTTTTTTTATTCCTAGGATTCCTAATCCTAATCTATTTCTTGTCCCCTACCCCAAGCAAAACCCCTCCCCTCCCCAATATAAATACCCAAGCACCCCCTCCAACACATCAAATCAACTCTCCTCTCCTCCTCCTCTGCAGTGACAACACAGTCTGCCGCCCCCATAGCCAGGCCTTGCCGCCCTAATCGCCGCCGCCGCCCTCACCGGCCGCCGCCCTACATAGCCGCCGCCGCCACTTGCCGCCGCCGCCACTTGCCGCCGCCGCCCTACGCCCGTCGCCGCCGGATCCTCGCCTCTTGAGGTACTAGCCTCAAGGCGCCACGCTTTCTAGATCGGTTTTCGTTCCGTTTTCTAGATCGGTTTCCGCCCGCTTTTCTAGATCGGTTTTATGTTTCGGTTTTCTTTCCGAAACCCTAGATCGATTTTCACGGTTTTTCTTTCCGGTTTTGTTTAGCGGCGTTAAACTCGATAGATTTTTCTTTTATTTTTAATTCCCGTCAGGGACCTATCCGTAGTCCCTAATCTTCAAACGTTCATAACTTTTTACTCGTAAGTCGGAATCCAACGAAACCAACGCCCACTTCTTCGTTATGATCTCCTCTATCCAAAGAATACAAATCAAACATGTTTTTGAAAGTTTTAAAATTTGATTTCAAACAGATTTGTATTTGAACTTCATTTGATCATAACTTGAGTTTTATAACTCCGATTTAGTTGATTCTTTTTGCAAATCGAAGCTCTTAACCTAAACTTTCTGATAAGGCCAAATACACATAGTTTTGGTACTGTTAGAAATTGTTTTATGCTGCAAGAGTTATTAGATTTGGTTTTGACGCTTTTCGAATTGTTTCTTGATCCTTCCGATCTTTTGAGTGATTGCTTATGTGTGGTTACTATTGCTTGATTACGATAGATTGACCGGAGTGTGACGAGTAGATCTATCAAGAGTTTTGAGTGCGAATCATCTTCATCAACTTTGCAGGCAAGTAACACTTGATCATACTTTTTCTACTACCCAGTTTTTATGCATTAGCCCTATTCCTCAAACACTTGCATGTTTAGGAACAACTTAAATTGTGGGATGGGAAGTAGTTTGAGGTAGTACCTATTACCTGCTTTTATTATCAAACCCTTGGGAGTTACTTCTACGTTTGCTTATTACGCCATGCTATGCTCAGAGACGTGGATTGGGTTTGAGTGAATATCCATGACAGATGTGAGATTGTTAATAAATGGTTTATCTAAGGTGGCAACTTAAACACACATCTGGGTGGATTGAGGCACCTGGTTTCTATCAGGATTTGCCTGTATTTCTTCGGACCGCCACCCAGGCTCAAAGGGATCATAAGATTATTCAAACTGGAAACTTCCGTGTGCAACCACAAGCCAATTATGGGCTCTGGCGTAGTTGACTAAGTTGTGCGAACTCTTACGGGTAGGCTAGCTGATGTAGGGGATGTAGGTTGGTACGGTCTACCCACATGTAAGGTGCTAGCGCTTCTGAAAGACTATGTCTCGGTCATCCATTTCTCAAACACCATGTAGTGCGAGAACCAAGCGGAGGCGATCGAGTCTTGTGGGGAAAAGTGCGCAAACCTCTGCAGAGTGTATAAACTAATCATGATTAGCCGTGTCCCCGGTTATGGACAATTTTGAGTATCTAGTACCGGGATATCCTGTTGATCTCATCACGTTACTTAATATAATTTGTTTGGGTTTAATGAGTACTTTTAATTGGGATTGAGGATGCTGTCAACCATTCTCAATGTTAAACAACCACCATGATAGTTAAATAAATTTATTCCTTTGATGAGGGAAAAATTGGTTTTTAAAAAACCTTATAACTATAGAGCTTTCCACCAGCCATATATGCATGTAGTATAGCCTATTCCTTCATTACTCTCTATGTGTTACATTGCCAGCATATTCCATGTGCTGACCCGTTTTCGGGCTGCAACTTTTCATGTTGCAGAATTTTCAGAGAACGAGTAAGTGATACGTTAGGGTTACGATTTCCTATACTCAACTTTGCCGTTGGTGTTGATGGGAATCCACAACCTTGTTGCTTCCGCTATATTTTGGATTGAGGTAATAGTATTTACGTTGTTTATACATGTGATTTACCTCTGTTATAAATCCTTCGAGTCTTGTGTGTCAAAGATACCGATCCGTGGATGACACGAAAGCACAGAGACTTGATCCATTCGGTCGGGTCGCTACAAGATGGTATCGAGCACATGTTGACTGTAGGACGTGACCCTAGAAACCGACAAGCCCATAGGAAAGATTTTTCTCTACAACTTCATTTTCAAAAGATCTTTTACCTCTCTTCTCTTACGAGCTTATTCAAATATTCCCTTTTAGTGAGACCATACCCTTTTCCCTTTTGACCACTCGAAGATTTGGTGATGAGACCACTCCAAGGAGACAAGATGTCGGACAACTAAGACCATTTGGAATGAAGAGGACTTTACCGTGTAAATGGAAACTACAACTGTTGAAGACTCCGAAGACTTGGAGAAATTGAAGGCTTTGAAGAATTCTCAGATTTTATGACCTAGGAAGGTTACGCTTATGGAATTGAGAGATTATGGAAGTAATCAATACCCGAGAGTAAGGTGTATTGGAGTAAGACCAGGATCTGGACTAGTACATCAAGGATTTTAAGATGGACTTGCAGGAAGCTATATTCGACAAAGAAGTACTTCATGAAGAAACTCATGACCAGAAGCTGAAGTAGCCAAGCTGGAGAAGCAAAACCCCGAGGTACCAGAGATTCGTCATGAACTGAAGGACAGTAGGATCATGGTTCATGTCAAGGAAGTTGAAGTCAGAAGTTTGGAATGCCACTCCAGAAATATTAAAGGACGTCGCGAGAGACTTCGCGTCAACAGAGATGATCTGGCAAAAGAACTTGAGCAGGACAAGCACGATTGGAAGAAGCCATCGGAGACATGAACAAGACTTGAAGAGTTTGATGGCGTTGAAGATTTATTGACCTTTAGAAGACCAAACCCCTGTTACATACCTACGTTAGATGCGACGATTGTGAGCTGTCATTTGTTTGATGTTTTTCCGATGACCACAATAAAATCTGCCTTTTCAAAACTTTTGTTTGTCTTGTGTGCATCCCTCTCGATCTCTCTTATCCCACCCCAAACCCATGGACCCGTTAGAAGATGAATGGAGAAGAGCTTGTATTTTTCTGGACCGATGAGTCAATTAAAGACGGACCGATGGATTCAGAACATGGAGAATCACATGAAGAACAGCCCTATAGTCAGAAAGGATATGGCCCAGCATGCTCTTCAGTGCTTTGAAAGAGGTGCTGCTACTTGGTGGAGGATGTACCAAACCATCAATGTGGCCAGGAGTAACCACTTGGGAAGAATTTAAGTTGACTTTGCTAAAGTCTCGGTTTGTGTCCCAGAAGTTGAAGCCTTATGGAAATGATATGAAGAAACCTTGTGCATACAAGTTTGTGGAGAAATAGGACACAACCATAAAGAAAATAAGGACAAATACCCTCATAAGCAGAGGATTATCAAAGGAGTTAGCCGAGGATTTTCAGGGAACTTTGATTGGAAATTATTCCCAAAAGGTTTTGTTGCAGTAATGGAAGTTCAGTTTACATTGTTGGAAAAGATCCGTGAAGCTCAGAAGGATGACAAAGAGATTGCTGAGGTAAAAGATAGGATGAGCAAAGGAAAAGCCAAAGGTTTTCGTAAGGATGAGCATGACACCTTATGGTTTGAGGACAGTGTACATATACCCAATAATGCAAAGATCAGGAAGTTAATACTTCAGGAGGCTGATGACTCACCATACTTGATTCGCCCTGGAAACACCAAGATGTATTTGGATTTGAAGGAGTATTTCTGGTGGACTGGTATGAAGAAGGATATTGCAGAGTATGTAGTCGTAGGTGACGTATGTCAGAGAGTGAAGTCAGAGCATCGAGAAGCTAGTCGAGTACTACAGCCTATGCTAATACCTGAATGGAAGCGAGGATAAGCTTGGCATGGATTTCATTACCAGATTTCCCAGAACCCTAACGGGATATGATTCTATCTGGGTAGTAGTTTATTCGCTTGATCAAAGTGGCTCGCTTTATCGAGAGAAAACCACCTATACAAGTGCGAAGTTGGCCAAGATATATATTTGAGAAAGGATCGTATGTACGCATGGAGTTTCGAGGACCATCGAGAGGAACACAGTTTACCTCAAAGTTTTGGAAACAGCTGCACGGACTTTGGATACTAGGCTAGAGTTCAAGATCTGACCTTTCATCCGCAGACAGATGGATAAATCAAGAGAGTCGGTCGGATACCGGAGGACATGTTGAGAGCGTAGCGCTAAATTTCGGATCTAGTAGTGATTATAATCTACCTTACGCGAAGTTCTCATACAACAATGTTACCCAGCCAGTTTGAAGATAGCCCCTTTTAAAGCTTTGTATGGGAGAAGGAGCCAGACACCGTTGATGTGGTATGAAGTCGGAGACCGTCAGTTGTTTGGACCAAATGTGATCAAGGATTTGTAAGAGAATGTTAAGTTGATTCGAGATAGATCAAGGTAGCTCAGTCCGCACGAATAGTTATGCATACTCAATAACGCAAGAAGGTAGTCGATAAAACCGGAAACAGAGAATATCTTCGTGTGCCCCCTCTGTGAGGAGTTAATCGATTTGGAGTTAAGGGAAAGTTAGACCCGAGATTTGTAGGACCATACCAAGTTGGAACGTATGGGAGAAGTTACCAACAAGTTGGAGTCACCCGAAGGACTGTTAGGAGTTCAGGATGTGTTTCACGTTTCCCAGTTGAAGAAGTGACATGCAGAGATGGCCAATATGTCCTTGTAAGGACGCTTGACCTTGGAAAGGATAATGAGGTTCCACGAAGTGGAGTATGGATTTCATAAGTATAAGTTTTATCACAGTATGTGGGACATCCCACGAGGATGAAGAGATGAAGTGTTATTGGATATAAAGGAGGTATGATGTTGGAAATATGGATCAATGGAAATTCCATGATGAGTCTGAGTAATCACGTCTTAGTTTGGTGCAAATATAAGGAAAAGAGACAGTACAATTGGATGGATTTAAGTATGCCAGGAAGCTGGATGTTGGGATAATGATCAGTTGCCCAGATGATGAGTTCAAGAATTGCAAGTGATGAGATGGGCCATAACCCACAGGCCCCAGGACCTGCCAAGAAGCAAGCACACTCTTGCTGAAGGAAAAACCCTGGAAGAAGTTACGATTTTACCGACCGACGATTCTATAGGAGTTTACGCAAAACCTGAGAGTTGTTAAGGAACGATAGATGTTTGTTTGGCTTGCAGAATCAATGGATTTTCCGAACTCGGGTCGTCGACAAGAGAAATTCTGCAATGCTTGTGAGGATGACCGAGTGTTAGAATGCGAGATTCACTAAACCATGTACAAGGTAATGATTTGGGTGCGGGATGGATTGATCACCATACCGACTTACTCTTATTATTCGCTTTGCTATATGGGATGGTAAATCTGAGTGACCTACCTATAGTCAAGAGACGATCAAAACCTTGTTTGAACCTTAGAATGGTATAAGTATTTTCCCTTGTACAAGCCAGTTGTTGCCAACCGTAGGATATACGGTGAGGATCAACCAGACCCATTTCCTGCAGGACAAACCATAAATTGTTGACCACCATGAGATATCGATAGTTGTTTAGAATTGGCGCCAGACCCGTCAGCTATGAAGACCCAGTTTCTGGATAACCTTACCAAGATAAAAAGGACAAAAGAATTGAGGAAAAGGTTATGCCACTACCGGAAGAGCCCAGAGAAGGGATTATCCTTAATATCACGAGAAGACCGGCGGTGGTCAACGATAAGGATGGAGTATATGAGTTTTGATGGAACCGTAACAGTGTTTCCAAGGGTGGTAGCACCCGAGACCGGAGATGATCAATGGACTTTGAGAAGACCCCAAACCCTAACCTATTTCTTGCTAGCCTCTCCGAATCTCGAGGACGAGATTCATTTTAAGGGTGAAGTTTGTAACATCCCAAAATTCTAAATTTTGTATTGTTATAAAAAAATAGATCGTTTTGATTGATTGCTTGATTGATTGACTGAAAGTGAGTGAATTAGAAACTTTTGAAAGTTAAATGAGAGGGAATAAAAGGACTTTCCCAAACTTTCATTTTGCTTTTATGAACTTCGGGAATTCAAATTCTTTTCATCACAAAACCCTGGAGAGAAGATGACATGACTTCTTCCATTTATTTAAATGACAAGGGGTGTTGAAAATATTTGAATTTCATTTGGAAAACATTTCCAATTCTGAAACTTTATGCAACTCGATGATTTTCACGAGCAAAGATAAAATGACTTCTTCAAATTATATGAAATAAGAGTTGGGAGTTTCAAAGAATTTAATTCAAATTTCTGTTGAATTTATTTTCAATTTGGAGTTATTTGAGTTTTATTCAAAATATTTTTTCTCCAAAAATAAAATATATGGAAAATAGGGTAACAAGATTCCCTACATCAGAAAACTGGAGAGGAATAAATTGAATTCATTTTGGTATTTTTAACATGATTTTATTGAATTTTATTAGAGCTGAAGCACTGTTTGTTTTATTTGAATTTGTGTATATTTTATTTGAAGCTAAAATAATGTCTATGTTGTAGAAAATCTTTTTCTGCAAATTTTGATATATTATATGCCTATATGAAAGTTTTAGTCATTTTATTTTTTTATTTTTTTTTATTTTAAGTTCTCTGAAAATTTTGTTTAAAAAAAAAAAGCTGCAGCGCCTTGGGCCAAAGGCCCAAGCCGCCACACAAGCCACCGGCCGGCCGAAGGCCAAGCCAACGCACGCACGCACCACGCACCTAGGGGAGCCAGGAGCCCCAAGTTTCCTATACTTTTACAATTCTTAGTAGAATTTGACCCCGTTTTGTTATTCCGTTTTTTATTCCTAGGATTCCTAATCCTAATCTATTTCTTGTCCCCTACCCCAAGCAAAACCCTCCCCTCCCCAATATAAATACCCAAGCACCCCCCTCCAACACATCAAATCAACTCTCCTCTCCTCCTCTCTGCGGAAGAAGAACACGATCTGGCCGCCATAGCCAGTCGCCGCCCTAGTCGCCGCCGCCGCCCTCACCAGCGCCGCCGCCCTACATAGCCGCCGCCGCCACTTGCCGCCGCCGCCACTTGCCGCCGCAGCCGCCCTACGCCGTCGCCACCGGATCCCCTCGCCTCTTCGAGGTACTAGCCCCGCGCCGCGTCACGTTTTCTAGATCGGTTTTCGTTCCATTTTCTAGATCGGTTTCCGTTCCGTTTTTCTAGATCGGTTTTACGTTTCGGTTTTCTTTCCGAAACCCTAGATCGGTTTTCTCGCCGGTTTTTCTTTCCGGTTTTGTTTAGCGAGCATTCGCTCGATAGATTTTTCTTTTTATTTTTAATTCCCGTCATGGACCTATCCGTAGTCCCTAATCTTCAAACGTTCATAACTTTTTACTCGTAAGTCGAAATCCAACGAAACCAACGCCCACTTCTTCGTTATGATCTCCTCTATCCAGTAATACAAATCAAACATGTTTTTGAAAGTTTTAAAATTTGATTTCAAACAGATTTGTATTTGAACTTCGTTTGATCATAACTTGAGTTTTATAACTCCGATTTAGATGATTCTTTTTGCAAATCGAAGCTCTTGACCTAAACTTTACGATAAGGCCAAATACACATAGTTTTGGTACTGTTAGAAATTGTTTTATGCTGCAAGAGTTATTAGATTTGGTTTTGACGTTTTCCGAATTGTTTCTTGATCCTTCCGATCTTTTGAGTGATTGCTTATGTGTGGTTACTATTGCTTGATTACGATAGATTGACCGGAGTGTGACGAGTAGATCTATCAAGAGTTTTGAGTGCGAATCATCTTCATCAACTTTGCGGGCAAGTAACACTTGATCATACTTTTTCTACTACCCAGTTTTATGCATTAGCCCTATTCCTCAAACACTTGCATGTTTAGGAACAACTTAAATTGTGGGATGGGAAGTAGTTTGAGGTAGTACCTATTACTGTTTTATTATCAAACCCTTGGGAGTTACTTCTACGTTTGCTTATTACGCCATGCTATGCTCAGAGACGTGGATTGGGTTTGAGTGAATATCCATGACATATGTGAGATTGTTAATAAATGGTTTATCTAAGGTGGCAACTTAAACACACATCTGGGTGGATTGAGGCACCTGGTTTCTATCAGGATTTGCCTGTATTTCTTCGGACCGCCACCTGTGCTCAAAGGGATCATAAGATTATTCAAACTGGAAACTTCCGTGTGCAACCACAAGCCAATTATGGGCTCATGGCGTAGTTGACTAAGTTGTGCGAACTCTTACGGGTAGGCTAGCTGATGTAGGGGATGTAGGTTGGTACGGTCTACCCACATGTAAGGTGCTAAGCGCTTCTGAAAGACTATGTCTCGGTCATCCGTTTCTCAAACACCATGTAGTGCGAGAACCAAGCGGAGGCGAGCGAGTCTTGTGGGGAAAAGTGCGCAAACCTCTGCAGAGTGTATAAACTAATCATGATTAGCCGTGTCCCCAGTTATGGACAATTTTGAGTATCTAGTACCTGGATATCCTGTTGATCTCATCACGTTACTTAATTAATATTGTTTGGGTTTAATGAGTACTTTTAATTGGGATTGAGGATCTTTGTCAACCATTCTCAATGTTTAACAACCACCATGATAGTTAAATAAATTTATTCGCTTTGCAAGAGGGAAAATTGGTTTTTCGCAAAACCTTATAACCATAGAGCTTTCCACCAGCCATATATGCATGTAGTATAGCCTATTCCTTCATTACTCTCTATGTGTTACATTGCCGCATATTCCATGTCTTGGCCCGTTTTCGGCTGCAACTTTTCATGTTGCAGAATTTTGAACGACGAGTAAGTGATACGTTAGGGTTACGATTTCCTATACTCAACTTTGCCGTTGGTGTTGATGGGAATCCACAACCTTGTTGCTTCCGCTATATTTTGGATTGAGGTAATAGTATTTACGTTGTTTATACATGTGATTTACCTCTGTTATAAATCCTTCGAGTAATGTGTGTGTGTCAAAGATACCGATCCGTGGGATGACACGAAGCACGAATACTTGATCCATTCGGTCGGGTCGCTACATGAGTGCACCACTACGGGCGTCCCCACGATTATCATCGATAACGCGGCACCAACTTCACGGCCGATGAGGTCAAATTATGGTGCAAAAACATGGGCATGAAGCTCGACACGCCTCGATCTATCACCCTCAAACCAACGGTCAAGTCGAGCGAGCAAACGGTCTAATCATGAGCGGCATTAAACCCAGACTAGTGTGGTCCCTCAAGGAATCTAGCACGCACTGGGTTGAGGAACTCGACTCCGTACTCTGGGATCTGCGGACCACGCCGAATCGTACTACCGACCATTTTTTATGGTGTACGGCGCAGAGGCAGTCTTGCCCTGCGACATAATGCATGACTCACCTCGCGTGCGCATGTATGAAGAACGAGAAGCCGAGCTCGATCGGAAGGACAGTTTGGACGCATTGGAGGAGGAGAGCGATGTGGCAAAAGCTCGTTCCGCATTTTATCAACAGCAGGCTCGAAGATATCGAAGCAGGGAAGTACGGGCCAAAGCTTACAACGTTGGCGAACTAGTTCTACGCCTGTCGGACAAGAAAAAGGACAAACTCAAGCCCAAATGGGAAGGTCCCTTCATCATCTACCAGGTCCCGATCATGGAGCATACCGTCTGCGAAACGCATTGGATAACCGACTCGAGCCGAACCCATGGAACGCAGCCCGTCTACGTAGAATCTACGCCTAAGCGCCGGACTCCAAGTTCGTCTCCTTCCTCCGTCCACATTTTCTATTTTTGCTGTCTTTTATTTCTCTCCTTCCTCCTCCTTCTTCTTGAAGCCTTTAGAGGCTCGTTTGCGCTTTGTTCGCACATACTCGACGCGTTGTCCGCGCTGATTATACCTGGGGGCTTCTTTAACAGAAGCTTATTTATACGAGCTTCATGCCCAACACATGTGTCAAACTTCCGCATGTGCCTTTTATTCATCATTATATGCATCGATATGACTTAAGTTTTGGCCAAGCTGGGTTGCCTGGCTCCTGTGCTTACCCCTACGTTCCCGATTGTTCGGCTAGGTGGTAAAGGGATCACCTCTGTGATTTTTACTGCCGGGTCAGCCGGATGTGTACCTCAGACTGGGTGAAGCCGAAAGCTAGCGTTCTTAAGGGAATATTCGGTCGGTGAACTGAAATATGATTTTCTAACTATTTATCCATCTGCCCCCAGATGATTTTCTGCTTTTTTAGTAGTTTGGACATGCACTTTAGGGCATGCCTCCCAGGGAAAGGAACCCTTAACGGAACTATTCTCCCTGGAAGATGTTTCTTACTATCCATGTAATATAACATAACTAGTTGGGCACTTGTCTCGATACAGCAATAATGACCCTACGCCTTGTCTCCATGCATGCCCGGTTCTTACATAACCGAGGGTATTCGGACACACTCCGGATTATTGGGTCCCGAGGTCGGGCTTAAAACGTCCGCTATGACAAACGATCTACAATCTGGCTAGAAGACATTTTTCATGTCATATTCAATTACATAGTCAACTCGACTAATTGTATTCCTCCTCAATGCCATCTAAAGGGCTATCTAATTTACAATCTTGCTGGGAATACTTGGCGGCCAATTCTACTTGGCCGTACACTAAGCTTACTGAGGATCTCCTTCCCATCAGGCCCCACAGGTCCGACCTCGGCCATGTGGTTTGGGTCACCGTGTACCGCGTCTTTACCATGGCCCAGCCTCCTGGCGCCTTTGACGGCAGGCCGATATCTTCCATAGCCGGAAGCGCCGCGTGCTCCTTGAAGCCGCTCTGCCAGCTCCCCAATGCCTTAGGGCAGGGGAGATAGATGGCCACAAGGCCCGGGCGACGCCTTTTCATCACTGCCGAACTTCGTTAAATGCGGTAGCCTTGATTCGGGAAGAAGATCACCCGAAGAACTGGGCATCTCCTCCTCATGACGACATGTGAGCAAACCTATATACATGTTTATGTTAGTCGCCTTCCTCGCCGAACTCTTTCAAAGTTTGTTCAAGCACTTACTGAAAATGCCGCGACGATGCCATCGATTCTCCTTTACGGAGTCAGACAACTGGGCACGAACATCCTTTAGTTCCTCACCCAGTTGGGTGGTGGCATCTCGGAGGTTATTTTTCTCCTGCCGCACCCTCGTAAGCACGCTCTCGCCGGCCTTCAACCGGCGCAAGAGCTGTTGCTTGTCCGGATCTAGTCCGGCGCCATCTGCAATATTATTGTCAGATTTACACACACGCCGCACTTCATAAACTATTTATCTTTTAAGGCATATATTATCAGAGGGGGTCTTTGTGGCTCCCCTCAGGCGCTAGTGCTTGGCCTCAAGTTGGGCCTTGCATTTTCAAGCTCACAGGGACGATCGTGTATTCTTTTTGTAAGATCCTCAAGATAACAAATGATCCTTAAATCAGTTATTCTAACTATTTTAAGTCTCGGGGGCTACTGGCATATATAACTGTCAAATTTCCTCACCCGTATGTCCTTTACATACTGCTCCGTGGCTCTGGCTAGACCATCTTGAGCAGCGCGGAGCTGCGCATCTCCCGGATTGAAGGCATTCAAGGCCTCTTGGGAGAAACATGCATCACGAAGAACTGTCCGGCGGCGCCTGTGATTCATGGCGCTCTCCACCTCGGAGTTGGTGGCGGACAATCTGTCGGCATCCTCCGCCGGAGGAGCATCCGACGACGCCTCGTGCACGCCTCCGCTTGGACCCGGCTTTGGAGCTTGGCTGGCGGAGGTTCGATTATAACCTCCGGACTCAGTCCGGCGAGCGCTCTTTTTCCTGAAGAGAGCACCAGCGTTAGTACGCCTTCCAGGAATCAATCCTGGAAATATGGTGACGCGCCTTACCGTTGCGGCGGAGTTTCGATCCGGACCGCACCTCTTTTAACTGCGGCCAGACGCCCCTTTGCTGGCTAGTCATGAGCTCGGCCTCCTGCCTCGAAGGCACCCCTGCGAAACACCATCAAATATGTGGTGATTAGAAGTAAAGCACGGGTGGGTCATGGTATCCGGACTTCGGTCACGGTTATCTGGGAGGCCGGAAATAATCCGGGGTAGTCGGCCGTAATAGCAACCAAAGCATTGTCGATGCTACTTTAGTGGAACACCCTGTCGATCAGCTCCACCTTTATATCCGGGTCCTCTTCGGAGGCCGGATCGAGGGACCGTTCCGGATCCTCGGGTTGTGGGGGCAGGCTGTGTATCTTCTCCACGGCCCGGCGCAGTTCCTGCGTAGAAACCATGAAATGAGATATTTAACCACGGGAACATGGATCGGACAGGCCACAAAGATATTTGCTTACCCAACTTCGAGGATTATTCGAAGAAACCCCGCTGCTGGATCGACGCGGAGAAAATCCTCCTCTTCCCTTTGTACATGGCGAACAAGGTCTTCACCAGTTCGGTGGATCGATCCCGGCCCTTTGCGGCCATAGCGGGTGGCATCGTCCTCCCCGTTGAAGTCCCACATGGGGTGGCCCCTATATTGGAGCGGCTGCACTCCCCTCATAATGCAGATTGCCATGACTCCAATCATGGTCAATCCGGCATGAGCCAGTAATCTAATTCGGCTCATCAAGTAAAGGACGTCCCGATCATTTTCCCTCTGGGGGCTCCACGGGCGCTAGCTTAGGCGCTTCTTTAGAGGAGCTTTTCTAAACTCCGGAAGGCCGATCCGAACAGGATCCGGCAGCGGGACGTCCTCCATGTAAAACCATTCCAAAGGCCAGTCTTCAGACGCCTTCTTCGGGGTTCCGCATAGATATCCGGTCCCGGCGAAGCGCCATAGTTCGGCTCCGCCCACTTGATATATTGACCCCTCATGAGAACGGGGTACAAGGCAGAATAATCTCTTCCACAGCGCATAATGAGCCTCGACGCCCAAGAACAGTTCGCAAAGGGCCACGAAGCCCGCGATATGCAAAATAGAGGCAGGCGTAAGGTGGTGCAACTGGAGGCCGTAGAACTCCAAGAGCCCCCGGAAAAACGGATGAATTGGAAATTTGAGTCCTCTTACTAGATAAGAGATAAATCACACCCGCTCTCCTTTAGAGGGATCGGGGACACTCTCTGCTTGCTTTCCGCCTTTTTAGGTGGCAAGTCCAGCTCGAACCGGAACCATAAAGGCCGGGGGAAGAAATCCCTTGGTTTGGAGTATAACTAGCTCGCTATGCGGGACTGAGCATCTCTCCCAATTTCCAGGCCGAGGGCTGGGAGCGCGAGAGGAGGAGCCGCGTCGACTGTCCATGATGGAATGGGTTTTTGTTAGAGGCGCTCCGATGAAAGCTCGCGGAGGGGGGATGGAGTGACTCAGATCTAGATCCTCCTCCCTTTTATAGGCGGCTCATTTGCGCAGCTAGGGGGGTAAGTGTAAAAATACTCTGGCTTTTCGCATTCATTCAAACACGTGGAAGATGGCCATTATTGGGCGTAGAAGCCAAGGAGCGCGGCATTTATCAGAAGCTGGACACTATTCGACAAGTATATGGAATTTGGAGAAGAAGCCGCCTCGCAATGCCGAAGACAAACTACGCGCCGGACTCATCGCTATTGGAGCCTGGTTCAGGGGCTACTGAGGGAGTCCTGGATTAGGGGGTGTCCGGATAGCCGAACTATCACCGTTGGCCGGACTCCTGGACTATGAAGATACAAGATTGAAGACTTTGTCCCGTGTCCGGATGGGACTTTCCTTGGCGTGGAAGGAAAGCTTGGCGATACGAATATGTAGATCTCCTACCATTGTAACCGACTCTGTGTAACCCTAACCCTATCCGGTGTCTATATAAACCGGAGGGTTTTAGTCCGTAGGACGAACAACAATTGTAGCGACCCGACCTCAGATGGTCAAGTCTCTGTGCGCCCGTGTCATCCCTGGATCGGTAATGCTGACACAAACAGTACTCGAAGGATTTATAACAGAGTAGCAATCACACACTTATTACATCGAATGTCTCAAAAGAGAACTTATTACAATAATATGGCTTAAGGCCATCTAATGCGATAACAGGAAGGCTTGGAAGATAAAGTGAGTCCATCAACTCCAACGGCATAGCTGAGCTGCACGCATTGACGACCTATCGAACCTTACTCCTTAGTCGAAAAAGTCTGCAACATAATACGTTGCAGCCCGAGAACGGGTCAGCACATGGAATATCGCGGCAATGTAACACAATAGAGCAACAACAGAATAATGCTAACACTACATGCATATTTGGCTGGTGGAAAGCTCTACGGTTACAGTTTTTGCGAAAAGCCACTTTTTTCCTACATCAAAGGAATAAGTTTTACCTTAACTATCATGGTGGTTGAAACATCATTGAGAAGGTATAACCCCAAGTCAATCCCAATTAAAATAATTAACAACGCAACAGTATTAATAGAGTGATGAGATACATGTGAATACTCAAGTACTAGATACTCAGAATTGTCCATAACCGGGGACACGGCTAACCATGATTAGATTGTACACTCTGTAGAGGTTTGCGCACTTTTCCCCAGAAGACTCGATCGCCTCCGTTGGTTTCTCGCACTGCATGGTGTTTGAGAAACGGATGACCGAGACACGGTATTTCAGAAACATTAACTCTCTACTCCGGATAGATCATACCAAACCTATAAAACCCACTACCTGCTGATCTACCTCTTCGAGAGCTTCACGTAACTTACTCAACTACGCTAGAGCCCATAATAGCTTGTGGCTGCACACGGAAGTTTCTAGCATGAATAATCTCAGTTCCCTTTGAGCCTGGGTGGCGGTCCATAGGAAGATCACACGGGTACGCTGGGATTTCCAAAAAATAAAACAGACAACACTGGGTTCCCCAGGTGCCTCAATCCACCCAGATGTGTATTTAAGTTGCCACCTTAAAGTAAACCATTAATTAACCATCTCACATTTGTCGTGAATATCTCTCAAACGCAAACCACGTCTACGAGCATAGCATAGCAATATAAGCATAACGTAGAAGTAACTCCCAAGGGTTTGATAGTAACAGGGCAATAGGTTCCTACCTCATCAACTACTTCCCAACCCACAATTTAATGACATCCTAACCATGCAATGTTTGAGGGTTGAACTAATGCATAAAAACTGGGTAGGAAAAGGGTATGATCAAGTGTTACTTGCCTTGCTGACGATCCGTGAGTCCTAGAGACTCGTAGTAACACGCTTCGCACTCCGGGAATTCCATCGCAAGCAAACAATACATACATAACCAACAAGCAAAGATGCACATACGAAACTTCAACTGAAAGAGATTGACCGGAGAGTTCAACTTAAGAATTCCGGTTAGCAAAAAGAATCAAACCAAACGGAGCAACGAAAATCAAACTGCGAAAGAAACAAGATTTGTTTACTAATTTGAACTAGGGTCAAATTTTACAGAGATAAAAACTGGTTTAAGTTGGCCATTCGGAAAGAGGGTATCGTGATGAAACTCCAGGCGCTTGAATCGCCTGATTCCGATAAACGAGCGAAAAGTTATACTAATACGAACATCTGATCAGAAATCGCGATCGGAATAATCGCGGAATAAATCCGATAGAAGAAAACGACGAACGGCTAAACGAACGAACGTTCGTTAGCAGAAACTAGACGACGAACATGTTCGTAAAAACGAACGAATGAGCGAACGCTCGCAAAATAATTAAACAGGATAAATAAAACAGATCTATATAAAAAAATGGGCTAGGGTTTTTTTTAAACCGAAGGGTTCTAAAAAATCTGACGAGGGCTACCTCCGGCGAGGTCGTCCGGGCGGGCGGTTCAAGGGTTCGGCGAGGCGGCGAGGGCGGTTAGGGGCGGCGGCGACTGACTCGGTGGCGGGCGGGCGCGGAGGCGGCGGGGACGGCCAAGGGCGGCGGCGGCGGCGGCTCGGGCTCGGGGCTCGGCTCCGGGTCCGGGGTGGGCGGCGGCGGTGGTGGCTAGAGAGGGTGGGGGGGGCTCGGCTATTTAAAGTGGGGGCAGTGGCTTGGCGGAGGGGGCAAGGCGGCGGGGAGGAAGAGTCCGCCGAAACTTATAAAAATCCTAGGAAAATAAATAAAATTTAAAAATGCCAAAACAAGTTTTCTTTGCCTAAATAAAATAATTAGGACAAGATGAACTTTTCTTGGCCCCTAAAATGCAATTTTTTTAATTATGCAAAATTTTCTCTAGGCAAATAAAATTCCAAATAAATAAAATGAAATTCAAATAATGATTTTAACATTTTCCTCTGATATTTCAATTATTTTTGGAGAAGTCATATTATCTCCTCTCATTTATTATTAAACATGAAATATTTTCCGGCGAGAAAAATAATAAAATCCAAAATCCTTGTCTTCATTATTTGATAAAATTCAAATATGAAAATCGGAAAATCCCCAACTCTCTCCGAGGGTCCTTCAGTTGCTTAGGATTTCGAGGATGGCAAACGGGAATGCAATAAAATATGATATGCATGGATGACCTATGTATAACATGCCAAATTGAAAATTTGGGATGTTACAAACCTACCCCCCTTAAGATGAATCTCGTCCTCGAGATTCGGGTTGGCTAGAAAATAGGTGGGGATGGTCCTTGCGAATATCATCTTCTCGTTCCCAGGTGGCTTCCTCCTCGGTATGGTGGCTCCATTGAACTTTGCAAAACTTGATAACTTTGTTGCGGGTGACTCATTTGTCAAAATCAAGAATCTTTACCGCTTCTCCTCATAAGTCAAATTACTATCCAACCAGATCGCCTCTAGGGGCACCGTATCCTTTAACGGTATATCGGCCATCTCGGTGGGCAGTTCTTCACCGTGATACGTGAAACACATCACGAACTCCCCGACAATCCTTCAGGTAACTCCAGCTTGTAGGAAACTTCTCCCATCCGTTCCAAAACACGATACGGTCCTACAAATCTTGGGACTAACTTTCCCTTTACTCCAAAATGTTTCACTCCCCTCAAGGGTGATACTCGCAGATAGGCTCTCTCTCCAATTTCATAGGTTACTTCCTTGCGTTTTGAATCTGCGTAACTCTTCTGTCTAGATTGAGCAATCTTTAGTCTGTCTCTGATCAATTTAACCTTCTCTTCGGATTCTTTGATCAAATCTGGTCGAAACAACTGACAGTCTCCTACCTCATCCCACATTAGTGGTGTTCTACATCTGCGTCCATACAGAGCTTCGAACGGTGCCATCTTCAAACTGGCCTGGTAGCTGTTGTTATATGAGAATTCTGCGTACGGCGAATTGTCATCCCAACTAGATCCATAATCTAGCGCATGTGCTCTCAACATATCCTCCGTAATCTGGTAGACTCTCTCCGTCACATCCATCCGTCTGTGGGTGGAACGCGGTACTAAATTCCAATCTGGTACCCAAAGTCTGGTGTAGCTGATGCCAAAACTTTGAAGTAAACTCTGTTCCTCTATCTGATACGATGCTCCTCGGAACTCCATGCAAACATACGATCCTGGGCATATATATCTTTGCCAACTTGTCACTTGTATAAGTTGTTTTCACTGGGATGAAGTGAGCTACTTTGGTCAAACGATCCACAACTACCCATATTGAATCATATCCTGCTTTGGTTCTGGGTAATCCGGTAATAAAGTCCATGCCAAGTTTGTCCCACTTCCATTCGGGTATTGGCATAGGCTGCAATAGTCCTGCTGGCTTTTGATGCTCTGCCTTCACTCTCTGACATACATCACAAACGGCTACATACTCAGCAATATCCTTCTTCATACCAATCCACCAGAAACGTTCCTTCAGGTCTAAATACATCTTGGTGTTTCCGGGGTGAATCGAGTATGGTGAGTCATGGGCCTCTTGAAGTATTAACTTCCTGATCTCCGAATTGTTGGGCACATAAATCCTGTCCTCAAACCACAAGGTATCGTGCTCATCCTCGCGAAAACCTTTGGCTTTTCCTTTGCCCATCTTCTCTTTTATCTCAGAAATCTCTTTATCCTCCTTTTGAGCTTCTCGAATCTTGTCCAACAATGTCGACTGAACCTCCATTGTTGCAAGAAAACCTCTTGGAACAATCTCCAACTGAAGTTCCCTAATATCCTCTGCTAACTCCTTTGGCAGTCCTCTACTTTCAAGGATATAGGCATAACTCTTCCGACTCAAAGCGTCACTGCTTTCTGACGTTGGCCTTACCTGGATGATAGTGTAGCTTCATATCGTAATCCTTTATAAGCTCCAGCCATCTCCTCTGTCTGAGGTTCAACTCCTTCTGTGTGAAAATGTACTTCAAACATTTATGATCCGTGTACACATCACAACGGTTTCCAATGAGATAATGTCTCCAGGTCTTTAACGCATGCACTACAGCTGCTAACTCCAAATCATGCGTGGCATAGTTCAACTCATGTGGCTTCAGTTGTCGTGAGCCATACGAAACAACTTTTCCGTCCTACATGAGAACACTTCCAAGTCCCAAGCGAGAGGCGTCACAATACACTTGAAACTCCTTATGTATATCTGGCAATGTCAGCACTGGGGCTGTAGTCAACCGTTTCTTCAACTCCTGAAAACTTGTCTCACAATCCTCTGTCCATTTGAACTTAGTATGCTTCTTTAGCAATTCTGTCATTGGCTTAGAAATCTTGGAAAAATTCTCAATGAATCTCCTGTAATATCCTGCCAGTCCGAGGAAACTGCGAATGTCGCTGACTGAAGTGGGTGCCAACCATTCAGGGACTGACTGAATTTTAATGGGATCTACTGCTATACCCTCTCCTGATATAACATGCCCAAGAAATCCAAATTCCTTCAACCAAAACTCGCACTTGCTGAATGTGGCGTATAACTGGTGTTCCCTGAGTTTCTCGAGAACCAAACGTAGGTGTTCTGCGTGCTCCTCTTCGTTCTTCGAGTAAACCATAATATCATCAATAAACACCACAACAAACTTGTCCAAATACTCCATGAACACTTTGTTCATCATACTCATGAAATAGGCAGGGGCGTTAGTCAGTCCAAATGACATGACCGTATACTCATGTAATCCATACCGGGTGGTGAATGCTGTCTTTGGTATATCCTTCTCTCGAATCTTCAACTGATGGTATCCTGATCGTAGATCAATCTTAGAAAACACCTTAGCTCCTTGCAACTGGTCAAACAGATCATTAATCATCGGTAAGGGATACTTGTTCTTTATCGTTACTTCATTAAGAGCTCGGTAATCAACAACCATCCTTAGGGATTTATCTTTCTTCTCAACCAAAAGTACTGGGGCTCCCCAAGGAGAAGAACTTCTACGAATGTAACCTTTCTCCAATAGCTCCTTGATCTGCTTCTTAATTTCCTCCAGATCATTTGCGGGCATCCGGTAGGGTCTCTTTGATATTGGCCCTGTACCTGGCATTAGTTCTATCAGAAACTTCGATGTCTCGATCCGTGGCATGCCCGGTAACTCCTCCGGAAAACATCTGGATAATCCTTTACTACGGTACTTCCTCCTATACAACTCCGTGAGGGCATTCACTTGGCTCCTCCTAGGCACATGCCTAGGTACATACTTAATCCTTTTTCCCTCCGGGTGGTAAGATAAATTGACTTGCTAGCACAGTCAATACTTCCTCCATACTTTGACATCCAGTCCATACCTAATATCACATCCAATCCTTGCGACTCCAAGATAATTAGGTCGACGGAAAAACATGCGTGCCAATGATTAGGGGTATCTGGGTGCACCATCTGCTAGCCATGTACTCTGCTCCAAAGTAGCTCACTAAAAGAGGGGTCCTAAGGGTGCAGGTTGGTAACTTAAACATATCCACAAATCCCTTGATATGTATGAATGTGATGCACCAAGATCGAAAAGAACAATAGCGGTAAATGAATGAACCAAAAACTTACCTATTACTGCGTCCGGCTGCTCTTCAACTTCCTCCACGTTAACGTGGTTCACTTGTCCTTTATTGAATGGATTGGGCTTCTTCCCAGTGCTTCCATTTCCGTTTCCATTCTTTCCTTCAGGGCAATCATTGGCATAGTTCCCTGTCTTCCCGCACTTAAAGCAAATAACTTGGCTTAAGTCCCTCTTGGCAGGTGTAGCTGGGTTAGAGCAATTCTGATTATTGTTGACTCCATTCCCATTCCCGTTCTTTGCACCATTTTGATTATGCGATCCTCCTCCAGTATGGTTATGTCCTCCATGGTTATGAATAAGTCCTCCCAAGTTTGGGGTTAAGCGAGGCTTCTGGTGAGCTCCTGAGTTATACTTCCCTTGTCCATACTTCCTTTTACGGCTCTCAATCTGCTGTTGCTTGCCTTCAATCATTAGGGCCTTATCTACCAACTCTTGGTAGTTGTTGAAAGTTGCCACCATCAACTGCATACTCATCTCATCATTCAGCCCCTCCATAAACTTCTCTTGCTTCGCGGCATCTGTGGCCACATCATCAGGGGCATAGCGTGATAACTTACTAAATTCATCCACGTACTGGGCCACAGTACGGTTCCCCTGGCGTAAGTTGCGGAACTCACGCTTCTTTATCTGCATGGCTCCAGTTGAAACATGGGCCGTGCGAAAAGCTTGTTGGAACTGGTCCCAAGTGACATTGGCTATAGGAAAAGTAGCCGTGTAATTCTCCCACCATGCGCCTGCTGGTCCATCCAATTGATGTGCGGCAAAGCGCACTCTTTTCAAAGATCCGTAAGGCCCCGCGGTGGTTAACTCCCTTCCAATACGGCGTAGCCAATCATCTGCAACTATTGGCTCGGTGCTACTGGAAAACACCGGCGGTTGTAACCTCAGAAAACGGGCTAAATTGTCCACTGGCGGCGGGTTGTTGTTGTTGTTGGCATTGCCCTGGTTCTGAACTAGCAATTGCATCAAGGCATTCTGCTGTTGGATCAACTGGTGAGCTCCGGTGGGAAAACAAAACCGGGGTCACGTCTCGGAGGCATCTGAAGGTCTAGCGAGAAAACACTACCCAAATGCACATGAGGCAAACACACATATTCATTCAATCAAGCAAGGGCATACAAAACGGTCTAGGACTATCGCATAAGTGCTCAACTACTACTAGTTACATGGGGGAAAATACTACTATTATATGGTGGTCATCTAAAAATTTTGATCGGTGGAAGACTCCATGATGTCTGCTCCAGCTTCGTCTTCATAGTCATCATCACTTGGATCAGAGTCGGTGTCGTCGATGATGATGTAGTTGTCCGGACAAGTGGGATCTTCTTCCTCTTCTTTCGATGCTGGTCCTGCCATGAAGACACCGATCTTCTTGACTAGGTCGTCATTCTTCTCAAGTAGGGTCTTGATTTCTTCCTCATATCCATCGCGTGTAGACTTGAGTTCTTCCTCCAGCTCGATGATCCTAGTTTTCGCCTTCTTCAAATCCATCATGTCTGCGCTCATCTGGTTCTCTTGATGTCGAATGTGCTGGTTTAGCTCCTGGATGTAAGCTGCAATGGATCTATCCTTCTTGGTGCTGATTACTTCCCATTGCTCGTCTCGGCGCCCACATATTTGGTATATGGTGTCTTTAAGCTCCTTATTGTAGACTTCTCCAATGCGTCCCATGGTAATGTGAGATGCCATACTCTTTCCCAAACTCCATGTTGGTGCATTGAAAACACATACTATGGGCTCCGTGCTTGGCGCAAACGTCCTTCCGGGAACTAGAGCTTGAATCTTCCAGCACTCTTCTTCTGGTAAGGTGGCGTTGTAAGTTCCGGTGAAGCTTGGTATTCCAATATTCAGGTACCTAGTGACTTCCTTCAAGTGGCGTCCAAAAGGTGTGTCTTCATCCGGTTGTGCAAACTTGTACTTCATCTCCGTCATCCTAAAGAGTGGAAAAATGGAGAGGATTCGGAAATGATTAGAGAGGAGTGACCTATGGTTTTATCTTAGTGGTCGTGTCCTACACTCAGCATGTGCTCTGATACCATCTTGTACCGACCCGACCTAAGATGGTCAAGTCTCTGTGCTCCCGTGTCATCCCTGGATCGGTAATGTCTTGACACACGATTACTCGAAGGATTTATAACAGAGTAGCAATCACATACTTATTACATCGAATGTCTCAAAAGAGAACTTATTACAATAATATGGCTTAAGGCCATCTAATGCGATAACAAATGAAGGCTTGGAAGATAAAGTGAGTCCATCAACTCCAACGGCATAGCTGAGCTGCACGGCAACGACCTATCGAACCTTACTCCTTATGCGAAAAGTCCGCAACATAATACGTTGCAGCCGAGAACGGGTCAGCACATGGAATATGCTGGCAATGTAACACAATAGAGCAACAACAGAATAATGCTAACGCTACATGCATGTTTGGCTGGTGGAAAGCTCTACGGTTACAGTTTTTGCAAAAAGCCACTTTTTTCCTACATCAAAGGAATAAGTTTTACCTTAACTATCATGGTGGTTGAAACATCATTGAGAAGGTATAACCCCAAGTCAATCCCAATTAAAATAATTAACAACCCAACAGTATTAATTTAGAGTGATGAGATACATGTGAATACTCAAGTAGTAGATACTCAGAATTGTCCATAACCGGGGACATGGCTAACCATGATTAGATTGTACACTCTGCAGAGGTTTGCGCACTTTTACCCACAAGACTCGATCGCCTCCGTTGGTTTCTCACACTCCATAGTGTTTGAGAAACGGATGACCGAGACACAGTCTTTCAGAAACATTAACTCTCTACTCCGGATAGATCATACCAAACCTATAAAACCCACTACCTGCTGATCTACCTCTTCGAGAGCTTCATGTAACTTACTCAACTATGCTAGAGCCCATAATAGCTTGTGGCTGCACACGGAAGTTTCTAGCATGAATAATCTCAGCCCCTTTGAGCCCTGGTGGCGGTCCATAGGAAGATCACACGGGTACCCGGATTTCCAAAAATAAAGCAGACAACACTGGGTTCCCTGTGACTCAATCCACCCAGATGTGTATTTATGTTGCCACCTTAAAGTAAACCATTAATTAACCATCTCACATCTGTCGTGAATATCTCTCAAACCCAAACCACGTCTACGAGCATAGCATAGCAATATAAGCATAACGTAGAAGTAACTCCCAAGGGTTTGATAGTAACAGGGCAATAGGTTCCTACCTCATCAACTACTTCCCAACCCACAATTTAATGACATCCTAACCATGCACTGTTTGAGGGTTGAACTAATGCATAAAAACTGAGTAGGAAAAGGGTATGATCAAGTGTTAATTGCCTTGCTGATGATCCGTGAATCCTAGAGACTCGTAGTAACACGCTTCGCACTCCGGGAATTCTTTCGCAAGCAAACAATACATACATAAGCAACAAGCAAAGATGCACATACGAAACTTCAATTGAAAGAGATTGACCGGAGAGTTCAACTTAAGAACTCCGGTTAGCAAAAAGAATCAAACCAAACGGAGCAACGAAATTCAAACGGCGAAAGAAACAAGATTCGTTTACTAATTTGAACTAGGTTCAAATTTTACAGAGATAAAAACTGGTTTAAGTTGGCTATTCGGAAAGAGGGTTTCGAGATGAAACTCCAGGCGCTTGAATCGCCTGATTCCGATAAACGAGCGAAAAGTTATACTAATATGAACATCGGATCAGGAATCGCGATTGGAATAATCGCGGAATAAATCCGATAAAAGAAAACGACGAACGGCTAAACGAACGAACGTTCGTTAGCAGAAACTAAACGACGAACATGTTCGTAAAAATGAACGAACGAGCGAACGCTCGCAAAATAATTAAACCGGATAAATAAAACCGATCTATATATAAAAAAAACGGGCTAGGTTTTTTTTTAAACCGAAGGGTCCTAAAAAAACCTGCGACGAGTGCTACCTCCGGCGAGGTCGTACGGCGGGGCGGGCGGCTCCGGCGTGGTTCGGCGAGGGGCGGCTAGGGGCGGCGGCGACTTGGCGACTCGGGCGAGGGGCGGGCGAGGGAGGCGGGCGACGGCCAAGGGCGGCGGCGGCGGCTGCTCGGGCTCGGGGCTCGGATCCGTGTCCCGTGGGCGGCGGAGGTGGTGGCTAGAGAGGGGGGGCTCGGCTATTTAAAGGGGGGCGGTGGCTTGGAGGAGGCAAGGCGGCGGGAGGAGGAGTCCGGCTCGGACTCGTCCGGGCGCTGGCCAAGGCGGCGGCTCACAAGACAAAGGGTGGTGGTGGCTGGGCCGGCTTGTTGGGCCTTTGGCCTGGGCGCGGTTCATTTTTAAAACGTCTACTAAACTTATAAAAATCCTAGGAAAATAAATAAAAATTTAAAAATGCCAAAACAAGTTTTCTTTGCCTAAATAAAATATTTAGGACAAGATGAACTTTTCTTGGCCCCAAAAATGCAAATTTTTAATTATGCAATTTTTTCTCTAGGCAAATAAAATTCCAAATAAATAAAATGAAATTCAAATAATGATTCTAACATTTTTCCTCCGATATTTCAATTATTTTTGGAGAAGTCATATTATCTCCTCTCATTTATTATTAAACATGAAATATTTTCCGGAGAGAAGAATAATAAAATCCAAAATCCTTGTCTTCATTATTTGATAAAATTCAAGTATGAAAATCTGAAAATCCCCAACTCTCTCCGAGGGTCCTTGAGTTGCTTAGGATTTCGAGGAGGGCAAACTGGAATGCAATAAAATATGATATGCATGGATGACCTATGTATAACATGCCAAATTTAAAATTTTGGGATGTTACAACAATCATACCATAGGCTAGCTTCTAGGGTTTAGCCTCCTTGATCTCGTGGTAGATCTACTCTTGTACTACCCATATCATCAATATTAATCAAGCAGGAGTAGGGTATTACCTCCATCGAGAGGGCCCGAACCTGGGCAAAAACATCGTGTCCCTTGTCTCCTGTTACCATCCGCCTAGACGGACAGTTCGGGACCCCCTACCCGAGATCCGCCGGTTTTGAGACCGACAAAGAGTCTTTAGCTTTAGCCAATCTTTGTCCTTAGCATTTCGAAGGTGTTCCACATCCTCCTGTCCAGGCCACTCCATTGTTGAACTTATCAGAAATATACTAGATAAAATTGTTAGTCCAACAAGAGATATGTTGGCATTAATTAGAAAAATCACCTAGGGAGCACTTGTGCTTTCAAAGCATCCTATAAAAATCAGCATGACAAGGAAACTACGAATACCTTTAATATTTTTGGGACATGGCATTTTCTCAATTGCATCAACTTTAACTTTATCCACCTCAATACCTTGTTCAAAAAATTTATGGCCCAAGACAATGCCTTCATTAACCATAAAGTGGCACTTCTCCCAATCCAAGACAAGATTAGTCTGTTCACATCTCTGCAAAACTCGATCAAGGTTGCTTAAGTAATCATCAAAAGAAGTTCCGTAAACGAAAAAATCATCCATGAAAACCTCAACAATCTTTTGACAAAAATCAGAGAATATAGCAGTCATACATCTTTGAAAGGTAGCAAGTGCATTACTTAAACCAAAGGGCATACATCTATAAGCATAGGTTCCAAAAGGGCACGTAAATGTGGTTTATTTGAGAAAAACCAGAATATCCATCAAGAGAGCAAAAGTGTGTGTGCTTAGATAATCTTTATTGCATTTGATCAATGAAAGGCACAGGGTAATGATCTTTTCTAGTTGATTCGTTTAATTTTCTAAAATCAATTGCCATTCTGTAGCCAGTTACAATTCTTTGTGGGATAAGTTCATTTTTCTAATTAGGAACAACAGTAATACCTCCCTTCTTAGAGACACAATGAACAATAATTACCCATCTACTATTAGCTATTGGATAGATTAACCTGCCTCCAGAAGCTTTAATACTTCAGTTCTTACCACTTCTTTCATCTTAGGATCCAATCATCATTGGTGATCAACAACGGGTTTAGCATCGGGTTCCATATTAATCTTGTGCTGACAGAGAGTGGGGCTAATGCCCTTAAGATCATCGAGAGTATATCCAATAGAAGCATGGTGCTTCCTCATAATTTTAATAATATTTCGCCTTCATATTCTAAAAGGTTATCACTAATAATAATAGGATATATCTTTTTCTCATTAGGATAATATTTTATCTATTTCAGTTCTTTCACCCAAGTGCATATCATTTTCATGGCGAGCAAATATTGTTCTAGTGGATGAGTAGGAGGTATGGCAATAGAAACAAGACCAATTGTTTCATATTTGCTAGGTAATTCTTTATCCTAAGGTTGTCTACGGAATTTAGAGAAATTGAACTCATGAGACTCATCACCAAAACTAACACTGATAGTTTGTTTTTCACAATCTATCTTAGCATTGGCAATGTTAAAGAAAGGTCTACCAAAGATAATGGACAAAAGTCATCTTGTGGGGAACCAAGAACTAGAAAATAAGTAGGATATTTTATTTTCCCACACAAGACTTAAACATCTCTAACAATCCAAGTGGTGTGATGGTATCTCCATTAGCAATTTTAATAGTAACATCTATGTCTTCTATTTCAGAGGGTGCTATGTCATTCATATTTTCTTGGTATAAAGTGATAGGAATAGCAATCACACTAGCACCTAAATCACATAAACCATGATAGCAATGATCTCCTATTTTAACTGAGAGAAGATGCATGCCAACCACATGTCTATGTTTATCTTTTTCATCGGGTTTGGCGATTCTAGCATCTTCACCATAGAAGTAAATAACATGCCCATCTACATTTTCAACCAAGAGATCTTTAACCATAGCAACACTAGCTTCCACTTTAATTTGCTCAGGGGGGTTTTGTTGCTTTAATATTACTTTTGCGAACCACATCTGATACCTTAGCATGTTCCTTTATCCTAACAAGGAAATGTGGTTTTTCAATATAAACAATAGGCACAACTGGATCAACATTGTAAATGATAGTTTCATATTTAACTATGACCAGTTCTTCAATTTATTATTTAATAGGTGGATGATATTTAAACAACTTATCCTTAGGGAGATAAACATGAGTAGCAAATGGTTCACAGAAAGAGGATACTATCTTAGAGTCAAGTCCATATTTAGTGCTAAACTTGTGAAAAGCATCGGTATTCATAAAAGATTTAACACAATCAAACTCAAGCTTAATACCTCACTATTTACCTTCGTCAAGTTCCCAATCTCTACAGTTGTGTTTAATTCTTTCCAAAAGATACCACCCGAATTCAATAGTTCTCTTCATAATAGAACTAGTACAAGAAGTATCGAGCATGGATTGATCATCACGAGAAAGCCGAGCATAAAAATTCTGAATAATAATTTCTCTCGAGGGCTCATGATTGGGGCATGAATATAACATTGAATTAAGCCTCCCTCAAGCTAGAGCGATACTTTCTCCTTCACGAGGCCAAAAATTATATATATAATTCCGATCACAATGAACCAGATGCATAGGATTTTTTTTGGTGAAATTCTAGTTTCAATCGATGCCAGTTCCAAGACCCAACATCATCGCGTAGCCAATACCATGTCTATGCTTTTCCCTTCAAACATAAAGAGAGAACCTTCTTCTTAACTTAATCTCCCGGTAAACCTACAAGCTTAAATAATCCACAAATTTCATCCACATGTATAAGATGCATATCTGGATGTTGAGTTTCGTCTCCTGCATAAGGATTAGCTAGCAGTTGTTCTATCATACCCAAAGGAATTTCATAACCAATATTTTCAGTAGGTGCAGTAGGTTGAGGGGCAACAAATTTTGCTTCCGGTCAAGGTGAAGATACCCGAAACAAACCCCTCAAAGGATTGTTTTCCATAGTGACAAGTGAGAATAATTTCAGCACATAATATAAATTTTCCTTACCGAATTCCACTTACCAAGAGCGCTTCATTCCGCGGCAACGGTGCCAGAAAAGAGTCTTGATGACCCACAAGTATAGGGGATCAATCATAGTCCTTTCGATAAGTAGGAGTGTCAAACCCAACGAGGAGCAGAAGTAAATGAAAAGCAGTTTTTAGCAAGGTAATGTTTGCAAGCACTGTAATTGTCTATAATAGGTATTTTGATAACAAGATAATTTGTAATGAGCAAGTAATAGTAACGGTTAATAAGGTCCAGCAAGGTAGCCCGATCCTTTTGTGGAAAAGGACAGGCCAAAACGGTCTCTTATAATAGGCAAAGCGTTCTTCAGGGCACACGAGAATTTCATCTAGCCACTTTCATCATGTTGGTTTGATTCATGTTCGCTAGTTTGATAATTATATGAGGGCGCACCGGTGCTTGGGTGTTGTTCTTAATTGAACAAACCTCCCACTTATGATTAACCCCGTCTGAAGCATCCACAACTACGAGAAAAGTATTAAGTTAAAACCTAAACATATCATTAAACATGTGGACACTACTGCAGGATGCTGCTAACGCGAATCTACGATCAAAGACCCTTCGACGAAACTGTGTGCAATGCCATCATTGCAAATGGTGGTGTAAAAAACTGTCAAAAAAGGTGCAAAACGTTTTTTGATGGAGGATGCATCAAACACAGTTTAGATTTTAGTTGTGTGTGCGATGAGGGGCATACGGTTGATCTGTACGAACTGTTTCCGATGAGACAGAACAACAGAAACAGGCAGCCAGATCAAGGTGTGTCTGATATACGGCATACAGTTCACTCCGATGAACCGTTTGCAATGGTTGAGGTGAACACAAACGATTCGTTGTAACAAGATATGTGTGATACCCGGCAAAGAGGTCGGTAATCAGAATTGTGTGCGATCATTATAGACAGCCCATACGGTCTTTTTTATGAATTGTGTGCTCGTCAGGGCACACAGTTCAACAAACCAGCATGTGGGCGATAATGTAGAAGATCTTGTCGAATACATATTACTAACCGTCTGCGATGAGATTGATAGGATAAATAGATATATATACAGTCTGCTTAATTTAGTCCTTCTTGTTGTTGTTGTTGTTGTTGTTGTTGGATGGCCCCGCGACATCGTCTTGGCGAGGACGCTTCTTGCCCCTTTTCATCGCCGCTGCCGTCATCGTCGTCGTCGTCGTTGATGTCGTCGTCCTCCTCCTCCTCCTCATTAGACCATTCCTCCTCCTCATCATCGTCATCCTCTTCTTCGTCCTCCAACGACTGATCGTCCATCCGGTTGTCGTCTGACGACTCCAGAGGCGGCATTGCTTCCATGAACGGGATATAATCGAGGTCTGAGCTTGACGCCGAACTCATGGAAGACGAGCGGGATGATTCTGATGTTGACCTATCATCGGCGCTAGACTGCTGGCCGAACTGTCGTTCTCACTGTCGCTCGACATGGCTGTAGAGTGTGTGCCAATGTGTATCCCGGCCTGCTGGGGACGATGAAGATGGTGGACACTTAAGCGGGGTATACAAAGAAGAGGAATTGCGAATTTAAGCGAGGTTTTTTTTTCCGCGGGGTGGTGGGGATTGAAGCGGGGGTTGACGTATTATCTATCCGCTAATATTATCAACCGCAATTATTTTTACCCATTCGCTCCAAATTCCCGGGGTTGCGCAGGACTCCTATTGGCTATTTGGCTGGTTTCCCTTTTCAGGACAAAAACATGGAACGTGTTTTGGGAGTATGCACCGGTACTGGTACGAACAGAGTACGACAGTTGGCAAGCAATACATTGAGCTCTTCTTATTGATAAAGCCAGTAATAATCAAACTAGAAAGGAAAAGAAAAATATCTGCATGAATCTTCGCGTAACATCAATGGCATAGGACCTAGATGTGCATTACTTAGAGCACATCTAGATGTGCTTTAGCAATACTGTCAAACAAAACCGCTAATCATCATTGCAAGCAGTGCATAGAACATGGCTAATGCGACAACCACAACTACACATGCTAGTTTCTTCTTGTCTCTTGCTTTCATTTGTTTCCTATGATTGATTCTTTCTTGCTTCATCATACTGATTGTGCATTCCAAATAAGTCAGTTTCTTCTTCAGCTTTATGTTATCTTCTGCGAGCTTCGTGATAACACTCCGAGCCCTACCATGCCATTCTTTATCCAGCCAGTTAAAAAAGGCACAAGCCTCATATCCCTCCAAATGTTAAATAGTATTCTGGATGAGCGGTGGCATTAACAGAACTAAAATGATGAACTTAATTAGCACTAACCTCTAAGGGGCAACTTAGAAACCGCCTGCCAACGTCGAATCCCTCCGTGCGTACACGTCGAGCGGGAGTGAGCTCGTGCACACAACTCAGCTTTTGGTACTTCTCGGTGGCGCAAAACTCGGAGTCAAACTTGTGTTGCGGGAGTGTGGAGTCATGCTCCGGATCCGATGGCAAATCGCTTTCCTGGAGGGAGGGGGGTCATTCAGGACGGATTCAACAAGGAGCTATACTTTGGACAGGCTAAAAAAGATCGGGATAGATTGGAACCTGACAGGATGATTCAGATCTATAGTACACCTGCCTTCTGATGACCTTAGGCAAGTGCTCGGCGGCGACCGCCGTCATGGTGGCGATACGAGCAGGAGCACCGCACCGGAATCATCAGCACCACTCGTCCGCATTCCCCCAATGTCAGCGCCACACAAGGGAATTTGGAGGCTATGTATGGATTTAGGGGAAATGTGGAAACTGTGGAGATAAGCTAATGGTCGGGAACTACTTATGGCACTATATGGTGTATACAACACACTACTTATACATGTCGTTTGTGTTAGGTATTACAACATCACACATGATTTCCGCACCAAACTGTGTGAGAAGATAACGTAGGTTAGACACGGTTTCCGTTAGATAACCGTACGTGATGTACTACCCTATCCATATAATTTATTTATGGTGAGATACCGTGTAGACAACCGCTCTACAGATATCTTCCTAAAAAAAATAGCCACTCAGAGATGGCGACGGTGGCCTAGGCAGCGACTACCGGAGAAGAGGTCAGTCCTCGGTCGACGGGCAGTGGCGGCGTCATAGGAGGTCAATCCTCGGTCTACGGCGGGAGATAGGAGGAGCTCAACCATCGAGGTAGGTGTCGGTGTCAAAACCGGCGGATCTTGGGTAGGGGGTCCCGATCTGTGCATGTAAGGCTAATGGTAACAGGAGACAAGGGACACGATGTTTTACCCAGGTTCGGGCCCTCTAGATGGAGGTAAAACCCTACTTCCTGCTTGATAGATATTGATGATATGAGTAGTACAAGATTTGATCTACCACGAGATTGTAGAGGCTAAACCCTATAAGCTAGCCTATGATGATTATGATTCTCCCTCTAAGGACTAAACTCTCCGGTTTATATTGATACCGGAGGGGGCTAGGGTTTATACGGAGTCGGTTACAGAGAAGGAAATACAATATCCGGATCGCCAAGCTTGTCTTCCACGCAAAGGAGAGTCCCATCCGGACACGGGACGAAGTCTTGAGTCTTGTATCTTCATGGTCCAACAGTCCAGCCAAAGTATATAGTCCGGCTGTCCGGATACCCCCTAATCCAGGACTCCCTCACTAGCCCCTGAACCAGGCTTCAATGACGATGAGTCCGGCGCGCAGTTTTGTCTTTGGCTTTGCAAGGCGGGTTCCATCTCTGAATACTCCAAAGTAATTATCGAACACTTAAACCGTGTCCGGATCTGCAAGATGATCTTCACATACCACTGTAGAGAGAATGATATTTTACAAATATACTCTGCTGACAACTTTTAGATGAGGTGACACGACAAAAATGGTCGAGTCATCATTGAATCGCCCTCCTACTGCCAGTAACTGTATATATCGAGGTGGTTTCCTTGGCACGTCTTGTCGAAACAGAGATCATGTACCCATATTACGGGATCCTCATCAATATGGGTACGGGTAACCCAACCATGCCTCTATAAGGGGATAAGAATTCCACCTTTTTACCCACGCCTTCTTCCTCCTCTGCTTATCCATTCTCACACCCTCGAGCTCCAGCGCCCAAGTTCACACCTTCTCCGCACAGCCTAACATGTCCGGAGCAGGAGGCAAGTGGGTCGCCTCCACCGTGAAGGAGGAGCATGTTACAAAGCTCCGGGCGGCCAGATACTTGGCCGCAGATATCTAGCACCGCTACCGGACGCTGGGCGGATTATTCCAACTTCGGAACCCCCGAGAGGTTTGTGTTCCTCGCCCACTTCATCCGTGGACTAGGATTTCCACTTCATCCCTTCGTCCGCGGGCTCATGTTCTACTACGTGCTAGATTTCCATGATCTAGCCCCAAATTTTGTCCTCAACATCTCGGCGTTTATCGTCATGTGCGAGGCCTTCCTACGCATCAAGCCTCACTTCGGCTTGTGGCTACGAATCTTCTGCATGAATCCGAAGATCGTGAGCGGCCAGCAAGCGGAGTGCAGAGGCGCCATGGTGGGTAGGATGCCCAATGTTACTTGGCTCGACGGCTCCTTCGCGGAGACCGTAAAGGGGTGGAAATCGGGGTGGTTCTACATCACCGAGCCAGGCGATGCCAACTGGGCGGCGGCCCCTGAATTCCGATCCGGGATCCCCATGCGGCTCACCTCCTGGGAAAAGAAGGGCCTGGCCTGCAGCGAATCGGAGGAGCTGACAGGACTTCAAAACTGCATCAAGAGTATGAAGGACAAGAAGATCAAGCTTGTCAATGTGGTCCAAGTCATGCTTGTTCACCGCATTCTGCCGTGTCAAAGATGGGCGTTTACTCTGTGGGAGTTCGTTCCGGCCAAACACCGGACACTTCAAGAGCTCCATGGCACGACACACAAGGATGCATGGAAGGTGCTATTCAAGGCCTCCGAAATACCTCCTCCCAGATCCAAGGACCGCGGAGTTCATGCCACGCGGCTCCCCCGTCCGGTGAGTCTTCTGACTGTCACCAGATGTAGTTTTTCCCAGTGTACTCATGGGTGGATCTTAAGTCATTGTGTGTATTTAATCAGGAGTATGTAGAGACGGCGGAGCGGATTGACTGTCCGGCTCCACTGCAAGAGGGTCCAGCAGACGCTCTCCCGACGGAGATGCTAGTCCCGCGCCCTACAAGGCGCCGGAAAAGAAGGGCGAAAAGAAGGCCCCGGGGACCAGGAAGGGTCTCCGGCGTAAGGTCATACCGGATGCCTCGTCTGAAGATGACGAGGCACACTTCCGGGGAGGAGGAAGAGGAAAGGGCCGCCCCACCTGAGGAGGCCGAAGGGCCTAAGAGGGCGACCCTGGGGACCAGGAAGGGTCCCCGGCACAAGGCCGTTATACCCTCGTCGTCTGAAGACGACGAGGCAGATTCCTCCCGCGGAGGCGGGGGAAAACACGAGGAAACTCCGCCTCCCCGCACTGGGAAGGAGAATAAGAGGAAAGCCGCCCCGGAGGGGGAGGCTAGGATGCCCAAGAAGGGAAAGGCGTCCCTTCCGGACTACTCCACCACGGCCGCCTATAGCGAGGAGGAGTGGCTACCCAGGGGGATGCCCGTAGTAAGATCGTAAGTATCTGCACTCTGTTGTACTTTAGTGCGATTTCGCTTCATAGTCTATTATAACGCCGAACACGTATATGCAGTCCGGCCACGGTCCATCCCGAGGTATCCTCTTCGGATGGGTCCTTGAGTGATTCGGCAATGAACTCGCTCCCGACGCCCACCACCCCTCGGCCTGCGGACGACACGGAGGTGTTGTCCCAAAGGCTCCTCGAGCAGGAGGAGGTGACTCTGGAGACGCCCCAAGGAGAAATCCCAGACGTCGGGCATACTGGGCGTAAGATCCCTGCGGATGGTGCCGACGAGAGCCGCAGCAAGCCGGGCTCCCAGCCGGACACTATGCCGGAACCTCCAATGGTTCCGGATTCGGGCAGGTGGCCCCTCGCTAAGGAGGGCGAGCCATCCGTGCCGATGACTTCCGTTACACCAGAGGCGTCGGATAGTCTGCTGGAAGCACTTCGCGGGGCTTCCATGGATGAAGAGCATCGTACTCTTATGAGTGCGGTGATTCAGAAGGTTCTGTCCGCCAAGAGCGGACTAACCGAAGCCTGCACCAGCCTCCTGACAAGCTTTGAGGTAAGTAATCAAAAATGTGTGAAATTACCACCCGATAGGTAGTAGCCCCTGATACTCTGTTTGGTGTTCGGATCGAAAAGCCAAACAGAGGGTCAATTATAATCCGCGGGAGTTTAATAGTAGGTGTGCATGTGAATAAGCAGGCGGTGCTGCTTGCCGCTGCTGCCCGCATGGCCGAGGTCGCTGGACTCAAACGGGACCTGGAGCAGGCCCAGGGAGAGCTCGGCCTCACGATGAGGCTGCTCGAAGAGAACAAAGGTGAGTGATACCCCGTTCACATATCATAAAGAATAGACAAAATTGGTGATTCTAACGACAAAGCGTCGTGACTTTGTAATAGGGGCCACAGCCAAAGTGGCGTCCCTGAAGAAAGCGCTGTTCGAGGCCAAAGACAAGGCAGCCATGGAGCGCATTGAGCGCGAAAAGCAGAGTGCTAGGGTGGGCGAGGTACAGCCAGAGCTCCAGGAGCTCGGCAAGAAGTTCGAGTCCTTGGAGCGTGACCTCAAGACGAAGGAGTCTGAGGTTGCGAAGGCCCTTGCGAGTATGAAAGACGCCAAGGCCGAAGCCGAAAAGGCCTAGCGGGAAATCCAGGCGGCCAAGAAGATAGTGGCGGGTAAGCCATTCTTTATGCAAAGCAAGCATGTGGAGGAGACGTTTATTTTACTTACCGGATTCGGAGCTCTCCATGGCCATTCGCAGATCTTCCACGCAGCATATCAGATGCCGCGGAGTTCTACCGTGCCGAAGAGGGGAGCTCGACGGAGAAGCTATTCTAGTACCAGTATGCTGGAGCCGAACACCCGGTGCCTCTGAGTGACCAATTGAAGCAATTGGTGGAACTACACAGGGCGGCCGAATGGCTATGAAAGATTTCATAGTCCGAATGTGGCCTGGTGAGCCCCTGCCTGCCAGCTACTTCGGCCTGATAAAGCGGATAGTAAATGCATGTCCGCGGCTTGAAGTGATCAAGCGGTCCGTTTGCATTGACGGTGCCCGCCAGGCTTTTGCCCGTGCGAAGGTGCATTGGGGCAAGCTGGATGTGGAGAGGCTGATGAAGGATGGACCGCTGGAGGGCAAGGCGCATCGCTGTCCCAAAAAATATTATGATGTCGTTATGAAAGGCGCTCGTCTTGTGGCCGATGAATGTACCAAGAACACAATTTTTGAGTGAATGTACTTCTGTCGTTATTGTAAAATAAAGACGAAGTTATTTGCGCTATATAGCGTGTTGTTGATTTAAAATATTACCTTCTGTGCGGCTGTCTATAAAATTCTGAAAGTAGGCCAGTCGTCGGCTTCTGCCCCCACATAACTAGTACCGGGGTGTACGTGGAAAACCCAAAACACTCTTTTATCCAAATTTTTGGTCCGTGAAGGAGGTGTTTGGCGCAGCGAACAAGGCAATTAGACTATATGGCTTTATAACTTTCACTTAGCCATAGAAGTCTATAATTTGAAATTTCGGCGGAGCCCCTATAATTCGGAAAGCAGAATTCGGGCGTTATATACGCCTAAATCGGATGAGGTCAATTCCTCGCCTAAAGCGGAAAAAATCTTTAAGGATTTTAAGACCTCTCGAACAGCGACCAGCTCTCGCCGCATCATGCCGGTTAGTTTTCGGCTTTCTCTACTAAGGTGCTCGTCCGAAAGAACCAGGACACAATCGCAGTAGTTCTCCCTGTGGTATCTTAGCCGATATAATGGAACGTAAGGTACCAAAACAAGGGAGCCGAGCAAACCCAACTATTGACCCAAGACATGATTCGGAGCTGATGCATATAATGCTATAAGTTCGGGGTGCCGCACTGTTGAAAGTGTTCGGACTTGTATTGCCGTATTATGTGGTGCCATAAGAAGCCCCTGGAAAACTGATCGTACCAAGGTGTATGGATGCAATATTAAATAAACATTCATAGGAAAAATGTGCAAATAGGAATAATAAGCTGACGCTATATATTATCTCCCATTGATGAATAATTTGTTTAAGCGTATGTTTATAATGAATGCGTTAAGCAGAAGTAAATAGGACTATTTAACATGTCCTATCAAAGGGCGGGCCTCATGTAGGTATATAATACAGGTATAACGATCGTGAACAGATTCCACCTGGGTATTCCCTTTGTGCGCAAAGCCTTTTGCCTCCTTGGTTTTCTCTCCTCTGCAAGTCCGAAAATCCGGCTCTTCTGAAGAGGCTGCCCGAAAGCAGTGCCCTGAAAGGTAAAAAGGGGGGTTATTAAAGTATGTTGCGGCTGTACCGCACTGTTGTCTGAGTCACTATTGCGCCTCCGGCTATGCCCATGGTATTGTGAGCATGTAATTGTGTACGCGCGGTACGAATGCTGCCTTGATGGGGCTGGAGCGGAGGCCGGACTGCTAGTCACGCTCTTGGCGTGCCTGGCAATCTTGTTGCTTGGTACTCCGGACTCGCTTGACGGTGTTCGGGGGTTGTTGTCGCCGGATTGGTGGTTTGCCGGAGAAGGCCGCATTGTACTTCCGCCGCGACGGCTGCAGTATGCTCTTCTCTACGGAGAGAGCGGTCCATATTTCCGTTTACTGTTATGACCCCGCGCGGTCCTGGCATCTTGAGCTTGAGGTAGGCGTAGTGTGGTACCACATTGAATCAAGCGAATGTGGTTCGTCCAAGCAGTGCATGATAACCACTACGGAAAGGGACGATATCGAAGATTAACTCTTCGCTTCAGAAGTTATCCGGAGATCCGAAGACCACTTCTAGTGTTATGGAGCCCGTGCAACGGGTCTCTACTCCTGGAATTACACCTTTGAAGGTGGTTTTGGTGGGTTTGATCCTCGAAGGGTCGATGCCCATTTTGCGGACTGTATCCTGATAATGCAGGTTCAGGCTGCTGCCGCCATCCATAAGGACTCACGTAAGGTGGAATCCGTCGATGATTGGGTCTAGGACCAATGCGGCTGAACTGCCGTGACGGATGCTAGTAGGGTGATCCCTACGATCAAAGGTGATCGGACAGGCTGACCATGGGTTAAATTTTGGGGCGATTGGCTCCATCGCATAGACATCCCGTAGTGCTTGCTTCCGTTCCCGTTTGGGGATGTGGGTGGCGTAGATCATATTGACCGTTTTCACCTATGGAGGAAATTTCTTCTGCCCCCCCCCCCTGTGTTCGGACGCCGGGGCTCCTCGTCATCGTCGCTGTGCAGCCCCTTGTCCTTGTTTTCGGCATTTATTTTACCGGCCTGTTTGAACACCCAACAGTCTCTATTAGTCTGGTTTCCTTGCTTATCCGGGGTGCCGTGAATTTGGCACGGGCGTTCAAGTATGCGGTCCAGACTGGATGGGCCCTGATTGTTTCTTTTGAACGGCTTTTTCCGCTGACTGGATTTGGAGCCACTGAATCCGGCGTTGACTGCCGTGTCTTCGGTGTTGTCACCGTTGTTCCGTCGCTTATGTCTGTTGCGCGGTGGCTTGCCGTTATTGTCGCGGACATCTGAGGTGCCGGAATTTATAAGCGTGGTGCTACTGCGAACCAACCAGCTGTCCTCGCCCACGCAAAAGCGGGTCATGAGTGTCGTGAGGGCTGCCATGGACTTTGGTTTTTCCTAGCCGAGGTGTTGGGCGAGCACTCGTCACGGATATTATGCTTAAAGGCCGCCAGGGCTTCGGCGTCCGGACAATCGACTATTTGGTTCTTTTTGGTTAGGAATCGAGTCCAGAATTTCCTGGCTGACTCTCCAGGCTGTTGGGTAATGTGGATCAAGTCATCGGCATCCGGTGGTCGCACGTATGTGCCCTAGAAGTTGTTGAGGAACGCGTCCTCCAGGTTTTCCCAACTGCCAATGGAATTTGCCGGCAGGCTGTTTAGCCAATGTCGGGCAGGTCCTTTGATCTTAAGGGAAAGATATTTGATGGCATGTAGATCGTCTTTGCGTGCCATGTGAATGTGGAGAAGGAAATCTTCGATCCATACTGCGGGGTCCGTTGTGCCATCGTATGATTCGATGTTTACGGGCTTGAACCCTTCTGGGAATTCGTGATCCATCACTTCGTCAGTGAAGTAGAGGGGGTGTGCGGCACCTCTATGCCGGGCTATATGGCTAGCAGTTCAAATGAGTCTGGTTGGCTATGTTCGTCCCGGCCAGATTTGTCAATAGTGTGTTCGGCGTGACGATCATCATCACGTGTTGGGGCGCGCCCCCGTGATCCGTAGATCGATCTTGGTTGTCCTGCCTTCAGTGTACCTTGCAGGTCCTGCCTATTGCCCCGGGCCGTAGTGTATTGGCATAGGGGTGCGGGCTGGTATTCGGGCTGATATGCCGCTTTAACCCGGCCACGAGGTGGCCGGTCAGCCGCGTGGCACTCGAGTCCATATTCCTCGGCTGCCAGGACTTCGGTCCATCTATCTGTGAGCAGGTCTTGATCAGCTTGGAGCTGCTGCTGCTTCTTTTTCAGGCTCCTCGCAGTGGCCATAAGCCGGCGCTTAAAGCGCTCCTGCTCTACGGGGTCCTCAGGCATGCCTAACTCGTCGTCGCCGAGGATTATCTCGTCTTCAGAGGGGGCATGTAGTTTTCCTCCTCCGGGTATCCGTCAGTCGCCTGTTCGTCTGGCTGACCTGCCCTTCTTCCTGTTCGGCATACTCAAAGCCAGGCTGATCGGGGTTGTATTCATCTCCGGCACCATCCGGACTGTTTTCGTCTCCTGTGTCAGTATTGCTATGGCGGGGCTTGGAGCGACGCCGACGACGCCCGTGCTTTGCTTTCTTCTTTGAGGTGTTATCCTCCATTGCTTCATCGCCATTGGTTTCTTTTGGAGTGTCCACCATATATATATCATATGAGGAGGTGGATGTCCACCGCCCCGTGGGCGGTGGTTCCTGTTCTTCTCCTGCATCGTCGTCCACACCATCGATGTCTTCAGAGTCCAAGTCAAGCATGTCGGTTAAATCATTGACCATGGCAATGAAGTGGGTGGTGGGTAGGCAGCGAATTCCTTCGTTGCGTGCTTCCCACTCGAGCCGGACATAGTTCGGCCAAGAGTCTCCTGACAAAGAGAGAGATTTTAACGATTTCAGCACGTCACCAAAGGGCGAGTGCTGGAAGATATCCGCAGCGGTGAACTCCATTACCGGAGCCCAACCAGATTCGGCGGGCTTGGGAGTGCGCAGATTGGAACCTACAGCCGGATACGAGTCCGGGGGTTTGCTGTCACTGGCTTCCTTGGAGGTGAAGCCTGTGTTCGGCTCTACCGCTGATGAGTGTGCGGCCTCCGGGGCGGGGTCCATCCACCCGTCCTCGGGCGACGCAATCTGCTCCAGGTTTAGGTCTGGAGCTCATGCAGGGGTGATATCCCGAGCATTGTCCGACAGTAGGTCTAAGTCGTGCTCATCGTGACTGTCGGCGCTCCTGGCGCAGGCCCGAATATGTAGTTCATGTTTTTCGAACCTGACCTTGTGGCCAGGGGTGTAGCTGTTGATCTTCTCCAGATGGCCAAGCGAATTGGCCCGCAGTGTGAAGCCGCCGAACACGAAGATCTGTCCGGGGAGAAAAGTCTCACCTTGGACCGTGTTGTTGTTGACGATTGAAGGAGCCATCAAGCCTTGCAGCGACGACACAGAGGAACTCTCAATGAAAGTACCAATGTCGGTGTCAAAATCGGCGGATCTCGGGTAGGGGGTCCCGATCTGTGCGTCTAAGGCAAATGGTAACCGGAGACAAGGGACACGATGTTTTACCCAGGTTTGAGCCCTCTCGATGGAGGTAAAACCCTACTTCCTGCTTGATTGATATTGATGATATGAGTAGTACAAGAGTTGATCTACCACGAGATCGTAGAGGCTAAACCCTAGAAGCTAGCCTATGATGATTATGATTCTCCCTCAAAGGACTAAACCCTCCGGTTTATATAGATACCAGAGGGGGCAAGGGTTTACACGGAGTCGGTTACAAAAAAGGAAATACAATATCCGGATCGCCAAGCTTGTCTTCCACGCAAAAGAGAGTCCCATCCGGACATGGGACGAAGTCTTGAGTCTTGTATCTTCATGGTCCAACAGTCCGGCCAAAGTATATAGTCCGGTTGTCCGGATACCCCCTAATCCTGGACTCCCCCAGTCGGCGGTGGCATGATTCGAGCACATCCATCGAGGTCGATGGCGGGATAGTGGAGGTAGATCTTCAGGCGGCGGCCCACTAAGCTTTGCTCCTCGACCCTGCTGTCTTGGCGTGCCACCGCATCGCGCTTGTCTGTCTACTAGGTGGAGGTCGCCACACGGCTAATTAATTAAGGTATTCTTTGCGTGAGTGGCTTAATCAAGGTATTCAATTCCTAAGGGTAGTGTTGTAGCGCGTAAATTGACCGGTCATTAATTTTTGTCATTGCATGTCTAGATAACAACATGGAGCGCCCTCAGTAATTATGAAAACAAAACCTTGTGATTTATACACGCATCTTTGGGCAGCAGTTAATCCGTGAATTAACGTTGTTGTTTTGTTTTTAATTACCATTCGTGTGCTGCAGATGGAACGATCTCGATGGATAAAGAATCAGAAAAACCACAAATTTTATCAGTGGCATGATAGAGTTCATGAATTTGGCTGAAAGTACAAAGAGGAGAATTGGTGATGCGGATTACATCATGTGTCCATCTAGTGATTGTACCAATACAGAGTCACATGAAGTTTTAGATGTCCAGATGAACTTAGTCTCTAGGGGATTCATGGATGGATATACACGTTGGACCAAACACGGTGAAGAGGAGGTCATGGATGAAGATACCAAGGGCAATGAGATGCCAAACCCCGATCAGTGTCACATGGATGTTGAATCTAACATCAGGGCAGAGGCGTCAAGCTATCAATGGAACACCGGAAAGCCGAAACACCCACTGAAAAACTAACACGTCGACGCAGACGACGACGTTCTTGATATGCCAGATTTTGCTGCTATGATTGCAGATTTCAAGGGCCCAAAAAATGATATGATTGGGTACAAGTATCTGCCAACCATTGATGCGGACTCCAGGAAAGAATTGTATCCAGGTTGCAAAAAGAAATATTCCATGTTGAGTGCCACCCTGATGCTTCTCAGATTTAAAGCAGCAAACGGTCTATCAAACAATGGCTTCACAGAGATGTTAGGTATTTTCAAAGAAATTCTTCCGGAAGATAATGTTCTCCTCAAAAGCATGAATGAAGCTAAGAAAATTGTTTGCCCATTGGAACTTGAACTACAGAAGATACACGCTTGTGTGAATGATTGTATATTGTACCATGGTGAGTACAACGATTTGCGTTCATGTCCCACATGCAAGCATGCATGATACAAGCGTAGGAGAGCAAAGGACAATTACAAATTGGAGGACGAGATCAATACAGGAATCCTGTTCAAGGTTGTTTGGTACTTGCCTTTAGTTCCAAGGTTGAGGTGTTTGTTTGCAAACCCTAGAGAGGCAAAGAGGTTGCGGTGGCATCATGATGAGAAAATTGTGGATAGGTTTATGAGGCACCCAAAAGATGGGGCTCAGTGGGAATTAATCAACAACAAGTTTGAATTTGTTTCCAAGGATTCTAGAAGTATAAGGCTCGGGGAGTGTACTGACGGGATGAATCCTTTTGGCAATATGAGCACCAATCATAGCACATGGCCAGTGCTTCAGTGCATATCTAACCTAGCTCCTTGGTTGTGTATGAAACGATGTCAATGATTATCGACATTTATCCAAGGCCCAAAGCAACCTGGAAATGACATCGACATTTACTTTCAGCTACTGATAGAAGAACTGCTGACAGTGTGGATAGATACGCCTCCTGTAAAATGTTATGATGCTTACAGAAAGGAGATTTTCGATCTACATGCGATGCTGGTGCACACCATTCCAGATATGCCGGCATTAGGCAACACATCGGGGCAGAAAACAAAGGGAGATGTAGGGTGTGTCACATGCATGGATAGGACAGCTAGCAGAAGACTTCCCAACTCGCACAAAACAGTGTATTTGCGTCATTGTAGGTTCTTACGGAAAACTCACCCACACCGAAAAATGAAAGCTGAATTTGATGGTATGGCAGAGGCAGGTGCGGCCCCAAGACCCTATGACGGGGAGGTGGTCCACAACATGGCTAAAAAAATTAATTTTGTGCTTGGCAAGAACCACCCATTGACGGTGTCGGTGTCCAAACCGGCGGATCTCGGGTCGGGGGTCTTGAACTATGCGTCTTGGATTGATGGTAACAGGAGACGGGTGACATGATGTTTACCCAGGTTTGGGCCCTCTCTGTGGAGGTAATACCCTACTTCCTCCTTGATTGATCTTGATGAATATGAGTGTTACAAGATTTGATCTACCACGAGATTGTAATGGCTAAACCCTAGAAGTCTAGCCTATGAGTATATCCCTATCCGGACTATGCTCTCCTGTTTATATAGAAACCGGAGAGATCTAGGGTTACATGGGGTTGGTTACATGAGAGGGAATCGTCATAGTCGGTCGCCTAGCTTGCCTTCCACGCCAAGGAGAGTCCAATCCGAACACAAATATAGTCTTCGGCCTTCGTATCTTCACAACCCATCAGTCCGGCCCAATGAATAACAGGCCGGATGCCCGAGGACCCCTTAGTGCAGGACTCCCTCAGTAGCCCCTGAAGCTAGCTTCAATGACGAGGAGTCCGGCACGCAGATTGTCTTCAACATTACAAGGCGGGTTCCCCTTCTTCCGAACTCCAAGATAGTCTTCGGATGCGATAATTGTATCCAGACCTGTTACACACACCATACTCAATCACAGACAGAATATAATATTTGCACGAATCTAATATGTCTACAGTTTTTACAACATGATATTACGTCTGTCCGGCCATAATCTCGAACCTTTTTTCATCTGCGATCCCACGTTTCTAGACGCGGTTGGTATTGCCACGTCTTGTCGATGCAGAGATCGTGTCCCCTTATTGCGGTATTCTCATCAATGCGGGCATGGGTAACCCAACCGTGCCGTTTGCACGACCCTTGGGAATAGGTGAGTTTAAGACGAGTGGGAAGGCGCTTGACATTCATTGCCTCTATAAGGTGGGTAAGGATCCCCTTTCTTTACCCACACCTCGGTTCCTCCTCAGCCCTTCCATCCCTGAGCTCTAGCGCCCAAGCTTTAGCTTTTTCCTTGTTCAAGAAAGCACTCCAAAGATGTCCAGATCCGGAGCTGGGGGTAAGTGGATGGCCTCGTCCGTCAAGAAGAAGGTTATAAAGGAGCTCCGGGAGGCCGGATATCTAGCCAAGGAGATCACTCATCAACTCCCGGCCAAGGTACAGATCGTCCCTACTCCCGAGCCCCACGAGAGGGTTGTGTTTCTTACACATTTCGTCAGTGGGCTGGGGTTCCCTCTTCAGCCATTCGTTCGCGGGTTGATGTTTTACTATGGGATGGATTTTCATGACCTAGCCCCCAACTTTATCCTAAACATTTCGGCATTTATCGTTGTTTGTGAGGCCTTTCTCCGCATCCCGCCTCACTTCGGCCTGTGGCTGAAGACCTTCAATGTGAGGCCAAAAGTAGTGCGCGGCCAACAAGCAGAGTGCGGAGGCGCTATGGTGGGCAAGATGCCCAACGTCACCTGGCCCGAAGGCTCATTTGTGGAGATGGTGAAGGGGTGGCAGTCGGGATGGTTCTACATCACCGAGCCGCGTGACACCGACAGGGCCGCGGCCCCCGAATTCCGATCTAGAATCCCGATGTGACTCACCTCTTGGCAAGAGAGGGGCCTAACGTGGGGTCCTTCGAACGAGCTCACTGAGCTCGTCAACGTGGTCCAGGTCATGCTTATTCGTCGGGTCCTTCCGTGCCAACGATAGACTTGTAATTTGTGGGAGTTCGAGCCGGCCAAGCACTAGATGCTACTGGAGCTCTTCGGCACGACGCACGAAGAAATCTGGAAGGTGCTCTTCAAGGCCAGCGAGACGCCACCGCCTATGACTGAAGACCGCGGGCTTACCTTAAAGCGCCAGCCCAACCCGGTCAGTTCCTTTAATGTTTTCCAGGAGTACCCCCTACTAGCATATTTTGAGAGGAAATTTAAGCTTCCTTCCCCTATTTTCAGGCCTGAATTAAGTTGGCCGAGGAGATTAACTGTCCGGCTCTGCTGCCCGAGGACCAAGAATTTCCATTACTCGAGAAAATGTTGTTCCCTGCACCTTACGAGGTGCCGGAGAAGACGGCTAAGAAGGCGGCCCATGGGGCCAAGAAGAGCCTTCGCCGGAGAAGCACTCCGGACGAGACGTCCGGAAGCGAGACTTCCTCTCCGTCTGACGACGAAGAGGAAGAAGAAAACGACTCCTCGCCCAAAGTTGGGAGGAGGAAGAGAGCGGCCCCCATAAGTCCGGGGGCAAAACCGCCCAAGAGGGTTCGAGGCTCCCTCGCGCATAACTCCGTGTGGGATGTTGATAACAGTCCGGAGCGACCTCGTCGGACCAAGCCTCAGGCCGCCTCGTAAGTACCAGAATCCGAAAATGTCTGGTCTTTCTGGTCTGTGATATGGACATACCTTAAACCATGTTATTACAGTCTAGCGCGCGATGGTTCCTCGCTATCCTCGTCAGAGGAATCGCTAGACTCGAAGGAGAAGGCTAGCATGTCTCCGCCACCTGCTCATTCCGTCTCCCAAGGGTGATTCTGAGGTGGTGTCACAGAAGACCTTCCCCAACTGGGGGGAGCTTCCGGAGATCATCGGGGTGGCGCCCCAGGACGATTCTTCAGTCGCCAAACACATGGGAGAAATAGTTCCTGTGGGGACTGGTGACGGGGCCCGAGTTCCGTTCGGGCCTCAGCCGGATACCCTTCCGGAGAGCCACATGGCTCCGGGGTCCAGTGAACGGCACTCTCCACAAGGAGGGAATGTGCCTGTTCCACCAGTGACCTCTATCCAACCAGAGGAACGAGATAATCCGCTGGAGGTGCTACGAGGCACCTCTATTGTGGATGAACATCGTGTCCTTATGGACGCAGTGATAGAGAAGGTTCAGTTCGTCAAAAGCGGACTGACCGAAGCCTACACTAGCCTTCTAACGGGCTTTGAGGTAAGTTATGTAATTGTGGGAAAAATATCAGAGTATAGACAATAGCCCCTGATGTTCTGTTTGGTTTTCGGGAAGAAAAGCCGAACAGAGGATCAAGAATAAATATCGCAGGAGTCTAACATGAGTTGTCTATGTGAATAAGCAGGAATCGCTGCGGGCTGCCACTGCTCATGCTGTAGAGGTCTCCGGACTGAAGCAGAAACTGGAGCGGGCCGAGGAGGAGCTCTGCCTCGTGAAGAAGCAGCTGGAGGATAGCCAAGGTATGCAGTATCCTGCGGGTATATAAAAAATGAATAGTCCGACTGGATTAAAGTGACATAAACTGTATTAGGGGCCACGGACGAGGTGGGAACCCTTAAGAAGGCGCTAGCCGAGGCCGAGGACAAGGCGGCCAAGGAACGCGCCTCGTGCGAGAAGCACGAGGCTCGGGTTGGCGAGGCGCAGCAACAACTCCAGGGCGCGATAGAGAGGTTTGAGTCCCTGGAGCGCGATTGTAAGGCGCAAGAGTCTGAATTGGTGAAGGCTCGCCAGAGCGCTCAGGATGCGCGAGCTGAAGACCAGAGCGCCCTCCAGGAAATCGAGATGGCCAAGAAGATTGCGGCGGGTAAGTTCTTCACCATGTAGAGCAAGCATGTAGAAGCAACGTCCCTTGTACTTATCCTGAATTTTGGTTTTCCAAGGGCATTTACAGGTCTGCCACACAGTGTATTGGATGCGGCCGAGCATTATAGACCCGAAGAAGGGATGTCTATGGAGAAGCTGTTCTGGTCCCAATATCTGGGATCCGAACATCCGGTGCCCTTCAGCGACCAACAAAAGCAGTTTGTCGTGCTGCATAGGTTGGCAGAGTTAGCCATGAAGGACTCTATAGTCCGGCTGTGGCCTGCTGATCCTATACCTAGCAGCTACTTTGGATTTGTGCAACGTCTTGTGAGTGCCTGTCCGCTGCTCGAAGCCGTGAAGTGGTTGGTCTGTATTGGAGGTGCACGTATGGCCTTTGCCCGCGTCAAGACGCATTGGGCGAAGCTGGATGCCAAGAAGCTGATGACCGAGGGACCGCCGAAGGGCAAGGAGCATCGTCGACACGAGCAGTATTTTGATGGTGTCTTGGATGGGTCCCGCCTTGCGGCGGGGCAATGTTTGAAGGATATTATATTCCCATAAGAACATGTGTATTATCTTGCCCTGTAATATGGAACAAAGATGTTATGTAGTATAATGTTTATGATTTTAAATTTTACCTCCTATGCGGCCGTTTATTAAATCTGAGGGATGACCAGTCGTCGGCTTCCGCCCCCACATAGATAGTATGGGGGTGTTTGGAGTAAATCTAAACACTCTTTACTCCACATTCTGGTCCTTAAAGGAGGTGTTTAGCGCAACGAACAAGGCAATCAGACTATGCGGCCTTTACCGCGCTCACTTAGCCATAGGAGTTTGACAATTAATAAAGTTGGCGAAGCCCCTGGTGTTCGGAAGGCCGAATTAGGGGCGTTATACACGCCTAATCAGAAGAACTGATTCCTCGTGAAAAGCAGAAAAAATCTCCAACGATTTGGAACCTCGTGAACAGCTGACCGGCTCTCGCCGCATCATGACAGTCAGTTTTCGGCTTTCTCTACTGAGGTGCTCGTCCGGAAGAACCGGGACACAATCGCAGTAGTTCTCACTTTACTACCCTAGCTGATATAGCGGAACGTAAGGTAGAAAGCGCAGGAGCCGGGCAACCCAACTATTGACCAAAGACATGATTCAGAGCCGATGCATATAATGCTATAAGTTGGGGGTGCCGAACTATACTGTAAAAGTGTTCGGACTTTTATTGCCGTGATGCGGGGTGTAATGAAGCCCCTGGCGTATTAGTACGTACCATAGTGTACGTGTGCAATGAGTAATGGATACTGTGGTGAGGAAACAGAAAAAATGAAGTAATGAGCTGACGCCACCATTTATTCACCATTCTGGTGTAACGAGTGTCGGTGTCAAAACCGGCGGATCTCGGGTAGGGGGTCCCGAACTGCACGTCTAAGGCGGATGGTAACAGGAGGCGGGGGACACGATGTTTACCCAGGTTCAGGCCCTCTCGATGGAGGTAATACCCTACTTCCTGTTTGATTGATCTTGATGATATTAGTATTACAAGAGTTGATCTACCACGAGATCGTAGAGGCCAAACCCAAGAAGCTAGCCTATGGTATGATTGTTTTTTTTCCTACAGACTAAACCCTCCGGTTTATATAGACATAGGAGGGGGCTAGGGTTACACAGAGTTGGTTACAAGGGAGGATATCTACATATCTGTATTGCCAAGCCTGCCTTTCACGCCAAGGAGAGTCCCATCCAGACACGGGAGGAAGTCTTCAATCTTGTATCTTCATAGTCCAACAGTCCGGCCAAAGGATATAGTCTGGCTGTCCGAGGACCCCCTAATCTAGGACTCCCTCAGTAGCCCCTGAACCAGGCTTCAATGACGATGAGTCCGGGACGCAGATTGTCTTCGGCGTTGCAAGGCGGGTTCTTCCTCCGAATACTCCATAGAAGATCTTGAACACAAGGATAGTGTCCGGCTCTGCAAAACAAGTTCCACATACCACCATAGAGAGAATAATATTTCCACAAATCTAATCTACTGACACGTTTGGCAGCATGACATCATACCACGGCCCGGTCATTATTCAAACCGTTTTTCTCAACCAGCTACTGCACGTATTACGAGGCGGTTTTCTTGGCACGTCTTGTCGAAGCAGAGATCGTGTCCCCTTATCACGGGATTCTCATCAATACGGATGTGGGTAACCCAACCGTGCCATCAATTACGGTGCTTGGGGAATAAGCGAGTTTTACTAGGTAGGTGGGGAGGCGTATAGTTTCCTCCGCCCCTATAAAGGGACAAGGATTCCTGTTTTTACCAACGCCTTCTTACTCCTTGCTCATCCATTCTTGCGCACTCGAGCTCCAGCACCCAAGTTCGCGTTTTCCCCCTCAAACCACTCCAAGCATGTCTGGAGCAGGAGGCAAGTGGATGGTCTCCTCCGTCACGGAGGAGAACATCACAAAGCTACGGGGAGCCGAATATCTGGCCGCGGACATCGCACACCGGCTGCCAGATGCGAAGCAGATCATCCTTACGCCCGAACCCCATGAGAGGGTGGTTTTCCTTACCCACCTTGTCCGCGGACTGGGATTTCCCCTCCACCCATTTGTCCGCGGACTCATGTTCTACCACGGGTTGGAATTTCACGATCTGGCCCCCAATTTCATCCTCAACATCTCGGCGTTTATCGTCGTGTGCGAGGCCTTCCTCCGCATCAGGCTCCAGTTCGGCCTGTGGCTGACGACCTTCAATGTTAAACCGAAGGTGGTGGTCGGCCAGCAAGCGTAGTGCAGAAGCGCCATGGTGGGCAAAATGCCTAATGTCACCTGTCTTCAAGGCTCATATGTGGAGACCATAAAGGGGTGGCAATCGGGGTGGTTCTACATCACCGAGCCACGTGACACCAACTGGGTGGCTGCCCCCGAATTCCGATCCAGAATCCCCACGCGGCTCACCTCCTGGAAAGAGAAGGGCCTGTCCTGGGGTTCATCGGTGGAGCTGACCAGACTCTAGAAATGCATCAGAAACATGATGAGCAAGAAAATCAAGCTTGTCAACGTGGTCCAGGTCATGCTCTTCCGCCGGATCCTCCCGTGTCGATGACGGGCATTCAATTTGTGGGAGTTCGACCCGACCGAGCACCAGACATTGCGAGAGCTCTTCGACACGACGCACAAGGACGCCTGGAAGGTGCTGTTCAAGGGCGCCGAGGTACCTCCTCCCCTTACCGAGGACCGCGGACTCAGCGCAAAGCGCCATGCCAATCTGGTAAATTTTTTTATATCTCACAGGATGTTTATTTTACCCAGTTTTAATCATGTGCGGGATCTAAGCCTCCATGCCATTAACAGGACTGGGTAGAGACAGCAGAGCAGATCAATTGCCCAGCCCCCTGCCTGAGGATCCAGCAGATGCTCTCCTAACGGAGATGCTGGTTCCGGCACCTTACGAGGTGCCGGTGAAGAAGGCCAAGAAGAAGGTCACGGGGACCCAGAAGGGTCTCCGGCGCAAGGTTATATCGGACTCATCGTCTGAAAACTCCAAGGCGCACTGCTCCCACGAAAATGAGGAGGAGCAAGAGGAAAGTTCTCCCCTCCAGCCCGGGGAGACAAGAAAAGGAAGGCCGCCCCATCCGGGGAGGCCAAAGGGTCCAAGAAGGGAAGGACCCTCCTCCCGGACTGCTCCACGACGGCCGCCTACAACGGCGACGAGTGGTTGCCCAGGGACAAGCCCCTGGCGAAGTCGTAAGTATCCGGATACCATAGAAATTCATGGTATGTTTTACTGCTTCTCATCACGCCGAACATGATTATGCAGTCCTTCCTGAGCCCATATCGATGTATCTTCGTCGGATGGTTCTTTGGACCCGTCGGATATGAATAGCGATTCACTTCCGACCGCCTCCACCGCTCTCCCTACGGACAACATCGAGGTGTTGTCTCAAAGGGAACCGAGCCGAGGGGAGGTAGTCCTGGAGGCGCCTCGAGGCAACATTCCGGACCCTGGGCGCAAAGGGAGCAAGACTCCCATGGGCTCTGAATTCAGCCTCCAGCCGAACACTTAGCCGGAACCTCCAGTTGTTCCGAACTTTGTCAGGCAACCCCCCATTAAGAGGTGCAAGACACCCGTGCCGGTGGCCTTTGTCCATCCAGAGGCACCGGACAACTTGCTGGAAGCGCTTCGCGGCGCTTCTATCGACGAAGAGCACCACACTATCATGAGTGCGGTGATCGAGAAGGTTCAGTCTGCCAAAAGCGGAGTAACTGAAGCTTGTGCCAGCCTACTAACAGGCTTTCAGGTAAGTAATCAGATTGTAGGAAAATATTACCGCATAGATAGTAGCCCCTGATGCTCTGATTGGCGTTCACGAAGAAAGGCCGAATAGAGGATCAAATAATGACTCAGGAGTCTAATCAGAATATGTCTATGTGCATATGCAGGCTTCCTTGCCGCCGCAAGACATACCGTGGAGGTCGCTGAACTGAAGCAGGACCTTGAGCAGTCCAAGGAAGAGCTCGGCCTTACCCAGAGGCAGCTCGAAGAGAACAAAGGTAAGCGATACCCTGTCTATATATTAAAAAGGAATTTGGTTGTAAAATAATAGGATCATCATGAATTTGCCAGGGGCCATGACCGAAGTGGCGACCCTGAAGAAGGCGTTGTCCGAGGCCAAAGACAAAGTGGCCAAGGAGTGTATCGAGCGACAAAAGCAAGAAGCCTGGGTAGGCGAGGTGCAGCAAGAGCTCCAGGCTCTCGCCAAAAAATACGAGTCCTTGGAGATTGACTCTAAGACGTGAGAGTCCGAGCTTGCGAAGGCCCTCGAAAGCACACAAAACACCAAGGCTGAAGCTCACAAGTCCCTCCAGGAGATTGAGGTGGTTAAGAAGATAGCAGTAGGTAAGGCATTCATTATGCAAAGCAAGCATGTCAAGGAAACTTTCCTTTTACTTACCTGAGTTCAGAGCTCTCCAGGAGCGTTCGCAGATCTTCCCCACTGTGTGTTGGATGCCGCAGAGTTTTACCGGGATGAGGAGGGGAGCTCGACGGAGAAGTTGTCCTGGTCTCAGTATACTGGGACCGAACACCCAATGCCCTTGAGCGACCAGCTGAAGCAACTGGTCGAGCTCCACAAGGAGGCCAGACAGGCCATGAAGGGTCTTATAGTAAGGATGTGGCCTGGCAATCCCCTGCCTGACAACTACTTCGGTCTGGTGAGGCGTCTTGTGAATGCCTGCCCATGGCTTGAAGTCATAAAGCAGTCCGTCTGCATCAAGGGTGCGCGGAGGGCTTTTGCCCGGGCGAAGGTGCACTGGGCAAAGCTGGACGCTGTAAAGCTGGTGAAGGAGGGGCCGTCGGAGGGCAAGGAGCATCACCACCCTGAAATTTATTATGACAGTATCCTGAAGGGTTCCCGCCTTGTGGCGGAGGAATGTGCTAAAGATGTAATATTTGAATGTATGTACTCGTGCGATCCTGTAGTATGAAACGAGTTCATTTGCGCTATGCAACCCTTTTGAATTTAAAATATTACCTTCTGTGCGGCCCTTTATAAAATCTGAGAGTTGGCGGTCGTAAACACGCCCCCATGTAACTAGTACTGAGGTGTTCGGGATAAACCTGAGCACTCTTTATCCCAATTTTGGGTCCTTCGAGGGAGGTGTTCAACACAACGAACCAGGCAATCGGACTGTAAGGCTTTGTCACTCTCACTTAGCCATAGAATTCTACAATTTTAAATTTTGGCGAAGCCCCTATGAGGGGGTCCTAGATTAGGGGGTATCCAGACAGCCGGACTATATCCTTTGGCTGGACTGTTGGACTATGAAGATACAAGATTGAAGACTTCGTCTCGTGTCCGGATGGGACTATCCTTGGCGTGGAAGGCAATCTTGGCGATACGGATATGTAGATCCTCTCCTATTGTAACCGACTCTATGTAACCCTAGCCCCCTTTAGTGTCTATATAAACCGGAGGGTTTAGTCCGTTGGACAAGAAAAATCATACGATAGGCTAACCTCTAGGGTTTAGCCTCTATGATCTTGTGGTAGATCAACTCTTGTAATACTCGTATCATCAAGATCAATCAAGCAGGACGTAGGGTATTACCTCCATCAAGAGGGCCCGAACCTGGGTAAACATTGTGTTCCCCGCCTCCTATTACCACCCGCCTTGGACGCACAGTTCGGGAACCCCTACCCGAGATCTACCGGATTTGACACCGACATTGGTGCTTTCATTGAGAGTTCCACTGTGCCGTCACCATAAGGAAGGATGCCTCGTCTCGTTGTCAACGACAACATCACCTCTGGGGGAGCCCTGGCTATCGGCCAAACTCTTCGGCTAGGCGGCTTCGTCATGACCGCTCGTTCGGCTGCTTCACCGACGATGAGTTCTCGGGTCACCGAAAACAGCCTCCACGTCGGCCCGGAACATGCCGAGCAGCTGAATCCAATGGAGCTCTCTTCACTAAACGAGCTCTTGGATCGCATCGCCGCTTTGGGAGTCGCTATGGACTATGATCGGATTGGGCTTAAACCCGCCAAAGGGAGATTAGCTCTCCGTCGGTCACCCACCAAATAGCGGTGGTGGAGGAACAAATGTCGGATTTCTGGTTCCGGCAGACCCTCAAGGTTCAAACTCTGGGGTGCATGCGGAGATCATACCCCCTGCCTACCCATGTCTCACCGCCTCGCAAGGATCTAAAACTACACGAAGAACAACACAAGGGACACAAGATTTATACTGGTTCAGGCCACCATTGTGGTGTAATACCCTACTACAGTGTGTGGTGTGGTGGATTGACTTTGAGGCTGATGATGAACAGTACAAGGGAAGAACAGCCTCGCGAGGGTCTGTTCTTGGCTGGTGCGATGAACTGCTAGGGGAGTTCAGTCGCCTCTCTCTCTGTATCAAATGCCTCTAGATCAGATCCAAATGCCTCTACCCTGGGGGTGGCTAGTCCTATTTATAGGTGGAGGCCCTGGGCCTCTTCCCAAATATTGAGCGGGAAGGGCGCCAGCAATTGGCCATTTTGAAGGGGAACATCTAGTACAGTTATCCTGACTAAAGTTGGTCCTCGCCTGCCAAAGGACCTCATGATGACGCTGGCTTGGGCTCCACGATGACCTCCATCCTGCCGTCCTGCTGGTCTTGGTCTTGTTGCACCGAAATGGTTGCCTTTGCTTGATACTCTCGCCTGCGCTTGCCCCCTTTGCACCAAAGAGGAAACAAGGACTCTGCAGGGCCGGGCGCTACCGGGCGCCCGCCTGGCCTTGGTCGTCATGGCTTGCATCATGAGCGCCTCGCGAGGTACCCCGCCTTGATCTGTCCGCCTCCTCGTGAGCCAGCCTGACGAGGCCGTGCCCGAGGAAGCCTCCTGTCGTCCTCCTCGCGAGGCTTGGCCCCTCGCGAGGGTCTTGAGCATGTGTAGATGAAGATGGGCCGTACTGGGCCACTCCAAGAACCACGCGGCAGGCCGTAGGCAGGCAAATCTGGGTACCCCCGTTCCCAGAATGCTGACAACAAACTATGTCCGGATTCCCGAGCTCTCCGAGTCAGATACCCGTTTACGGAAGGACATTGCCCAAGGCCTGAACCTAGAATCAGGCAGCGGGCCAGACTCATTGGGCAACACCCCGGAGCCCGAACTTCCAAAATCGGAAACTCCTCTGCCCCTGGGTCTTAGATCGGGTCAGGGTTCGGACATAATTCCACCCACTCACCCAGACATAAACGATCTTTCCCACATTAGACAAGAGCCCCAGGAAATAGTACACCATTATTGGGCCAGATTCCTCCTTGTAATGAACAAGGTCAAGGACTGTCGCGAGGAAGACGCAATCTCATTCTTCTGCGACAATTGCACGGACAAGGGAGTCCTTAACGCCATAAGTCGCCGTGACATAGCACACTTTGCTAACTTGGCGGCCATAGTACAGAAGTACTGTGTGATGGAAAGTGCCTGGAAAACCGAAGCAAAATTTTGGGATAATCCGGCTCTGACTAAACACCCAGTCTGAATCAAAAGGGCGCACTCTCATAAGTCGCCCGATCCAGTCATAAAGAAGCAAAAGCCCACTTCAGGGCGTGTAACTGTGTTGGAGGGATGGCTTAACAGGCCATGGAAAATTCACAGTACAGCGGATACCATACCAACACACAACCTGAGAGCATGTTGGGTACTCCGGCAGGTGGCCAAAAGCGATGAGGATCTCCTCATTCAAAACACCGCAGAGCACCATCCCGTTGACGACAATACAGTACTGACAGTCTTCAAGACATTCGCCTCAAACAATAGGCGAAAGCGAGCCCTCCGTAGCCTCGCCGAAGTCTACCACGTGGCAGCAATAAATCCATGGAGCAACACGGCTATTACCTTCAACGCCAGTGATGAACCTAAATTCCAAACAGCCCGAGCACCAGCCGCATTGGTCGTCAATCCAATCGTGGACGACTTTCGGCTCAGTAAAGTGCTCATGGCTGGTGGCAGCGGATTAAACCTCATCTATGAGGACACTCTTCAAAAAATGGAAATAGACAGGAACCGCATTGAGCAAAGCAGCACGAACTTTAGAGGAATCATCCCTAGTCGGGAGGCACGCTGCGCTGGAAAAATCACACTAGATGTGGTATTCGGCACTCGGACAATTATAGGTCCGAAGAAATTACATTGCATGTGGCTCCGTTCAGTAGCGGATACCACGTCCTTTTAGGGCGGGAGGCATTCATGATCTTCCAAGCCATACCCCATTACGGGTACATGAAGCTCAAAATGCCCGGGCCAAATGGAATCATCACTCTAGCTAGTGATCCAAACATAGCACTCCGCGCCAAAAACAAAACAGCCGCACTGGCCCTCGAGGCATTATCCAAAGCCCTCGCGGCAGAGGAATTAACTGCACTACGCTCCATAGTGGACATAGACGACGTGATACTCGACAAGAGATCCAAGTCCACTTCTTTTAAACCAGCGGACGAAATAGTCAAATTCCAAGTACACCCAACGGACCCTGCAAAAACAACATCCATCGGGGCACAGTTTAAACCTCAGCTGAGACGCCAGACTACGGGAGTTCCTGCGCGAGAATTGGGACATATTCGCCTGGCATCCCTCAGATATGCCAGGAATCCCACGCAGGCTGGCCGAGCATAGCCTTAACATTCTAAAGGGATTCAACCAGTCAAGCAGACTCTTTGGCGTTTCTCTGAACCTAAAAGACAAGCCATGGGAGAGGAACTAGCCAAGTTATTGGAGGCTGGATTCATTAGAAAAATAAAACATCCCGACTGGCTAGCAAACCTAGTGATGGTACCAAAGAAGGAAAAATCGTGGCGCCTATGCATCGATTTCAACGACCTCAACAAGGCTTTCCCAAAGGATCCCTTCCCCATCCCCCGCATCGATCAAATTATCAACGCTACCGCAGGACACGACTCATTGTGCTTCCTCGATGCATACTCCGGCTACGACAAAATTAAGATGGCGGAGTCCGACCAAGCCGCAACGGCATTTATCACGCCATACGGCCCCTTCTGTTTCAACACAATGCCCTTCGGGCTCGAAAACGCCGGCGCAACGTATCAACGCATGATTCAGACATGTCTGGAAAAGCAGAACGACAAAACAGTGGAGGCATACATAGACGATGTGGTCGCTAAAACCAAACACGTCGACTCTTCAATAGAAGACTTGAGGCTCACATTCGACAATCTCCGAACATACGACTTCAAGCTCAATCCGAAAAAATGCATTTTCAGCATACCCGCCGGAAAGCTCCTGGGCTTCATCGTCTCCATTAGAGGAATTGAAGTAAATCTGGCTAAAATCCGAGCCCTGTCATAGTTGGCCATCCCAACTGACCTGAAGCAAATCCAGAAATTAACTGGATGCATGGCGGCCCTAAGCCACTTCATCTCGCGATTAGGAGAAAAGGCACTGCCGCTTTATCACCTTCTTCGGTGCACCGAACACTTCGAGTGGACGGACTCAGTGACAGCCGGACTGGAAGAAATAAAAGCCATACTGGCCACCAACCCAATCCTGGTCGTGCCAAACATCGGCGGACCAATGCTGCTATATATAGCGGCAACTCATCAAGTTGTAAGCGCAGTGCTCATCGTCGAACGAGAAGGGGACGCACATAAATTCCCACTCCAAAAGACGGTATATTATGTATCCACTGTCCTCACTCCATGCAAATCATGGTACCCGCACTATCAAAAGATAGCATATGCGGTATTCATGGCATCCCGGAAGCTAAGACACTACTTTCAAGAGTTTTCAATCACAGTGGCCTCAGAAGTACCACTCAGTGACATAATAAACAACCGCGACGCCACGGGCCGGATTGCCAAATGGGCCATCGAGCTCCTCCCGTTCGACATAACATATAAACCTTGGTGAGCCATTAAGTCGCAAGTATTGGCCTATTTTGTCGCCGAATGGACAGAAGCCGAACTCCCTAAAGAGTATGGTCCATACTCCAATTTGATCGTGCACTTCGATGGCTCTAAAATGTTGGCCGGTCTGGGGGCTGGCGTCGTCCTGACGTCCCCCACCGGAGATACAGTCCAATACGTACATCAGATATTGTACACAGACTCCAACAATGCAGCCGAATACGAGGCCCTGTTACATGGTCTCCGGATGACAGTTTCCATGGGCATTCGACGCCTAGAGGTGCGTGGGGACTCGAACCTCGCAATATCACAAATAAATGGAGACCTCGATGCCAACGATCCAAAAATGGCGGCTTATCGCAACGCCATCCTCAAGATGTCAGCTCGGTTCGAGGGGCTCGAATTCCACCATGTGGCTCGGGAAAACAATCAGGCAGTGGACGTCCTCGCCCGTATCGGCGCTAAGCGCGACCCTGTCCCATCTAACATCTTCTTGGAAAGATTGTTTAAACCATCCGTGGTATGGGAAGCAGACACCGGTAACAATAGTCCGGACCCGACCACAACGCCAGATACCGAACACTCTGACACAATCGGAGGCTCTACCACCGAAATAACATCTTCAGCCCACGTAATAATGGCAGTCATCGCCCCGTGGACAGAACCATTCCTGGCCTACCTATCCAGGCAGGAACTTCCCGAGGACCATAATGAGGCACGCTGCATAGTGCGGCGATCTAAAGCCTATAAGGTCCATGGGGGAGAGCTTTATAAGAAAAGCACTACCGGATTCCTTCGAAGGTGCATCTCCGAAGAGGAAGGGCGGAAGCTTTTGGCAGAAATCCATGCTGGACTCGGCGGCCACCATGCCGCAGCCCGGGCCCTTGTAAGCAAGGCCTTCTGTACAGGTTTCTATTGGCCGACGGCCCGGGCAGATGCACAGGACTTGGTCCAACGCTGCGTCAGTTGCCAGCTTTTTGCAAACCAAAGCCATATGCCGCCCACCACTCTCCAAACAATCCCCATTACCTGGCATTTTGCGGTCTGGGGGCTTGATATGGTCAGACCCCTTAAAGGGCGGACCCATAAGAAAAAATACTTACTGGTCATGGTGAATATATTCACCAAATGGATAGAAGCCAAACCTGTTAAAACGGCTGAATCCGGACCGGTGATAGACTTCATATCTGGTGTTGTACACTGTTATGGCGTCCCCAACAGCATCATCACTGACAATGGCACTAACTTTACAGCTAATGAGGCGAAACTTTGGCGCAGCAACATGGGGATCAAGCTCGATTATGCTTCTGTCTATCACCCGCAAACTAACGGTCAAGTCGAGCGAGCAAATGGTCTTATCATGAGCGACATCAAACCCAGATTAGTGCGGTCCTTAAAGGAGTCTAACACACACTGGGTAGAGGAGCTCGACTCCGTCCTATGGGTGCTGCGGACCATGCCGAATCGCACTACCGGATACACACCGTTCTTTATGGTATACGGCGCAGAGGCGGTTCTGCCGTGTGACGTAATTCACGACTCACCTCGAGTGTGTATGTACGAAGAAAAAGAGGCCGAGCTTGATCGGCAAGACAATTTGGACGCCCTGGAGGAGGACCGCGACGTGGCAAAAGCCTGTTCCACATTTTATCAGCAACAGGCTCGAAGATATCAAAGCAGAGAAGTACGGTCCAAAATTTATAACATTGGCGAACTAGTTCTACGCCTGCTGAAGAAGAAAAAGAACAAGCTCAAGCCCAAATGGGAAGGTCCCTTCATTATTAAACAAGTGCTAACCGATGGAGCGTACCGTCCACAGGATGCGTCGGACAATCGACTTGAGCCGAACCCACGGAACGCAACTAGACTCCGAAGAACCTATCGCCGGATTCCATGTTCGTCTCCTTACCCCTATCCATTTTTCGCATATACATTATTTGTCTTTTCTATCTTTCTTTCTTCTTTTTGGTTCTTCCCAAGGCTTTAAAAGGCCAACTTGTGTTTTGCTTACACACTATAAACGCGCTGGCCGCGCTCATTATACCTGGGGGCTTCTTACACAGAAGCTTAATTATTCTACTAGGCCTCATGCCCCGCACATGTGTTATTCTTCCGCATGTACCTTTTTTCGCCATTATATGCATCAATATGACTTAAGTTTTGGCCAAGATGGGTTGCCTGGCTCTTGTATTTATGCCCTACGTTCCCGTTAATTCAGCTAGGGCATAAGGGCAGCACCTCTGCGATTGTTACCGTCGGGTCAGCCGGACGTGTACCTCAGACTGGGTGAAGCCGAAAGCTAGCATTCTTAAGGGAATATTCGGTCAGTGAACAAAAGATGACTTTTATTTATTTTGATACATGCCCTTCTACCTCTTGAGCACTGCGTTGGATTTCCCCGAAGAGGAGAGGATGATGCAGCAAAGTAGCATAAGTATATCCCTCAGTTTTTGAGAACCAATGTATCAATCCAGTAGGAGACCACGCACAAGTCCCTCGTACCTACACAAAACGATAGCTACTCTCAACCAACGCGATTAGGGGTTGTCAATCCCTTCACGGTCACTTGCGAGGGTGAGATCTGATATAGATGATAAATAATATTTTTGGTATTTTTGATAGATACATGCAAAGTGAAAAGTAAAAGGCAAAGTAAAAACAAAGCAAATAATAAAGCGATAGAGATTTATATGATGAGAATAGATCCGGGGGCCATAGGTTTCACTAGTGGCTTCTCTCAGGAGCATAACTATTCTACGGTGGGTGAACAAATTACTGTCGAGCAATTGACAGAACTGAGCATAGTTATGAGTATATCTAGGCAATGATCATGTATATAGGCATCACGTCCGAGACAAGTATATCGAAACGATTCTGCATCTACTACTATTACTCCACTCATCGACCGCTATCCATCATGCATCTAGAGTATTAAGTTAAAAACAGAGTAACGCCTTAAGCAAGATGACATGATGTAGAGGGATAAGTTCATGCAATATGATAAAGAAAACCCATCTTGTTATCCTCGATGGCAACAATACAATACGTGCCTTGCAACCCTTTCTGTCACTGGGTGAGGACACCGCAAGATTGAACCCAAAGCTAAGCACTTCTCCCATTGCAAGAACTACCAATCTAGTTGGCCAAACCAAAAAGGATAATTCGAAGAGACTTGTAAAGATAACTCAATCATACATAAAAGAATTCAGAGAAGATTCAAATATTTTGAATAGATAATACTGGATCATAAACCCACAATTCATCGGTCTCAACAAACACACCGCAAAAAGAAGATTACATCGAATAGATCTCCACGAGAGAGGGGGAGAACATTGTATTGAGAACCAAAAAGAGAGAAGAACCCATCTAGCTACTAGCTATGGACCTGAAGGTCTGAAGTAAACTATTCACACTTCATCGGAGGGGCTATGGTGTTGATGTAGAAGCCCTCCGTGGTGGATGCCCCCTCCGGCGGAGCTCTGGAACAGGCCCCAAGATGGGATCTCGTGGATACAGAAGGTTGCAGCGATGAAATTAGGTTTTTGGCTCCGTATTTGGTCTGTCGGGGGTACGTAGGTATATATAAGAGGAAGGAGTACGTCGGTGGAGCAACAGGGGGCCCACGAGGTAGGGGGCGCCCCCTCCACCCTCGTGACCGCCTCTGGCACTTCTTGGAGTAGGGTCCAAGTTTCCTGGATCACGTTCGGTGAGAAAATCATGTTCCCAAATGTTTCATTCCGTTTGGACTCCGTTTGATATTACATTTCTTCAAACACTTTGAAATAGGCAAAAACAACAATTGCAGGGCTGGGCCTCCGGTTAATAGGTTAGTCCCAAAAATAATATAAAAGTGGAAATAAAGCCCAATATAGTCCAAAACAGTAGATAAAGTAGCATGGAGCAATAAAAAATTATAGATACGTTGGAGACGATCGGGCATCCCCAAGCTTAATTCCTGCTCGTCCTCGAGTAGGTAAATGATAAAAAAGAATTTTTGATGCGGAGTGATACTTTGGAATAATTTCAATGTAAATCTTCTTAATTGTGATATGAATATTCAGATCCGAAAGATTCAAGACAAAAGTTCATATTGAGATAAAAATAATAATACTTCAAGCATACTAATCAAGGCAATCATGTCTTCTCAAAATAACGTGGCCAAAGAAAGTTATCCCTACAAAATCATATAGTCTGGCTGTTGCTATATCTTCATCACACAAAGTATTTAATCATGCACAACCCCGATGACAAGCCAAGAAATTGTTTCATACTTTAATAATCTCAAACTCTTTCAACTTTCATGCAATACATGAGCGTGGGCCATGGACATAGCACTATATGTGGAATAGAATGGTGGTTGTGGAGAAGACAAAAAAAGGAGAAGATAATCTCACATCAACTAGGCGTATCAACGGGATATGGAGATGCCCATTAATAGATATCAATGTGAGTGAGTAGGGATTGCCATGCAACGGATACACTAGAGCTATAACTATATGAAAGCTCAACAAAAGAAACTAAGTGGGTGTGCATCCAACTTGGTTGATCACGAAGACCTAGGGCACTTTTGAGGAAGCCCGTCAGTGGAATATACAAGCCAAGTTCTATAATGAAAAATTCCCACTAGTATATGAAAGTGACAAAATGAGAGACACTCTATCATGAAGATCTTGGTGCTACTTTGAAGCACAAGTGTGGTAAAAGGATAGTAGCATTGTCCCTTCTCTCTTTTTCTCTCATTTTTTTTTGTTTGTGCCTTTCTCTTTTTTTTGTCCCCCTTTTTTTTATTTTTCGTCCGGACTCTCATCCCGACTTATGGGGGAATCATAGTCTCCATCATCCTTTCCTCACTTGGGACAATGCTCTAATAATGATGATCATCACACTTTTATTTTTCTTACAACTCAACAATTACAACTCGATACTTAGAACAAAATATGACTCTATATGAATGCCTCCGGTGGTGTACCGGGATATGCAATGAATCATGAGTGACATGTATGAAAGAATTATGAACGGTGGCCTTGCCACAAATACAATGTCAACTACATGTTCATGCTAGCAATATGACAATGATGGAGCGTGTCATAATAAACGGAACGGTGGAAAGTTGCATGGCAATATATCTCGGAATGGCTATGGAAATGCCATGATAGGTAGGTATGGTGGCTGTTTTCAGGAAGGTATATGGTGGGTGTATGATACCGGCGAAAAGTGCGCGGTATTAGAGAGGCTAGATAAGGTGGAAGGATGGGAGTGCGTATAATCCATGGACTCAACATTAATCATAAGAACTCATGCACTTATTGCAAAAATTTAGAAGTCATCAAAAACCAAAGCACTACGCGCATGCTCCTAGGGGGATAGATTGGTAGGAAAAGACCATCGCTCGTCCCCGACCGCCACTCATAAGGAAGACAATCAATAAATAAAATTATGCTCCAACTTCATCACAAAGCGGTTCACCATATGTGCATGCTACGGGAATCACAAACTTCAACAAAAGCATTCTTTGAATTCATAATCACCCCAACTAGCATTACTTTGATATTATCACCTCCATATCTCAAAACAATTATCAAGCATCAAACTTATCTTAGTATTCAACGCACTCAAAAGAAAATTTCACATATCTTGAATACCAAGTATATTAATATTAAGCAAATTACCATGCTATTAACGACTCTCAAAATAATCCAAGTGAAGCATGAGAGACCAATAGTTTCTTTAAAACAAATCCACCACCGTGCTCTAAAAGATATAAGTGAAGTACTAGAGCAAAAATTATCACGCTCAAAAGATATAAGTGAAGCACTATGAGCAAAGCTATCAAGCTCAAAAGATATAAGTGAAGCACATAGAGTATTCTAACAAATTCCAATTCATGTATGGCTCTCTCAAAAGGTGTGTACATCAAGGATGATCGTGGTAAACTAACAAGCAAAGACGCAAATAATACAAGACGCTCCAAGCAAAACACATATCATGTGGTGAATAAAAATATAGCTCCAACTAAATTACCGATGGAAGTGGACGAAAGAAGGGATGCCTTCCGAGGCATCCCCAAGCTTTGACTTTTTGGTGTCCTTGGATTATCTTGGGGGTGCCATGGGCATTCACAAGCTTAGGCTCTTGCCACTCCTTGTTCCATAATCCATCAAAAGAATTCACCCAAAACTTGAAAACTTCACAACACAAAACTCAAGAGAAATCTCGTGAGCTCCGTTAGAGAAAGAAAACAAAGATCTACTTAAGGTACTGTAATGAACTCATTCTTTATTTATATTGATGTTAAACCTACTGTATTCCAACTTCTCTATGGATTATAAACTACTTTTCTAGCCATAGATTCATCAAAATAAGCAAACAACACCCGTAAAACAGAATCTGTCAAAAACAGAACAGTCTGAAGCAATCTGTAACTAACGCAAACTTCTGGAACTCTAAAAATTCTACCAAAATAGGTAGTCCTGGAAAATTTGTCTATTGAACAGAAGCAAAAAGAATCAGCGCAAAAGCACGTCCTGTGATTTAACAAAATTATATTCGTGCGCACAAAGTTTCTGTTTTTCAGCAGAATCAAATCAACTATCATCGTAGGTTATCCTATAGGTTCTACTTGGCACAAACACTAATTAAAAGATAAAACTACATACAAACAGAGGCTAGATGGATTATTTATTCCTAAAAAGAACCAAAAAACAAAAAAACACAAAATAAAATTGGGTTGCCTCCCAACAAGCGGTATCGTTTAGCGCCCCTAGCAAGGCATAAAAGCAAGGATAGATCTAGGTGGTGCCATAATAATAAGATAGATCTTCAAAGCTCATCTCATATTCTCTATGTTCAGCAGCAAGCTTCCTTTGAGGCAAGCAAAAATAATCAAAAGGGCTAAATTTAGTGGGACAAAGATCCCCAAGATCAATCACAGGAGGAACGGGTTCCTCCCTTGGCCCTTCATAGTGCACAACTATTTCTTCGTTGAAAGCATTCTTTTGGCAAAATCTTGCGAGCCTATACTCGAGAGAGTATCCTAGATCATTGTTTCTAAGGGAAAAATCACTATTAAGCTCGTTAATGCAATTAACCACGACATTGATAGGAACCTTTTTTCTAAGGTTTTCGTTGAAAGCGACATAGTCCGAAGATTGAAAACGTCTAATTTCCTCTTGATCATAGAGGGTCGCTTCTATGGGTGGACGACCGGCATCCACCCTATAGTGCGCAAAGATTTGTTTGGCTTCTCTTATGATAAATCTAAATTCATGATCCAAAAAGATAGTAACAGCACGCTTAATAGAAGAGTGCTCAATATTAGAGAATTCTAAGAAAGTTCTCTGTATGCAAGGATGCATATGCATAAATTGTCTTTCAAGTTCAACCACAAGCATAGCGATAGCATCCGCAAGACTACTAGTTCTGTGAAGAGTAGAACAACCCATGGAAGGTAAAGCACCGGCACAAGTAAAGAAATCTTGAATAACACCTTTGCCAATGATGTTACCACTACCGATTCGAAACTTTTTAGTATGCAAGATAGGAGGTTCATCGGCCGGAGCCTCGAGATTTTCTGTGTTATCATTATTGTCCATATCGATGATATTCTCCCCAATTTCAGACATAGCGGCAACAGAAGCAAGGCAGAAGAAAGCAAATGAAAAAGACAAAAGAGGAGAAGATTGGGAAAGAGAGGGCGAATAAAACGGCAAGGGTGAAGTGGGGGAGAGGAAAACGAGAGGCGAATGGCAAATAATGTAATGCGAGACATAGGGATTGTGATGGGTAGTTGGTATGGTTGACTTGCTTGTGTGAATCTCCCCGGCAACGGTGCCAGAAATTCTTCTTGCTACCTCTTGAGCACTACCTTGGATTTCCCCGAAGAGGAGAGGATGATGCAGCAAAGTAGCGTAAGTATTTCCCTCAGTTTTTGAGAACCAAGGTATCAATCAAGTAGGAGATCACGCACACGTCCCTTGTACCAACACAAAACGATAGCTACTCGCAACCAATACGATTAGGGGTTGTCAATCCCTTCACAGTCACTTACGAGGGTGAGATCAGATAGAGATGATAAATAATATTTTTGGTATTTTTGATAGATAGATGCAAAGTGAAAAGTAAAAGGAAAAGTAAAAACAAAGCAAATAATAAAGCGATAGAGATTTATCTGATGAGAATAGACTCAGGGGCCATAGGTTTCACTAGTGGCTTCTCTCAAGAGCATAACTATTCTACGGTGGGTGAACAAATTACTGTTGAGCAATTGATAGAATTGAGCATAGTTATGAGTATATCTAAGCAAATATCATGTATATAGGCATCACGTGCGAGACAAGTAGATCGAAACGATTCTGCATCTACTACTATTACTCCACTCATCGACCGCTATCCAGCATGCATCTAGAGTATTAAGTTAAAAACAGAGTAACGCCTTAAGCAAGATGACATGATGTAGAGGGATAAATTCATGCAATATGATAAAAACCCCATCTTGTTATCCTCGATGGCAACAATATAATACGTGCCTTGCAACACTTTTTGTCACTGGGTAAGGACACCGCAAGATTGAACCCAAAGCTAAGCACTTCTCCCATTGTAATAACTACCAATCTAGTTGGCCAAACCAAAAAGGATAATTCGAAGAGACTTGCAAAGATAACTCAATCATACATAAAAGAATTCAGGGAAGATTCAAATATTTTCCATAGATAATCTTTGGATCATAAACCCACAATTCATCAGTCTCAACAAACACACCGCAAAAAGAAGATTACATCGAATAGATCTCCACGAGAGAGGGGAGAACAGTGTATTGAGATCCAAAAGAGAGAAGAACCATCTAGCTACTAGCTATGGACCCAAGTTCAAGTAAACTACTCACACTTCATCGGAGGGGCTATGGTGTTGATGTAGAAGCCCTCCGTGGTGGATACCCCCTCCGGCGGAGCTCCGAAACAGGCCCCAAGATGGGATCTCGTGGATACAGAAGGTTGCGGCTCTGGAATTAAGTTTTTGGCTCCTGTTTTGATCGTTTGGGGATACGTAGGTATATATAGGTGGAAGGAGTACGTCGGTGGAGCAACAAGGGGCCCACGAGGTAGGGGGGCGCGCCCTAGGGGGGCGTCCCCCACCCTCGTGACCGCCTATGTTATTTCTTGGAGTAGGGTCCAATTCTCCTGGATCACGTTCAGTTAGAAAATCACATTCCCGAAGGTTTCATTCATTTTGGACTCCGTTTGATATTCCGTTTCTTCGAAAACTGAAATAGGCAAAAAACAACAATTCTGGGTTGGGCCTCCGGTTAATAGGTTAGTCCCAAAAATAATATAAAAGTGGAAAATAAAGCCCAATATAGTCCAAAACAGTAGATAAAGTAGCATGGAGCAATCAAAAATTATAGATACGTTGGAGACGTATTAGGCATCCCCAAGCTTAATTCCTGCTCGTCCTCGAGTAGGTAAATGATAAAAAAGAATTTTTGAAGCGGAGTGATACTTTGGCATAATTTCAATGTAAATCTTCTTAATTGTGGCATGAATATTCAGATCCGAAAGATTCAAGACAAAAGTTCATATTGACATAAAAATAATAATACTTCAAGCATACTAATCAAAGCAATCATGTCTTCTCAAAATAGCATGGCAAAAGAAAGTTCATCCCTACAAAATTATATAGTTAGGCTATGCTTCATTTTCGTCACACAAAGATGTTCCCAAATTCTATACCCCCGATGACAAGCCAAGCAATTGTTTCCTACTTAAATAATCTCAAACTTTCTCAACCTTCACGCAATACATGAGCGTGAGCCATGGATATAGCACTATGGGTGGAATAGAATATGATGATGGGGATTGTGTGGAGAAGACAAAAAAGGAGAAAGTCTCACGTTGACGAGGATAATCAACGGGCTATGGAGATGCCCATCAATTGATGTCAACATGAGGAGTACGGATTTCCATGCAACGGATGCACTAGAGCTATGAATGCTCAACAAAAGGAAACTAGTGGGTGTGCATCCAACTTGCTTGCTCATGAAGACCTAGGGCATTTGAGGAAGCCCATCGTAGGAATATACAAGCCAAGTTCTATAATGAAAAATTCCCACTAGTATAAAAAGACAACTTATGAGACTCACTACATGAAGAACAAGGTGCTACTTTGAAGCACAATATATGAGACTCACTACAAGAAGAACAAAGTGCTACTTTGAAGCACAAGTGTGGAAAAACATATAGTAGCATTGCCCTTTTTTTTGGGCCCTCTTTTTTTGGCCTTTCTCTCTTTTTTTTGTTTGGGAAATGCTCTAATAATGATGATCATCACACTTCTATTGATTACAACATAAGGATTACAACTCAAAACTTGGAACAAGATATGACTCTATATGAATGCCTCCGGCGGGTTACCGTGATGGTGCAATGAATCAAGAGTGACATGTATGAAAAATAATGCATGGTGGCTTTGTCACAAATACGATGTCAACTACATGATCATGCAATGGCAATAAGTAATGTATGTCATGATGATGATGATGGAAGTTGCATGGCAATATATCTCGGAATGGATATGGAAATGCCATGATAGGTAGGTATGGTGGCTGTTTTGAGGAAGATATAAGGAGGTTTATGTGTGATAGAGTGTATCGTATGACGGGGTTTGGATGCACCGGTGAGGTTTGCACCAACTCTCAAGGTGAGAAAGGGCAATGCACGGTACCGAAGAGGCTAGCAAAGGCGGAAAGGTGAGAGTGCGTATAATCCATGGACTCAACATTAGTCACTAAGAACTCATATACTTATTGCAAAAATTTAGAAGTCATCAAAAATCAAGTACTACGCGCATGCCCCTAGGGGGGAGGTTGGTAGGAGTTAACCATCGCGCGCCCCCGACCTTCACTCATAAGGATGCACAAGCCAGGTACACTTCATATTTCAAATTTGTTACACAACTTTAACCATACGTGCATGCTACGGGACTTGCAAACTTCAACACAAGAATTTCTAAAATTCAAAATTACTCAACTAGCACGACTTTGATATTATCACCTCCATATCTCAAAACAATTATCAAGCATCAAACTTATCTTAGTATTCAATTCACTCAAAAGAAAGTTTCACATATCTTGAACACCAAGTATATTAATATTAAGCAAATTACCATGCTATTAACGACTCTCAAAATAATCTAAGTGAAGCATGAGAGATCAATAGTTTCTTTTAAACAAATCCACCACCGTGCCATAAAAGATCTAAGTGAAGTACTAGAGCAAAAATTATCACACTCAAAAGATATAAGTGAAGCACTATGAGCAAAACTATCAAGCTCAAAAGATATAAGTGAAGCACATAGAGTATTCTAGCAAATTCCAATTCATGTATGGCTCACTCAAAAGGTGTGTACAGCAAGGATGATTGTGGTAAACTAACAAGCAAAGACGCAAATAATACAAGACGCTCCAAGCAAAACACATATCATGTGGTGAATAAAAATATAGCTCCAAGTAAATTACCGATGGAAGTAGAAGAAAGAGGGATGCCTTCCGGCATCCCCAAGCTTTGACTTTTGGTGTCCTTGTATTATCTTGGGGGTGCCATGGGCATACCCAAGCTTAGGCTCTTGCCACTCCTTGTTCCATAATCCATCAAAAGAATTCACCCAAAACTTGAAAACTTCACAACACAAAACTCAATAGAAATATCGTGAGCTCCGTTAGAGAAAGAAAACAAAAGATTACTTCAAGGTATTGTAATGAACTCATTCTTTATTTATATTGGTGTTAAACCTACTGTATTCCAACTTCTCTATGGATTATAAACTATTTTACTAGCCATAGATTCATCAAAATAAGCAAACAATACACGCAAAACAGAATCTGTCAAAAACAGAACAGTCTGTAGCAATCTGTAACTAACGCAAACTTCTGGAACTCTAAAAATCCTACCAAAATGGTAAGTCCTGGAACATTTGTCTATTGAACAGAATCAAAACGAATCAACGCAAAAGCACGTTCCTGTGATTTAACAAAATTATATTCGTGCGTGCAAAGTTTCTGTTTTTCAGCAGAATCAAATCAACTATCATCGTAGGTTATCCTATAGGTTCTACTTGGCACAAACACTAATTAAAATATAAAAACACATCCAAACAGAGGCTAGATGGATTAATTATTCCTAAACAGAAGCAAAAAACAAAAAACAAAAATAAAATTGGGTTGCCTCCCAACAAGCGCTATCGTTTAACGCCCCTAGCTAGGCATAAAAGCAAGGATAGATCTAGGTATTGCCATCTTTGGTAGGCAATCCATAAGTGGCTCTCATGATAGATTCATATGGTAATTTTATTTTCTTTCTAGGGAAGTATTCCATGCCCTTCTTTAAGAGGAATTGGAATCTAATATTCCCTTCCTTCATATCAATGATTGCACCAATCGTTCTAAGGAAAGGTCTACCAAGAATAATAGGACATGAAGGATTGCAATCTATATCAAGAACGATAAAATCTATGGGCACACAATTCCTATTTGCAACAATAAGAACATCATTAATTCTTCCCATAGGCTTTTGAATAGTGGAATCCGCAAGATGCAAGTTTAGAGAGCAATCTTCAAAGTCATGGAAATCTAGCAAATCACACAAAGTTTTGGGAATAGTAGAGACACTAGCACCCAAATCACACAAAGCATGAAACTCATAATCTTTAGTTTTAATTTTAATAGTAGGTTCCCACTCATCATAGAGTTTTCTAGGTATAGAAACATTCAACTCAAGTTTTTCTTCATAAGATTGCATCAAGGCATCAACAATGTGTTCGGTAAAGGCCTTATTTTGACTATAAGCATGAGGAGAATCTAGCACGGATTGCAACAAGGAAATACAACCAATCAAATAGGAATTTTCATAATTAAATTCCTTGAGATCCAAGATAGTGGGTTTAGCAACATCTAGGTTTTTATTTTCAATCCCACTTTCATAAATTTCATCATCAAGATCTAGAAACTCCGAATTCTTAGAATGCCTTCTAGGTAAAGGAAGATATTATTCAGTTTCATCAAGATTCATATTGCAAAACAAAGATTTAATGGGGGACACATCAATAACTTTTAGATCTTCGTCTTGATTTTCATAGGAATTGGAAGAACACGCTTTAATAAAGGCATCTTTGGAAGCACGCATCCTAGCGGTTCTTTCTTTGCACTCATCAATGGAAATTCTCATGGCTTTGAGAGACTCATTGATATCATGCTTAGGAGTAATAGATCTAAGCTTTAAAGAATCAATTTCAAGAGAAATTCTATCAACGTTCCTAGCCAAATCATCAACTTTAAGCAATTTCTCTTCAAGCAAAGCATTAAAATTCTTTTGTGAATTCTGTTGTAGGAATTTCCATAATTATTAGAAGGATTACTAGCATAAGGCCTAGCATTAAAATTTCCTCTATACGCATTGTTTCCAAAATTATTCCTACCAACAAAATTCACATCCATAGATTCATTATTATACTCAATCCAAGTAGACAAGGGTATATCATTGGGATCAAGAGAAGTATTTTTAGTAGCAAACATCTTCATATGTTTGTCCATCTTTTCACTCAAAACATTGATTTCTTCTATAGCATGCACTTTTTTACTAGACGATCTTTCGGTGTGCCATTGAGAATAATTAGCCATAATATTATCAAGCAATTTTGTAGCATCTCCTCACGTAATTTCCATAAACGTGCCTCCCGCGGCCAAATCTAAAAGATTTCTAGAAGCAAAATTCAATCCGGCAAAAAGATTTTGTATGATCATCCATAAATTCAAACCATGAGTAGGGCAATTGCGAAGCATCAATTTCATTCTTTCCCAAGATTGGGAAACATGCTCATGATCTAGTTGTTTAAAATTCATAATATCATTCCTAAGAGTGATGATCTTAGCGGGAGGAAAATACTTAGAGATAAAAGCATCTTTGCACTTGTTCCAAGAATCAATACTATTTTTAGGCAAAGATGATGTAGCGACCAGACCTCAAACAGTCAGATCTCTGTGCATCAGTGTCATCCTGGATCAAGAATGTCTTGACGCATACGATTACTCAAGGATTTATAACAGAGTGGCAATCACACACTTATTACATCGAATGTCTCAAAAGAGAGCTTATTACAATAAATATGGCTTAAGGCCATCTAATAACGATAACATGGAAGGCTTGGAAGATAAGTGAGTCCATCAACTCCAACGGCATCACTGAGTATAGGACCACGATCCTAAGGCATCTTATTCGTCGTCTGAAAAGTCTGCAACATGAATGTTGCAGCCCGAAAACGGGTCAACACATGGAATATGTTGGCAAAGTAACACATAGAGAGTAATGAAAGAATAAAGCTATACTACATGCATATATGGCTGGTGGAAAGCTCTATGGTTATAGATTTTGTATAAAGCCAATTTTTCCCTACTGCAAAGGAATAAATTTTATTTAACTATCAAGGTGGTTGTTAAACATTGAGAATGGTTGAGAGCATTCTCAATCCCAATTAAGCATCATCATTAAAACCCAACAAAATTTATTAGAGTAACATGATGAGATTCACATGATAATCCAAGTACTAGATACTCAAAATGTCCATAACCGGGGACACGGCTAATCATGATTAGTTTATACACTCTGCAGAGGTTTGTGCACTTTTCCCCACAAGACTCGATCTCCTCCGTTAGTTTTCTTGCACTGCATGGTGTTTGAGAAACGGATGAACGAGACATAGTCTTTCAGAAGCGCTAGCACCTTACGATGGGTAGACCTGTACACCTACTTTCCCCTACATCTGCTAGTCTACCACTGTAAGAGTTCGCACAACTTAATCGACTATGCTAGAGCCCATAATAGCATGTGGCTGCACACAGAAGTTTCTAGCATGAATAATCTTATGATCCCTTTGAGCCTGGGTGGCGGTCCAAAAACAAACAGGCAATCCTGGAATACCCAAGTGCCTCAATCCACCCATATGTGTATTAAAGTTGCCACCTTAAATAAACCATTAATTAACAATCTCACATCTGCCATAGATATCCACTCACCCAATCCACGTCACCTAGCATAGCATGGCATAATAAGCAAACGTAGAAGTAACTCCCGAGGGTTTGATAATAAAACAGGTAATAGGTACTACCTCATCTACTTCCCAAAACCCACATATTAATCAGGTCCTAATCATGCAATTGTTTGAGGATTGAAAATAATGCATAAAAACTGGGTAGTAAGGAGGTATGATCAAAGTGTTACTTGCCTTGCTGATGATCCGCGAAACCTAGGGATTCGAAGTAGCAAGCGGCGCAATCCGGGTACTCTATCGCCAGCAAACAAACAAACAAGCATACAATAAGTACTCGTCTAATGCACGGGTAAAACTCAAATAAGATATCTAACCAGAAAGCTCAACTTAAGAACTCCGGTTTGCAAAAAGAATCAAATCAAACGAAGAAACAGAACTCAAACGGCGAAAGAAACAAGCTTCCTTTACTAATCTGGACCTAAGTCAAATTTTACAGAAGCAAAAACTTGTTCGAGTAGATTATTTGGAAAGAGAGTTTCGAGACGAAACCCTAGGCGCTTGAATCACCTGATTCCGATAAACGAGTGAAAAGTTAAACTAAAACGAAAATCGGATCCGAAATCACGATCGGAAAAATCGCGGAATAAATCCGAGAAAAAGAAAAACAACGAACAGATTAACAAACGAACGTTCGTTATCTGGATCTAAACGATGAAAGTGTTTGTTAAAACGAACGAACGAGCGAACGCTCGCTAATTAACCTAAACCGAAAAAACCGATATAATAAAATAGAAAGAATCTAAAAAAACCGACGAAAAACCTACGGGAAAACCGAACGGTTTTCTGAAAAAAAAACATGGCGGCGGCTACCTCCGGGTGCGGGTCGGCAGGGTCGGCGGGGGTGGGGTCGGCGGCGGGATCCTGGCGACGGGTCCGGGCGGGAAGCGGGCGGCGAACTCCGGCGGCGGCGGCTTGGGTTCGGGCGGGGCGGCTGGTGCTGGACGGCTCGGGCCTCGGGTTTTAAAGGCCGTCCGGGTCGGAGTCCCGGACGGACACGACCCGGTTGGTCGGTTCGTTTTTTTAAATTTAAAAAACATTACGCGCAGAAAAACAATTAAAATAAATACTAAAACGACTCCAAAAATCCCGAAATAAATTTCCCCCGGCTTCTAAAATCAAGCCGGTTTAGATGAACATTTATTTGGGGCCTAAATGCAATTTTGAAAAACACGCATTTTTCCTAAATTCAAATAAAAAGTAATAAAATCCAAAATGAAATCTTATTTGATTTTTTTATTAAATCCTCAATATTTCTTTATTTTGGGAAGTCATTTTATTCCCTCTCTCATATTTTTATAATTGAAATAATTGAAGATAAAATAAAATCAAATCAAATGATCCTATTTCAAAAATTTGAGAAAACTCAAATATGAAATTTATGAAATCTCCAACTCTCTCCGTGGGTCCTTGAGTTGCTTAGAATTTCTAGGATCAAACCCAAAATGCAATAAAATATGATATGCACTGATGATCTATTGTATAACATTCCAAATTGAAAATTTGGGACGTTACAAACCTACCCCCTTAAGGTGAATCTCGCCCTCGAGATTCGGGTTGGCTAGGAAATAGGTGAGGGTGGTCTTTCAGCAGATCTTCCTCGCGCTCCCAGGTGGCTTCATCCTCGGTGTGGTGGCTCCACTGAACTCTGCAAAAATTGATAACCTTGCTGCGGGTGACTCGGCTGGCACACTCAAGAATCTTGACTGGTTTCTCCTCATAGGTCAAATCAGTATCCAACTGAATCGCCTCTAGTGGCACTGTATCTCTCAGCGGTATATCAGCCATCCCTACGTGGAACTTCTTCAACTAAAAAACATGGAACACGTCGTGAACTGCTGACAATCCTTTGGGTAATTCCAACTTGTAGGCAACTTCTCCCATACGCTCCAAAACTTTGCATGGTCCCACAAAACGCGGTGCTAACTTTCCTTTAACACCAAAACGCTTAACTCCTCGATGTGGAGATACACGAAGATAGACTCTATCTCCGACTTCGTAAACTGTCTCCTTGCGTTTTGAATCTGCATAGCTCTTCTGCCTGGACTGGGCTACCTTGAGCCTGTCGCGAATCAGCTTTACTTTCTGTTCAGACTCCTTAATCAAATCCGGTCCAAACAACTAGCGGTCTCCAACTTCATCCCACGACAACGGGGTTCTGCATCTCCTTCCGTATAAGGCTTCGAAAGGGGCCATCTTCAAACTGGATTGATAACTGTTGTTGTAAGAGAACTCTGCATATGGAAAATTTTCGTCCCAACCAGATCCATAATCTAGCGCACAAGCTCTCAGCATATCCTCCAAAATCTGATTAACTCTCTTTGTCTGTCCGTCTGTCTGTGGATGAAAAGCTGTACTAAACTCTAGCCTGGTACCCAATGATTCGTGCATCTGATTCCAGAACTTTGAGGTGAACTGGGTTCCTCTATCTTATACAATGCTCCTTGGAACTCCATGCAGACATACGATCCTGGTCATGTATATCTTGGCCAACTTAGCACTGGTGTAAGTGGTCTTCATTGGAATGAAATGTGCTACCTTCGTCAAACGATCGACTACAACCCAAATTGAGTCATAGCCGGAACGAGTCCTGGGCAATCCTGTGATAAAATCCATGCCTAGCTTATCCCACTTCCATTCGGGTATTGGCAATGGTTGCAACAACACTGCTGGCTTCTGATGCTCTGCCTTTACTCTCTGTCATACATCACAAACTGCTACATACTCCACAATATCCTTCTTCATTCCGGTCCACCAGAAAGTCTCCTTCAAATCCAAATACATCTTGGTATTTCCTTGGTGAATCGAATACGGTGAATCATGAGCCTCTTGCAAAATCAACTTCCCGATCTCCGTGTTATTAGGAACATAAACACGGTCTACAAACCATAAGGTATCGTGCTCATCCTCACGAAATCCCTTGGCTTTTCCTTTGCTCATCTTCTCCTTTATCTCAGCAATTTCCTTATCGGTCTTCTAAGCTTCTCCGATCTTATCCATCAAAGTCGACTGAATTTCCAATGCTGCTACATAGCCTCTCGGAACTATCTCCAAACATAGTCCGTAAAAGTCCTCGGCTAACTCCTTTGGCAGTCCTGCGGTCATGAGTGTATTGACATGGCTCTTACGGCTCAACGCATCGGCTACTACGTTAGCCTTCCCGGGGTGGTACTGTGATCTCATGTCATAATCCTTGATGAGCTCCAACCATCTCCTTTGTCTGAGGTTCAACTCCTTCTGCGTGAAAATGTACTTCAAGCTCTTGTGATCCGTGTACACCTCACAATGATTTCCAATAAGAAAATGTCTCCATGTCTTCAATGCATGCACTACGGCTGCTAACTCCAAATCATGAGTGGCATAATTCAACTCATGGGGTTTAAGCTGTCGTGAAGCATACGAAACAACTCTCCCCTCCTGCAAAAGCACTGCTCCAAGTCCTCGACGTTAAGCATCGCAATACACCTCGTAATCCTTGGTCTGATCTGGCAGAATCAACACTGCTGAGGTAACCAAACGTTCCTTCAACTCCTGGAAACTGGCCTCACATTCCTCAGTCCAATTGAACTTGGTATCCTTCTTCAGCAATTCCGTCATAGGCTTTGCAATCTTCGAGAAGTTCTCAATAAATCTCCGGTAATATCCAGCGAGTCCAAGAAAACTCCTGATCTCTCCAACCGTTGTTGGTGCTTCCCAGTTTGTCACGGTAACTACCTTGGTGGGGTTTACTGCTATTCCTTCTCCGGATATAACATGTCCGAGAAATCCAACTTCCTTCAACCAAAACTCACACTTGCTAAACTTGGCATATAATTGGTGTTCTCTGAGCTTCTCCAATACCAAACGCAAATGCTCCTTATGCTCTTCTTCGTCCTTTGAGTAGACCAAAATATCATCAATGAACACCACGACGAACTTATCCAGAAACTCCATAAATACTTTGTTCATCATGTTCATGAAATAGGCAGGTGCGTTAGTCAGACCAAATGACATAACGGTATACTCGTACAGCCCATACCTGGTGGTAAAAGCCGTCTTAGGTATATCCTGCTCCTGTATCATCAACTGATGGTATCCTGATCGCAAATAGATCTTGGAAAATACATTTGCTCCTTGCAATCGGTCAAACAGGTCATTGATCATCCGCAGTGGGTACTTATTCTTGATTGTTACTGCATTCAAACTTCGATAGTCAACAGCCATCCTCAATGATCCATCCTTATTCTCTACTAGAAATACTGGCGATCCCGAAGGCGAAGAACTTGGGCGAATATAACCTTTATCCAGTAACTCTTTAATCTGGCTCTTAATCTCCTCCAAATCTTTTGCGGGCATCCAGTATGGTCTCTTGGATATTGGTCATGTGCCTGGCAAAAGCTCAGTTAAACACTCGATGTCTCTATCCGGTGGCATGCCTGTTAACTCTTCTAGAAATACATCAGGAAAATCCTTCACCACTGGTACTTCCTCCTGCACAACTCCTGATAAGGAATTTACGTGCATCCTCTTTGGCTCATGTCTTGATACATACTTGATCCTTCTTCCTTCTGGGGTGGTAAGCAAAATTGACTTACTGGCGCAATCGATGTTTCCACCATACATCGATAGCCAATCCATACCCAGAATTACATCCAAACCTTGAGATTCCAAAATGATTAAATCTGAGGGGAAAACATGCTTGCCTATACTCAATGGCACTTGAAAACATCCTCGACTGGCCATATACTCTGTTCCTGGTGAGGTTACTAGCATGGGTGTTCCTAGAACCTTGGTGGGCAGTCTATACTTATCCACAAATCCCTTTCATATGTATGAATGCGATGCACCAGTATCAAAAAGAACGAGTGCAGTAAATGACTTAACCAAAAACTTACCTATTACTGCATCTGGTTGAGCTTCAACCTCCTCCATGCTAACGTGGTTCACTTGCCCTCTGTTGAAAGGGTTCAGTTTCTTCCCAAAGCTTCCATTGCCATTTCCGTTCTGGCCTTCGGGACATTCATTGGCGTAATGTCTGGTCTTCTGACACTTAAAGCAAGTGACTTGGCTCAAATCTTTCTTGGCCGGGGTTGATGGGTTGGTACGGTTCTGGCCGTTGCTTCCTCCATTCCCGTTACCATGTTTGGGACCATTGTGATTGTGTGAGCTACCACCTCCATGGGTATGCTGGAACTGTCCTCCCGACTTCGGGGTAAAACGTGGCTTGTACTGAGCTCCAGAATTGTATTTCCCTTGTCCATACTTCCTCTTGCGGTTCTCAATCTGCTGTTGCTTCCCTTCAATCATAAGGGCATGGTCTACCAACTCCTGGTAGTTGTTGAAACTTTCTACCATCAACTGCATACTCAGCTCGTCATTCAGTCCTTCCAGAAACTTCTCTTGCTTAGCTGCATCTATAGCAACGTCATCTGGGGCATAACGTGCTAGCTTACTAAAGTCATCCACATACTGGCCAACTGTACGTCCTCCCTGGCGTAAGTTGCGAAACCCACGTTTCTTCATGGCCATAGCTCCTGCTGAAACATGGGCAGTACGAAAAGCCTGCTGAAACTGATCACATGTGACAGTGTCTACTGGATAGGTGGCCGTGAAATTCTCCCACCATGATGCTGCGGGTCCATCAAGCTGATGTGCGGCAAATTGCACCTTCTCCGCATCTGTGCATCCTGCAGTGGTCAACTCCCTGGCTGTCTTGCGAAGCCAATCATCTGCAACAATTGGCTCGGTGCTACTGGAGAACACCGGCGGATTCAGCCTAAGAAAACGGGTTAAGTGGTCAACAGGTGGTGGTGGTGGTGGGTTGTTGTTGTTGTTCCCTGATTACGATTCTGGACTAGTATACGCATCAATGCATTACGCTCTTGGATCAAGCTGGGTGAGCTCGGTGGGAAAGCAAATCCATTGTCACGTCTCGGAGGCATCTGAGGGTTTAGAAAAGATGAGAATATAGAATAGAATGAGGTCTAGAGGGAAAACACTACCCATATGCACATGAGACAAATTTCAATCAAAACACTCCACTCAATTCCAACAAGGGCATACAACGGTCTATCTATCGTTACAAAAAGTGCTTGAACTATACTAGATACATGGGGGAAAATACTACTATTGTTATGGTGGTCAACTAGAAAAACTGTTCCTATGAAGACTCCATGATATCTGCTCCAGCTTCATCAACATAGTCATCATCACTATCAGCTGGGTCCGAGTCGGTGTCGTCAATGATGATGTAGTTCTCTGGACATGTGAAATCTTCATCTTCTCCTTCTGTCGCGGAGAATCCCACAAATACTTTCAGCTTCTTCTTCAGATCATCGCTCTTCTCCACTAGTGTTGCTATTTCCTCCTCATATCCATCGCGTGTAGACTTGAGTTCTTCCTCCAGTTCCGTGATCTTGGTCATGGCCTTCTTCAGATCCATCATGCCTGCGCACATCTGGTTCTCCTGGCGTCGAATGTGCTGGTTTAACTCCTGGATGAAAGCTGCAATTGATCTGTCCTTCCTGGTGCTGATCATCTCCCATTGCTCGTCTCGACGCCCACAAATATGGTAGATAGTATCCTTAAGCTCCTTGTGGTAAACCTCTCCAATACATCCCATGGTAATGTGGGCTGCCATGCTCTTTCCTAGGCTCCAGGTTGGTGCATCAAAGGAAAACTCTATGGGCTCAGTGACGGGCATGAACATCCTTCCTGGAACTTGAACTTGAATCATCCAGCGCTCTTCTTCAGGTAAAGTGGCGTTGTAGGTCCCGGTGAAGCTGGGTACTCCGATCTTCAGGTACTTGGTAACTTCCTTCAGGTGTCGTCCAAAGGGTGTATCTTCATCCGGTTGCATGAACTTGTTCCTTGCATCCGCCATCCTAAAAGAGTAGAAAAGATGAGGAGTCAGAATGAGAAGAGAGAGTAGTGATCTAGGGCTTTGGCTTAGTGGTCGTGTTCTACAGTCAGCGTGTGCTCGGATACCATCTTGTAGCGACCAGACCTCAAACAGTCAAATCTCTGTGCATCATTGTCATCCCTGGATCAGTAATGCTGACACGCACAGTACTCGAAGGATTTATAATAGAGTGGCAATCACACACTTATTACATCGAATGTCTCAAAAGAGAGCTTATTACAATAAATATGGCCTAAGGCCATCTAAATAACGATAACAGCGGAAGGCTTGGAAGATAAGTGAGTCCATCAACTCCAACGGCATCACTAAGTATAGGACCATGATCCTCAGGCATCTTACTCGTCGTCTGAAAAGTCTGCAACATGAATGTTGCAGCCCGAAAACGGGTGAGCACATGGAATATGCTGGCAAACTAACACATATAGAGTGATGAAAGAATAAAGCTATACTACATGCATATATGGCTGGTGGAAAGCTCTATGGTTACAGATTTTGCATAAAGCCATTTTTTCCCTACTACAAAGGAATAAATTTTATTTAACTATCAAGGTGGTTGTTAAACATTGAGAATGGTTGACAGCATTCTCAATCCCAATTGAGCATCATCATTAAAACCCAACAATATTAATTAGAGTAACATGATGAGATTCACATGATAATCCAAGTACTAGATACTCAAAACGTCCATAACCGGGGACACGGCTAATCATGATTAGTTTATACACTCTGCAGAGGTTTGTGCACTTTTCCCCACAAGACTCGATCTCCTCCGTTAGTTTTCTCGCACTGCATGGTGTTTGAGATACGGATGAACGAGACATAGTCTTTTAGAAGCGCTAGCTCCTTACGATGGGTAGACCTGTACACCTACTTTCCCCTACATCTGCTAGTCTACCACTGTAAGAGTTCGCACAACTTAATCAACTATGCTAGAGCCCATAATAGGATGTGGCTGCACACAGAAGTTTCTAGCATGAATAAACCTATGATCCCATTGAGCCTGGGTGGCGGTCCAAAAACAAACAGGCAATCCTGGAATACCCAAGTGCCTCAATCTTCCCAGATGTGTATTAAAGTTGCCACCTTAAATAAACCATTAACTAACAATCTCACATCTATCATAGATATTCACTCACCCAATCCACGTCTACTAGCATAGCATGGCATATTAAGCAAACGTAGAAGTAACTCCCGAGGGTAATAGGTACTACCTCATCTACTTCCCAAAAACCACATATTAATCAGATCCTAATCATGCAATTGTTTGCGGATTGAAAATAATGCAATAAAACTGGGTAGTAAGGAGGTATGATCAAAGTGTTACTTGCCTTGCTGATGATCCGCGAAACCTAGGGATTCGAAGTAGCAAGCGGCGCAATCCGGGTACTCTATCGCAAGCAAGCAAACAAACAAACATACAAATAGTACTAGTCTAATGCACAGGTAAAACTCAAATAAGAGATCTAACCAAAAAGCTCAATTTAAGAACTCCGGTTTGCAAAAAGAATCAAATCAAACGAAGAAACATAACTCAAACGGCGAAAGAAACAAGCTTCGTTTACTAATCTGGACCTGAGTCAAATTTTTACAGAAGCAAAAACTTGTTTGAGTAGATTATTCGGAAATAGGGTTTCGAGACGAAACTCCAGGCGCTTGAATCACCTGATTCCGATAAACGAGCGAAAAGTTGAACTAAAACAAAAATCGGATCAGAAATCACGATCAGAAAAATCACGGAATAAATCCGAGAAAAAGAAAAACGACGAACAGATTAACGAACGAACGTTCGTTATCTGGATCTAAATGATGAACACGTTCGTTAAAACGAATGAACGAGCGAACGCTCGATAATTAACCTAAACCGAAAAAAATAAAAACGACTCTAAAAAACCGACGAAAAACCTACGAGAAAACCGAACCGTTTTTCTTTAAAAAAACACGGCGGCGGAGGCGGCTACCTCGGGGTGCGGGGCAGCGGGGTCTGCGGCGGCTCCGGCGGTGGTGGGGTCGGTGGCGGGCGGTCGGCGGGCGGCGGATCCGGTGGCGACGGGTCCGACGGAGGGCGGAACGTGGCGCCGGGCGGGCGAACTCCGGCGACAAGGGCGTCAGCGGGCGGCGGGATCCGGTGGCGACGGGTCCAGCGAGGGCGGGGAAAGCAATGGCGGCGGGCGGTATCAATGGCGGGCGGCGGGATCCGGCGGCGGCGGCTAGGGTTCAAAGGGGCGGCTGGGTGGCTCGGGCTTTAAAGGCCCATTGGGTTGAGTCCCGGACGGACACGGCCCAGAGGTCGGTTCGCTTTAAAAAAAACATTACACACAGAAAAACAATTAAAAGAAATACTAAACGGACTCCAAAAATCCCGAAATAATTTTTCCCCGGCTTCTTAACTCAAGCCGGTTTAGGTGAACATTTATTTGGGGCCTAAATGCAATTTTGAAAAACACGCATTTTCCTAAATTCAAATAAAAAGCAATAAAATCCAAAATAAAATCTTATTTCATTTTTTTAATTAAATCCTCAATATTTATTTATTTTGGGAAAGTCATTTTATTCCCTCTCTCATATTTTTATAATTGAAATAATTGAAGATAAAATAAAATAAAATCAAATGATCCTATTTCAAAAATTAGAGAAAACTCAAATATGAAATTTACGAAATCCCCAACTCTCTCCGTGGGTCCTTGAGTTGCTTAGAATTTGTAGGATCAAACCCAAAATGCTATAAAATATGATATGCAATGATGATCTATTCTATAACATTCCAAATTGAAAATTTCGGATGTTACAGACGAAAACCAAACTTTAGCACGATCTCTAAGTGAAAACGAAAATAACTTTAATTTGACAATATTGTTATCCGTATCTTTCTTCTTTTGCATCTCACACAAATCAACGAAATTGTTTAGATGAGTAGCAGAATCTTCACTAGGAAGGCCGGCGAATTGATCTTTCATAACAAGATTCAGCAAAGCGGTATTGATTTCATAAGACTCATCATTATTAAGAGGAGCAATCGGAGTACTAAGGAAATCATTATTATTGGTATTCGAGAAATCACACAATTTGGTATTATCTTGCGCCATGGCAACAAGTAATCCAACACACAAGCAAACAAAAAGGCAACGGGAAAAGGCAAACGGAAAAGAGAGGAGGAGATTGGGAAAGAGAGGGCGAATAAAACGCCAAGGGTGAAGTAGGCGAGAGGAAAACGAGAGGCAAATAATGTAATGCGAGAGATAGGGATTGTGATGGGTAATTGGTATGGTTGACTTGCTTTCGTGAGCCTCCCCGGCAACGGCGCCAGAAATTCTTCTTGCTACCTCTTGAGCACTGCGTTGGATTCACCCGAAGAGGAGAGGATGATGCATCAAAGTAGCGTAAGTATTTACCTCAGTTTTTGAGAACCAAGGTATCAATCCAGTAGGAGACCACGCACAAGTCCCTTGTACCTACACAAAACGATAGCTACTCGCAACCAACATGATTATGGGTTGTCAATCCCTTCACGGTCACTTACGAGGGTGAGATCTGATAGAGATGATAAATAATATTTTTGGTATTTTTTATATAGAGATGCAAAGTGAAAAGTAAAAGGAAAAGTAAAAAACAAGCAAGTAATAAAGCGATGGAGATAGATATGATGAGAATAGACCCGGGGGCCATAGGTTTCACTAGTGGCTTCTCTCAAGAGCATAGATATTCTATGGTGGGTGAACAAATTATTTGTGAGCAATTGACAAAATTGAGCATAGTTATGAGTATATCTACATATGATCGTGTATATAGGCATCACGTCCAAGACAAGTAGATCGAAATGATTCTGCATCTACTACTATTACTCCACTCATCGGCCGCTATATAGCATGCATCTAGAGTATTAAGTTAAAAACAGAGTAACGCTTTAAGCAAGATGACATGATGTAGAGGGATAAATTCATGCAATATGATAAAAATCCCATCTTGTTATCCTCGATGGCAACAATACAATACGTGCCTTGCTGCCCTTACACATCGGGAAAGGACACCGCAAGATTGAACCCAAAGCTAAGCACTTCTCCCATTGCAAGAACTACCAATCTGGTTGGCCAAACCAAACGGATAATTCGAAGAGATTTGCAAAGGTAACTCAATCATGCATAAAATAATTCAGAGAAGATTCAAATATTATTCATAGATAAGCTGGATCATAAACCCACAATTCATCGGTCTCAACAAACACACCGCAAAAAGAAGATTACATCGAATAGATCTCCACGAGAGAGGGGGGGAACATTGTATTGAGATCCAAAAAGAGAGAAGAAGCCATCCAGCTACTAGCTATGGACCCGAAGGTATGAAGTAAACTACTCACACTTCATCGGAGGGGCTATGGTGTTGATGTAGAAGCCCTCCGTGGTAGATGCCCCCTCCGGCCGAGCTCCGGAAGAGGCCCCAAGATGGGATCTCGTGGATACAGAAAGTTGCGGCGGTGGAATTAGGTTTTTGGCTCCTGTTTTGATCGTTTGGGGATACGTAGGTATATATGGGGAATTAGGAGGAAGGAGGACGTCGGTGGAGCAACAGGAGGCCCACGAGGTAGGGGGGCGTGCCCTAGGGGGGGGGGGGGCGCCCCCCACCCTCGTGACCGCCTCTGTTACTTCTTGGAGTAGGGTCCAAGTCTCCTGGATCACGTTCGGTGAGAAAATCACGTTCCCGAAGGTTTCATTCCATTTGGACTCCGTTTGATATTCCGTTTCTTCGAAACACCGAAATAGGCAAAAAACAGCAATTCTGGGCTGGGCCTCCGGTTAATAGGTTAGTTCCAAAAATAATATAAAAGTGGAAAAGAAAGCCCAATATAGTCCAAAACAGTAGATAAAGTAGCATGGAGCAATCAAAAATTATAGATACGTTGGAGACGTATCAGTAGTGCCGAACATGGGCTTCACCCCCAAGGAAGCCTGTGACGCCGGACCACCGGACTCATATCCGGTTGTAGGTTCCAATCCGCGCACCCCCGAGCCCGCCGAATCTTGTTGGGTTCCGGTAATGGAGTTCACCGCTGCGGATATCTTCCAACACTCGCCTTTTGGCGACATGTTGAACTCGTTAAAGTCTCTCTCTTTGTCAGGAGACTCTTGGCCGAACTATGTCCGGCTCGAGTGGGAAGCAGGCGACGAAGGAATTCGTGGCCCACCCACCACCCACTTCATTGCCACGGTCGATGATTTAACTGACGTGCTTGACTTCGACTCTGAGGACATCGACGGCATGGACGACGATGTAGGAGAAGAACCCCCGGCCATGGGGCGGTGGACAGCCACCTCCTCATATGATATATATATATGGTGGACACTTCGAAAGAAACAAATGGCGATGAGGCAATGGAGGATAACCCCTCAAGTAAGAAGGCGAAGTACGAAAGTCACCAGCGCCACCCCTAGCCCCGCCACAACAATACCGACACAGCAGTCAAATACAATCCAGAAAGTGTCGAAGATGAATACAATCCCGATCAGCCTGCCTTCGAGCACGCCGGACAGGCGACAGATGGATACTTGGAGAGGGACAACTACACGTTCCCCCTCCGAACACGAGGTGAGCCTCGGCGACGATGAATTCAGCGTACCTGGGGATCCCGTGGAACAGATTCACGTTAAGCGACGACTTTTGGCCATAGCGAAAAGCCTGCAAAAGAAGCAACAGCAGCTCAAAGCCGACCAAGATTTGCTCACAGACAGATGGACTAAGGTCCTGGCCCCCGAGGAATACGGACTCGACCGCCCTGTCAAAGGGTACACAAGGCACAATCCGCTACCTCAACCTAAGAAGGAGAACCTAAAGCCCACACTCCAACGTCAATATACCACGGTCTGGGACAATACGCAGGAAACACGAGGCAACATCCACAAACCTCGACGCAATCGTCATAAGCGTCAAGTCAAGGAAGTTAGTGTCGGATCCAGCGGCTCCCAGTCCAGTCAGCTGAAAAAGAACAGCTCAAGCCCATCCGGACCAAGCATCATACTCGATCAACCATGTGAAATTCATGGTACACCTAGAAGGGCGGCCAAGCATACCAACAGAGAATGCCGGATCCTCAAAACAAAACGGCCGGTCGTGCGTCGGAAACAATGAAGGGAGGTTTTCAACAACGAAAGACCAATGAAACAGGGAGAAGTCAAAAGAAGATCCTCCACAGTACAAAACTACGGTCGATCTTCCCCGATCACATCGACCGTCCGGACAACATCAACCATAGCGATTTAATTGCACTCACTATCGACCCAATAGTTTGGGGGCTCCATCTCACACGAGCCCCCGCGGGCATAAACCTATCAATAACATCTTCTAAAAGATGACAGGTGCAAAGGCCAAGTTTTATTGGCCCACCACTCTAATGGTTGTCTTCGGATCACCAAACAAATATCACGCCGAAGAATAAGTCTTCGGCACTATCCCCTTATACAGTAATTACCACATACTATCGGGACGAACCACGTTGGCTAGATTCAATGGGATACAACATTAGGCCAGTCCTGTGTGACATAGTCACAATTATGGGCAAGGCTGAACCCCACCCTTAGAGTGGAAATCATACCGCTGCTGGAATAGCGAGTCGTGCCCGTTTATCAAATTTTGATTCGGCATCCAACAACCCGGACACCAACTTAGGAGTCCGAGATACTTTATGGCATGATAAGCCTGGTTCAGCCAGGCTCCGATCAGGCACCCGCGGTTCAACCGCAACAGGACATGCAACTGCCTTTAAGCATTCGTCTTTACAGACTAACTTTGGCGCAGAATAGGACTGTCAACGCGGAATCAGCTCGGACGCACAAGGCAGGAACACATAAGTAAATTCCCCCTCAAAGGAGGCAGTCCAGAGACACTTTAGATCCACACATAGCCTCCTCCAGTCCGGCCACGACAGGTTCCGCCAAAAACATCAATTTTCATAAGCATAAACCGTACTCATATGCATGTCACTCTACTACAATGCGTAGACTTAAAGAACACTTATCGGCCGTCGTTCCTCATTGACGCCTTTTTTGTCATAAATGGCACCCACGCCTCGTGTTATGCCCCATTATGCCAGGGGCTTCATAGTACTCATGATATGGCAACAAAGCCAAACCACTTTTTCGGTCGCTCGGCACCCAGAACTTATAACACTATATGCATCAGCTCTGAATCATGTCTTGGGTCATTAGTTGGGTTTGCCCGGCTCCCATATTTTGGTACCTTACGTTCCACCCCATCGGCTAAGGTAGCGCTGGGAGAACTACTGCGATTGTGTCCCGGTTCTTCCGGACGAGCACCTCAGTAGAGAAAGCCGAAAACTGACTGTCATGATACAGCGAGAGCTGGTCAGCTGTTCGAGAGGTTGTAAAATCTTTAAAGATTTATTCCGCATAATGCCATTATAAATGCAAAGTGCGAGGGATCAGTCTTCCGATCATGCGCCGATAGAGCCCCTAGTATGGTCTTCCGAACACCAGGGGCTGCGCCCACCATACTAGAATTCCTATGGCTAAGTGAGAGTGATAAAGCCCTATAGTCTGATTGCCTGGTTTGTGGTGAGGAACACCTCCTTAAAAGGACCCAACAATGGGATAAAGAGTGTTCAGATATGTCCCGAACACCCCTGTACTTTTTACGTGGGGGCAGAAGCCGACGACTCGCCAACTCTCAGGATTTATATACATTAAACAGCCGCACAGGAAGAACAAACGTTCACATAAATAGGCAATAAATAATAAAAGTGCCATTATCCCGCATTACAACGAATGGCACGAGTGCCTTCAGGAAAAAATAGTGTCTTTGGTACACTGATCCGCCACAAGGCGGGCTCCTTTCAGGACACCTTCATAGTAAAACTCGGGCTTGCGATGCTCGTTACCCTCCAGTGGTCCCTCAGTCATCAGCTTCTCAGCATAAAGCTTCCTCCAATGCACCTTCGCATGCGCGAACGCCATGCGTGCACCCTCTATGTGGACCGATCACTTAATGACATCGAGCCGAGGGCATCCACCGACAATCTGCTTCACGAGTCCGAAGTAACTGGTTGGAATTGGCTCCGCGGGCCACAGCCGGACAACCAAGTCCTTCATAGCTAGTTCGGCCACCTAGTGCAGTTCGACCAGCTGCTTCAGCTGATCGATAAAGGGCACCCAATAATTCGGCGCCAAATACTGCGACCAGAAATGCTTCTCTGCAGACTTATTCTCTTCAGTCCGGTAAAATTGGGCAACATCTGATATGCTGTGTGACAGATCTGCAAACGCCCCTGGAGAAGCAAGAATTCAGCTTGTCGCTTAGAGTTCCTCCCATTACTATGTAAAAATGTCCTTGAGTACAAAAGGCCTTACTAGCCGCAACCTTCCGGGCCTCCTGAATGTCCTTCAGAGCACCTCGGGCTTCTTCCCGAGCATCCTCTGCGGCTTGGAGAGCTTGGGCGAGTTCAGATTCTTTCCCTGCTAGACTCTGCTACAAGGCCTCGCTTTTCTTCACGGCCTCCTGGAGCTCTCGCTCAGCTTCAATGACCCTGGCCTCGTGCTTCTCACGAAGAGCCTGTTCGGCGGCGACCTTATTGTTGGCTTCGGCCACAGCCTTCTTCAGTGCCTCAATTTCGGCACTCGCCCCTAGAGCATACAATACAAATATTTTCATCAGTCACAACTTCTAATTCGTGCTCAACTTAGCAAAAAGGTTTCAACATACTGATACGTCTCCAATGTATCTATAATTTTTTATTGCTCCATGCTATTATATTGCCCCTTTTGGATGTTTATGGGCTTTATTTTACACATTTATATCACTTTTGGGACTAACCTACTAACCGGAGGGCCAGCCCATATTGCTGTTTTTTTGCCTATTTCAGTATTTCGAAGAAAAGGAATATCAAACGGAGTCCAAACGGAATGAAACCTTCGGGAGCGTGATTTTTGGAACGAATGTGATCCAGAGGACTTGGAGTGCAAGTCAAGAAGCAGCCAAAGCTTCCACGAGATAGGAGGGTGCCCCCCCTATAGGGTGCGTCCCCCTGTATCATCGGCCCCTCGGGCGTCCACCGACGTACTTCTTCCTCCTATATAAGCCTACGTACCACAAAAACATCCTGGGAGCAGACGAAAGACAATTTCCAACGCCGTAACCTTCTGTATCCATGAGATCCCATCTTGGAGCCTTCGCCGGCGTTCTGCCGGAGGGGGAATCGACCATGGAGCGCTTCTACATCAACACCATTGCCCCTCCGATGAGTTGTGAGTAGTTTACCACAGACCTACGGGTCCATAGTTATTAGCTAGATGGCTTCTTCTCTCTTTTTGGATATCAATACAATGTTCTCCCCCTCTCTTGTGGAGATCTATTTGATGTAATCTCTTTTTGCGGTGTGTTTGTCGAGATCCGATGAATTGTGGGTTTATGATCAAGTTTATCTATGAATAATATTTGAATCTTCTCTGAATTCTTTTATGTATGATTGAGTTATCTTTGCAAGTCTCTTCAAATTATCAGTTTGGTTTGGCCCTCGGATTGATCTTTCTTGCCATGGGAGTAGTGCTTAGCTTTGGGTTCAATCTTGCGGTGTCCTTACCCAAAGGATGTAAAGGGTTGCAAGGCACGTATTGTATTGTTGCCATCGAGGATAAAAAGATGGGGTTTATATCATATTGCTTGATTTTATCCCTCTACATCATGTCATCTTGCTTAATGCGTTACTCTGTTCTTATGAACTTAATACTCTAGTTGCAGGCATGAGTCGGTCGATGTGTGGAGTAATAGTAGGAGAGGTAGGCAGGAGTCGGTCTACTTGTTACGGACGTGATGCCTATATACATGATCATGCCTAGATAATCTCATAATTATTCGCTTTGCTATCAATTGCTCGACAGTAATTTGTTCACCCACCGTAATACTTATGCTATCTTGAGAGAAGCCTCTAGTGAAACCTATGGCCCCCGGGTCTATCTCTTATCATATTTTCTTCCAATCTACTTTTATTTGCATCTTTACTTTTTGCATCTATATTATAAAAGACCAAAAATATATTTACCTTATCATACTATCTCTATCAGATCTCACTTTCGCAAGTGGTCGTGAAGGGATTGACAACCCATTTATTGCGTTGGTTGCGAGTTCTTTGTTTGTTTGTGTAGGTTCGTGGGACTTGTTGAGGAGCCTCCTACTGGATTGATACCTTGGTTCTAAAATCCTGAGGGAAATACTTACGCTACTATTGCTTCATCACCCTTTCCTCTTCAAGGAAAACCAACGCAAGCTCAAGACCTAGCAAGAAGGATTTCTGGCGCCGTTGCCGGGGAGGTCTTCGCTCAAGTCAAGACATACCAAGTACCCATCACAAACTCATCTCCCTCTCATTTACATTATTTGCCATTTGCCTCTTGTTTTCCTCTCCCCCACTTCACCCTTGCCATTTTATTTGCCCTCTCTTTCCCATTCTCTCTCTCTCTCTCTTTTCGCTTGCCTTTTTCTGTTTGCCCGTGTGCTAGTTCATTTACCTTGTCGTCATGGCTAGTCCTCCTATCCTTATTATTACTCCCGAACAAGAAATTCTCTATTTTAAGACAAGGGAGGGAGAAAATTTAAAAGATGCTTGGCATAGAATTTGCAATGCCCAATATAAATCTACTAGGAAGCTTTCTACTTCCGTTCTTCTCCGCAACTTTTGATGCTTATAATGCTATGTTAGATTTGTTTGGCCCACCACCTCTTTTGATCAATGGAACTGTTTTAACTTTAGAACACGTTATGCAACGGCTTGAGATTATTGAAAATAAAATTGCCACTGTTGAGTTGATTGAAAATTTGGATAAAAAGATTCATAATCACATTACCCAATATGGATCTAGGGTTGGAGTTACTTTGAAAATTCTTAAAGAAAAAGAACCTATAGTCAATGAAAAAATAGATCTAGACTCTGCTAGAATCGGTAAACTTGAGGATATCATTACAAACTTAGGTTCCACGTTTTCCTCCATGGAAAACACTCCAAAACCGCCTACTAAAACTGCCAAGTTTATTTATGTTACTAAAAATAAGGGTGAATCTTCTAGTAAGGGAGATGCGGATCTCAAATCCATAAGTGTTCATCCCAATTGTCTTTCTATTGTTAAGGAACCTTTTGCTACCAATCAATTTCTTGAACTTTTGCCTAAAGGTTTAGCCATTGCTAAAAGGGTAGAAATCCCTAGATATCACAAGCGCTCTATTGATCAATCAAGTGCCAAAGATGGCACTACTTAGATCTATCTTCGCTTTTATGCCTAGCTAGGGGCGTTAAACGATAGCGCTATTTGGGAGGCAACCCAATTTTCTTTATATTTTTTTGTTTTTGCTCCTGTTTAGTAATACATTTTGCTTCTACTTTCTGTTTAGATGTGTTTTTATCTTTTAATTAGTGTTTGTGCCAAGTAGAACCTATAGGATAAACTATGATGATAGTTGATTTGATTCTGCTGAAAAACAGAAACTTTGCGCTCACGAGAAACAATTCAATAAATCACAGAAACGTGCTTTTGCATTGATTCTTTTTGATGCTGATCAATAAACAAATTTTACAGTACTTCCTATTTTGGTAGGATTTTTAGAGTTCCAGAACTTTGCGTTAGTTACAGATTGCTACATACTGTTCTGTTTTTGACAGATTCTGTTTTTCGTGTGTTGTTTGCTTATTTTGATGCATCTATGGCTAGTAAAATAGTTTATAAACCATAGAGAATTTGGAATACAGTAGGTTTAACACCAAAATAAATAAAGAATGAGTTCATTACAGTAACTTATGTGGTGTTTTTGTTTTCTTTCACTAACGGAGCTTATAAGATTTCCTGTTGAGTTTTGTGTTGTGAAGTTTTCAAGTTTTGGGTAAAGTTTTTATGGACTATGGAATAAGGAGTGACAAGAGCCTAAGCTTGGTGATTCCCAAGGCACCCTAAGATATTCAAGGATAGCCAAAATCCTAAGCTTGGGGACGCCCCGGGAAGGCATCCCCTCTTTCGTCTTTGTTCATTGGTAACTTTACTTGGAGCTATATTTTTAGTCGCCACATGATATGTGTTTTGCTTGGAGAGTCGTGTATTATATTAGTCTTTGATTTTTAGTTTACCACAATAATCCTTGCTATAAACACCTTTTGGGAGAAGCCTACTTGATTGAAATTTATTAGAATATGCTATGTGTTTCGCTTATATCTTTTGAGCTTGATAGTTTTTGCTCTAGTGCTTCACTTATATCTTTTAGAGCATGGCGGTGGATTAATTTTGAAGAAATTGCTAGTCTCTCATGCTTCACTTATATTATTTTGAGAGTATCTTAGAACAGCATGGTATTTGCTATGGTTACAAAGTTGGTCCTAGAATGATGAGCATCCAAGTTGGGTATAATAAAAACTATCACAGAAAAAGAATTGGATGCTATGATCAATATGATGCTTGATAATTGTTTTGAGATATGGAGGTAGTGATATTAGAGTCATGCTAGTTGAGGTGATTATGAAAAATACTTGTGTTAAAGGTTGTTATTCCCGTAGCATGCACGTATGGTGAACCGCTTTGTGATGAAGTTGGAGCACAATTTTATTTATTGAGTGTCTTCCTTATGAGTGGCGGTCGGGGACGAGCGATGGTCTTTTCCTACCAATCTATCCCCCTAGGAGCATGCACATAGTGCTTTGGTTTTTGTTGACTTCTAGATTTTTGCAACAAGTACATGAGTTCTTTTGACTAATCTTGAGTCCATGGATTATACGCACCTCATCCTTCCATTATTGCTAGCTTCTCTTATGTCGTGCAACTTTCACTGGTAGCATACACCCACCATATACCTTCCTCAAAACAGCCACTATACCTACCTATTATGGCAGTTCCATAGCCATTCCAAGATATATTTCCATGCAACTTTCCACCGTTCCATTCATATGACACGCATTACTTTTATCATATTTCTCTTTTCATGATCATGTAGTTGACATCGTATTTGTGGCAAGGCCACTTTCATACTTTTCATACTTGTCACTCTTGATTCATTGCATATCCCGGTACACCGCCGGAGGCATTCATATAGAGTCATATCTTGTTCTAGCTTTGAGTTGTAATTCTTGAGTTGTAAATCCATAAAAGTGTGATGATCTTCATTATTAGAGCATTGTCCTAGTGAGGAAAGGATGATGAAGACTATGATTCCCCCACAAGTTGGGATGAGACTTCAGACTTTACAAAAATAAAAAAAAAGAAGAAAGAAAAAAAGGGAGAAAAGGCAAAAAGAAAAAAAAAGAAGGCCAAAGGAAAAAAAGGAAAAAATGAGAGAAAAAGAGAGAAGGGACAATGCTACTATCTCTTTTCCCACACTTGTGCTTCAAAGTAGCACCATGATATTCATGGTAGGAAGTCTCCTATGTTGTCACTTTCATATACTAGTGGGAATTTTTCATTATAGAACTTGGCTTGTATATTCCACTCATGGGCTTCCTCAAAAGTGCCCTAGGTCTTCGTGATCAACCAAGTTGGATGCACACCCACTTAGTTTCTTTTGTTGAGCTTTCATATAGTTATAGCTCTAGTGTATCCGTTGCATGACAATCCCTACTCACTCACATTGATATCTATTAATGGGCATCTCCATATCCCGTTGATACGCCTAGTTGATGTGAGACTATCTTCTCCTTTTTTTGTCTTCTCACAACCACCATTCTATTCCACATATAGTGCTATGTCCATGGCCCACGCTCATGTATTGCATGAAAGTTGAAAGAGTTTGAGATTATTAAAGTATGAAACAATTTCTTGGCTTGTCATCGGGGTTGTGCATGATTAAATACTTTGTGTGATGAAGATAGAGCAACAGCCAGACTATATGATTTTGTAGGGATAACTTTCTTTGGCATGTTATTTTGAGAAGACATGATTACTTTGATTAGTATGCTTGAAGTATCACCATTTTCATGTTAATATGAACTTTTATTTTGTATCATTTGGATCTGGACATTCATGCCACAATAAAGAAAATTACATTGAGAATTATGCTAGGTAGCATTCCACATCAAAAATTTCTTTTGTATCATTTACCTACTCGAGGACGAGAAGGAATTAAGCTTGGGGATGCTTGATACGTCTCCAATGACTGATATGCTGCATGACAGATCTGCAAACGCCCCTGGAGAAGCAAGAATTCAGCTTGTCGCATAGAGTTCCTCCCATTACTATGTAAAAATGTCCTTGAGTACAGAAGGCCTTACCAGTCGCAACCTTCCGGGCCTCCTGAATGTCCTTCAGAGCACCTCGAGCTTCTTCCCGAGCATCCTCTGCTACTTGGAGAGCATGGGCGAGTTCGGATTCTTTCCCTGCTAGACTCTGCTACAAGGCCTCGCTTTTCTTCACGGCCTCCTGGAGCTCTCACTCAGCTTCAATGACCCTGGCCTCGTGCTTCTCACGAAGAGCCTGTTCGGCGGCGACCTTATTGTTGGCTTCGGCCACAACCTTCTTCAGTGCCTCAATTTCGGCACTCGCCCCTACAGCATAAAATACAAATATTTTCATCAGTCACAACTTCTAATTCGTGCTCAACTTAGCAAAAAGGTTTCAACATACTGATATGTCTCCAACGTATCTATAATTTTTTATTGTTCCACGCTATTATATTACCCCTTTTGGATGTTTATGGGCTTTATTTTACACATTTATATCATTTTTGGGACTAACCTACTAACCGGAGGCCCAGCCCGTATTGTTGTTTCTTTGCCTATTTCAGTATTTCGAAGAAAAGAAATATAAAACGGAGTCCAAACGGAATGAAACCTTTGAGAGCGTGATTTTTGGAACAAACGTGATCCAGAGGACTTGGAGTGCAAGTCAAGAAGCAGCCGAAGCTTCCACGAGATAGGAGGGCGCCCCCTGTCTCGTGGGCCCCTCGGACATCCACGGATGTACTTCTTCCTCCTATATAAGCCTCACGCACTTAAAAAAACATCCAGGAGCAGATTTAAACACAATTTACACCGCCAGAACCTTCTCAGATCCCAAATCCCATCTTGGAGCCTTTCACCATGCTCTGCCAAGGGGAATCGACCATGGAGGGCTTCTACATCAACACCATTGCCCCTCCGATGAGTTGTGAGTAGTTTACCACAGACCTGCGGGTCCATAGTTATTAGCTAGATGGCTTCTTCTCTCTTTTTGGATCTCAATACAATGTTCTCGCCCTCTCTTGTGGAGATCTATTTGATGTAATCTCTTGTTGCGGTGTGTTTGTCGAGATCCGATGAATTGTGGGTTTATGATCAAGTTTATCTATGAATAATATTTGAATCTTCTCTGAATTGTTTTATGTATGATTGAGTTATCTTTGCAAGTCTCTTTGAATTATCAGTTTGGTTTGGCCTACTAGATTGATCTTTCTTGCCATGGGAGAAGTGCTTAGCTTTGAGTCCAATCTTGCTTTGTCCTCACCCAGTGACAGAAAGGATTGCAAGGCACGTATTGTATTGTTGCCATCGAGGATAAAAAGATGGGGTTTATATCATATTTCTTGAGTTTATCCCTCTACATCATGTCATCTTGCTTAATGTGTTACTCTGTTCTTATGAAGTTAATACTCTAGATGCAAAGGTGAGTCGGTCGATGTGTGGAGTAATAGTAGTAGATGCAGGCAGGAGTCGGTCCACTTGTTACGGACATGATGCCTATATACATGATCATGCCTAGATAATCTCATAATTATTCGCTTTTCTATCAATTGCTCGACAGTAATTTGTTCACCCACCGTAATTCTTATGCTATCCTGAGAGAAACCTCTAGTGAAACCTATGGCCCCCGGGTCTATCTCTTATCATATTTTCTTCCAATCTACTTTTATTTGCATCTTTAATTTTTGCATGTATATTATAAAATACCAAAAATATATTTATCTTTTCGTACTATTTCACTTTATTGCGTTGGTTGCGAGTTCTTTGTTTGTTTGTGTAGGTTCGTGGGACTTGCTGAGGAGCCTGATACCTTGGTTCTCAAAAACTGAGTGAAATACTTACGCTACTATTGCTGCATCACCCTTTCCTCTTCAAGGAAAACCAACGCAAGATCAAGACGTAGCACATACCTTGCTTGTCCTCCAACTGCTTCTTCACGCGGCCAAGTTCCTCTTCGGCCCCTTCCAGACGCTGCTTTAGTCTGGACACCTCCGCACTATGAGCGGCGGTCGTCCCTGCAGACGCCTGTTTTTAAACAAAGGGATACACGTCATTAACTGAGTCCCTTGTTAAGCGGAATAATTTGATCCCCTGTCCGGCTCTCCTTCGTCGGACAGTGCATCAGGGGCTACTACTCATATTATGACAATCTCCCAAAGGTTTCTTAAAACATACCTCAAAGCCCTTTATAAGACTAAGGCAGGATTCATTCAGTCCGCTCTCGGCGGAATGAATATTTTCAATCACCGCACCCATGAGGGAACGATGTTCATCGATGATAGACGCGCTCCTTAGCGCTGTCAATAGGCCGCCCGGTAGCTCTTCTTGGACAGAGGTTGCTGGCGGAGTAGGCAAGCCTCCCCCGTCAAAGGTGGCTGCTCGCCCGATCCTGGAGCTTTAAAGGTCTCCAGGACCGTGTCCGGCTGTGGTCCGAACCTAAGATCGCCCCCGCCTTCGACACGCATGGGAGACGCTACTCCCGTGTGTCCGGCCCCAGGGATATGCCGCCCTTGGCCCAGGTCCCGCTGAGACGACACCTCGGTGTCGCGCCTAGGCTTCGGGGAATGGGCCTCTCGAGGCATCTCGCTCGCCAGGGCATCTGAGCTCAGCGAAACCTCCGACGAGGACTGTCCGGCGTGGGACCAGGCCGGGCCGTACAAAATATGGCAACAGTTAAAACTACTACATCCTAGTGACCTCAGGCATGTAGGTGTGTGCGGGTTTCGTATACTTATGACTTTACAAGGGGCTGGGCCCTAGGATCCCACTCCGGGCTGCTATCAGCAGCCGTGGTGGACGCCTCGGGGAGGGAACCTTTCCCCCTCTTTGTCGTTTCGGCCTCCAGGGATGAGGAAGCCGTCCTTTTCTTCCCTCCCCCTAGGGGGACTCGTCTTCTTCCTCCTCCTCTTCATCTTCGGAGGAGGAATGGTCGTGGGAGTATTTGGATTTTGTGTCCGAAGCATCATGACGACGGAGGCCACTACGAGTCTTCTTGTCCTTCTTGGAGACCTCTTTCTTCTGTGCCTCTTAAGGCGCTGGGACCAGCATCTTCGTCAGAAGAGGTCCGGCCGGTTCCTCCGGCAGTGGGGCTGGACAGTGTATCTGCCCCACCTTTTTCGTCCATTCCTGGGATTATTATGGAAAGCATGATAAAAGCGTCTCCCTCGGGACACATCAGCTAAAACATGGATGGACATAGCACAACAATGACTTACCGGACTTGCAGAACGGGATAGTTGTTACTGCGGTCCTCGGCGGAGCCCGGCCACGGTTTGCCGGACTTGAAGAGCACCTTCTAGATGTCCTTGTGGGAGGAGCCATAGAGCTCCCATAGGGACTGGTGTTCGGCCGAGTCGTATTCCCACAAATTGCAGGCTCGACGCTGGCAAGGGAGAACCGGGCGAACTAACATCACCTGGACTATGTTGACGAGTTTGACATCCTTGTCGACCATGCTCTGGACGCGCGTTTGGAGCATCGACAGTTTGTCGGATGAGGACCAGTTCAGGACTTTCTCGGGCCAGGACGTGTGCCGCAGTGGGGCTCCGAATGTGAATTCGGGAGAAGCGGCCCACTTTTTACCGCGTGGCTCGGTGATATAGAACCGCTACTGCTGCCACTCCTTGACAGAATCATTGAAGGCGCCCGTCGGCCATACGACCGTGGGCATCTTGTTCACCATGGCCCCGTGGAATTCGGCGTGCTCGCCATTCACCACCTTGGGCTTCACGTTGAAGATTTTCAGCCATAAGCCGAAGTGGGGCGAAATACAGAGAAAAGCCTCACATACGACGACGAACGTCGAGATGTTAAGGAAAGAATTGGGGGAAAGATCATGAAAATCAATCATGTAATAATACATGATGCCGCGAACAAATGGGTGAAGGGGAAACCCGATCCTGCGGATAAAATGAGGGAGAAGCACGACCCTCTCGTGGGGCTCCGGAGTGGGAACAATCTGTCCCGCCGGTGGAAGATGGTGGTCGATTTTCTTGGCGAGGTACCCGGCCTCTCGGAGCTTTTTGATATCCCTCTCCCGGACGGTAGAGGCCATCCATTGCCTCCTGCTCCAGATCCGGACATCTTTGGAGGACCTCTATTCAGTGGAGAAGAAGAGTGCTTGGACGCTAGGGCTCGAACAGAGGGGAATGGACTAGCGCAAGGAAAAGGCGTGGGTAAAAAGGAAGAGACCTTATCTCTTTATAGAGGCGGTAAAAGCTTTTGCGCCTCCCGACTTTCCTGGTGGAACCCGCCCGTTCGCCACTCGCCGCAATTAGCGGTGCGGTTGGGCTACCCGTATTGAAGAGAATCCCGCAATAAGGGGACATGATCTCTACTTCTGCAAGACGTGTAGAGGAAACCACCTCGTAATATGCGCTGTGGCTGCTTGTGGGGAAACGGTTCGAATAATGACTCGACCGTAGTGTCATCTCACATTGTCTAAAATTGCCAGCAGATCAGACTTATGAAGTGCTATGCTCTCTACGGTGGTATGTGAAGATCATCTTGCAGATCCGTACATGGTTTAAGTGTTCGATAATTACTTTGGAGTATTCGAAGATGGAACCCGCCTTGCAATGCCGAATACGAACTGCGCACCGGACTCATCGTCATTGAAGCCTGGTTCAGGGGCTACTAAGGGAGTCCTGGATTAGGGGGTATCCGGACAGCCGGACTATATACATTGGCCGGACTATATACATTGGCCGGACTATTGGACCATGAAGATACAAGACTCAAGACTTCTTCCCGTGTCCGAATGAGACTCTCCTTTGCGGGAAAGACAAGCTTGGCAATCCGGATATTGTATTTCCTTCTTTGTATCTGACTCCATGTAAACCCTAGCCCCCTCCGGTGTCTATATAAACCGGAGGGTTTAGTCCTTAGAGACAGAATCATAATCATCATAGGCTAGCTTCTAGGGTTTAGCCTCTACGATCTCGTGGTAGATCAACTCTTGGAACACTCATATCATCAATATCAATCAAGCAGGAAGTAGGGTTTACCTCCATCAAGAGGGCCCGAACCTGGGTAAAACATCGTGTCCCTTGGCTCCTGTTACCATTGGCCTCAGATGAACAGATCGAGACCCCCTACCCGAGATCCGCCGGTTTTGACACCGACAGGGAGCAGCTCCGGATAGTCAGCTATAACGGCCACCATGGCATCATCATAGCTTAATTGATAGAATATCATGTCGATCAACTCCACAAATATGTCCAGATCCTCTTCAAGGCCGGGGTCGAGGGCCCGGTCAGGATCCTCCGGTTGTGGAGGCAGGCTATTGACCTCCCTTACAACCTTTCGCAGTTCCTGCTATAAAATAGCAAGGTAAATACTTATTGCAAAAATACGGGAAGGGTGGGAGTAAAAAGTGGCAGCTCACCTAGCTTGGAGGGTTGTACATGGAGAATCCATCCCGTGGCTTGATGCGGAGGAACTCCTCCTCCTCTCCCTTATGCAAATCGGACAGAATTTTTGCTAGAGCAGCAGCTGAGTCTGGTCCCTTATGGCCGCAGCGAGTGGCATCATCTTCCCCGTTGAAATGCCACATGGGGTGGCCTCGATATTGAAGCGGTTGCACCCCCCACATAATGCATATTGACATAACCTCGGTTGTTGTCAGTCCTGATTGAGCCAGTACCTTTATCCGTCCCATCAGGTAAAGGACGTCTCTGTCATCCTCCTCCTAAGGGCTCCGTGGGCGCTAGCTTCGGCGTTTCTTCAAAGGGGCATTGTCGAACTCAGGAAGACCAATCCGAATAGGATCTAGGAGGGGGACGTCCTCCATATAAAACCATTCTAAAGGCCAGTCTTCAGACGTCATCTTTGGGGTACCGGATAGGTATCCGGTCCCAGCAATGCGCTATATTTCGGCCTCGCCCACTTGATATATTGACCCCCTCTTAGTACGAGGCACAAGGCAGAATAGCTTCTTCCACGGCGCGAAGTGAGCTTCGCAGCCCAGAAACAGCTCGTAAAGGGCTACATAACCAGCGATGTGTAAAATGGAAGCAGGGGTGAAGTTATGCAACTGGAGACCATAAAACTCCAGGAGCCCTTGGAGGAACGGATGAATCGAAAATCTGAGTCCCCTTAATAAATAAGGGACGAGGCAAACCCGCTCCCCCTTGGAGGGGTCGGGGAACCTCTCCGCTTGCTCCCCGCCATTATAGGTGGCGAGCCCGGCTCGAACGGGGACCATGTACATTGGAGGGAGAAATCCCTGGGTTTGTAGCTCCACTAACTGACCGTGCGGGATGGAACACTTATTCCAATCTCCGGGCTTAGGGCTACGGGAGCGAGAGGAGGAGCTGCGATGGCCGACCATGTTGGAATGGATTTTTTTCGGGCACGCTCCGATGAATGCTCGCTGAGGGAAGATGGTGTGATGTGGATCTGAGAATTCCCATCTCTTTAAGAGACAGTTTATTCACACAGCTAGGGTGGCAAATGTAAAAAACGCCCTGGCTTCTCGCATGCGCTCGACACATGGAGGATCGCCATTATTGGACATGGAAGCCAAGAAGCGCAACATTTATGAGGAGCCGGACACTATTCAACATGTATTCAGGATTTGGAGAAGAACCCACCTTGCAATGCCGAAGACGATCTGTGCGCCTGACTCATCATCATTGAAGCCTGGTTTAGGGGCTACTGAGGGAGTCCTGGATTAGGGGGTATCCGGACAGCCGGACTATATCCTTTGGGTGGACTATTGGACTATGAACATACAAGATTGAAGACTTCATCTTGTGTCCGGATGGGACTATCCTTGGCGTGGAAGGAAATCTTGGCGATACGGATATGTAGATCTCCTCCTATTGTAACCGCCTCTGTGTAACCCTAGCCCCCTCCGGTGTCAATATAAACCGGAGGGTTTAGTCCGTAGGACAACAACAATCATACCATAGGCTAGCCTCTACGATCTCGTGGTAGATCAACTCTTGTAATACTCATATCATCAAGATCAATCAAGCAGGACTTAGGGTATTACCTCCATCAAGAGGGCCCGAACCTGGGTAAACATTGGGTCCACGCCTCCTGTTACCATTCGCCTTAGACGCACAGTTCGGGACCCCCTACCCGAGATCTGCCAGTATTGACACCGACACCCTAGTATTCAGAAGGCCGAATTTGGGGCGCTATATACGCCTAAGTCGGGCAATGCCGACTCCTCGCCCGAAGCGGAAGAAGTCTTTAAGGACTTGAGACCTCTTGAACAGCGACCAGCTCTTGCATTATCATGACAGTCAGTTTTCGGCTTTCTCTACTGAGGTGCTCGTCCGGAAGAACCGGGACACAATCGCAGTAGTTCTCCCAGTGCTACCTTAGCCGATATTGCGGAACGTAAGGTACCAAAATATGGGAGCCGGGCAAACCCAACTATTGACCCAAGACATGATTCAGAGCTGATGCATATAATGCCATAAGTTCAGGGTGCTGCACTATCAAAAGTGTTTGGACTTCTCACGCCATATTATGGGGTATACTGAAGCCCCTGGCGTACTGGTCGTACCAGAATGTACGGGTGCAAGTTGTCGTAAATAAACAGACAAGAAAAAGGAAGGATAATGCAATAATAGACTAATGCTATGCATTGTTATTTAAATAATACGTCGAAGCGTACTGATACAAGTAGTGCGATAAGCAAAAAATAGGACTATTTTACATGTCCTATCCAAGGACAAGCTGCGTATGGGTATTAAAAAACGGGTACTTCGATTGTTATCAAAGACCATCTGGGGATTCGCTTGTACGTCTTAGCTTCTTGCTTCCTTGGTCGTTCCTTCCCGTAATGTGTCCAGCAATCAGGCTGCCGGAAAGGGCTTCTAGAGAGTAAGGTCCTTAAAGAGAGGAAATGATAAAGGTATACATCCCCTGGGGCGGTTAAGCCACATGTGGGACGTGTCCTGGCCGGGCCTCTGCCTATGCCCATGGTATTTGTAGTGCTTAATTATGTACGCACTGCGTAAATTTCGCCGCTTGATTGGGACTGGGTTGGAGGCCGAATTGCTAGGCGAGCTCTGAACGTGCCAGGCGATCCTGTTGTAGGTTACTCCGGACTCGCTTGAAGGTGTCTGGGGGCTTTATCGCCAAATTGGCGGTTTGCCTTGAAAGGCTGCTTTGTGCTTCTGCTACGAGGGCCGCAGTGTGCTCCTCCGTGCGGAGCGAGCGTTCTGTGTTTCCATTGAGTGTTATAACCCCCTAGGTCCTGGCATCTTGAGCTTGAGGTATGCATAATGCGGTACCGCATTTAATCTTGCAAATGTGGTTCGCCCGAGCAGTGCGTGATAGCCATTGCGGAACGGAACGACATCGAAGATTAACTCCTCGCTTCGGAAGTTGTCCGGAGATCCGAAGACCACTTCCAGTGTGATTGAGCCTGTGCAATGGGCCTCTACACCTGGAATGACACCTTTAAAGGTGGTTTTAGTGGGTTTGATCCTCGAGGGTCTATACCCATTTTGGCGACCGTATCCTCGATAGAGCAGGTTCAAAGCCGCCGACGCCCATAAGGACTCGAGTGAGGTGAAATCCGTCGATGATGGGGTCAAGGACCAATGCGGCAGATCCGCCATGTCGGATACTATTTGGGTGGTCCCTGCGATCGAATGTGATCAGACAAGAGGACCATGGGTTGAACTTTGGGGCGACTGGCTCCATCGCATAGACGTCCCTTAGTGCACGCTTCTGTTCCCTCTTGGGAATGTGGGTTGCGTATATCATGTTCACCATTTTCACTTGTGGGGGGAACCTCTTCTGTCCTCCCATGTTTGGCAGCCCCTTGTCCTTGTTTTCGGCGTTCAATTTGCCATCCTGCTTGAACACCCAGCATTCTCTGTTGGTGTGATTGGCTGGCTTGTCGGGGGTGCCGTGAATTTGACACGAGCGATCGAGTATGCGGTCCAAACTGGACGGGCCCGGAGTACTTCTTTTGAATGGCTTTTTCCACTGACCGGATTTACAGCCACTGAATCCGGCATTGACTGTCGTATCTTTGGTGGTACCACCGTTGTTGTGGCGCTTGTGTCTGTTACAATGTGGTATGCCGTTAGTATCTTTGGTATCTGAAGTGCCAAGATTCCTTGATGTGTTGTTGCTGCGAGCCAGCCAGCTATCCTCGCACGTGCAAAAGTGGGTCATGAGTGTCGTTAGGGCTGCCATAGACTTTGGCTTCTCCTGGCCGAGGTGCCGGGCGAGCCACTCGTCACGGATGTTATGCTTAAATGCCGCTAAGGCCTCTGCATCCGGACAGTCGACAATTTGGTTTTTCTTAGTTAGGTACCGTGTACAGAACTGCCTGGCCAATTCCCCTGGCTGCTGGGTTATATGGCTCAAGTCATCAGCATCCGATGGTCGCACATAAGTTCCCTGGAAGTTGTCAAGGAATGCATCTTCCAAATCCTCCCAACTGCCAACGGAGTCTGCTGGCAAGCTACTCAGCCAATCCCGAGCTGGTCCTTTGAGTTTTAGTGGGAGGTACTTGATGGCATGTAGATCATCGCCGCGAGCCATGTGGATGTGAAGGAGGAAATCCTCGATCCATACCGCAAGATCTGTTGTACCATCATATGATTCAATATTTACGGGTTTAAAACCCTCTGGGAATTCATGATCCATTACTTCATCATTGAAGCATAGGGGGTGTGCGGCGCCTCTGTGCCGGGCTATATGACGACGCAGTTCATATGAGTCTTCTCTGCTGTATTCGGCCCGGCCGGATTTACTTTTAGTGTATCTGGCGTGACGATCATCGTCCCGCGTTGGTGCACGCCCCCGTGATCCGTAGATCGATCTTGCATGTTTTGCCTTGTTTTGCAATATGTCTCGCAGGTCCCGCGTGTTGCCCTGGGCCTTGGTATTTTTGTTTGAGTGGCGGCGGGGTGCAGGCTGAACTTCAGGCTGAAAAGCCTCTCTGTCTCGGCCATGAGGTGGCCGATCAGCCGCATCGTACGCTGGTGATGTAGGTTTCAATGCTTCCTCCTCGAGTCGGGGTAGCAACCTGCGTTTTGGGTAACTCTTGGAGGGGCGTTCGAGTTCGTATTCCTCGGCCGAAGGACTTCGGTCCATATGTTTGCTAGCAAATCTTGATCAGCTCGAAGCTGTTGTTGCTTTTTCTTCAGGCTTTTTGCTGTGGCTATAAGCCGGCGCTTGAAGCGCTCCTGCTCGATGGGATCCTCAGGCACGATAAATTCTTCGTCACCGAGGCTCACCTCGTCTAGGGAGAGAGGCATGTAATTGTCATCCTTCGTTTCTCCATCTGCTGCCTGTTCTGGAGGGCTAGCTTGTTCATCCTCCCGCTCTAAATCTAGCTGGAGGGGATTGTCGTCATCTTCGGCACTATCCGGAGTGTTATTGTCTCTTGTGCCGGTATCACTACTTTTTCTATGGAGAGACTTAGAGCGGCGCCGCTGACGTCGATGCTTGGGTTGCTTCTTGGACGGGTCATTGTCGGTGTCAAAACTGGCGGATCACGGGTAGGGGGTCCTGAACTGTGCGTCTAGGCGGATGCTAACAGGAGACAAGGGACACGATGTTTTTACCCAGGTTCGGGCCCTCTCGATGGAGGTAATACCCTACTCCTGCTTAATTAATATTGATGATATGGGTAGTACAAGAGTAGATCTACCACGAGATCAAGGAGGCTAAACCCTAGAAGCTAGCCTATGGTATGATTGTTGTATATTGTATATCTGTCGACTAGCCTGGCCTCGGTTTACATAATGCACCAGAAGCCTAGGATAACAAGAGTCCTAGCCGAATACGCCGGTGGGGAAGGAGTTCTTGTCTTGATCGCGAAGGCTTGCGGAATCTTCCTTGTATGCGGCAACTGTCCGGACTGGCCCATGAGTATACGACCATGGGGATCCCCGGCCCAATCCAGTTGATCGGGAGACGACATGGTGAGTACCCCCTAGTCCAGGACACCGTCAGTAGCCCCCTGAACCGGTCTTCAACTTGGGGACGCTCCTCGATTCTTCCGAACTGTTCTTCATCTTCGGTCATCGGTCTTGAAAACTGGTTCAACAAATCTTCTCATCTTCGATCTTGAGGATCGCCGAAATGCATTCGACGAGTTTACACGTCGGGTATCCGAGGAGCCCCTTTAAGTTTACGACCTTTATCAATGCCTTGTTATTTTTATGCCATGCCTCGGGTTTGAAGTTATTCCCGGGAGGCAGGGTCCTCTTGCGCCCGAGCTCTAACGCCGGAATGCATTTCAGGTATCTTTTGCAGCCGAGCACCAACGCCGGACTGCTTCCCAGCTCTATCGCCGGACTATGTATCCGAGCTCCAACGCCGGACGGTATCCGAGCTCCAATGTCGGACTATGTATCTGAGCTCCAACACCGGACTGTATCCGAGGTGTCGTAAATCACCTTGGTTCAAAGAAGTTTGAAGGAGTTTAGCCGAGTTTAATGCTGGAAATGCCCTCTATGGAGCCAGCCACTAGCGCCCGAGCTTTATGTCGGACTGCTTCCGAGGTGGTGCACCACCCCGAATGTGGGCCGATTTTTGTCAATATTTTTTATTGATGCAATTTATTTTCTGACGAGATATATTGCCAGTAGCCCTCAAGGTGTGTATCGGTCTAAAACCCGAGATGCACATGAAGGATGACATAAGACCGCTGATCCCCGTAGCCGCTGAGACTCAGATTGATTTGCAAAATTGGTCTGAGGATCAAGTCCTAGCTCAGCAGAATACTTCGGGACGCAAAAAGCGGCGTGCTCAGACCTCGAGACTCAGGTTGGGTGCAGCCGACCAACCTGAGGATCAAAATCTCCTCGGAAACTGTATTGCACTTAAATTTTTTTGCATAGAACAAGCAATGCAGTAGCCCCCGAGACACTGGTCGGGTGGCAACACCAGATCAGGGGATCAATGTGCCCCTTTAATATTTGTAAATAATAAGCCCGAAGCCCGGTAGCCCCCGAGCCTTAATGCGAGCACGGGTGGCCGAATTAAGGATTGATCTCCATAGTAAAATCACAAATTATTTGTAATGACTCTATGTATCCAAGTTCTTTACGTCATTAATGCTCGGATCCGCATTGTACAAAACTTTGTTGACCGACGATTGGCTTCAACCTCCTCGGCCAGTAGCCGAGGAGTGTTTGTCCTACTTTATAAAGCCTTTACGAGGGCAAAGATTTACGACAAACAAGGCAATCTGGCCATACGATTTTATAAACAAAGGTACGCAGAGAGATATGTTATATTACTATTTAACAGAAGAAATGTCTTCCAAAGAAAATAATCCCGCTATCGGTTCCTTTCATTGGGTTGTCATGCTCAGCATGATCATGAAACCTCAGCTCCAATGTAAGAGCAAAATATTGAGGATTTAGTTTGGGAGGCCATTACTAGCCCCGGTAGTGTTCGTGACGATCGAGGTCAAGCCGGAAACACTTCGGCCAATGTTATGAATGGCCCATCATTTAATATAGTCATCGGATCGCTGACCAGTTTACACCTATTGTGACAGTTAGTTTTCGGCTTTCTCCACTGAGGTGCTTGACCATGCGAGCTGGAAGCACAATCGCAGTGGTTCTCCCTTTGCACACCTAGCCGAACAAAGCGGAACGTAGGAGGCAAGCGCGGGAGCCGGGCAATCCAACTATTGACCGCAGACACAATTCGAAACTAATGCATATATAGCAATATCCGAGAGTGTTTTTGCCGAATCTCTAAAGGTGTCCGGCATTGCACTGCGAGACTTGTGCTGAAAACACACAAATAGTTTAAAAGTGCCAAAACCTTGGAAAACCAAAAAACGTCAGTAAAAACATGACGTCCGAACAAGATCAAGTGTTTGGCGCCAATCCGAAAATTGGACTTTAGAAAAAAAAGGTGCTTCCGCCGTGCTTTAACATGACACATCCTATCTCAAGACTTCAAGCGGGTCAGCCTACGGCTTCAGTCTCCCATCCCAAAGGCGGAGTACTTCTCATTAGGCCAGTTTAGAAAACTAAACTCTAGCGGTTTTGAGAGAGAAATTAGGCTCCCCGGCTAGTGACCGCACACTCGTGTCGTGAAAAAGGAGTGATAAATAAAAAACTTTGCAACAACTAAGAAGAAAAACACTTAGTATAAAACGGCTCAAATAAACAAAAGAGCCCCCAAGTGACTTGGGTAAAAGTTGACTATATAATGTAAGGTGACATGTAAAATGCCTTCTAGCCGGATTGTAGATCGTTTGTCGTAGCGGACCTTTTCGCTTCAACCTCTGGACCCAATAGTCCGGAGTGTGTCCGAATACCGCCGCGTTATAAAAACCGGGCATGCGTGGAGACCAGGCGTAGGGTCATTAGTGCTTTATCAGACAAGTGCCCAACTAGTTACGTTATATTACATGGTTAGTAAGAAACATCTTCCAGGGAGAATAGTTCCGTTAAGGGTTCCTTTCCCTGGGAGGCATGCCCTAAAGTGCATGTCCGGACTGCGAAAAGAGCAGAAAAACATTTGGGGGCAGGTAAATGAATAGGTAAGAAATCATCTTTTAGTTCACCGACCGAGTATTCCCTTAAGAACGCTAGCTTTCGGTTTCACCCAGTCTGAGGTACACATCCGGCTGACCCGGCAGTAACAATCGCAGAGGTGCTCCCTTTACCACCTATCCGAACAATCGGGAACGTAGGTGTAAGCACAGGAGCCAGGCAAACCAGCTTGGCCAAAACTTAAGTCATATCGATGCATATAATGGTGAATAAAAGGTAGATGCGGAAGTGTGACACATGTGTTGGGCATAAAGCCCGAATTAATAAGCTTCACAAAGAAGCCCTGTATAATGAGCTGGTAGCACGTCAAGTGTGTGCGAACAAAGTTTCGATAAGGAAAATTTTTACAAGCAACTTTCTTTCAAAAAAGTATAATGCTTGGTCGAACCGAACACAAGTTAGAAATTTAAAACTTTGAGCATGAAGGCAACTTAGCTGGTTAATGTGTTCGGTGTTGACGATGCGGTCCGAGCTTGATGCGGGACAAGATTCCATCCCCCAAGCCGGTCCCGAGGTGGCGGAGCAAAGAGCTCGGTACTGTGAAGTGGTGACATAGCACGGTCAATGCAGGACGGCAGAGTGATGCCGAAGTCCCTGGCATGGGGTAATGAAGTGTTGACGAAGCCCCCCGTCCAGCCGAGGTGACGTCAAGGGATATAGTCCGGCTGGATCATTTTCCTGTGCACAAAAAATAGTGCAAACCAGAGATAATAGTAGTAATAAAAAAATCGTTGCATAATAAATAATTTATGCAAAGTGAGTAATAAAAGAAATATGGCCTGGCGCCGAAGTCAATGTCGATGCAGGGCGGCGGCATAATGCGGTAAAGGCATGGCAAGGCCTGAATTCACAGGTCGGTTCGAGTTTTGGCTGCGGCATTCGCTGGACTATGTACGGAAACTGACCGAACCACCATGCAACCGTCGTTAATGCAGCCACCATTTGATAGACCTGGTTTATTTGTTGTAGCAATCCGAAGGAAGGTGATTCCCAAAATTGGGACTCGATCCGCGCACCCATTGCCTGGTCGGCTAGCGACGCCGAAGTGTCCGGAGTAGGTTGATGAAGATATGGCGAAGCCCCCGGTCCAGCCGAGATGTCGAAGTAGGTCGGCGTGATGGACACCAGCTTGTAGAAGCAATTGTGCGGCCCTGCCGATGCAGGTCGTGACGTGCTCGATGCCGGCTTGATGAAGCGACCGTGCGGCGATGCCGGTATGCCCGCTCCGTGTAATCCGTGGGGCGGCAATGTTGGTGATGATTTATCCTTCGCGATGCCGGACTCTTGTTCGGCTTGCCAAGATGATGATCCGAAGAAGTTGAGCTCGGCTCAACAATGTGACGACGTGTCTAGCGCAGGTCGGCAGCCGTGGAGCAATATTACCGGACTGGTTTGAGACCAGTATGATGTTGAAGATCATGTTCAAAAGATTTTAAAGTTAGTGGGATGTGTTCGGGAACAAAACACAACACCCCATACAAAACTTCCTTCAAAAAGGATGTCCGAAATCCCGTTCATAAAAAAACGAACTCGGGTCGGATTCGTTTTCGCGCAGAAAATAGATCCGAAAAGTGATGCGCTAATCGGAAGGTTCCCGGAGTTTGGACGGTCGGATCGAGCTGAAAGTTTGAGGGGTGGTAGATATAGGAATTCCGCAGCCGATCAACGGTTGGATCTTCCAAAGGAAGTCCGTGCTAGAAGCCGGACACCACGCTCTAAACTCGTCCGGATTCTCGTCCAGATTCAATGCGGCTCCGGTATATCGGAGATTGCCAGAGATTCCTCCATCGGAACACGACGAAATTTTCCAGGGTTGTTGTAGACTCAATTCCGCACAATTCCACCGAAGCAAACATTGAAACGACGCTTGAGGAGGTGGTGGCGGCGGACACAAGTCCGCTGTCCAAAAAAAACAGTACGGTCGCCCAAGGGCAATGTTAACGTTGAGCCCCCGGGCTCCCTGGATGATTCCTCCATGATCTTGATAGAGATCGGAGTTGATGTTGATGAAGGCCCTCATCCGAACATGCCGATCGGAGGTAGGGCGCAGTCCTTGGTCGAACCAAGGTGACCAGTCGAGTTGGTGACGAAGATGCCGAAGTCGCAGTTGATCTGCAAGCGAGCCATCGACCTTTTGCCGAACACACAGAGGAACTCTCAATGAAAGCACCAATGTCGGTGTCAAAACCGGCGGATCTCGGGTAGGGGGTCCCGAACTGTGCGTCTAGGCGGATGGTAACAGGAGACAAGAGACATGATGTTTTTACCTGTGTTCGGGCCCTCTCGATGGAGGTAATACCCTACTCCGCTTGATTAATATTGATGATATGGGTAGTACAAGAGTAGATCTACCACGAGATCAAGGAGGCTAAACCCTAGAAGCTAGCCTATGGTATGATTGTTGTATATTGTATATCTGTCGACTAGCCTGGCCTCGGTTTATATAATGCACCAGAGGCCTAGGATAACAAGAGTCGTAGCCGAATACGCCGGTGGGGGAGGAGTCCTTGTCTTGATCGCCAAGTCTTGCGGAATCTTCCTTGTATGCGGCAACTGTCCGGACTGGCCCATGAGTATACGGCCGTGGGGATCCCCGGCCCAATCCAACTGATCGGGAGACGACGTGGTGAGTACCCCCTAGTCCAGGACACCGTCAGTCGTCCTCTGCTGTCTTATCGCCATTGCCTTCTTTGGGGGTATCCACCATGTATATATCATATGATGAGGTGGCGGTCCAGCACCCTGTGGGCGTGGTTCCTGTTCGTCTCCTACATCGTCGTCCATACCGTTGATGTCTTCGGAGTCAAAGTCGAGCATGTCGGATAAATCGTCGACAATGGCTACTAAGTGGGTGGTGGGTGGGGAGAGAATTTCTTCGTCGTCCGCATCCCATTCTAGCCGGACATAGTTCGGCCAAGGTTCTCTTGGCAAGGAGAGAGACCTTAATGAATTTAGAAAATTGCCAAAAGGCGAGTGCTGAAAGATGTCCGCGGAGGTAAACTCCATGATCGGTGTCCAATCGGATTCGATAGGCACGGACGCAGGTAGCTCAGAGCCCGTGGCCGGGGACGAATCCAATGGTTCGGCAACATGGCTCTCATAAGGGGTGAAGTCAGTATTTGGCTCTATCGCCACTGAGAGTGCAGCCTCCATGGCAGGGTCTATCCACCCGTCCTCGGATGGCGCAATTTACACCGGATTGAGGGCCGAAGCAGTTGCAGGTGTGATGTCCCGAACACTGTCCAACGGCAGAGTTACGTCATGCTCGTCGTGATTATGCGGCGCACCCGACATGGGTTCGAATCCGTCGAAGATCAAGTCTCCGCGGATGTCGACAGTATAGTTCAAGTTTCCGAACCTGACCTGATGGCCAGGGGCCTACTTCTCGATCTGCTCTAGATGGCCAAGCGAGTTGGCCCGCAGTGTGAAGCCGCCGAATACGAAGATCTGCCCGGGGAGGAAAACCTCACCCTGGATCGCATCGTTGCCGATGATCGAAGGAGCCATCAAGCCTTTACGGTGACGGCACAGTGGAACTCTCAATGAAAGCACCAATGTCGGTGTCAAAACCGGCGAATCTCATGTAGGGGGTCCCGAACTGTGCGTCTAAGGGGGATGGTAACAGGAGGCCTGGGACACGATGTTTACCCAGGTTCGGGCCCTCTCTATGGAGGTAATACCCTACTTCCTCCTTGATTGATCTTGATGATATGAGTATTACAAGAGTTGATCTACCACGAGATCGTAGAGGCTAAACCCTAGAAGCTAGCCTATGGTATGATTCTTTTTTTGTCCTATGGACTAAACCATCCGGTTTGTATAGACACCGGAGGGGGCTAGGGTTACACTGAATAGGTTACATGGGAGGAGATCTACATATCCGTATTGCCAAGCTTGCCTTCCACGCCAAGGAGAGTCCAATCCGGACACGGGACAAAGTCTTCAATCTTCTATCTTCATAGTCCAGTAGTCCGCCCAAAGGATATAGCCCGGCTGTCCGAGGATCCCCTAATCTAGGACTCCCTCAACGAGTACGTCAAGGCGTACTTTGTACAAGTAATGCGCTGAGCTAGTAAGGTTGTTTAACATGCCATAACCAAGGGCGAGCTGCATGTGGGTATGTAAAACAAGTGTGGTAATTGTTTATTGGATATCACCCGGAAGTTCCTATGCACGCCAAAGCTCCTTGCCTCCTTGGTGTGTTCTACAAGCGGGTTGTCCGCATAGACCTTGAAAAGAGAAGAAAACCCATAAGAAAGGAAAAGTGAAAGCGTGCAAATCCCAGAGTCCATCAAGCCGTACTATGGATCGTGAGCGAGTTGTGCCTCCGTTAATACCCATGGGGTTTCGAGTGCGTAGTTTATATACGTGCGGTACTAATACCATTGCCTCGTTAGGGCTAGGATGGAGGACAGATTGCTAGTTTGGCCCGTGACGAGCAGAGTTGTCCTGCTGCAGTGTAGTCCGGACCCTCTTAATGATGTCCAGGGGCTCGACAGCCGGATTATAGTGCTGCTTGAGAAGTCCACTCTGTACTTCTGCTGCTAGGGTGGCGGCGTGCTCCCTTGTACGGAGGGAGTGTTCCATGTTTCCATTTTCTATAATGACGCCACGTGGATCGGGCCTCTTGAGCTTGAGATAAGCATAATGCGGCACCACGTTGAATCTGGCAAATGCGGTTCGTCCGAGTAGTGCGTGATAGCCGCTGCAAAATGGGATGATATAGAAGATTAGTTCTTCACTTCGGAAGTTATCCGGGGAACCGAATACTACCTCCAGCGTTATTGAGCCCGTACAACGGGCCTCTACGCCTGGAATGACTCCTTTAAAGGTATTCTTCGTGGGCTTGACTCGTGAGGGGTCAATGCTCATTTTACGTACTATATCCTGATAGAGCAGGTTGAGGCTGCTACCACCGTCCATTAGGACTCGAGTCAGGTGAAATCCGTCGATGATTGGATCGAGGACCAGTGCGGCTGAACCGCCATGCCGGATGCTAGTTGGATGGTCCTAGCGGTCGAAGGTGATCGGGAATGATGACCACAGATTGAATTTTGGGGCGACGGGCGTCCCTAAGTGCGTGCTTGTGCTCCCTTTCGGGAATATGTGTAGCGTATATCATATTTACCATTTTGACTTGAGGGGGAAATTTCTTTTGTCCCCCGGTGATCGGTTGCCGGGGCTCTTTGTCATCGTCCTCGCTCTATGATTCCCTTTTTTTGCTTCTGCTATTTACCTTGCAGGCCTGTTTAAAGTCCCGGCAATCTCTATTGGTATGGTTGGCCGGTTTGTCTTTGGTGCCATGTATTTGGCAAGGACGATCGAGTATGCGGTCCAAGATGGATGGTTTTCCGCTGCTCCTTTTATAGGGGCTTCTTTCGCTCGCCGGACTTGGAGCCACTGAATCCGGCATGAATTGTTGTGTCATCGGTGTTATCGTCATTGCTTCGGCGTTTGTTTCTGTTGAGCCAGAGCTTGCTAGTGCTGTTTTTTGGCCTCGGAGGGGCTTGTTTCGTTGGTCGTGTTTGTACTGCGAGCCAGCCAACTATCTTCACCCGCGCAGAAGCAGGTCATAAGTGTCATGAGGGCTGCCAATGACCTCGGCTTTTCTTGGCCGAGGTGGCAGGCGAGCCATTCACCCCGGATGCTATGCTTAAAGGCCGCTAGGGCTTCGGCATCCGCAGAGTCGACGATCTGGTTCTTTTTGGTTAGGAACCTAGTCCAAAATTTTTTGGCTGATTCTCCGGGTTGTTGAACTATGTGGCTTAAGTCGTCGGCATCTAGTGGCCGGACATAAGTTCCTTGCCAGTTAACAAGTCCTCCCAGCTGCCGATGGAGTTTTTAGGCAGGCTGTTAAGCCAGTGCTGTTGGGGATATAACTACTGAGTATAAACCGCCCAGGTGGGGCCGGTTCACCCTCAACTATAGAAGCCTATGAAGACCTAGAAGATGGCGCTTTACTGATGAAGCTTAGAGGCCCAGAGCCCGAAGGCGGATTAGGGCCCATAATTGTAAACCGCATAGTGGTATAACTTGTGTTGTAAGTTAGGGAGGTAGAGACCGAGTCGGACACTATATGAGCCGACCTCGGAACTCTGTAAACCGGCCGGGTGTCAACCTGTGTATATAAGGGGACGACCCGGCGGCGGTTCAGGGACAAGAGACAACAACTCGAAAGCCAGGCATAGCGTGTTTGCTCCCTTGTAATCGAAACCCCAATAATTCCATCACAACTAGACGTAGGCTTTTACCTTCATTATAAGGGGCCGAACTAGTATAAAACTCCCGTGTCCCTTGTCCGGTTTAACCCCTTTAAGCTAACCCGTCGCGATGCTCCATGACTAAGCCCTTTCTCAAGGACATCTGACGTGATATTTCCACGACAGTTGGCACCCACCGTGGGGCTATCGCACGATAGTTTCGAGTTCTTAAAGGGCAGCTTTGAAGGACTCAAAGGATACGCGGTTGGCCGGATGACCAAGAGGCTGGGGCCCCGAGGCCGGCTCAATCGAGTACGGGTACCGGGTCCCCTTCGGAGGAATTCACGTCTTCATTGGCAAGATCGGCGAACCGGGCCCTGAGTCGAACATCTGCACCGACCTCGTCGAGACGGCTCAGCGTGCAAGCCCCGCCCGGATTCAGCCCGCCATGAGGCGTGTGTTCGTAGGGTGTGTCCATGGGATCGGATCTGAACCGGTGTCCGAAGGTGAGACGGTCGCTTATTCCGACGGTGAATCATCCACTGGTGAAATCGAGTCCCTGCACCAAGTTCATGATGGTGTGTTCGAAGGGTATTCCGATGGCACTAGTATTCCAGAATTTCTTGAACCGCCAAACCGAGTCGCAATCTTCATGGCCGGTACACAGCCAACCTTGCAAAATTCTACTTCGGCGGCATTGGGTTCCGGACCAGCAGCTGGGGCAGGAGGCCCCGCGCGCCGGCCGGCTCATGTTCTGTCCGGTTTGTTGGACGCATGGACGACGTTAACAGTAGTTACTCCGGAGACTCAAGATCGGCATAATGCAGAGGTCACTAAGCTAAGGGATCAGATAACGCAGGCCAAGGAGCTCTTGGCGGCTGAGGAAACCAGGATGGCTAAGGAACGGGCCGCTTTAGATGCCCAGGCGCAGATGATTCAGGCCGAGAATTATCGCCTTTTGCTGGATCAGATCGCCTCGAATGAAATGTTGAAGTGGAGATATCAGTCTCGCTTGCCGGCGGATTACAATGCGATGAATATCTTCAGTACGCCAGGGGCGGGAACCAGCAACCCGGCAGCAGTAAACCGGACTGTCGTACCAAGGACCGGAGGGCCGGATCAACCTCGAACGATGGGTCCACCTCGACGAACAGACAACCCGCCGCGATACACAACACCCCCGCCGGTTCACTTCTCTACCCCTTTGGATAGCATGATAGAGCGGCATCCCGGCTGGTAGCTGTTTCGATGGAGAGTGAATCGCCAGCGGCCGTTGAGACACGGCGGGCCAGGGATCTTCTTCAGACTGCTATGGTGCAGCAGCAGGCTTACTCATATAGCCGAGACAGGATTCACACGACCCCCCGTCCGAGCAAAAGCTATAGCAGGCACATAGATGAACCAGAAGTGTCCAGCAGTGCGCGGCGCCATAATGTCCCTCAAGGACCCAATCCGGCGCGTGGTGAAGTAAATGCTCAGGACGTGGTGGATAATGGCAGAACATGAAGGGAGGCCGCTTTAGCAGCCCAATATGTGGGTCGTTATCAACCCGTCCCGGTTCAGCCAGCAGCGTCAGTAGACTGAGGCACCGGGCTTGCCTTCAGTTCCTGGGGAGTGCCGTGCCCTATTCCGGCTCTCCGTGATGTGTGGCTGCCCAAGTATTTCAAGGGTCCACGTAAGGTGCCTAATTATACCGCCGATCAGCCACCTGAGGCGTGGGTTCAAAGTTATGAGATGGCGATGGAGATGCTGGATGTGGATGAAGCGGCCTATGCAAAATACTTCACAATGATGTTGGAAGGGACGGCCCGTACGTGGTTGAAAAACCTGCCAGCTAACTCCATCGAGTCATGGGACCAATTGAAGACCCGGTTTATAGCAAATTTCAAGGATACATGCAAACAGCCTATGTCCATTGTGGATCTAGATGCCTGTGTTCAAGGAGGGAACGAGTCAACCACTCATTGGGTGCGCCGGGTTTCAGAAGTTTTGCATTCGTTGGACCGGATTAACACTGGCCAAGCGATCATAACGCTGGAGCGTAACTGCCGGTTTAAGTCATTAAAGATGAAGTTGGGACGACTCAAGCGTCACTGCAACGACATGGGGACCCTTATGGCAGCCTTGGTCAAATATGCCGATTCTGATAATAACAAGGATCCCGATTCTGATGAGGAGAAACCAGAGAAGGGAAAGAAGAATGATGGTGCAAAGGGACATTAGCACAACCAAGGGGGCCATGGGAATAATGGTAAGCGCAAAGCAGATAATTTAGATTTTGTGGCTAACGCTAATGTGCAGCGTCGTAAAGGTAAACCGCCCCAGCACGGGGGCGGTATGAATCTGGAACGACTGTTAAACCAGCCCTGCCCAAAGCATGGGGCCAAGGAGGTTCCAGCAACACATCTTTGGAAGGATTGTTTCATCATGAAGGAGTTTAAAAACTCTGATCTCTTCCGGTATGATCTGGGCCCGTCGGGCGGTTCAGGTCCAGGTTTTCATGGTGGCGGCGGTTCAAACTCTAGATTTAAGAATAATCACGGCAACCAGAACAACCAAGGTGGTAATAACCAACAGAATAATCAGGGGAATCAGCAGCAGTAAGGTTATCAGAGTCACCCAAAGCAGTTGAATGGCGGGCAGTATCATGTGTCACTACTAGTTTGTGCAAGCGCGATCAGAAGCTTCACAAGAGGGTAGTTAATGTTGTTGAACTGGCAGTGCCACGTTATTTGCGATGGTCCGAGCAGCCCATTGTGTGGAGCAGAGAGGATCATCAGCCCCGGGTTGACAACCCAGGTCATCTGGCTTTGGTGGTGGCACCTCAGGTGGGAGGTTATAAATTTACCAAAGTACTGATGGATGGATGGAGCAGTATCAACATCTTGTATTATGAGACCTTCCGTCGCATGGGGTTGACAGACAAGAGTCTTAAACCGTCAAACATTGTTTTTCATGGTGTAGTACCAGGTAAATTGCCGTATCCTGTTGGCAAGATCACTTTGGAGGTTATGTTTGGAGATGAGCACGATTCCAGGTCTGAAACATTGACCTTTGAAGTGGTGAAAATCCAGAGCCCTTATCATGCACTGTTTGGACGGCCGGGTTATGCAAAGTTCATGGCGAGGCCCTGTTATATTTATTTTCAGCTCAAGATGCCGGGTCATAAGGGGACCATCACAGTCCATGGAAGCCGTAAGATCGCTTGGGATTGCGAGGAAGGTGATGCGGCCTATGCTGAATCGGTTTGTGCTATAGAGGAGTTGAAGTTCTATAAGGACAATGTTGATCCAGCAGACATGACCCCTCTGAAGAAGCCCACCACTGAGCATGATCCGACCCTGAATTCAAACCGGCAGATGAGATTAAACTTGTTGATTTTGTTCCTGGCGATTCATCTAAGCAGTTTAGCATCAGCACCAATCTGGATCCAAAATAGGAAAGCACGCTCATCGAGTTCATCCGCGAGAACCGGGACATTTTTGCATGGAAGCCTTCTGACATGCCAGGTGTACCGAGGGAACTGGCTGAGCACACTCTCAATATTGATCCCAAGTTTAAACCGATCAAGCAGTTTCTTCGCTGCTTTAACGAAGAAGGACGCAAGGCTATTGGTGAGGAGGTAGCCCGGCTGTTGGCTGCTGGGTTTATCGTCGAAGTGTTTCACCCTGAGTGGTTGGCTAATCCGGTGCTAGTCCTTAAGAAAAACGGCACTTGGCGCATGTGTGTGGACTACACAGATTTGAACAAAGCTTGTCCAGCAGATCCTTTTTCCCTCCCACGCATTGATCATATCATTGATGCGACGGTGGGTTGTGAGCGTTTAAGTTTCTTGGATGCCTATTTAGGTTATCATCAAATCAAAATGGCAGTTAAGGACCAGGAGAAGACAACTTTCATCACTCCCTTTGGAGCCTTCTGTTATGTTTCTATGCTTTTGGGGCTCAAGAGTGCCCAGGCGACTTATCAGCGCTGTGTGCAGAATTGTCTTCACACTCAGATTGGGCACAATGTTCATGCCTATGTGGATGACATTGTAGTACAATCCAGGAAGAAGGAGACATTGATAGATGATCTCAAGGAAACCTTTGACAATCTGCGCGTTTATAAGATGATGCTCAATCCGGACAAGTGTGTTTTTGGTGTTCCGGCAGGCAAGCTGCTAGGTTTTTTGGTGTCCAACAGAGGCATTGATGCTAATCCGGAGAAGATCAAAGCGATTACATCTTTGGCTAAACCGGCGTGCATTAATGATGTTCAGCGTCTCGCAGGTCAAATTGCAGCCCTAAGCCGGTTTATCAGCCGCTTGGGAGATAAGGTGATCATTCTATATCAGATGTTGAAGAAAACAGACACTTTTGTCTTGAGTAACGCGGCTAATGCGGCGTTTGAAGACTTGAAGCGGCAATTGGCTGAACTGCCGGTCATTGCTGCTCCGGTTGACAAGGAGCCCTTGTTATTGTACGTGGCTGCTAATGCCCGTGTTGTCAGTGTGGCAATTGTGGTTGAGCGCAACAAGGCTGGGAAGGAGTATCCGGTTCAACGGCCAGTTTACTATATCAGTGAAGTTCTTATCGAGTCAAAGCAACGATATCCGCATTGGCAGAAGCTGGTCTATGGGGTTTTTATGGCAAGTCGGAAGCTCAAGCAGTACTTTCTAGGCCATCCCATCACAGTGGTCAGTTCTGCTCCTTTGGGGTATAATAATTCAGAACTAGGAGGCAACTGGCCGGGTTGCAAAGTGGGCAATTGAGCTCGGTCCCATGGGTTGAAATATATGCCTTGAACAGCCATCAAATCTCAGGCGCTTGTTGACTTCATCAATGATTGGACCGAGTTACAGGCACCGGAGGACAAACCGGATAACACGTACTAGACTATTCACTTTGATGGATCCAGGCAATTGGAGGGCTCGGGGGCTGGAGTTGTCCTTACTTCCCGTCGAGGTGATAAAATTCACTATGTTCTCCGCTTAATGTTTCCTTGTACTAACAATCCAGCTGAGTATGAGGCGTTACTCCACGGTCTCCGTGTGGCTAAGGAAATGAATTTAAGCCATGTACGATGCTTTGGAGATTCTGATATGGTGGCCCAGCAAGTTTCTGGTACTTGGGATTCTAAGGATCCACTCATGGCGGCTTACAGACGCGAGGTGGATATTGTGGCGGGTTACTTCAAATGTTATCAGGTTGAGCACATTGACCAGCGCACAAACGAGGCAGCAGATGCTTTAAGCCGGCTGGGCTGTCAACGTAAACCGGTACCCCCCAATACCTTTTTAGATATCTTGCATAACCCGTCTGTTAAGTTGCCTACAGAGGAGGATTTGGCTGTTCATTATCCGGAGGCCCAGTTGGTAGCCACATTACATGTAATTCCGGATTGGACGGTTCCATATTTGGCCTATATGAACCGGGGTCAGCTACCAGACGATGAGATTCTAGCCAGACAGATAGTCCGGCGATCAAAGTCCATGGTTATTCACAATGGCGAGTTACACCACTGCAGTGTTTCAGGCGTATTCCAGTGTTGTGTCTCTCCTGAGGAAGGCCAAGAGATTCTACGTGAGATCCATGAAGGGGATTGTGGTCATCATGCCGGTTCAAAGTCCCTGGTGGCTAAGGCTTTTCGTCATGGATTTTATTGGTTGACAGCTCATGCTGATGCTGAGGATCTGGTAAAGCGGTGTGATGCTTGTCAGAAATTTTCACGCGGAGCTCATGTTCTGGCTCAAGAGCTAAGGATGATTCCCATCACATGGCCGTTTGCTACTTGGGGGCTTGATATGGTGGGACCTTTTAAGCGATCCAAGGATAAGAAGACCCACCTGTTGGTGGCGGTCGACAGGTTCACTAAATGGGTTTAAGTGGAGCCCGTAACCAAGTGTGACGCAGCTACGGCGGTTCAATTTCTCAAGAAGATCATCTTCCGCTTTGGTTTTCCACACAACATCATCACGGATAATGGCACAAACCTTTCTAAAGGTGAGATGGAGGATTTCTGTCAGAGAGAGCATATCCGGCTTGATATAGCATCCGTAGCTCACCCCCGGTCTAATGGTCAAGAGGAGAGAGCTAATCAAGAAATTTTGAAGGGTATCAAGCCCCAGCTCATGGCTCCCTTAAAGCGAACGCCGGGTTGTTGGGTGGAAGAATTACCTTCTGCGTTATGGAGCATTAACACCACCCCCAACAGATCAACAGGCTATACACCTTTCTTCATGGTTTACGGGGCAGAGGCGGTCCTCCCAAGTGATATTCGTCATGATTCGCTCGGGGTTGCTAATTATGTTGAAGCGGACAATGAGCAAGCACGCTAGGAGGCGTTGGACCTGTTAGATGAAAAATGGGACATGTCTTTGGCTCGCCCGGCGGTTTATCAGCAAGACCTGCGGCGTTATCACAACCGCCGGGTTAAAACGAGAACCTTTCAAGAAGGCGACTTGGTGCTCCGTCTCATCCAGGATCAGACCGATATGCACAAGTTATCCCCACCTTGGGAAGGGCCCTTTGTGGTCAGCAAGAATCTGCACAACGGATCATACTACCTCATTGACGTTCGAGACAACTCACGCAGTTCTGAGGAGGAGACCCGGCGGCCGTGGACCATAGCTCTCCTTCGGCCTTACTATACTTGAGCCATAGGCTTCTCTTATGTACATATTTTGACAATATATATATTATGATCAATATGATAAACCGGCATCCTTGCTATAAGCAAGGCCCCTGCTGTTTTTCCTCAAATATCTTTTGAGTTACATGGGGGCTTCAGCTGACAAAGCGGAGTACTACCTGTTAAGCCGGCTATCATGCGACAGTATAGCTTGGGAGCTTCACACCCAAGGGGCCAAAGAGAGTCTGGATGCTATGCACAGCTCAAACATAGGCACCCAATGAACACAGCTCACAAAGTTACTTGGGGGCTCTTTGTGCACTGCAACAAAGAGTTTGAAAGGACCCTTGTAATATGCTATCAAGCACGGTTTGGAAGCCTGGTGTATTCACCTAAAACCCCGGGTTAACCTGCCTTCATCACGTAAGCCACTCCTATCCAGGTAATCCTGGCATGACCCGCCGAATGTTTGACAAGTCAATCTTATGCAGACCCTGAACTTGTCAAAGTTAAAACGACGATTGGTTAGTTGGAGGTCCATCTTAAAAAGCTTTGCAAAATGGTTTAACTCAGTGGCCTGGCAGCCCATGAAAAGCCTCGAATTTGGGCCTGGCAGCCCTTGAAAAGCCTCGACTACATGGTTTTATTCGCTTTTGCCAAGTTTTTCCACTTTTGTTAAAATTTGTGTTAAACCGGTGTCAGTTGACCGGGTATGGCTTTTTAGTCGCTATAACAACCCGGTGTTTGTTAACCTGGCTTGGCCTTCAACTACAAGTTGTCTGACCGTATTAATTATCAAAACTGCGTTACAAAAACTGGTCTGGCTTTGACTATATGTCGCCAGGTTGATCATCTGGTGTTCATTGTAACCCGGCATGACTTATTACACACCAACACTTCATGGTGAGAGTTATCAATACTCAAGATTTGGGTTTTGACCCTTACTACAATCAACGTTGGTAATCCAACTTAGTGATTTAATATCACAGGTATGATTTATTTCATATTTTACTATTTCTTCAGCCTCGGTAATCAACCAGGCTTTGTCTTGGGCATTGTGACCCGTTCGGCAGTAAACTGCCCAGAAAATTCTTTTTATGCAGACATCAAGATCGCATGAAATTATCAAAGTATAATCAAGCACAGCAAATATCATGGCGGATCAAAAAAGTCATGCATCAGTACCACAGATCAAAGTATTTTAACTAGCCTATTACAAGGCGCTTTGAGGCCCAAAATAATGATTGTTTTCCACAGAACAAAGTCTGTGACAATAACCAGATTGCCGGATCAAGACTCATCGCCAGGTTGACGTGATGTTGATGGATCCTCAGGCGTCGGTTCAACCTCCTCCTCCCCACCCAGTGGCTGGAAGTCAAGGGTGGTCCAGTCAATCCGGGTTAAAGTTTGAAACACAGCTTCTTCACTTATAAGATTCGACGGTTCAACGTCAGGGGCATAAGTGTGCTTACGAATTGGCGGAATAAGATTCTGCACTTCCTTCACAGCAGTGTCAACTCGATGGTCGTTGCAATCATAGAAGGACTGATGCGAAGTCAAGTTCACCTCGTCAGCCAATTGACTGGCTACTGGACGCATCTCCTTGGTCAGGGCCTTGAGGGCATCATTATCAAATGCTGATGTGTTTTCTTGTTCATCTGGATAGCCCTTGGCGATATCAACTGGATCCAGGTCAGCTATCCACGATTTGGCATGAGTCAGTGCTAACAAAGTGCCCGCCCTAGCAGCAGATCGCTTCAACTCCTCTATCTGAGCAGGAGTCATTGAGAGCCTGGCCAAGGTATCCTTGATCAAGGTTGGGGCCGGTTTGTTGTACAAAGCTGCAGAGATAACTCGTTGTGCACCAGTATACAGTTACTCAATCAATGTGTACGCTGCCTTCAACTTCATCCGCATATCTGCGCCTAGATGAGCAGTGCGATTACCTGCAATGGTTTAAGAACTTAATGTTAAACCGGCGGAGTTGAAGATACTTCAGAACAGGTTATTGTAAAGTACTTACCAAAAATTGCAGCTGTCATGGTATTCACTTGATGTTTCACCCCAGTCAGGTCTTCTTCCACCGGTTTAAGAGCTGCTTCAGCGTCTTCATCCCGTTTCAACAAAGCAGCCTTTTCATTTTCCCAGTTGGTACGTTCAGTTTTGAAGCCATCCTTCAATTCTTCCGTGGTTGTCAAAGCGCCCTTTAGCTCCTCTTTCGCGTTAGAGGTCTCTTCTTGCTGGGACTTGATGTTTTCTTGAAGATCGGCGATCTGAGACTCTTTGGTATTTATATAAGTCTGTGAAGTCAGAAGAGGAAGCTGTTACAATTTCTCTCAAAAGTCCCAAGCACATAACAAGTTATACACTTGGCACTTGGGGGCTAATGCGGATTGATTCTTCACAAGGAGATCTTAAAGTCCCAAGGCTCAAAACAAAATATTAAGCTTGGGGGCTAATGCACATTTGATCTATCAAGTACAAAGTGAAGGCATGTAATAAGGACAGAAAAATCTCGGTTCATCTTATTTAAGATAAACCGGCCCTTGGGGGCTACAATGGAGGTGATATACAGAACAAGGCAAATTTAAAGTGTTTTGAAGATTACCTCATAGCGTTCCTTCATTAAGTTCACTAAACCGGGCTCATAATCCCGGCTTGTGTAGAGGCGGTTTAAGAATCCGGAATGGAGCTCGTCGGCGCTAAGGTTAATGAAGCTGGACAAATCTGCCTTCCCCTTCCCCTTGCCCATAGCAGCAAATTCCTCCTTGGCAGTATGCTTTGACAAGGCAACTGGGTTGCCAGGGATAGTGAAACCATGACCAGTGATAATAACATCATCATCGCCACCTTTTGAGGGGGTTGGTAGATTGACAGTATCCCTGGCCGGGCTTGGCACGTCGTCGCCCTTGGTTGGGCTTGGAGGATCAGCACGCGGACTGGCCGGATTGACTTCTGGCGCTTCAACATATGTAACCTGACTTCAGGGTACAGAATCATCAATAGCTATGTCAGCATCTCTATTAGCGCCTTCTGAAATTCTTTCTGGTTCATCCTCTTCAGTAGGGACATTGGGTTTTGCTTTCTTGCTCAGACGATCTTTGGCGCTGTGATATGAAAACAAGAGGTCAGTTGGTAAACCGGTGCAAGAAGACAAAGTTAAAGACAATATAGTTACCTAGGGACGGTCTTGAGGGGAGGCATTTGAGTGGTTGATGAACCGCCAGATGATGAATTGGAAGACACCTGGTAATTCGGATCAGACGGATTAAGTGGGTATCGGAAGCAACCCTTCAAGGGATAAATTTTTCGGGAGAACAAGAAACCTCTGGACGACGCTTCCGGGTTGGTGTATCCGGTAAAACAAAGGAAGTGACTTGCTGACCACTGTGTTGGGTTATGCGACGACCTTCAGTTTGTTGTGTCTTCAAAGGAAATTGCGGATCCAAATGAGCAAGAGTGTGAGAGCGTTTTACTTTCCGAACGGCACGGCGAAATCTTTGAACCGGCACAAGGTCAGAATCGGAGGAAAGAGAGATTACCTCTACATGGTCCGCACGGCTGGCCTCCGCATCATCCTGAATAGTCATTGTCAATTAGGTGTATGAAAAATGAACGAAGGGAGTCAAGTTCTACCTCTGGATCCGACTCATCAACATCTTCAGGTGAATCAGAAGACTCGGCGGTTTTCTTCTTGGCTGTTTTCTTTATAACTTTGGTTTTTGGACAAGGAGCCCTCACTGGTTTGTGTGAAGTTTTCCTCTTCCAGAAAGAATCTTTGTCCTGTAAAAACAAACAAAGGTTTATCAGAATAATGTTAAAGAAGACACGGATCAATAAAAGCGGAAAAGGCTAAGTTTCTTACTGATGGCGGTTTGTTGGAGGTATAAAAAGGAGCCAATCCGATCTTGCTGCATTGAGCGATCGGTTCATCCAACATCTTCTTCACGGCCTCAGTAACTTCCTCATCGGTCTTTTCTATCTCATGAGACCGTTGAGGGTCTTTGACGTTTCCGGTATACTCATGCATCAAACCGGGGTAACGGCTTAAGGGAAGGATACCCCATGAAACCCAGCATCGAACAAGGTCAAGGCCGGTTAAGCCATTTGCTAGAAGGGCCCGGAGCTTAGCAAGCTGAGGGGCATAGGCTTGTCGTTCTTTGGCTGTGAGCCGTGGTGGCAGTGGATGGCCATTGCTAAGCCGGTGAGCACGGTAATTAACCCGGCAGAGGGTTCTCATCAGCAGGTGGAGTGTTTTGATAGTAAAACCAGGTTTGATTCCAGTCTTTTGGATGGCTGTGGTATTTGGCATGAGGGAAATCAACTTCTTTCCTCTTCTGAATTGATACGCCACCAAGTTCAGTATTGGGACCGTCAGAGAATTTGCTTCGGCGGTTTCAGTGGAAAAATCTCTAAAGAGCTCAACAGTTGGTTCTTCTTGAAGATAAACCTCGCAGAACACTTGAAAGTTGCATATATTGGACATAGAATTTGGTCCAGTGTCTTGAGGATGGAGTTGGAAACTAGCCAGCACATCCCGGAAAAACTTTGAACCGGGAGGGCTAAAACACCGGTCTAGATGTTGCATGAACACAATCACTTCCCTGGCCTGAGGTACTGGAGAGCACTCAGGGCCAGGAACTCGCCAATGGAGGACATCTTTCTTGGCCAAAGCGCCAGTCAAAACATATCCATTGAGCTACGTGAATTGCTTGGTCGTAAACCGAAAAAAGCACGAAGGCCGGTTTATGATTCAAGGTTGATGTATACAATCCATAGTTAAACCGGGTAATTATACATGTTAAACCGGTTATATCTACTCAAGTCAGATGGTAGTTTAAGTGAGGGCTAATGGTACCAGGCGGATTATGATTTTCTACAAGTTAAACCGTCGATGAGGGAACCAGCAGAGCTGAAATTCGCTAAGTGTGGCAGAAACAAGTTGCACACAATGATGATATAATTTTGGATCTACCGTGGTTCAGTAAAGAAAAGTTTATGAGTCCTACAATGGCGCTAACCAGAACAGAGAAGGTCCAGATGGGAATTTTTCAGAAACAACAAGATGCTACGGTATGGCAGATTAAAACTATGGATCTAGCCGCAAAAGAAAACTATCAAGCCTAGCTAAGTTCAGTAAAAAGGCTAAGGGAAAGGTAGAGAAGCACTGACAAACACTGATGAACACAGATGAACGCAGATGAACACGACGCCCTAATGGAGATCTAGGGTTAAGGGAAGAAAAACTCACCAGGTTCTCAGGAGCAGCGGAGGAGAGTGCAGAGCTCTGGAGCGTTTCAGGTTGATGCAGCGGCCTAGTCGGTGCAGAGTCGAAAGTCGAACGGCGGCGGCGGTGCTTGAGCTCGTCGGGTCGCGAGGAGGAAGACGAGGCGAAGAGGCGAGGGGAGAAAATGAAAAGACCCCCCAGACTTATTTATAAGGAAAGGGGATAAGTGGCAGGCACGAGAATCGAGGAGCCTGAAGCGGCAAAAGAGGGCATGGCTGTCGCCTCGATCTTCGGGATACCATTAATGAAGGGAATCTTTTTAATCTTTTTATACAGAGATGATGTCATGACAATCTACTGCTGTGTCCAGAGGATGATGCCATAGCGGTTTAACAAAATTTACAGGAGAAGACATCATGGCGGTTTACGAAAAGTGTAAGAAGATGTTCACGGAATTTTTCTAAGTGTTGAAGATTGACATGAATTGGTTCAAATCAATCTGGGGCCTAATGTTGGGGATATAACTACTGAGTATAAATCGCCCAGGTGGGGCCGGTTCACCCTCAACTATATTGAAGCCTATGAAGACATAGAAGATGGCGCTTTACTGATGAAGCTTAGAGGCCCAGAGCCCGAAGGCGGATTAGGGACCATAGTTGTAAACCGCATAGTTGTATAACTTGTGTTGTAAGTAAGGGAGGTAGAGACCGAGCCGGACACTATATGAGCCGACCTCGGAACTCTATAAACCGGCCGGGCGTCAACCTGTGTATATAATGGGACGACACGGCGGCGGTTCAGGGACAAGAGACAACAACTCGAATGCCAGGTATAGCGTGTTTGCTCCCTGGTAATAGAAACCCCAATAATTCCATCACAACTAGACGTACGCTTTTACCTTCATCGTAAGGGGCCGAACTTGTATAAAACTCCCGTGTCCTTTGTCCGGTTTAACCCCTTTAAGCTAGCCCGTCGCGATGGCTCCACGACTAAGTCCTTTCACAAGGACATCTGACGTGATATTTCCACGACAAGTGCCGAGCTGGCCCTTTGAGCTTTAGTGGGAGGTATTTCATGGCGTGGAGATCATCTCCTCGAGCCATATGGATATGGAGAATAAAGTCATCGATCGATACAGCAGGATCGGTTGTGCCATCGTATGATTCCATATTGACGGGCTTGAATCCCTCGGGGAATTCGTGATCCAGTACATGATCTGCGAAGCAGAGAGGGTGCATGGCGCCTCTATACCGGCCCGCATCATGGCGTAGCTCTGATGGACTCCGTCTACGGCATTCAGCCTGGGCGTGGTTGGGTTTATGACGTCCAAATAGGTAGCTGTCATCGTGCCTCGAGGCACGTCCTCGCAATCCGTAGATTGATCTTTTATGTCCTGCTCTACTGTCCAGGGTCTGCCGAAGTTCGTACATATGGTCCTGTGCTGGTTTGTCCCTGTTTTTGCGACGCGGTGGGGCGGGCTGTTGTTCGGCCTGGGTTGCCGTTTTATCCCGACCGCGGGGTGGTCGGTCCGCCGCTCTATCCCGACCACATGGTGGTCGGTCCACATTGCGCGAGGGAGGTATGGGATCTGGTGCCTCCTCATCAAACTGAGGTAGCAGTCTGCATTTCGGGTAGCTCTTGGCTGGGCGCTTGAGGCCGTATTGTTCAGCTGTCAGGACATCAGTCCATCTGTCGACGAGCAGATCTTTTTTGGCTTGAAGCTACTGCTGTTCCTTTTTCAGGCTCCTTGTAGTCGCTATGAACTGTAGCTTGAAGCGCTCCTGCTCTAGAGGATCCTCCGGCACGATGAAATCGTCGTTTATGAGGCTTGTCTCCTCCTTGGAGGGTGGATGGTATGTGTCGTCCTCCGAGTCATCTTCTATGGCCTGTTCATCGGGGTTATCATGCTCGTTGCCGTTTTCCTCCTGTTGGGATGTAGCTCCGATAGGGTCTTCATTGTTTTCGGCGTCGCCCAGAGTGCTATTTTCTCCAGTGGTGGTATTGTCGTCTTTTGAGCATCGAGGCTTAGAGCGGCGTTTGGGGCGCCGGTGCTTGGACTGCATCTCAGAGGGTTTATTTGTGTCTGGCTCTTCTTTGTCGTTGCCAGATCCTTTGGGTGTATCAACCATGTACACGTCATATGAAGAGGTGGCCGTCCAACGTCCAGTAAATGGCGGGTCTTGGCCTTGCTCCTTGTTGTCATCATTGTCCATATCGTCGATGTCTTTGGAGAAATAGTGAAGCATGTCGGTTAAGTCATCGATGGTGGCTATGAAGTAGGTGGCGGGTGGGAAGCAAAATTTCTCGTCGTCCGCCTCTAGCTCGAACCGAATATAGTTCGGCCGTGAGCCTTCCTCCAGGGATAAGTTCTTCAAAGAGCTTAATGCATCACCGAAGGGTGAATGCTAGAAGATGTCTGCGACGCTGAATTCGAAAATCGATAACCGATCAAGCTCGGTGTCTGCAGACGCACCTGATCCGGAACGCATAGCCGGAGACGAGTCCAGGGTTCCGTTGACGCAGTCATTGCAGGATGGCGAGTCCGTGTGCGACTCCAACGCCGCGGACTTTGTGACCTCAGAGGGAACAATCTACTTCGGTTTCTGAGTCCGTTGCAGCAACAGGATCCATCTCCTGGATGCAATCTGATGACCGATTTATGTCATGTTCATCGGAGAGAAGGGGAGCAATCGCCGCGGTCTCAAATCCATTGGAGATCAAGTCTCCATGGATAACCGTGACGTAGTTCAAGCTTCCGAACCTGACCTGGTGGCCAGGGGCATAGCTATCGATCTGCTCCAGATGGCCAAGCGAGTTGGCCTGCAGTACGAAGCCGCTGAATACGAAGATCTGTCCGGGAGAAAGGTTTCTCCCTGGACAACATCATTACTGATGATCGAGGGGGCCATCGAGTCCTTTGCCGATGGCATAGTGGACCTCTCAATGAAAGCACCAATGTCGGTGTCAAAACCGGCGGATCTCAGGTAGGGGGTCCCGAACTGTACGTTTAGGATCGATGGTAACAGGAACGGGGGACACGATATTTACCCAGGTTCGGGCCCTCTGTGTGGAGGTAATACCCTACTTCCTGCTTGATTTATCTTGATGAATATGAGTGTTATAAGAGTTGATCTAGCACGAGATCGTAATGGCTAAACACTAGAAGTCTAGCCTATGAGTATATGGTAATGAGTATATCCCTATCCGGACTATGCTCTCTGGTTTATATAGACATTGAAGAGATCTAGGGTTACATGAGAGGGAATCTTCATAGTCGGTCGCCTAGCTTGCCTTCCACGCCAAGGAGAGTCCAATCCAGACACAAGTATAGTCTTCGGCCTTCGTATCTTCACAGCCCATCAGTCCGGCCCAATGGATAACAAGCCAGACGCCCGAGGACCCCTTAGTCCAGGACTCCCTCAGATGGTGAAATCGGTGTTCTGGAAATTACCTTTGGTACTACGGAGATTCTACGTGTACGTCACTGCATCGATGTCATGCACGTAGAGAAGAACGTATGTTAAATCACCCTTGGTACTCTGCTCAAGATTAAAGGTAAAAGAAAGGATGGTGACGGTTCACGACTCGATAGGCTTGCTGATGGATCAAAATTCATCAAATCTCGCCAGAGTTACAATTTCAGTACAAAAGAAGCAACACAGTTCTTCAACTATTTGTTGTCAGTTAAGACATCCTCTTCCTACTGCACAAACATCAGAAGTCTCGTGGATGTGATCTCAGGTAAAATGAAGTTGGGACACATGAAGTCACATGATTGCCACGTAATGTTGACACAAATCCTCCTGGTGGCCATCAGGAACCTGATGGACAAACATATAAGAAACACACTCATTGACCTGTGTGATTTCTTCAACCAACTATGGCAGAAAGTTGTACATCCTGAAGAGTTAGATCGTATATAAGATGATATTGCAAGAATATTGTCCAACCTAGAGATGTTTTTCCCACCGTCATTCTTTGATGTCATGGTCCATCTCACTATGCACCTTGTCGACGAGATAAATTATTGTGGTCCTGTGTTTCCTGGCAACATGTATCCCTTCAAGATATTCATGGAAATACTGAAGCCCTTTTGTCAGAACCGAAAACACCCAGTGGCAAGCATCCTACAAGGTTATACCGTGGAGGAGGTTGTTGAGTTTTGCACCGAATACATGAAACAAAGACCTATAGGTTTGCACCTCTCTCGCCACAAGGTAAGGCTGAAAGGTCAGCCAGTCCTTGCTGGCACGCAAATGGCTGCACCCAGAGAATTGGCATACAAAGCCCATTTTAAGATACTGCTTAACAACCCAGTTCTCAGCACTTATGCCGAATAACACTTGGCGGAGATACGACAAAGCTTCTTACCAATGGTGCCTTCATCAGATGTGAAGCTGAAGGAGCACACTAAGAACTACGCTGAATGGCTGAAGAATCGTTTGGCACAAGGATCCATCGATGACATTGCTACGTGGTTGGCACAAAAGCCATCAACTACGGTGTTGACATACCAAGCATATGAAATAAATGAATACGCGTTTTACACTGAGGAACGTGAACAGAAGACCTCATATCAAAACAGCTTTGCTCGAATAGAATGCATGACTGTAAATGAAGCTGATAAACGGGTGTACTTTGGAACCATCAAAGAGATTTGGGAGCTTGACTAGATGAAAGTTAAGGTGGCATAATTCAGGTGTGCATGGATCCCTCTTGGTCAGGTAAGGATTGATGAGTACAGGAAGACCTGTGTTAACATGACAACAGTGACATATCACGCGGACCCATTCATTCTTGCCAGTGATGCTACCCTGATTTTCTTTGTGGAAGACCCCTTGCATAAGAACTGCCATTTAGCGATGCATGGGAAGAGAAGAGTACTGGGTCGACGATGTTGCCGATGAGGAGTACGATGAATTCGATGAGTTGCCAGCCAAGGGATCATGCACCCGTGTAACAGAGCAACGTAAAATCATCAAAAACCCCAAGTTCATTAGGGGTGAACTTAATGATCCCAGTTCCCCCATGTACATGGGAATTAAGCCATAAGACTAGTATTTATGCCTACCCTACAACTTAATTCGTTCAATTTATAACTGTCGCGCGTACTATATTTGTGAGTCATGCCCGGTTTTCTGTTGATGTAAGAACCGTTAATATGTTGACCTTGATATGTTGTCAGCTCAGGCAATGGATATGAATTGTTTTTTGTTATTATTATTATTATTATTATTATTATTATTATTATTATTGTTGTTGTTGTTATTATTATTATATAATAGAGGTAGCACACTCAATTGATCTCACTACAGTATATGTGAACAAAAATATGCAACATAGTTTGCGAATATCACATGGTTCGTTGATGAAAGCCGTGTGCCGACCAAACCCCGCCCATGATCTGAGTCGTGCTTTCTGATTGGCCAGAACCCAAACCCCACGGATCGTACGTCTGCACCAATGGATCCTCCCACATTGAACGGTGATCCTCATCCCTTTCGACAGCACATGTAGTTACGGTTGTAATTTTATTTTTATGCACAAAATGCACGTTAATCTCAAAAAATGTCTTAAATACAGCTAACGGTAACTGAAATGCGCCAGAAAATCAAACCCGTGGTATAATGGTGATTGCGTACTGTGGAAAGTTTTATGAGGCCAAACGATGAAGTCACCAGCCACAGGAGTTTGAATTGACACGTCCCATTTTGGAAACCATGATCCTTCATGTGAGATGCTCCGGTTTGGAAGGAGCGGTCATCAAAACTTGAGCCAAACTCTATCAATTGTTTCCACGGGGTCGTCAGAGCACACCACGGGCACACATCGATTTTGATGATGTCCGAAATCCATCTAAATTTCATGTAATTAAAATAACAACTAGGCCTATGTCAGTGGCCGCACCTCGCGGCCGAAATGTTTGAAACTTCTGCCCGCTTCTCAAACAAACGGATGAAAAGTCACAAAGCGACGCCCAAATGAACTGTACACCTTCTTTGCTAGGCTGATAGTAAGGGGGTATCATAGCTAGTATCATGCATGCCAACTAGGAAATTTTGATGAGTTGTCGTAGAATTAAATGAAGAAAGACAGGGTTAAGTACCATATCATGAAACCGTATCATAATAAATGCTATGCTACTATGTGTCATGCATGACAATATAAATAAAGTACTACATATGATACTAGCTAATCTATGCTGATACCATGCATTGGACTAGCCACAGTGGGAGTGACTTCAGCAGTAACATCGAGTCCAACTCAACAAATTTCCTTATGTGGCAATGAGTTAAAGAGGAGAGAGGTAGTTTGAGTAACTTAGCTAGTTACTGTAACATCACATGTCCCAATGCAATATGAGTCTATAACCTAATAAATGAGGCTTTTCATGTTACCATACTTATGTTACGTATACTACCCACTATGAGACTAGCCACAGTGGGAGTAACTTCAGCAGTAACGTCGAGTCACTCAACAAATTTGCTTATTTGGCAATGAGTTAATGAGGAGAGAGGTAGTTTGAGTAACTTAGCTAGTTACCGTAACATCACATGTCCTAATGCAATATGAGTCTATATAACCTAATAAATGAAGCTTTGCATGACACCACACTTTAGTACCCACTATGAAGGTAGTAACATAGTCTAGGGATACGTGTATGTTACTAGTGTATGTTACTATGCATTGTGGCTAGTCTGAAAGGTAGTAACATAGTCTAGGGATATGTGTATGTTACTAGTGTATGTGTTACTCTCCATTGTGGCTAGTCTTAGAGCAGGCTAGTACAATAGAGTGACATAATTAAGCAGGCTATATAAGGAATAGTATAATATATATGTGCTTAATTACTAGTTGGAAGAAAGAGAAGAGGAGAAAGAAGATAAGCAGGCTCTTGGTTAGTAGAGCCAGCTGCAACACGAGACCCAAGACACTATGTGAGGATGTCAGGTGGGCCAACTATTGATAAACTAGTACGTATTTAAAACCGATTATTGTACATGCCCGCTAAGAGGTTGTCTGTAATGGTAGTATTATAAGCGGTATCATGCTTGCCAAATAGACTTTGTAGATGATGTGGCACACAATTAAATGAGGAAAGAGAGGATGTGGTATCATATTAAATGTTGTACTACTTTGTGTTATGCATGACAATTAATTAGGCAACATAAGATACTAACTTATGATACTATGCATTACAGAAGTAGTATCATACACTAGTATATATATATATATGTATATCTATATATATAGATAGATAGATATATATATATATATATATCATATGCATGATAGTAGTATATGATACTCCCCATTACAACCAGCCTTATAGGGCTCAATTCAAAAATCTCACCAACCAAGGTAGATGGTGAGTGGTGGAATACTATTTGTAGTTTGCAAAAACATCCAATTAACGCTTTTATTTTCCTTAAAAATTTGTGTTTTCAAATGTATTAATTGCAATACATGCATGCATGCATAAAGTACATGCATTGGTCAACTTTCTCTTAATACTTGCATGCAATGATTTAATGCACCTTGGAATCTGAACATGTGATGGGGAACAACCAAATTGAGCCTTATAAAATGGAAAAACTAAAATTTTGAGATAAGCCTATAAACCGGAAAGGAGGGAGTATATATGCATGATACTAGTATATGATCTGTAATACCTCAGTAATGTGCGCATGCATATTATCATAAGTTAGTATCTTAGGTTGCCTTATTAATTGTCATGCATGACACAAAGTAGTACAACATTTAATATGATACAGTATCATGATATGATACCCACACCCTCTCTTTCCTCATTTAATTGTGTGTCACATCATCCAAAAAGTCTAGTTGGCATGCGTCATACCGCTTGATACTCCCATATTACGACCAGCCTTATTAGGGTGGCCATAGTGGGGGTATCATAGCCGGTATCATGCACTCGGAAATAGCAAATATGATGATGTGGCAAAGAAGGAGTAACATAGGTAGATACCGTAACATATATATATACATATATATATATGTATATATATATATGATATACCACTTTGTGTCATGCATGGCCATAAATACGGTCATCTATGATATATACTACTGTATGATACTATATATGCACTATGAAGGTACGTATGTATTATCGTACACTGGTATCATATGCATGATACTATATATATAGTATATGATACTCCCCCTATATAAGGCTGGCCATAGTGGTGGTGTCATAGTCGACGATGTCATGCACTCGGAAATAGCTAGTATGCTGATGTGGGAAAGAATTATATATATATATATATATATATATATATATGTATATATATATATATAGAGGGTTAGAGTAACATATAGGTAGATACCGTATCACGTTAAATGCAATGCTAATTTGTGTCATGCATGGCAATAAACATGATCTATGATACTATACTCTATGTATTACACTATGCGCTATAATTCATTAAAGATAGTATCATACACTAGTATCATATATATTCTCCACTATACTCGTGATTTCTTACCGTGGAAAAATATTGGAGGCGAAACAATGAACTCATGTTTTTAGTCGAACAAAAATACGATGTTAGGTAACGTAAATGTTTTCAAAGAGCACACGGTTCACTCACATAATCCGTGTGCCCAATAAACCGTGGCTGATGCCCCCCCTCTGCCATGCGCGCGATCTGAGTCGTGCATTCTGATTGGCCAAAACCCAAACCCCACGGATCATACGTCAGCACCGTTGGATTCTCCTGGATCGAGCGACGATCCTCATCCCTTTCGACAGCACATGTAAATGTTTTCAAATAGCCCCTCCCAAAAAATGTCTTCAAATAACACACGGTTCACACACGAAAGCCGTGTGCATACCAAACCGTGGCTGATGCCCCCCTTTAATGCGCGCGTGATCTTAGTCATGCGTTGTGATTGGCCAGAACACAAACCCCACGGATCATATGTCTGCACTGTTGGATGCTCCCAGATCAAACGGCAATCCTCATCCCTTTCGACAGGAAATGCAGTCCGGCTAGGAATTGATTTATATGCCAAAATGCACAGTAAAGGCCAAAAAAATATACCACATGAGACCTGAATTGCGCCAGCAAATCAAACCCGTGGAATAATTGTGATTTCTTTACGTGGAAAATTTTTAGAGGCGAAACGATTAACTCACGTCTTCATCTGAAAATTCGTATGTCTTAATTTCAAACGAAATTATTCTGTTTGTGCACACGAGCGCTTAGAGGCAACCGTTTGCATAGGCCTTTCCGCGCGTGCGGCAACCGGGGATATTTTCACCCTTTTCCCCTAGGCCACCAACACCCGGAGTCCCCAACACCCCCCCACCATTCGCCCGCATTTCACTCAACTAGTCCACCCAATCTCCTTTGCCAGTTCCCCCCTCCCGCAGATCCACAACAGAACCTTTTCCGGCGCCGCCGTGCTCACCCCGGTCGTGTGCCCGCTCTTCGGCGTTGATACGTATCCAACGCATCTATAATTTTTTATTGTTCCATGCTATTATATTATCCATCTAGGATTTTTTATATGCTATTTTATATGATTTTTGGGACTAACCTATTAACCTAGAGCCCAGTGCCAGTTTCTGGTTTTTCCTTGTTTTTTAGTTTTACAGAAAAGAAATACCAAACAGAGTCCAATTGACGTGCCAATTTTTGATGATTTTTTATGGACCAAAAGAAGCCACCAGAGTGAAAGAGTTGGGACAGAAGAGTCATTGGCCATCCACGAGGGTAGGGGGCGTGCCCTACCCCCTGGGCGCGCCCCCCTATCTAGTGGACGACTCGGAGACCCCCCTGACGTGAGACCTACGCACAAACTTCCAATAAATACCCAAACCTCTAGAAAATAACCTGGATCGGGAGTTCCGCCGCCACAAGCCTCTGTGGCCACCAAAACCAATCGGGGCCTTGTTCCGGCACCCTGCCGGAGGGGGGATCCCTCACAGATGGCCATCTTCATCATCCCGGTGCTCTCCATGATGAGGAGGGAGTAGTCCACCCACGGGGCTGAGGGTATGTACTAGTAGCTATGTGTTTGATCTCTCTCTCTCTCGTGTTCTTTATTTGACATGATCTTGATCTACCACAAGATTTGCTATTATAGTTGGATCTTATGATGTTTCTCCCCCTCTACTCTCTTGTAATGGATTGAGTTTTCCCTTTGAAGTAATCTTATCGGATTGAGTCTTTAAGGATTTGAGAACACTTGATGTATGTCTTGCATGTGCTTATCTGTGGTGACAATGGGATATTCATTTGATCTACTTGATGTATGGTTTGGTGATCAACTTGCGTGTTCAGTGACCTTGTGAACTTATGCATAGGGGTTGGCACACGTTTTCGTCTTGACTCTCCGGTAGAAACTTTGGGGCACTCTTTGAAGTTCTTTGTGTTGGTTGAATAGATGAATCTGAGATTGTGTGATGCATATCTTATAATCATACCCACGGATACTCGAGGTGACATTGGGGTATCTAGGTGACATTAGGGTTTTGGTTGATATGTATCTTAAGGTGTTATTCTAGTATGAACTCTATGAAAGGTCGAACGGAAAGAATAGCTTCGTGTTATTTTACTACGGACTCATGAATAGACCGATCAGAAAGGATAACTTTGAGGTGGTTTCATACCCTACAATAATCTCTTTGTTTGTTCTCTGCTATTAGTGACTTTGGAGTGACTCTTTGTTGCATGTTGAGGGATAGTTATATGATCCAATTATGTTATTATTGTTGAGAGAACTTGCACTAGTGAAAGTATGAACCCTAGGCCTTGTTTCCTAGCATTGCAATCCGTTTACGCTCACTTTTATCGCTTGCTACCTTGTCGTTCTTATATTTTCATATTACAAAAACCTATATCTACCATCCATATTGCACTTGTATCACCATCTCTTCGCCGAACTAGTGCACCTATACAATTTACCATTGTATTGGGTGTGTTGGGGACACAAGAGACTCTTTATTATTTGGTTGCAGGGTTGTTTCAGGGAGACCATCTTCAACCTACGCCTCCCACAGATTGATAAATTTTAGGTCATCTACTTGTGGGAGATTTGCTACTGTCCTACAAACCTCTGCACTTGGAGGCCCAACAACGACTGTAAGAAGAAGGTTGTGTAGTAGACATCAGGCGTGTAGCCTACCTCCACTGCCGTTCCCAACACGCGGAGGCCTGCGCCTCGCCGTCTTCGTTTGCTCGCCAGCCACCCTCGAGCATATCGATGCAGTAACCCTCGCCTCTCCTATGGTTCGGCCGGGTTTGCATTAAGAAGCCTGTTGGTTACTGCTCTCCATCGCGGTGAGGCATATTTCCTCGCAATCCCTCTTCCAATTTCGTTCTGTATGTTCCCAAATTGGCTATAAAATAGCGGAGAGCGTATATATTTTCATTATCAACCTTCCTTACTACATATAAGTTGTATTTGTTCTAATAAGTTACTGCCTATTTAGTATTCACAGATCGTGGGCGCCCGAGTCACACAAACTTAACAAATTAGCCGTACATTTTCTAAATTATTGCATGGCATGTTTAGAAAGCTTGATGCCAAGTTGTTAGTTTTATACTTATCCTCCTTTCCTGAGTTTCGCATGTGTTCTCTATAGATGCCGAGTAGCAACGACAACACTCATGCTTCAGGCCATATATCTTCATATATATGATTCAGACAACCCTAGGTCTTCAGTAGATTGTGAGGGATCAAGTAGTCTTGAACGGGATAGAGCTGCAACAATTAGCCTTCCAGTCAGGGCACGGAGGAACGCTCCAAGGAAGCCCACACACCAGCCCAAAGGTGTATATGAAGTAACCAAGATTAATTTAAAGTCTTGGGCTGCAACTAAACTAGATAAAGCATGCAAGTGGTTCAGGAGTGTGTGTGGACTTGTTGGCAGGGCAAGGCTCAACATTAATCTGTCGGGGTTTCGGAAGGCTGACACAAAAACACTGCGAAGGATAGTCCAGGAGATCATGGATCACTTCAACGTTCCAGAGCAGTGCAGAATGCAGGTGGAACACGCTGCACTGAAGAAGGCTAGGGATGCTTGGAGAAACTGGAAGCACGTGTTGTACAAGAAGTACTTGAGTGAAGGCAAGGACCCAATCCCCGCATACCCCCAAATTAGAAAGGAAGACTGGGCAGAATTAAAAAGGGTTAGGGCAACTAAATAGTTCGGTGAGAAGAGTTTCAAGCAATCGGAACATCAGAAGAAGAACATACACCCCCAGTGTATGGGTGTGGCAAGATACTGCAGCATGAAACTGATATGGGAACAGGAGGATAAAGAAGCAGTAGCGGCGGGTGGGAATCTGGCCTTTAGTAAAAGCAGGGGCGAACGTGCCAGGGACTACTTGCAGACACGTGCAAAGAGGCGTGATGACGGAACTTATTACTTTGAAAACTCACGTGATGCCAAATTGTATGAAGTGATGTTATAGGCTTCCAAGATCCCTGGAAGGTTCTACAGGAACTCAGGGCCATGTGACATTTTGTCCATGGCTCTGGAAACAAAAGAGCCCCCTGGCCGTGCAAGGGGTATAGGTGTTAATGTCCCGCACAAGAGGGCTTTCACACTCAGCAAAGAAGAGACACTACTAGAAAAACCCCTACTAATGGCGCACCTATTATGGCTATTAATGGCGCATCTGTGGTGCGCCATTAATAGCACGCCATTAGTAATTTTTACTAATGGCGCACCACCTGGTGCGCCATTAATATCAGATACTAATGGCGCACCATGTATAGCCCACGGTGCGCCATTAGTATTCAGATACTAATGGCGCACTACATAGAAGTGCGCCATTAGTAACATTCTTTTTTTCAAATTTTTTTTAAATTTTTTTAATTTTTTTTTCTTTTTTTCAAAAAAAAATTTCAATTTTTTTAATTTTTTTTCAATTTTTTCTTAATCTCAGTTCACTATGGCTTAATCTCGGGTCAATATGCTTAATCTTAGGTCAAATCGCACTCCGTGGTCAAACTTCCCGAAAGGTCACCCATCCTCACACTACTCCAAATTTCAAGCACGCTTAACTTGAGTTCTATCCAACCCCAAAGAATAGCTCACTTCACAGTGCACTTGTTGATATATCTAGCATATCAATCCTGTTATACCTTATTGATGTCTAGGACTTTGTTCATGTTCATGACTATGATGAAATTTTGAAAATATTTCAAACTTCTCGATCAAATTACGTATCATTTTTTGAAAAAAAAATCAAAAAAAAAATTTCAAAACCAATTTTTTTTGAAATTTTTTGAATTTTTTGCCGCTAGATCTTGAAAGGCCCGTAACTTTTTTTCTGTTAGGTTTTTGGGGATTTTTCTGTTAAATTTGGATGTAACTTTTCGAGTAGATGATTTTTCATATAAAAAACTTTTTCATCCGAGTTAGTATGCAAAAGTTATGCCCATTTTTACAAATTCTCGAGAGATTTTGCAAATGAAGTCGAAATTCATATTTGCAAATTTTCCCAACAACTAGACCACATATCACATGGGAAACTTATTTTCTTTTATTTTTTGACATTTTCATCATTTTCTTTTATTTTTTTAAACTGAAAAGGCGATCCACAGGGGGGTGCATTCGGTGGAAGGTGGTTGTTACTAATGGCGCACCGTGGGTGGTGCGCCATTAGTAGTTGTTCTGATGCGCCATTAGTAGTTTTGAAAAAAATGATATTTTTTGATTTTTTTTAAAAAAAAACTTAGTAATGGCGCACCCGGTGGAAAGTGCGCCATTACTAGTTAAATTAGTAATGGCGCACCACCCCAAGGTGCGCCATTAGTAACAAAAGAAGTTCTTATGTTTTTTCCCAAACTACTAATGGCGCACCACACACCAGGTGCGCCATTAGTAATATATTACTAATGGCGCACCGAGACATGGTGCGCCATTAGAATATACTAATGGCGCACCACATCACAGGTGCGCCATTAGTAGCCATTCCATCTATAGCCCTTTTTGTAGTAGTGAGATGATCAACACGAAAATGCGAGGAGTGAAATGAAGCAGAATGCATTGTCTGAAAGGTTGAGGAAGGAGATTTATCCGGCTGTTCGAAAGGATATTGAGGAGTCAATGATGATGCAGAAGACTCTAACACTGACGGATAGCCACCAGATGGGAGGGGAGGCAGGCATGGAGGATGCTGCTTATTGCGCGACAACACTGCACAACACTAGCTGCGCATCAGCTGACCCCAGTGACACTGAGACTGCAGCTGCTCGTGATGATGCTATATCTGATTTCTCTGGAATGAACGACAGACTGAAGGGCGTGCTTACACATTATGAAGGTGCATTTAAATGTGCAATAGCCTGGGTTTTCCCACCCTTCTTGGAAGATGGCCTCATCTTGGACAATGTGCCATTCAAGCCGGGGCTGTTTGAAATGCTACATGACTGAAGTAAAGCCTGGATTCAATGAATTTGCCCTCAAGAATGTCGTAGGAGACTTCAATGAGCAAAGGACCTTGGGAGAAACACTATTACACCACATCCAGTGGCCACAAAAGGAAATAGAGTTCATCGATGATATCCCTGAAGCCCCACCAAGAGCAACCAATGTCCCCCTCAACCGGTGATGCTCTCCTTGCCACAGAAACTCCCGCGGGCTGATGCATCAACCTGTGATCAGCCGTCCCAACTTTGTGGTGTATAAGCCATGTCATCCTCCGCCCCAAAGCAGCCAGTGGCAAGGCCAACAACTGGTAAAGACGTACCACCGGTTCAGATGCCGGCCCATTTGAAGCGATGGGGGACACAATTGCGACACATGCTCGGCAGACCAACACTGGTGGAAAAGAGCGCTAAGCGATCGATGCTGAACCGCCGCTAAGCGATCAGTAGGTCCGAGAACCGGTGATCATCGGTCCGTCGATCCATGATTGCGCTTGATCAGCATACCGGTGCGTCATCACTTCCTCGCCAAAGAAACCAACAGCGTTGTACGGCCTCCTCAAAGACACCGACAAGTTGGCACCACCTACGCAGAAACCCAACAAAGCTTCAACGCATGGTCAGCAGTCCGATGCCTATGCTCCTACAGCCCAGCATTCCTTCACAGCAGCACCGCCAGCTGAGCTCTCCAGCATAGATAAACCGTCTCTAAGCAGTCTGTCCAAGTTTCATCATCTACTCGGCCGTCTACCTTGCAGGCAACCAGACGTTCTGCCAGAAATGCTTCAAGTACCAAGAAGGAAGTGGCCAAAAAGGCAACACCCACGACCACAAGGAAGCGCGGCGGGAAAGTGAAGAGGAAAGATAACGATTGCCTCTTACTTAAAGCACTAATCGCCCAGAACCAAATTAACAACAGCTTGTTCGATTCGGGGAGTAATATTATTTCTGTCGCCATGGATGATGAAGAAGTATGTTTGTTGCTTGCTAAAAGTAAAGCATATGTACTTCAAGCACGCTATTACGTCCATGGCCAGCCATTTCTTGTTGGTGAATACTTTGATAATTGCAGCTCTAGTTGCCGCGAGTTACATGAATATTGCATGGATCTAATGTCAGCAGGTCATCATGGTTTGGTAGTCCACTACTGCAGAGATCATTTCCGACACGATGCTGGTTCAATCAATGTGAGTTTCGAGGACTTACATCTCTTCTTCAACTTCAACGTGCTCGATGCCACTCTTCTTAGATGCCTGATTTTGTAAGTACTTAACAAACTCTGATCAACTTCTCCATACAAGGTTGTAAATGATAAACAACTAACTGCATTTTATTCCTCTCAAGGGATTGAACGCACAGAGAAAAAAAAGGTAGAGTGTGTATTTCATAAATCCTGAATTAGCAAATGGCACAACAATACGTGGTAAGGACCAACGGGACTGCGCCGTTAACACGGTCGTCCCTCTCTTCGAAAACATGTCCCATGCAGAACTATTTCTCCGGCCATATCATGAAGGGTAAGTCAATGATACGTCTCCATCGTATCTACTTATCCAAACACTTTTGCCCTTGTTTTGGACTCTAACTTGCATGATTTGAATGGAACTAACCCGGACTGATGCTATTTTCAGCAGAATTGCCATGGCGTTATTTTTGTCCAGAAATAGAAGTTCTCGGAATGACCTGAAACTTCACGGAGAATATTTTTGGAATATATAAAAAATTCTGGTGAAAGAATCAAGACCAGGGGGCCCACACCATGTCCATGAGCGTGGGGGGCGCGCCTACCCCCCTGGGCGCGCCCCCTGCCTCGTGGGCCCCCTGGAGCTCCACCGACCTCAACTCCAACTCTACATATTCACGTTCGGGGAGAAAAAATAAAAGAGAAGGATTCATCGCGTTTTATGATTCGGAGCCGCCGCCAAGCCCTAATCTCTCTTGGGAGAGCTGATCTGGAGTCCGTCCGGGGCTCCGGAGAGGGGAATCCGTTGTCGTCGTCATCATCAACCTTCCTCCATCACCAACTTCGTGATGCTCACCGCCGTGCGTGAGTAATTCCACCGTAGGCTTGCTGGATGGTTATGGTTTGTATGAGATTTATCATGTAATCGAGTTAGTTTTGTTAGGGTTTGATCCCTAGTATCCATTATGTTCTGATATTGATGTTGCTATGACTTTGCTATGCTTAATGCTTGTCACTAGGGCCCGAGTGCCATGATTTCAGATATGAGCCTATTATGTTTTCATGACTATATGTGAGTTCTTGATCCTATCTTGCAAGTCAATAGTCACCTACTATGTGTTATGATCCGGTAACTCCGAAGTGACAATAATCGGGACCACTCCCGGTGATGACCGTAGTTTGAGGAGTTCGTGTATTCACTAAGTGTTAATGCTTTGGGCCGGTACTCTATTAAAAGGAGGCCTTAATATCCCTTAGTTTCCAATAGGACCCAGCTGCCATGGGAGGGTAGGACAAAAGATGGCATGCAAGTTCTTTTCCATAAGCATGTATGACTATATTCGGAATACATGCCGACATTACATTGTGATGAACAGGAGCTAGTTCTGTGTCACCCTATGTTATTACTGTTGCATGAGGAATCGCATCCGACATAATTATCCATCACTGATCCAATGCCTACGAGCTTTTCACATATTGATCTTTGCTTAGTTACTTTATCGTTGCCATTGTTACAATTACTACAAAACTGATATTGTTACTTTTGCCACCGTTACCATTACTTCCATACTACTTTGCTACTAAATACTTTGCCGCAGAAAACTCAACTGCTAATACTAGAGAATATTCTTTGCATCCCCTTGTGTCGAATGAATAAATTTGGGTTGAATACTCTACCCTCGAAATTGTTGCGATCCCCTATACTTGTGGGTTATCATTCAAGTAAACAACCACGCATACACTAGTTTCCTTCTAGATTTCGATATAATTCGTAAGTTCATGGCTTTCTTAATATGTAGCTATCACTAGATATTGGTATTCATTGTTCCGAACAAGAAAATAGTTTACTACATCAATTCTCTCAGAGAGTCAACAAACGCTCAGGATCTGACGCATCTTCAGCAATTCATGGATAGGTATTGAATTCTATGATGTTGAAATTAATTTGCATTCATATCTAGTTCAATAATTGATGTTGTCAAAATTCATCATCATTTGCAGTGTGCTCGCATTGTGGAAAACTACACCAGGGAACATGTTCAATAGGGAACTACCTCTGCAGCACGAGATCGTTTCTTCGGTAACGCACCAAAATCCGTTATGTTCGGAAAATTTATCTAATAGTCTGCAAATACCTTTCCTTATGCTAGTCAAATGTTAAAGCTTCTAAATAAACCTATTTCTATTTTGTCGAAAGAAAAAATAATACATATAACACCTGTTAGGTTGTTCCTAGCTGGACAAATACATCACTAATTATGTACAAAAAAAATTAGTGTCCTCAGCGAGAAGCAGGGACTGACCTTTGTGGATACTATGTTTGCAGACACGTGATCTCCATCTGCAAATCTGCTGACAGTTGTGATGATCCTCGCGAATGAGTACCAGTAAGTCTATCTTAATTAATATCTTCTACTCCACTCATATGGCACATTCTGATCTTAAAAATACTGCTGCTCATCTTAAAATTGAGGACCCCTGAACCGCTCCTGGCTGGTGAATTGCTGATGGTTTGGAGATTTATCAGTGACTTCTTCCTGGATCACTACATCGATCCCACTAGTGGTGATGAAGATTTCAGCATGCCTTCTCCTGCAACATTGAGTAAGAGTTAGCTACTAAACATATAACGCATGGATCCATTGTTTTCCGTCTGATGAGGTCTTTGTATTCCGTACACTATGATTAATTATGTAATGCATATATGTGTGGACAAATTATTGGAATTTAGCCACCCTATGTTCAATTGCAATTGTTGCGAAATCTGATGAATGTTATTCGTGTGGACACTATTTGTTCAATTGAATATTGTGGCGAATTTGCTTTTTGCGTACCGATTCAAAATGGGATATTTTTGTTTATTTGTTCAATTGAATATTGTGGCGAATTTGCTTTTTACGTGCCGATTCAAAATGTGATATTTTTGTTTATTTGTTCAATTGAATATTCTGGCGAGTTTGCTTTTTTCATGCTGATTCAAAATGGGATATTTTTGTTTTAAACTGGCAAATGCTCCGCACACGGTTCAACTAAATCAGTGTGTGCGATCCAGATCGGAAAGCATACGTCAATCATAGCAGAACCATCGGTGATACACAGCAGATCACAAACGATTTGCAGCGCTACTAAATGTGCATAGGGTCCCCGGAACCGTTTGTGATATCACGTTATCGCACACGAGAACTGGGAGTAAACCGTGCCCAATGTAAAATACAATCACAGTCGTAATTTTTTCAGAAAATGTGTGGGATCCCAAATGAAAAGCACGCGTCACTCTTGCGGCAACTGTCGGTGATACCCAACAAATCACAAACGGTCTGCAGCACTTGTATTTGTGTGAAGGGGCTCCTGAACAGTTAGTGATAGAACATTATCGCAGACGGTAATTGTTGGCAAACGTGTGTGATGGAGTCTTGCATGGAAGACGGGTTACGCAGAAAACTCGTGTGTGATGGGGCACAAATCACGCACAATTCTTATGTTGGCCCGTGTGCCTTACATACTATTTACCAAACGGTTCATTCCGACAGACCGTATGGTTTCACTGCGTCATTAGAAACATCTAGTCCCCGATACCACACATGTGAAAGAATTTAGTGTGTGCTGCATCACACACAATTACATTTTGGAAGGCCTCTGGATCACTACTCCATATCCCCGACGGTTTCTGAGTCGTGTGGGAAGGACACCCTATCGCACACACTCACTTGGCGACGGTCCCAAATGTTGTCGCGGAAAGGGCTTAAAAACCGTTTGTATAGCACCGACGCACACCAGTGGGATCCAAATCACACCCTTACGAAGTAGCGCATAAACTAGGGTTTAAGCTTCTGTCACTCTAGCAACCCATCATCTAATAACTACTCCACAATGCATTCCCTTAGGCCCAAAGATGGTGAAGTGCCATGTAGTCGACGTTCACATGACACCACTAAGGGAATCACAACATACATGTCATCAAAATATCGAACACATATCAAGTTCACATGATTACTTGCAACATGACTTCTCCCGTGACCTCAAGAACAAAAGTAACTACTCAGAAATGATATTAATGGTAAAGATCAGAGGGGTATTAAATAGCATAATGGATCTGAACATATAATCTTCCACCAAATAAACCATATAGTAATCAACTACAAGATGTAATCAGCACTACTTGTCGTGGGAAAACCACGGCCACCTATGGGGCCATGAGCCCCTTTCTGGTCCGGCGGGGGGATAGGCACATTGCAAAAAGAGCAGAGAAGCGTAGCTCAGCGCGGTAGAGATCACACGGGTAGTTTTACCCAGGTTCGGGCCGCCATGAGGCGTAAAACCCTACTCCCGCTTTGGTGGATTGGTGGCGGAATGCGGTGGAAAAACGCAGCATTCTTGCCCGGCAGGGTTTCCTTGGAACGAGAATGGCAACACGTGTATGAGTGTACAAAGGTCTGAATCATCTTTATGGTTTCCATGGGCCTCCTTTTATAGATTAAGGGGTCACCATAGTGGCAAATTGGTCATTGCACACTGATTAGATAGCAAACATTGCTATCATACCTAACTCTGCAGGCTTAGGTATGATAGCACATCGCAGGGTGCCGCTTAGTGTCACATTGCAGGGCGCCTCGTAAGCCTTGCCGGGCTGTTCTGCCAGCTTCGCACCTGCTTGCTTGACATGTTGCGGGACGGGTGTCATATGGAGGTATTTCCTATAGAAAGTGGCTGCCATGTGGCTCAAAGCAGCCACTTAGTCACTTTGGGGCTTGACACCGCACTGATTGATAACTTGCGCTGCTTGTGACGTGGAGCGGTGGCGTGGCTTGCCTCTGCAATCCCCGGCTAGCCTGCCGGGACGGTTTGGAGATTTGCTTCCGGGGCAAAACCCAATCTTGTCGGGCTCGCCTGCCTGGCAAGGGAGGCTCTTTCCTTAGCAATATCTTGCCCCTCGGGATCATCTTGGCCTTCCTTTTCTGCTTGGACCAACCCCCTGTTACCTCAAATAGCTGATCCCTTTGTGCTTGCTCTGATCTTGGTGCTGTAATCTTGTCTCTTGAGCCTGTGCATAGTCTAGGCAATGGACCTAGGGTTTGTTGTACCGACACTACTAGTAACCCACATGTACCAATCTGAGGTTCCGGTACAAAGATTGAACACAAGAGTGAACTTGGGTTTGAGAGGAGATGGTGTTGTTGAAGATGTAGATGAAGATTGGACACCCAAAGATGAGAGGTTTGTTGGTGATGTTGATGGCTTCGATTTCCCCCTCTGGGAGGGAAGTTCCGCCAGCGGAATCGCTCCGCCGAAGGGTGTCGGTGTACTAAAGTAGGGGTACCCTAGTACCCCGTACTCGTGCACGGACGGTTGCAGCACCCCGCGGCAGGGTTTGCCTCGTCACCGCCAAGATCCTTCGTGGCTCCTTTTGGAGCCATTCAAGAACAAAGTATTTGATTGAGAAGACAAGGTCCCGATAAGAGGAGCTTGTCGGGAAGGCCACTCCAGGCATACGGAAGACAAGGCCCCGGCAAGAGGAGCTTGCCGGGAAGGCTCGGAGCGCGACAAGCCTCCGGGCGCGACAAGGATTCGTCCACGGCAAGGCGTTTGCCGCGGCATGCAACTTCTCTCCGTCTCCGCTCCAGCTCACCCAGCGACGTGTCGCCATGGGACCGTTCCATGGGCGCCTGAAAGGCGGCTGTGCAGCCAGCGGAGAGCAGCGATAAGCGGCACTGACAAGCTTGCCATCGTGGCGAGCGGAGGCGCACCTGACGGCCTCTGTTACACTGTTTGGGCGACAATGACGGGCATTTATTGCTTTTGTCCCTTGCCGTCAGAGTTAGGTATTTTGCACTGTACACTGTTCAAGTAGGTGTACCAACTCCTATTTTTACATTTGTACCCTCGCCTATGTTGCCACCTGTCGGAGACCCCTTGAGCATATAAAAGGAGGCCCGGGTGCAACGTAGAAAGGGTTCGCCAGGTTCGGATCGTTCAGTTCATTCGACCCACTCGAGACCAGAGACACTCACGCTAGGTTTTGTAGCCTCCATTGCTCCCTAGCAAGAACACAATAGATCAAACAAGCAGCAGTAGGAGTTTTATCTCTCCGGAGAGCTCCGAAGCTGGGTAAACTGCTCGTGTGCATCGCATCGATCCGCTCTTCGTGCGATCTCCGCCCCCCTCCGAACCACAAGGGGCCTGCTCTGCCGGCACCATAGGTGTCCTTGGGTACGATCGGCCTCCCCGACATCTTTGGCGCGCCAGGTAGGGGGCGTCGAGGCCGTGTGAACCTAATCCGACGTTCACACGAGCGGCGTCGTCAACATCTTCCTCAACATGCCACCGAAGAAGAAGGCTTCGGCGGCAGCAGAGCCATCCGCGTCGTACCCACCCTCACCGCAGCAAACGGGTGGTGGGGCAGACGCTGGCGGAGGAACGGGCGCCGACGAAGGTGTTCGCGACGTTGCCAAGTCCAAGGACAAGGCACCGCAAACCTCGGCGTTCGCGCATCCCCCGCGCCCATCTCAGGAGACGCGGGACCAACAACGTCATGGCGGTCACAACGCCATACGCTCGTTGGATCGAGACCCTCAAGATCAGCATGCGCGCCAACATGCCGGCACGAGTGAGATACGGCCGCCGGACGGGTGCTGCTCCTTCTAACGTAGTTAGAGGTCGGCGTATCCCGCTCCTCGCACCGTTCTCCAATGCCGCCCACTACTCCAGCAGAAGCTCTGGCGAGAGCTCAGCTGCTCCTCGACTACCCTCCAGCGGCCGACAAGGTCGACGAGTGGAGTGCCACTATCCAGAGCCTCATCGGCTTTGCCAACGGCGACGCCCCGCGGCAACCAACACCATCATTGACGCGGCGAGACGACAAGGCACGAGCCGGTGGCGACGAGACTGTCGGAGGTGCAACCACCGTGCACTCTCCGCCAAGAAGGCCAAGATCGCCGACTCACCGGATAAACCTCGACAGCGACTCCACTGCGTCGTCGGATCCGCGAGCTCGCCGCGATCAGTGCCAAGTTCTTCATGAGCGACAACAAGAGGACGCTCGAACTCACATCGAGCGCCGAAGAGAAGCGCGACGTCAGTCCGACAAGCGCGCTGGGCCTTCTGTTGACATGCGCGCGCCGGAGGAGCCAGTAACTTGCCGTGACGCGTAGGTTGCCCTGCGTTCACTCGTGAGTTGCGACAAGTCCAAAGGGCCCAGCCAGAACAACTTCAAACCCGACGTGCCGAAGAAGTATGATGGCAGGACGCATCCGTCGGAGTTCCTTAGCATCTACACCATCGCGGTGCAGGCTACGGGGGGACGGGACGACAAGATCCTCGCCAACTACTTCCAGCTCGTACTCAAGCCCAACGTTAGATCTTGGCTCATGCACTTGCCGGACAGCTCCATATCCTCTTGGGCAGATCTGTGCCATCAGTTTGTTGGCGCCTTCACAGGTGGCCACAAACCTCATGGCCAAGAGAGTGACCTTCACTTGCTCGCCCAGAAGGAAGGAGAGTCCCTACGCAGGTTCATCCAGAGATTCAGCCGTGTGCACTACAACATCCCAGACGTCCACACTGCCGCGGTGATCAGCGCATTTCATCAGAATGTGCGAAACCGCAGGATGAGGGAGGAGATGGCGATGTGCAAAGTCAAGGACGTCAGTGAGTTGTATGCCTTGGCCGACAAGTGTGCACGCGCTGAGGAAGGGAGGAGACTCCCAGGAGAGAATGCAGAAGCAGGATCTCGACAAGGAGGACACCGCCCGACAAAGAAGGCCGGCGGCGAGGCAACAGGAAGAAGAAAAGTAGAGAAGTGCTAGCTGTCGAGCAGTCCGGCAACGGAGGCGGCGACAAGAACGCCAAGGCTGGTGGCTCCGGCAAGGAGGTTGCCGCTGACGCCAACCACCAGTCGGTGGCGGCCGCCGACAAGCAGGACAGCTCCAGCAAGCAGTACTGCAAGATCCACCGCACCAAGGGCCACGACCTCCAGAGCTGCAAGAAGGTCGAGCAGCTTGTCGAACAGTAGAGAGCTGAGTACGAGCGGCGCGACTAGGAGAAGGCCCAGAAGGTCTTTGGGGAGCAAGCAAGAAACGCCCGGCCGGGAGGACGTCAGCGGCAAGGCCAAGCAGCGACAAGGAGATCGACCTCCCAGCGGCCGCGACAAGGATGAAGATGATGACGGCAGCGAAGATATGGAGGACGACAACGCCGACGAGCAGGAGTTTCAAAAAGCCACAAAGGTTCTCTGCGTTGACGGAGGTGCTTCCCTGCATACCTCCCACCGCCAACTCAAGCAATGGATGCGGGAGGTCAATGCAGTGGAACCATCCGTAGAGTCACGCAAGCCTCTCAAGTGGTCCAGCACGCCTATCATTTTTGATATTGAGGACCACCCTGATCGCATAACTGCGGTCGGGTGCTTGCCGATGTTGGTCTCACCAACCATCCGCAACCTCAAGGTCACAAAAATTTTAGTTCACGGCGGGGCCGGCTTGAATCTGATCTCCTCCGCGGTGCTCTAGAAGCTTCAAATCCCCGACAGCGAGCTCGAAGAGACCGGTACCTTCCAAGGAATCAATCCGGGAAGGAGCAAGCCGAAGGGGAAGATTACGTTGCTGGTCACATTTGGCAGCGAGCTGAACTTCAGACGGAGAGGGTTACATTCGACGTTGCCGATTTCCCATTGCCTTACAATGGGATACTTGGCCGCCCAAAGACTCGCCAAGTTCATGGCAGCCTCTCACTACGCCTACAACCTACTCAAGATGCCAGGCCCGATAAGCGTCATCTCTGTCCACGGCGACAAGAAGGATGCCCTTATCTATGCCGACAAGATCTACCGGGATGCAGCAGCCGCGACGGATTGCCAGACACTTGCCGCTGAAGCTCCCGGGGGGAAGAAGACCAAGTCCAAGTCCGGCAAGGGCTTTGATGCTCACTCTGGCAAGCGCACCTCTTCGGAGTGCTGCGCTACCATCGAGGACGCACCATCGAGCTCCACCGGCAAGTGCAAGAAGATGGTGGCTCCGCCGAAGACCAAGAAGGTGCCCACCAAGGAGGACGGCACCTTTGGTGGTACCTTCACCATCGGTGCCTCTCTCGACCCTAAATAGGAAGGCGCGCTCGTTGCTTTCTCATGGGCGAATGTCGGCGTGTTTGCATGGCAACCGTCGACATCCCAGTGTTCGAGTGAAAGTGATTGAGCACCGCACCGCCGTTTGTCCTCATGCGCGACCCGTCAAGCAAAAAGTCGAAGCAAGCAAAGTGAGCGCCAAGAATTCATAGCGTAAGAGATCAAGAAGCTGGAAGCGGCAGGGCCTTGTCGAGGAGTTCTCCATCCCACGTGGTTGGCCAATCCTGTAGTCGCGCAAGAAGGCAAATGGAAAATGGAGACTTTGTATTGACTTCACGGATGTTAATAAAGCTTGTCCCAAAGATCCATTTCCCTTGCCGCGCATTGACCAGATTGTTGACTCCACGGCTGGATGTGATTTTCTTCGCTTCTTGATGCCTACTCAGATACCATCAGATCTTCATGGCTGAAGAAGATGAGGAGAAGACCGCATTCATCACACCATGTGGCACATACTGTTTCATACGGATGCCTTTTGGTTTGAAGAATGCTGGTTCAACATTTGCAAGGGTAGTCCATGACGCTTTTGAGCCGCAGATGCACAGAAATGTAGAAGCCTACATGGATGACATAGTGTTCAAAAGCAAGGACAAAGCAACTCTGGTTCAAGATTTGACGAGACCTTTGCAAATCTCCGCAAGAAGATCAACCTCAAGCTCAACCCCGAGAAGTGCGTGTTTGGAGTCCCTTCCGGCAAGCTTCTCGGGTTCTTCGTGTCTCAGCGAGGGATTGAAGCTAATCCCGACAAGATCAAGGCCATTGAGCAGATTGGAGCACCGAAGCACGTCAAGGATGTACGAAGACTTGCCGGTTGCGTGGCTGCTCTCAGTAGGTTTATTTCTAGGTCTGCTGAGCGCACTCGCCGCTTTTTCAAGATTTTGAAAAAGGCAGGTCCAAAGAAATGGACTCCGGCCGAGGCTGCGCTGCAGGACTTGAAGAGATACCTGTCCTCCACTCCAACACTTGTCGCACCTAAGCCACAAGAGAAGTTGCTGCTATATATAGCGGCAACCAATCAAGTGGTTAGTGCTGCGTTAGTAGCAGAGAGGGAGGCGGATGACGAGCCAGCAACCACGGCAAGCACATCCAGCGACAAGCAGGGGGCTTCGCCGACAATCTCTGGTCCCGACAAGGATGAATCCGCGCAGACACATGAACAGATACAGAAAAGGATGGTGCGGCGCCTACCTACTTTGTCGATCCCTCCTGCAGGGGCTAGATCGAGGTACTCCGGGCGTGCAGAAATTGCTTTTCGGCCTCCTCATGGCCTCGAGAAAGCTGCGCCATTACTTCCAAGCACATGAGATCACAGTTGTCACTCGCTTTCCCACGAAGAGGATACTGCAGAATCCGAGGTTTACGTGCAGGATTGTCGAGTGGGCACTTTGGAGCTGTCAAGCTTTGGTCTTAAGTTTGAAAGCACATCAACTATCCAAAGCGAGCATTGGCAGAATTCATAGCAGAATGGACGCCAACACGGATGAAGAGATTAGGAGACGAGCATCCCGGCCAAAGAAGCAAGCAAAGAGTGGCTGATGTACTTTGATGGTGCCTTCACCGCAAGGCGCCGGTGCCGGCGTGCTGCTTATCGCACCCACCGGAGAGCACCTCAAGTACGTCGTCCAGATGCACTTTCCCAAGGAGCAAGCGACAAACAATACTGCAGAGTATGAAGGTTTGCTTGCCAGTCTCAGGATCGCCGTGGACCTTGGGATCAAGAAGCTTATTGTCAGGGGTGACTCGCAACTCGTCGTCCGCCAAGTCAACAAAGATTACCAGAGTCCGTTGATGGAAGCCTACGTTGATGAAGTGAGGAAGCTGGAAGAGCACTTTGACGGCCTGCAAATGGAACATGTTCCAAGAGCTCAGAATGATATTGCTGACGGCCTATCAAATTGTGCCGCACTTAAGTTGCCTGTGGAACCAGGGATTTTCGTGCTCAAGCTGACTCAGCCAACCGTAACACCATCAACAGGACAAAGCAAGAAGAGGAAGTTGGCCTCTGGTGACTACTTTCCGACAGAGCTTCCCGAAGCCGTCGTTGCAAAGGTCCCCAAGATCAACACCAACAGTGCTGAGGAGCAGTCTGCTCCGACAGACCCCAGGGTTTGTTTCGTTGAAGCAGACGCTCCCGACAAGTCTTGCTCCGGCACGCTTGTCGGGGAGCATCAAGCTCGCAGGGCCGCGGAGTTCTTGCCGTAGAAGCTGATGTTCAGCGGCAGCAGATGTGCCTTTAGTCCTTGTTGTCGAGCCACAAGCTCCAACATGGGCACAAAGAGATTGTCCATTTCCTTGAACGGAGAACTTCCGAAGAGCAAGAAGAAGCGGAAAGAGTAGCCCGGCGGTCAAGTATGTACCAGTTTGTCGACAGCATCGCATGAAGAAGACTCAACGGTGTGAAATTGAAGTGTATTCCCAGGGAAGATGGACAGAAGCTGTTGGCAGAGATACACGGAGGCATATGTGGTCACCACATTGGCGCCAGAGCGCTTGCCGGCAAAGCCTTCCGGCAAGGTTTCTTCTGGCCGACAGCCCTCCAGGATGCAACTGCACAAGTAACCAAGTGTGAAGCGTGCCAGTTCCATTCCAAACAGATACACCAGCCAGCTCAAGCTCTCCAGACGATCCCTTTATCCTGGCCATTTTCGATTACGGGGCTCGACATCCTCGGCCCCTTCCCCGAAGTTGTCGGGGCTTTGAGTACTTATGCGCCGCCATCGACAAGTTCACAAAGTGGCCGGAAGTGGAAGCGATGAGGAAGGTGACGGCACAGTCGGCGATCAAGTTCTTGGTCAATTTTTGCCGTTTGAATCCCTAACCAGATCATCACCGACAACGGCACACAATTCACGAAGTCGCACCTTCATGCGATCGTCCAAGACCTTGGCGCCAAGGTCTGCTTTGCTTCTGTTGCTCACCCGAGAAGCAACGGTCAGCGAGAGGGCAAATCTTTGAAGTGCTGCGGCGGGCTTACGACCAGAACTTTTGACAGGCTGCACAAGTGCGGAAGAAAGCTGGATCGAGGAGCTGCCGGTGGTTCTTTGGTCGATCAGACGACGCCAAATCGAGCCACCGGCGGACACCCTTTGCTCTAGTCTATGGAGCAGAGGCAGTTCTCCCCACGGAACTTCGTATCACGGATCGCCTCGAGTGCTCGCTTATGATGAGCTCGAGCAAGAGCAGCTGCGACAAGATGACGCTGCTCCTTGAGGAGGATCGTCTTCAGGCATTTGTGCGAGCCGCCGCTTCTGACAAGCTTCTGCGTCGCTACCATAGCCGCAGGGTTAATGCCAGAAGTCTCGAGGAAGGCGACCTTGTTCTTGGTAGCGTTCAGTCCGCCAAGAATTCAAACAAGTTGACGCCAAAGTGGGAAGGCCCTTATCGGGTGAAACGAGTCAAGAGGGCCTGGCTGTCCGCTTATGAGACCGGAGATGGCATTCCGGTGAGCAACTCCTGGAACATTGAGCATCTTCGTAAGTTTTACCCATAGGGCGCGGTTGTCGGAACCCATTCCGCAACCACCTTTATACAAGTCTTGCCGCAGTTGCATGTAATCCTTTGTACAAAGCCGGGCGCAGACCCCGTGCATCAGTAAAGCTCATGTGTTGCGCACAACTTGTCAAGTTCATGCTTTCATCAATTTATTGCATGTTTTGGCTAACACTTTGTGCAGCAACCACACCCGGTAAGCAGAATCGAGCCGTTGGGCTCCATAACGTTATTTCCTCTTCTTTCTCCCTTCTCAAAGAAAAGAAGGCTCCCTCGCGCACAAGTTAACCAGGGGGAAGGAGGAGATAATATTATGGACCAGGCACCGCTCGAGAAAGTTTCACCTCATCGGGAAGCAAGAGACAGAAAAGCTAAGTTGCCAAAGTTTGAGCAATCAGTTTTTAAATTTTTAAGTTATCTACTTTGTATGGAGAACCTGTGTGCAGAGGAACCAACTCGCCGGCTGGTCGCGCCCTTACTTTGTTTCGAGTCCGCTCAACAACTTAAGTGAGCTGCGGCTAGTCGCGACAGGTTGCTTGTCGGAGGCGGCACCGCCAAATAGTCAGCCGACGTTCCGCACTCGGCCATGCAAAAGTGCCCGCACCGACAAGTCCCCTAAATGCGTAAGGCAGAAACATACAAAGGAAGAAATCAAATAGAGGAAATAACATTGCATTGATCGTTCACCTAAGATAGAGTATATTACAGAATAACTTGTCGCTGATCTAACAAAGTTTTCTAAACATGATCAGCAGCGACAAGGGAAAGATAAGGTTGGCGGCCTAGTCCACGCAGTCGCCCTCAATCCGCTTGATCTTGTTCACCTTGTCCACAATGGGTGCGACAAGGGCTTTGAGCTCCTCCACGTTGGCGTCTGGCGGCAAGGATCGGAGGACGCCGTTAAGATTGAGGCCCGGATTGCGGAACGCCACCTTGATCAACACCTTCTCGAGGGCTCCAGCAGAACTGGCGTGATTCCTCGGCCAGCTGCTTTGGGACCTCTTCCCGAGTCGCCGGAGGCCCGTCGCCACGCCTTTGAAGAATAAGCTGAGCTTGGCGCTGGGTTGGAGATGCTCGTCGGAGGAGTACGCAAGGTCCGCCATCCCCAGCTCCATCAGCTCGTTGTGGATGTCGGCGGTGGTGTCCACAAGACCTTCGTCCAGTGCTCCACGCTCTCCCTCAAGGTGTTCTGGACGGAGACAGCATTCGCCAGCAGCTCCTCCTTGGCCTTGATCGCCTCCAACAAGCCCACCTCCCGCTCTCTGGCGCCATCCAACGTCTGCGTCAGAGTGGTCAGTTTCAGCTCCAGATCCGCCTTGGAATCCTTGGCGGCGTCGAGCTCCTTGGCCCTGTCAGCGAGACGGCTCTGCAGCTCACCAAGGGTGTAGGCGTCCTTCTCGCGCTCACGCTTGAGCACGGCAAGCTCTTCGCCGCTCTTCTTGAGGGTGGCCTCGAGCTGTGCCTCCTTCGCCTTCAGCTCTTCCTTGGCGGCCTCGGCGGCTGCGGCGGCGTCCTTTGCTTCTGAAGCGCCCGCCAGCGACTCCTCGCGGCAAGGTCTTCTTCGTGGTTTTCCAGATTGACCTTCCGCTCGCCCGGCTTCGCTTTACTTTGCGGCGGCGAGCTTCTCGACCTTCGCTGCTCCTCATCAGCTGCGGCCTTCTCAAGGATCAAGGCCGTGCGCTCTTCTGCGAGCTGCCCCCGCACCTCCGCCACGTCGCGGAGGGCTTCCTTGTTGGCGCTCCGGAGCTCCTCGGCACGCTTCTCCATGTCCGCTCCCGCCCTCGCGACAAGGGCTTCCCGGGTCTCTAACTTGGCCTGCCGGGTGCGGTAGAGCGACAGCAGCTTCTTGATGCTGCTCCTCCTCGGACTTCGCTTCTTGCTGCTTGGCGCGTCCACCAGCGTCAGCCCAGCGGAGGCGAGTAGCTCGCCGTCGAAGGTTTCTCCCTCGACCGGCGCCCTGGAGCTCGGCTCCCAGCGGAGCTTGATGAAGACGCCTTCGCCGGCCTTCAGGTAGGCACCAGGCTGGGGCTCCTCGGAGCCTGATGCCGTGGCAGCGGCGGGGGAGTTGGCTGTCGGTGTAGCGCTTGCCGCTCCTGCGGCCTCAGGGCCGCCAGTACGATCGCCCGACCCCTCGCCAGCCTCCGCGTCGGCAGCCTCGGTGGCCTCCTCGCCAACAGGTTCGTCGGCGACGGCCTCTTCCTCCACGACGACGACCTCTTCTTCTTCGACGGCGGCCTTGTCGGTGTTGCCGCGCGTTTCCTCCTCGCCGGCGGCCTCGACCTCCATCGGGTCTGCGTCAGACGAAGAAAGAGCAGTCAAGCAGATATTCAAAAAAGAGAAACAAAAGAAAGCAAACCCAAGGGAGATTTTCGCGTAAGGGAATTACCTACAGCGGGTCCGCAGCCGTGGCCTCAACCACTGGAGGGTCACTGGCGCCCGCCCCTTGCCGGGTAGCCTCCCTTGCCGGAGTGCCCTCCCTTGCCGGGGTGGCCTCCCTTGTCGGAGGGAGCTCCCTTGCCGGGGAGTTCTCCCTTGGCGGCGTAGTGGCAGCGGGCAGGATCTCGGAGGTGGCTTCCGAGCCCTCCTGATGAGGCTGCTCTGCTCCTACACGAGCACGCAGTCAGATATCAACAAAGAAGGAGCACCCCTACACACCTAATAGTAAGAAGAAAACTGCACACTTACTCTGGGGGCTGTGCTGGGGGCTGCTCTGGGGAAGGGTTGCCGGGTCCGGCAAGGCAGTCTCGGACGCGTCCCCCGTCGCCACGGGAGAATCGTCCTCGACGACGACCGTCGGGATCTTGGCCCTCTCCACCGCTCTCTGGGCCAGCGTCCTGAAAAGGAAAGAGTCGAGCAAGCAAATCAGATTCAAGATGAAGCAATAAAATTGAAGAAACACAAGCACAATCCCGAGAAGCTTACTCTTCGCCTTCTTCCTCGGAGCTGAGCGCGGAGAAGTCAAACTCCGGCTTGCCTCCGGTGCGACGAGGCGGAGGCGTGGGCTCTCTGGGCCGCTTGGCGGAGGCGTCGGCGGTGGCCTGAGAAGACTCCGCCCCAGTTGTCGCTGCAGTGTGAGGCGCTCCCGCGGCAACCTCGCTTGCCGCGGTGGAGCGCGTCGCGCGGCGCTGCAGCTGTGGGCCAGCCTGTCGCCCCGGCTCGTCTCCAGCCGGGGGCTCCGCTGGCGGCAAGTCGCTTGGCGGTGGGGAAGAAGCGCCCTCGGCGGGTCCACTCGACTCGGCCTCGGGCTCGACAAGCTCGTCCTCGCCGGCGACCTCTCCTCGCTCGGCAAGGCTTTCCGCCTTCGCCGCGTCCGCCTCCTCCATGGTGAACCCGAAGGCTCCAGTGGCAGCGGCTGCTGCCGCCTCCTCCACCCTGGTGGCGATCCTCGCCATCTCCTGGTCGATGGTGTCGCGGGTGAGCCTCTTCTGCTCGTCGGAGCGGATCGGCACTTCTTGCAAATCGTCGAAGAATTGCTGCACGACCTCGTCGGGGGGCTCCTGCCAGGTCGGGACGATCCCGTGGGAGTCGCACAGTGGCATCATGGCGTGGATGCGGTCGAGCGCCGAGTTGTTGCACAAAGGAACGACCCCCCGCGGCAACCTAAACCACTCTGGATGGTCGGGGTCATTCTTGAACAGCTCGAGCAGTATCGAGTCCAGCTCCATGACGGTGAAGTTCCAATTCAAGCCTGGGCGCAGCCTCATGATATCCGCCGCGTTTTGAAACTCCCAGGAAGGCCTCCTCCTTTCCTGCAAGGGAGCGTCTGGCGGCGAATGAAGTCTGCGCCAAGCGCGCCTCTGATTAACCCGGCAAGCCCGAGGCGCAGAATTGGTCACGGCTATCTTGACCGCATCCTCGGCGCCAAGTTACTCCAATCCATGCCGCGCACTATTGGGGTTTTGGCGCCTGGCGGTGAAGGCTGCGGATTCTCCTCACGACCCAGCACCAGTTGGCTCTCCACTCCTCCCACTTGTTCCGGAACTCCCCCTCTAGGTAGGCCTCTTTCTTGCCGATCCTAGAGACCCAGGCTATTCCCCCGGCAAGTGGCTCTCCTCTCTCGACACGGGGAACAAAGAAATGGCGAAAGAGTGCCACGTTTGGGTGCACTCCGACAAAGTTTTCGCACAAATGCGCGAAAACTGCCATGGTCAAGATGACGTTGGGGGTGAAATCAAGGAGGCGGAGGCTGAAGGTGTTCATTATGTCGCAAAAGAACTCGGAAAACGGCGGGCAAAGACCGCAATAGAAGAAAAGGGCGAAGAAAGGGTACCCTGTTGGGGCCAAATCAGCGGAGGCGGGGAGCACCCTCGTGCGCGGATGCGCACGAGTCTCCGTCGACCAGAAAAGGTAGAAGACGTCCCGCAGCTCCCGTGCGCCGAGCTGCGGGGGGAAAATGGCTCGCTCCTTGCGCAGCGCCGCGAGCCGCTGCGCCTCGGCCAACTTGACGCCCTTCTCCGTATCGGCCTTCGGAGCCATGGCGAGGGGGGCGGAGGAGGTCGACGGCGGTGAGTGTGCTTGCGGCGAAAGGCGGGCGCTGCTCTTCGCACCGGAGAAGAAGAGGGGAGCGGCGGTGGTTTCTTGACAAGACAGCAATGGCAGGGGTGGTCGGCCTGCCTCTGTTTTCTCCGCTTATAAAGGGGAGGAGGGGGCGGACGTTCCGCTTATATCAATAAAGAACCCCCCACGACCGCGCCCACGATCTCTCGCACGACGCCACGTCCGGTGCGTGCCGTTAGTGGGGATCGTGGTGGGTCCGGGGCGAGTTGCGACGTGGTCGAGGCCGCGCGTGCCCGTGCCGCGATTCTGGCCTGGCCCGACAAGCGCCGGCACCGTGTGCGGCCCGAGCCCGGGGCTCTGTCGGTGTACTAGAGTAGGGTACCCTAGTACCCGTACTCGTCTGCACGGACGGTTGCTGACACCAGCGGCGAGGTTTGCCTCGTCACCGCCAAGATCGCTTCGTGGCTCCTTTTGGAGCCATTCAAGAACAAAGTATTTGATTGAGAAGACAAGGCCCGACAAGAGGAGCTTGTCGGGAAGGCCCTCGAGGCATACGGAAGACAAGGCCCGGCAAGAGGAGCTTGCCGGGAAGGCTCGAGCGCGACAAGCCTCCCGGGCGCGACAAGATTCGACGCGGCAAAGCGCTTGCCGGCATGCAACCTCTCTCCGTCTCCGCTCCAGCTCACCCAGCGGCGTGTCGCCATGGGACCGTTCCATGGGCGGCGTGTCGGCGGCTGTGCAGCAAGCGGAGAGCAGCGATATGCTGCGCTGACACTCTTGCCTTCGTGGCGATCGGAGGCGCACCTGTCGGCCTCTGTTACACTGTTTGGGCAACAATGACGGGCATTTATTGCTTTTGTCCCTTGCCGTAAGAGTTAGGTATTTTGCAGCATACCTTTGTTCAAGTAGGTGTACCAACTCCTGTTTTTACATTTGTACCCTCGTCTATGTTGCCACCTGTCGGAGACCCCTTGAGCATATAAAAGGAGGCCCGGGTGCAATGTAGAAAGGGTTCGCCAGGTTCGGATCATTCAGTCCATTCGACCCACTCGAGACCAGAGACACTCACGCTAGGTTTTGTAGCCTGCATTGCTCCCTAGCAAGAAGACAATAGATCAAACAAGCAGCAGTAGGAGTTTTATCTCTCCGGAGAGCTCCGAAGCTGGGTAAACTGCTCGTGTGCATCGCCTCGATCCGCTCTTCGTGCGATCTCCGCCCCCCTCCGAACCACAAGGGGCCTGCTCTGCCGGCCCCATAGGTGTCCGTGGGTACGATCAGCCTCCCCGACAAAGGGCAAAAGTGCTCCTGCCCAAGTTCCGCCTCGAGACGGCGACGCTCCGTCTCGAAAGTCCTCTCCTTATTTGTTTCTAAGTAAAAAGACCTTAAGTACCAGAAGATGGGCACCGGAGGTGGGCTGGGCTGGCCAGAATCCCCTATAGCGCGCCTGGGGGGCCTGGTGTTCCCTAGTGTGTTGTGGTCACCAGGTGGCCCCACTCCCGTAGTTATTTGCTCCAGTATTTTTTATATTTTCCAAAATAAATCTCCGTAAATTTTCTGCTCATTTGGAGATGTGCAGAATAGGTATATCTGACATAGCTTTTTCAGGTCCAGAATTCCAGCTGCCAGTAGTCTCCCTCTTCGTGTTAACCTTGCATATTATGAGAGAAAAAAGGCATTAGATTACTCCAAAAAGCACTATTAAGCACAAAACATTGTAAATAACTGTAAGAAAACATGATGCAAAATGGACGTATCAGCAGGGCCAACCCGGCATAGATGCTGTGGAGGAAGAAGGGATACACGGAGTACGCCAGGTCGCTCCGCGCATGAGAGCCTGGCCAGATCTTAGTTTCCCGCCCTTCGTTTCCCACGTCGGCAGTCAGTGGGAGCACCAGACCTAGGTCCTCGTCCTTGACGATTGAGGGTGGCCAGATCACCGGCCCCATGGAAGATGAGCTCGCGTCGGGAGTCGTAGACTTTGATTTCTTGCTGCCCGACGTTATCAGAAGTAGTAGCTGCGAGCGAGATGAGGAAGGAGCCGTGCGTGAGATTGGATCTGGAGGAACCTCGAGCGAGAGAAAGGGGGGCACAACAAGATGGATGCAAGCAGGAGAAGGAAGCAATGATGGCCCCGTGGCATCTGCCGGGCTTTATGTCAGCCTGGCAAGTTGCCGAGGTATTATGGGGAAGTGGGGGCGTCCCGTGCCCTTGCGCACGCCAGGCGTCAAGCCTGGCCCGCAGGAGGTTGAGGCCCATGTTGCTTCTCCCCCTCTCTTTCCCTTCACTGCAAGTGGAGTCATGCGCACTGCAGGCTCGAGGGCTACTGTTGGGCCCGTGGGACTGGGGGTACCCAGGGCCGTCTGCTTGCAGCCCATCGTGTGGCGTCTTCATAAGGCTTAGCGTGTCCCAGCTTCAACACTTCATGAGAAAGACCCTCGTGAAGGCCCCAGCCCCGTGAGGTGAACATTAGCAAGGGCCATCAAGAGCTCCTAAGGGCCTCACGCGGGGCGGTCTCCCGAGGCTGCCTCCCGAGGCCCCTCATGGGGCGGATATCTCTAGGCTCACCACCCCCGCCTCACGATACACGTGGGTGACACGAGCCACGACGAGCGGAGCCAGAAGGCCGCCAGCGGGCATGGATAAGGATACTTTCTTCTTTCATGCTAATGGAACAACGACAGCGCGTGGGTTCCTGAAACAACCCCCAAAGGTTGCCATTCTGGTGCAAGAAGACTAGGACAGTGGCCTTGCCTGGACGAAGGTCATCGTCGAGCCCACCTGCGCATCATGGACTAAAGCTTTTGCAGGTGAAGACCACCTTTTGTTAGGATAAGTTGTACTCCTGTCCCCCTTCAAAATTGGTGGTTATGGTATCCCTTCCCACCTAGAGTTTTCGGTGGAAGAGGACCAAGGATAGGCTAGCCCTCACCGTAGAGGAGATCGAACCCTGGGATCCCCGAGGTCGAGTCTTGAGGCCTCCCGAGGCAGTTCATCCTTGTACTCTCATACTCATCCTCCCTCGCGAGGCAATCCACACCAAGCAGGAGTAGGCTCTTACACTTCAAGGTGGCCCAAACCTGGGTAAATCACCGTGTTCGTGTTCTTCTTCCTTTACGCTCGAGTATGCCAGACTGTCACCGTGAGGCAGTGGGTAGGAGCAAGAGCCTAGTGGAGTTCTTCGAGCACACCCCAGAGTTCAAACCTTCCTTGGGTCCTCGGAGCCCCGATTCCGACACCAGCCTGAAGACATCAGATCAGACTCCTCGGCGCCATTAGCGACCAAGGATCCCAGCGCAAACCACCTTGGGCGATCTCACCCCAACCCTTGTTCCGGACTTTGGTACGACCCTTGTTTGTGCTACTACGTCGGATCTAGAGCCGACCCTCACACGGGATCCGGAGTCAGCCTCGAACCCCCTCCATATATATCATAGAATGGCCAAGCTATATACCAGACATCCTTTAGATCAATGTTGTGTATGGCCAGGCTATGGATTCCGAAGATCTGTCACACCTAAACGACTTGCTCGATTGGATCCAGCGCATATCCATCTCAGATGACAAGACCTCGGTCTATGACATGATCGGCTTTAAAGCCAACGATAGGGAAATTTACATCCCACCCACCACCCACCTAGTCGCAACTATCAATGACATTACTGACATGCTGACTACGGCGAGGCCTCGGATAAGGAAAATTCAGATGGCCCCGCGGACAACACTTCGCCACTAGTAAATACTGGCAAGTGGACCGCAACGTCTATTTATGACATATATATGGTCGACAGCCCCAACGCCCCTCCATGATGTGGGCCTAGGCATAGAAGGGGTACCAACGGGGAGCCCAGCGGCAATAATGCCTCTGTCGAAAACGGTGACGCAGCAACTGGCAATAACAATAACCTCCGTGGGGACTTTCAAGCCTCCCCAGCAGAAAACAACGGGCATGAGGATAATCCCGAAAACCCTGATCCCGATGACCTCTTTGAAGGAACCGGAGACAACTACATGCCAGAGTCCGAGGAGGATGAGAGCCTCAGCATCATCCCCGAGGACCCTTTCGAATAGGAACCCTGCCGCCGGTGCCTTCTTGCCACCGCCCGCGGTATGAAGCACAAGCAGCAAAAGCTGCAAGCTAATGCTGATGCGCAGAACGAGAAGTGGGTCGAAGTCCTTTCGGCCGAGCAAGATCTCGAAAACCGACGTCAGAATGCACATAAATCTTACCCTCGCCGATGTTTACTGCTGGAGTTCAGAAATGAAGTGTCCACACAGACATCAGATCGACCCCCTAGAGGTCGAGACACGCCGGTACGGGACAATACAAATACCTGACCACCCCCTCATCATCATGGCAGGGACTCCGTGGACTACCTAGATCTGCATGATGCTCGATGTCACATTGAGGAAAACCAAGTGCCTCCTTGGCCCATCTATGGGACACGAGAATGCGTGCTAGCTTGGATGGACGATTACGAAGCTTGGCTAGACAGGAACGGCCGCGCCTGGATTCATACGTACACAAGGCTCTTCCCCGATCCCCTACGTGGTACTGTTCGGTCCCGAAGTCCACCCCACCCGATCTGTTTTACAGACAGGGTAGTGGAACATCAGTCCCCAGAAGGGTTTAAACCCATCAATATACAATCTTATGATGGAACAACAGACCCATCAGCATGGATTGAAGACATCCTGCTTCACATCCACATGGCAAATGGAGACGATCTCCACACCATCAAGTACTTGCCGCTCAAGCTAAAGGGGTCGGCAAGGCATTGGCTGAATAGCCTCCCCCTTAATCTATTGGAAGTTGGAGAGCCCTTGAGGACGCCTTTAGAGCAAAATTTTAGGGCACTTATGTCCGGCGACCGGATGCCGATGACCTCAGCCCCGTTATTCAATAGTATGGTGAGTCAGCTCGGAAATTCTGTAATCGGTTCCTCACTAAGAAGAACCAGATCATCGATTGTTCCGGCACCAAGGCTATTGCAGCATTCAGAAACAACAAACGCAACGACTGGCTAACCCGCCAGCTCAGCCAAGGCAGGCCGAGAACTATGGCTAACCTCACCGCTCTTATGACCCGCTTTTGCTCCTGAGAAGATAGCTGCCTAGCCCATAACACCCATAATGATGAGGCATGCACCTCGGAGATGCACGACGCCAATGGGAAGCCTCGGCGTAACAAAAACAAACACAAGCATAAGAACGGGCGGTTGCAACATAGAGGATGCTGCAGTCAACACATGGTTCACCGGACCTAAATCGGGGTAGAAGGCAAGCCCTTTAAAGGGAACAAGAATGGACCCATCCAGTTGGACAAAATCCGTGATAGGCCATGCCAAATCCATGACACATCGGCCAAGCCTGCAACGCACACCAATACGAATTGTTGGGTCTTCAACCAAGAAGGCAAAATTACGACCGAGGGGCTGGATAAACCCCAACGCCGCAAAGACGACGAGGATGAACCTCGGGGGCCTAATAATGGAGGCCAGAAGAAGTTTCTTAATGAGGTGATTGAGGTCAACATGATCTACACCACCCACATACCTAAAAGGGAGAGGAAACAAGCACTCCAGGACGTCTATGCGCTGGAGCCAGTTACCCTGAAGTCCAACCCATGGTCGGCTCATCCGATCACTTCCGATAAACACGACAATTTTTACCAGCATCAGGCACCCTGGATCGGCCGCACTAGTCCTGGACCCAATTGTCGATGGTGATTGTTGGGGATATAACCCCAAGATGTAACCCGCCAGGCAATGGGCCGGGTTACGTAAATGGTGAGTCAAGATTACAAGAATCGTGTGAACCACCGCGGAGGAGGCTGAAGATTTAGCAGAGGCCTTCCCCAATGGGCCGGCTTAAGGTCTAGTATGAAGATGGCGACTCATGAGCCAGGAATGTGAACTGCCTTAGGTTTCCTTTCCTGGGCGAGTTAGAGATGTATTCAGTCACGAGTCTAATACAGACCCGGACTCTTGTAAGCCCAAGGTCACCACTTGTATATAAAGGCGAGCCCCTAAGGCAGATAGATCAGGTTACAATCAATCAGGTACTAGGTCTAGCGATTCCGCTTGCTTGTAATCGATACTCGAGCAATAACTAGAAAAGTAGGAGTAGGCTTTTGCATCCACCGTGAGGGGCTGAACCTGGGTAAATCGCGTCTCTCGTCCAGGGACCCCGACAAGTTAATCACCGTTGTAATTGCCTCATGCTTAAGTTCTAAGCCTAGGACATCTGCCATGACAAAACCACGACAGTTGGCGCCTACCGAGGGGCCTTAGCATGGTGGTTTTGGTTCTTGAAGGGCACTTTCCCAGAGCTCGAGGGATACGTTGTTGGCAGGATGAGTAAGAGCCACCGCGGCAAGCTTTACATCGATGACGATGGCTGGGGCCCCGAGGCTGATTCAATCTAATAGGGGTATCAGGTCCCCTTCGACGGAATTCAAATCTTCATCGGCTAGATCGGCGGGTCAGAACCTGAGCCGACCATCTGCACCGACCTTGTTGATCCGACTCGGCGCGTGCAACCCGCCCGATCTCAAGCCGCCCCAAGCATGTCTTCATTGGATTCACACGGGGCATGGAAAGTCCCGGAAATTAAGAGTTTGAAGGAGAGACTCTCATCTACTCAGATTTGGAGTCCTCGACCGGAGAGATGGAATCAATCCCGGCTTGAAAACGACAGGCTTGGGGGATATTCCGATGGTGACAGTTTTCCAGACCCCTACGAGCCGCTACACAGAGCCGCCGTTTACATGGAAGGCATGGCGCCAGTTCTAAACTCAACATCCATGGGAGCAGCAAGCAATGTGGACCCATCTGGGGCGGATCCTGGATCGTCCGGCTCAACAGTACCGCTGGCTCAGGCGCTGTCCGAGTTAACTACTACCCTGATGACCTTGCTGGGGACTGAGGTTACTGTGGAAAACCAGCCAAAGCGTAATGTGGAAATAGCAAAGCTGCAGGATCAGATGACCGAGGCCCAGGAGGATCTTAACAGTGAGAAAAATCGGATAGCTACGCTGCAAGCTCAGATCAGTGCAGAAAGAGAGCGTTTACAGACAGAGGCTTGGTGACTAAGTCTTAACCAGAATGCTTCGGAGGCAGTTAACCGAAGGCGATATCAGAGTCGCATGCTGCCGGATTATGAGCCTACATGTTTTTTTGACACACCTGTGACAGGTGTGGGAACAACAGGAGCGCCAGTTATACCCCAATTGACGTTTAGTGCGTCGGGGAGTGGGGCGGCAGTTCAACCTAACCCGCCAGAGACAGCCCGGAGGAAAGAGTCGATCCCAGACCCTCGTCTTGGCCAGGCTCAACCTTTTTTGACACCGTCAGGTCACTTTTCTAACCCAGCGGCTAACCTGGTGGCAGCCACAACCTGCCTGGCTGCAATCCCGGTTGTTGGTGATTCGCTAGTTGCCGTTGAAACCAGGAACACTATTGGGTTTCTTCATACTATGATGGCTCAACAGTCCAATTATTCTTACAGCCGGCATCGTGTGCATTCAAGCCTGCTCCCGAGCCGGAGTTATAGCCGGCATGCTGAGTTGTCGACCGTGTCTAGCAGCACCCGACATCGTTGTAACCCGCCAAATTGGGACTGGGATGGATCCCAAATAGGAAAGCATGCTCATCGAGTTCATTCGTGAGAGTTGGGACATCTTTCGATGGAAACCTTCTGACATACCAGGTGTACTGAGAGAATTCGCTAAGCATCACCTTAATATTGATCCTAACATGAAGCCTGTTCGACAGTTCCTCCGTTGTTTCAATTAGGAGAGGTGGAAAGCTATTGGAGAAGAAGTCGTCCGGCTCTTGTCGGCTGGTTTTATCATTGAAGGTTTTCATCCTCAGTGGTTGGCTAACCCGGTGTTTGCACTCAAGAAGAACAGCACTTGGCGTATGTGTGTTGATTATACAGATCTTAACAAGGCTTGTCCAGCTAATTTGTTTGCTCTCCCCCATATCGATCAAATCATTGATGCAATGACGGGTTGTGAGAGTCTATGTTTCTTGGATGCTTATTCTGGTTATCATCGGATCAAAATGGCAGTGGAAGACCAAGAGAAGATGTCTTTTATCATACCTTTTGGAGCTTTCTGCCGTGTCTCTATGCGCTTTGGGCTTAAGAGTGCGTAGGCGACTTATCAACGATGTGTTCAGAATTGCCTTCATGGACAGATTGGACGCATTGTTCATGCTTATGTTGATGACATTGTGATCAAATCCAGGAAGAGGGAATCCTTACTTGAGGACTTGAAGGAAACTTTCGATAACCTTCGAGTTTACAAAATGATGCTTAACCGGAAAAGTGTGTTTTTGGTGTACTTGTAGGAAAGTTGTTGGGTTTTCTTGTCTCATAGAGGGGCATTGAAGCTAACCCGGAGAATATTAAGGTTGTGACTTCTTCGTCTAAGCCGGCATGTGTCACTGACGTGCAGAGATTAGTGGGTCGAATTGCAGCTCTGAGTTGGTTTATAAGCTGCCAGGGAGAGAAGGCAGTCCCTTTGTACCAGATGATGAAGAATACAAATAATTTTGTGTGATGCAAGGCTGTCGAGGAGGCCTTTGAAGCACTTAAGAAGCAGTTGGCTGAGCCGCCTGTCTTAGCTGTTCCAACAAAAAAAGAGCCTATTCTCCTGTACGTGGCGGCTAATAACAAGCCTGTTAGCGTTGCAATTGTGGTGGAGCACAAAGGGGCAGGGAAGGAATATCCCGTTCAACGGCCAGTTCATTACGTCAACGAGGTTCTGACATAGTCTAAACAGAGGTATCCACAATGGCAGAAGTTGGTCTTTGGGGTGTTCATGGCTAGTCACAAGCTGAAGCATTATTTCCTTCAGTATCCAATTACTGTGGCTTGTTCAGCTCCTCTAGGGGATATAACTCAAAATAGAGAGTCCACGAGCCGGGTTGCTAAGTGGGCAATCAAGTTAGGGCCACATAATCTCAAATATGTGCCACAGACTACCATTAAGTCTCAAGCTTTGGTGAATTTTATCAATGACTGGACAAAGTTGCAGACACCTGACGAGAAGCCAGATAATACTTACTGGATGATACACTTTGACGGGTTTAGGCAACTGGAAGGCTCGGGGGCTGGAGTTGTTATATCTTCCCCTCGAGATGAAAGTTTTGTTATGTTTTGCAGCTTATGTTTCCCTGTACTAACAATACAGTTGAGTATGAAGCTTTGCTCCACGGGCTTTGCATGGCTAAGGAGATGAACTTCAGACAGGTCATGTGCCTAGGCGACTCAGACCTTGTGGATAAGCAAGTTTCAGAGCATTACTAGTAGTGCCCTCAAACCCTCAAACCCTTTAAAATAACCGCTTTTTTACAGTTTTCGCCGGAAAAACGCCGTAGACTAGAACCTCTAAACCCTCAAACCCGTAAAAAAATTTAGAGGTCCAACCCTCAAACCAATTTGCAATCTGTAGATGTAGGGGTTGAGGGGAAATCTTACCCCAACCCGCACTCCTCTTCCTCGCTGCCTCCTCCTTGGCTGGGAGGCAACCGCTCCCCCTCCCTGTCCCGCCGCCCTCCTCCTCGTCGCCCGGCCATGGAAGGCCCCTCCGCGCGCGCCCCCTCCCTTGCCCGCCGCTCGCCCGCCCCGCCCGCCCGTTGCCGCCTTGTCGCCCGCGCCCGCACCGCACTTTCCCGCCCCGCCCGCCCTTAACCGGCCGTCGCCCGGCGTGGCGGCGACCTGTCGGGCCAGCGGCGGCGGGCCTCACCACCTCCTGCCGCCCGGCCCGGCGCCCGCCCGTCACCGCCTGCCCACCTCGGCCGTCGGCACCGCCCCGCCCTGCCCGGCTATCAAGAAGAGCCGTGGCGGCCTCCCTTGGGCTGAGAGGGGCGGCCTCGAAGCCGCGGAAGAAGCCCGCGGCGCGGAAGAAGCCGGCAGCGGCCGCCGTCGCCGAACCTCCTCCTGCCGCGCACGAGGTGCTCGAGGAAATGGCAACCCCATCCTGTTTCATGGACCTCCTCCAAAACGCGGAGGTGGACCTCGGGGCTCCGCCTCTAGACCCTTTTAGGGTTGGTGACGACTTGGAGGACAAGGAGAAAGATGAGGAGGATGAAGGGGATGACGAGGAGGAGGTGGCCGAGATAGGGGTGGAGGCATTCACCGTCGCTTCCGCCCACACGCTCGATCGGTAAACTACACCGAGGCGGAAGATGTCCTCTTGGTTCGTGCTTGGGCAGCTGTGGGAATGGATGCTACCACCGGCACCGATCAAACCGGTAAACTCTATTGGCAAAGGATCGAGGACGTCTATTGTAGGATCAAGCCGAAGACTAGTGGGTTCATCCATCGCACTTACCGGTCGCTTCAAGGCCGGTGGGAGTTGATCAAGCCCGCTTGTTCTCGTTGGAGTGCGGCCATGGACCAAGTGAGGGATGCACCACCTAGTGGAACCGTGGAGAGTGACTATGTGAGTACATATTTCTTCACTATTTTGATTATGTGTGTGCACTATGCTATTGGTGGGTTCTTATGTGATTTATGTGTGGTTGATAGGAGACAATTGCGGCTTGAGGTACAAGGAGATGGCCGCTTCAAGGGCAAGCCATTCCCATTTAAGCATGTTTGGTCAATTCTTCAAGGCTTTGACAAGTGGAAGTTGAGGGATCAAGAGACCGCACCCAAGAAGTCGGCAATGCTAAGGATGGAAGATAGTGAAGATGAGGAGGAGAGGAATGTGGGCAAGCCCGAGGGAAACAAGAAGGGCAAGCTAAGGGTGAAGATGGAAGAAGAGGCGTCAAGCCTAAGGGAGAAGATGGACCACATGATGAAGGCAAGAGAGGAATTGACAACGAAGACATTGGAGATGAAGCGTCTTATCACCGAGAAGAAGAAAGAGGTCAAGATTGCACAAGTTGAATAAAAGCGTGAATAAGAAAAGCGCAAGTCCGAGTTGGAGGAGAGGATGATCAAGCTCAAAGAGGCAAAGGTATGGAAAGAACTCATGGTGGAAGAGAAAGAGCACATGATGATGTCCAAGAAGGACATGGATCAAGAGCAATTGCAATGGTGGAAGGACTACAAGGAGGACATCGCGGAGAGGAAGAGGATGTTCCGTGTTGCGTCCTCTACTTTTCGAGGTGACACTCCGATGAGTAGTTGTGGTGATGGCGGTGTGTGCGACTCCACGGTGCCGATGGAGATGCTTGATGGAGCCCGCTTGTGGTCTAGGAGATGGCGCCGAGGTGCAACTTTTGGTGATGGTGCCGATGAGAGGAGGAAGATGATGATTTTGTGATGTAAACTATTAAACCATGCATCAATGATTGTCATTTGGTAGTTTGTTTGGAAGTTGATTGTGTTCTTGTTGTCATAAATTGTAAGTTCTCAAATGATAGATTTAAAGGTTGGGGTTGAGGCAAAGACTAGAACCCTCAAATCCAATCCTTAAAGCAGTTTACGGGTTGGGTTTGAGGGTTCTATTATTTGCCCCTGTTTTTCAACCCTTAAAAGTGTCAAAAAGTGGCACTTCTCAACCCTTAAAAGTGCTTTAAAGATTTGAGGGTTTGAGGGTTCTACTAGTAATGCTCTCAGGGACGTGGAATTCTAAGGACCCACTCATTGCGGCTTATCGTTAGGAGGTGACTAACATTGCTGGACACTTCAAAGGTTATCAATTTGATCACATTGGCCGGCGGCTTAATGAGGTGGCTGATGCTTTGTCACGGCTAGGTTATCAGTGTAAGCCAATTCCTCCCAATGTGTTCCTTGATGTTTTGCATAGTCCCTCTGTCTAGTAACCTTCAGAAGAAGACCTGGCTATCCCTAACTCGGAGGGACGGCTGGTGGCCGCTCTACGTGCTACCCTAGATTGGACAGTGCCATATTTGGCTTATTTGACTCGGGGTGAGCTTCCACAGGATGAGCTTTTTGCACGTCAGATTTTCGTCGTTCTTAGTCCATGACTATCACCAATGGCGAGTTACACCGATGCAGTGTGACTGGAGTGTTTCAACGTTGCGTTTCTCCTTAGGAGGGCCGTGAAATTTTACAAGAAATCCACGCTGGTGATTGTGGTCATCATGTCAGGTCAAGATCTCTGGTGGCTAAAGCTTTTCGTCATGGTTTTTACAGGTTGACGGCTCATGCTGATGTAGAGGGCATAGTGCGCAGGTGCGATGGTTGCGAGAAATTCGCAAGACAAGTTCATGTGCCAGCTCAAGGATCGAGGATGATTCCAATTACTTGGCCGTTTGCATTCTAGGGGCTTGATATGGTTGGGTCATTTAAAATGTCTAAGGGCAAGAAGACTCACCTATTGGTTGTTGTTGATAAGTTCACCAAGTGGGTTGAGGCAGAGCCAGTCAGCAATTATGAGGCTGATTGTTAAGAAGCTGATTTTTCACTTTGGTTATCCTTGCAGTATTATCACTAATAATGGACACATTTGTCTAAAGGTGCTATGGAAGAGTTTTGTCAAAAAGAGCACATTAGGCTTGATGTTTCATCAGTTGCACATCCTTAGTCCAATGGTCAGGCAGAACAGGCTAACCAAGAGATCTTGAGAGGAATCAAACCCGGTTGATGGTTCCTTCGAAATGGACTCTGGGTTGTTGGGTAGAAGAGCTTCCATCGGTTCTTTGGAGCATCAGGACCACCCGCAACAGATCAACGGGTTATACAACTTTCTTCATGGTTTATGTTGCTGAAGTAGTTCTCCCGAGCGATATTCGTCATAACTCGCCCAGAGTGGCGGCTTACATGGAGACTGATAATGAGACGGTGCGTTAGGATGACTTGGATGCTCTGGAGGAAGAGCGGGATCTTGCGGCAGCTCATTCAGCAATATATCAGCAAGACCTACTTTGCTATCACATCCATAGGGTTAGAAGCTGTACTTTTCAGGAGGGCAACTTAGTCCTCCGTTTGATTCAAGATCAGATCGGGATGCATAAGCTTTCACCTCCTTTGGGATGGACCTTCTGTGGTCAGTAAGAACCTCAACAACAGGTCATACTACATCATTGACATACGTGACAACAAAGATTCACGCACATATGAGGAGGAAACCAACAGGCCCTGGAACATTGCTCATCTTCGGCCTTACTACATTTGAGCCACTGGCTCCCATCATTGTATATATATATATATATATATATATATATATATATATATATCTTCATCAATGTACATATCTTTTATGATCAACGTAATAAAGCTAGCATCCCCAAACTTCGGGGCCTCTGTTGTTTCAGCTCATATTTTCTGTGTCCGAGTCTTAATTAATTGATTATAAAGTCACTTGGGGGCTTTCAACTCACTGAGTTTAGCTTTAATACCCTCTTAATTAGCAAATAAACGCCATTATATGGGTTAAGCCCGCCTGTTTTCAACTTGCTACTCCAACAGTTGACCCGTCATACTACTGACAGTCAATCTATAAGACCCTGAACTTGTCAAGATTCAAATGGGGATTTGTCACGTGAGAGCCGGATTACAATTGCGAGGATAAACTCACCCGTCTTCTTGGTGCTACTCTACTATGTGATTCACCATAGTCTTGACAGTCAATCTATAATACCCTAAACTAGTCAAGGTTAAAATGGCGAGATATATCACGTGAGAGCCGGCTTATAGGAGAAACAGTTATTATACCAAAGCTTCTTTGAAGCAAGACTTGAGCCATAAAAGCCAGTCTTTTCTGTCGAGCCTTAAAAGCCGACTTATTATATTATTTTTCATATTTGCAAATTTATTTCTTCTATGTTTGTAGGGATTACCAATATTTGATTTTTACAATGGCTATACGCCGCCGGGTTGTTAAAACTCTGGATTACAATTTGAGGGTTATAAGTTGCCATTGGTTAATAATGACTGGGTGTTTAAAGCTCAACATTTCCTTTTAAGCATACAAGGTTTTCGGATCTTAAGTCGCCTACAGGAAAGCTGTCGAGTTATTTAACAACTATGGCGGACTAAGGGTATTGCATTCAATCAAAGGCAGATAATATTTTCAAGAAAAGTAATGGCACCCAAGATAGATTGTTTACATCCAAGGATTTTGCGATTAAACATAAGGTGCGTAATGGCACAGCGACGAGGAGCAAATATTTTTCACTAAGACTATTACAAGGCTTCAGTTGAGCCCAAAAATTTCAAGCCAAAGTTTTTCACGAGTTAAACTATTCCTTTAAGCCGGCCGATGCATCGTCCGGGTTAGTTTCTTCCTGGTCAAACACCATGCTGCTACCTTCATGAAGATGTTCATTGGTCATCCTGAGCCGGCTCTTCATCGTTTCCGATCTGAAAATAGTCCGCAGTCCAGTCGATGCCAGTTAAAGCTTCAAAGACTGCTTCATTGTTGATGCTAGAGGAAGGATCAATATCAGGGGAAAAAGATTGCTTACGCCTTTGAGGTTTCAGATCTAGAACATCAAAAGAAGGCGACTTGATTCTCATGTTATTACTGTGGTAAGCCGGCTGGTACTTGCTCAGATCGAGACTTTGGGCGAGTTGACACACCAGCGGTCACCTATCCCTCATACATTTGGCGTAATTCGCTCACTAATGACAGACCCGTCATCTTTATATTTGGGGAACCCGCGAACCATCTCTTGAGGATCTATGTCTGATTGATAAGCCTTAGTGCGGCTTAACTCGGCCATTGCTCTTGCATGGGCGGCCGACTTCTTGAGCTCTTCAATGTGATGAAGCATCATGGACATTTGATCTGGTACATCTTTAATAAGCCGAGATGCCTTTTTGCCATTGGAGACAGCAACAAGAGTGCAAAGGCTGCCATCATATAATTTCTCTGTTAAAGAGTAGACAACTTTGAGCTTCATCGGCATATTTTGGCCAAGGTTGGCAGTCCTGGCACCTATTCACATTCAAAACAAGAGTCACCAGGCGAGTTACCATAATATTGAATACATTGTCAGGCGAGTTAATTTAATAATATTAAAAGGTTACTTACCAAAGATGGCAGCAGTCATTTGTGCGATATGCTTCTATAAGCCAGCCAATTCTTTAGCCACTGGCTTAAGCTGGTTTTCAGCGTCCTCAACACACTTCAACAAGGCAGCCTTTTCAGATTCAAAGGTTTTCCTGTCAACCTCCAAGCCGACCTTTATTTTTTCTAAGTCTTCTAAAGAAGACCTTAAGCTTGATTCTGCCTTGGCGCATTCAGCTTGTTGAGTTTCAAGACTTTTCTTTAAGTCGGCCAAGTTTGACTCGCCCAGACTTAAAGCTTCCCGACAGTTCAGATAAGAATTGGTTCAGACCAAGAAAGCAATATTAGTATACTAGTTCAGTGGTTGACGAAGATGTTATGGAAAATATATTCAAGTCCCAAACACATTGCAAGCAATGTCCTTGGCACTTGGGAGCTAATGTACATCGTTTCTTTCAAAAAAGAAGACCCGGCTCAGCATGTATAGTTAAGCCGGCCCTTGGGGGCTACAAAAAGGCTCTTTCAAGTGGTTAAAATTCAAAGACCCGGCTTATCATTGACATGATAACCCGGCCCTTGGGGGCTACACTTAGCTCTTATATGCAATAATAAACCGGACTTATTTCATGGATATAAGTCGGTCCTTGGGGGATACCGGGCAAGTTTTTCTCAAGTCTTTATCATATTCAGTGTCTCATATAATCAAGACTTAGGGGGCTAATGGATGGATATATAAGTAGAGGGAGCGAAAATACCACATTTTTCTTTTCATCATGCTAACGAGACTGGCTTCCATGTCTCGTCTGGTGGCCAGATGGCTTAAATAGCCAGAGTGTAATTCATCAGCACTAAGATGTTCAAAGTTGGACAACTCAAGCTTCAATTTGCCCTTATCAGTTAAGGGTATTTCCTCCTTAGCTGAGTGCTTAGTTAGCACTGTTGAAGCTTCGGGCGCGTTAAAAGCTGACCCAATGATGGCAGTATCATCAGTATCTTTATCAACAGTAGTCTCTTCAGCCAGCTTGGCAGGAGATGAAGTAGGACTTGGCGGGTTAGGGTTATCCGCCAGGTTAGTTTCAACATCTATGGCTTCAGGAATTGTAGCCTCAGTTTGAGGAGGCGTGTCAGGATTGTTGTCGTGGTGTGCTTCAGGAACTTGAGTATGAACTTAAAGGGGTATCAATACTTGTTCTTCCGACTCAAGATTTTCGGGGGCCTCAGAAGAGTCGCCAGTCTTTCTCTTCTTGCTCTTGGCTTTGGCCATGTGATAAAAACTGTAAGAATAAGATGCGAATAAAAATGAGCTTAGATGCTGAGTTAAGTACAATCTTACCATGTGTTTATGACAAAGGGGGGTAGTTGAGTCAAAGATGAGCCTCCCCAAGATGGGGATGACTCCTGATAATTTGAGTCCGGCAGAGTAAGGGGTTGTCTGATAAGGCCTGCTTTGGGAAAAGACAGAGTTCGGGTATGTGGCACCTCAGCATGTCGCTTGCAAGAAGGATTATGAGTTATCCTGGCCACCAGTTCTTCGGCACCGCTACTCCGTGTTTGGCATCTTGCATCAGATTGAGCCTTTTTCAAAACAAAGTTTGGGTCTAAATAAGCATTTGGATGAGAAAATGGAACTATCTGGAAGACCCGCCTGATTCTCTCTGGAGGTAGTGAGTCTGAGCCGGAAGAGATAGACATTACCTCTGGATTGTTAGCCTAGCTTGATTCACCCTCATCCTGAGAGTAAGAAGTGTCAGCTAAGTCATTAAAAAGACGGCCAAGAGAGTCAAGTTCTACCTCAGACTGGTCATCAACATTTGTACACTCGCCCACGGCAGCCGGCATAGCCACGACCACCGACTTAGTTTTCTTCGGTTTTGGGCCAGGCTTGGTCTCGGGTACAGTGGCCTTTAGTTTTCTTCTCGAGAAAGCAGAATTGGACTAAGAGATAAAAGAAGATTAACAAGTGAGATGTAGAATAAATCAAGAGTAGTTAATGACAAGTATAAATTAGTACTTACAGCTGGGGCCAGGTTTGTCACAAACCTGATTTTTGTCCCTTTCTATTTCATTTGGTTTTCTAAGATTTTTGCTTGAGTTTTCTTTTTTTGTGGCTATGTGCTCTGGAAATTGGAGAAGATGGCCTCTTCTTTCTTTCCAGAGTGGCTTGTCATCCTCCTATCCATCACTAGAATTTTCCATTTCCATCTTGGACCAATACCAATAATCTTTTCCTTGGGAATATTCCTTTTTCTGTTAAAGGAATCCCAATTTGCCCTAGGTTGTGAAGCAACCTATATTTCCATCACTCTTAAAATTCCCGAATAATTCTCATAAATTTTTTGTGGCATATATTCCTCAAATATGGAAAAATATTTCATTGGCCATGTTTCCCATCATGCTCAATTAATTCATTCCCTATTCTATCCCAAATGGCAAATTGTGAATCAAGTGCTATTTCTCTTTTCCCAATTGACTTCAAACTTTTTGAACACCTTTTCATGTCCATATCATTGCTCTGTGCCAAATTGCAACCTCATTTTCCTAGTAAATATTCCTGAGCAATTTTTTCAAAGTTTCTATCTGAGGGAATGCATTGTGAAGGAAGTACTAGCTAGGGTTATCAAAATGAGTTGAAAATTTGCACAATCATTCATGTGCTCATATTATCCCACTCCTCCAAATTTAAGCTCCATAACTTGATCTATGTGAGCCCAGGACCAAATCTTTTCTTCTGTCAAAAATTTCAGTTTGTGAAGAAAGTATATTTTACCTTGCTCTACTATGGCTGAAAATTTTCCAGGACCTTATCCTATCCATATAACCTACATCCACCAAATTTGGGAATATTTTATCTATCTATTTTCCCTCAGGAATTTTCTCAAGTTTTTTTCCAGAGGAGATGTTTGTGAAGAAAGTACCATTTTGGTTTATCCATTTTGTATGAAATTTTTACAGAATCTTCATATGGCCAGATAACACTGCCATGCAAAATGTCAGCTCAAGTGGCTTGTTTATTTGAGTGCATCATCATAATCTCTATTCTGGACCATTTTGGCCAGTTGCAAAGCAACTAGGTCATATATTGGTCCATTTCCTTCCAAAGTTCGCAGTATTCTTTTCCTTCCTATCCTAAACAACCTAGACAACTCAATTGGTTCCAAACTGTTGGTTGTTGATCACTGGAACCTGATTCAGTTTGATACAGCAAAATTCAGTGGAGTAATCCCATCTATCCAGAGCCTCTATGCTTGATCCATCACCTCCCTCAGGCTCAGTAATGCAGGGCCTAATCACCAGACATCACACGACATCCTCTGGAGTCTTCTTGATGCCAGCCTGCACAGTGACCACCGTTTTGGAACGCACTAGCTGCGTCCAGAGCATCTTCTTGCTCGGGCCCCTACTCTGCTCGGCGTCGCAGCGAGCACGGGCATGTCTAGCATGTTCCCCACATCGTCGTCGTCCTCCTAAAGCCATCTCCCCCTCCGTTAGCTTCCCCGATGAGTCGTCACTGTCGCCGCACAGTTCCGGCCCGTGACCGCGTCATCTTCCTCGACCGTGTCCTCTTCCTCCTCGTGTCCCCGAGCGCCGATCGTCTCCGTGACCTCTACGCCTCGTCCGCCTCTCCCCGTGCCTCCCTGTGAACGTTGGGCGCGGCAGGGACTCGGCTGGACATGCACGGCGGCACCCGAGCTCAGCCACCCATTGCCTGGCTATAAATAGCCGTCCCCAAGATCATCCGATCACTCCATCGCCTTCACTTCACTCCCAAGACCCCGCCCAACCTCTTCCCCGAGCTCGAGAAGCTCTCCTGCCCCTCCCATGGCTGAAGCCTCACCACGGTGCTCCGCTCAAAATCGGACGACCCAAGCCTCCCCACCACTCTCTGACCTCTCCTAGAGCTTCAACTCTCACCGGTGATCCTCCCCACCGCCTCATCCCGCTGCCGGAGCCCTTGTAGCCGCCGTCCCCTAGTTCGGCCACCACATCCCCGCTTCTCTGTTGCCGCAAGGGCTTCGTCGCCCAGGCCCTCCCTGGTGCTGCTGTTGTGTTAGGTGGACGTGGTGCTATCTTGGCTGGATAGGACGGCATAAGCCTTGTGTGCCCGTTGTTGTTGTTGTACCCGGGTTGTCCCCATTTGGGACCATTGAGTGTTTTGCTACGATGGTGGCCGTTGATGCCTTTGGTAGGCATGGGGCCACCCATGACTTTTCCCAGAAGGGATTTGGTCGGAGTGGCCGGGAAAGTGTCATGGCAGTAGATCTATTTTGTCGGATCGCCGTTGGTCCACACGTATGAGAATGTGAGGCCATGGGTTTCGTGGTGTGGGTACAATCTACTAACCTCTGCAGAGTGTGTGTTCAATCTATCGATAGCCGCACTCGCGGATAAGGGCCCAGTTCGTAGTTGGTCACACTATGGGTCAACAGTTATAATAATAATAATGATAAGTTCATTAATAAATACCCCGGTTCGATGATGAGAGAAGTTGGTTGATCTTTATGTGATTATGAGAGGATCACCGTGGTATCGAGGATGCCGAGTTGTTGGATATTTGTGGTATTATGCGAGAGTCAAGGGTAACGGTCAAGATCCTTGTGGTCATGAATGATTACTACCGTATTGTTGCTACCTCTTGAGCACTGCGTTGGTTTTCCCTTGAAGAGGAAAGGGTGATTCAGTAAAGTAGCGTAAGTATTTCCCTCGGTTTTTGAGAACCAAGGTATCAATCCAGTAGGAGGCCACGCACAAGTCCCTCGCACCTACACGAACAAATAAAAACCTCGCAACCAACGCAATAAAGGGGTTGTCAATCCATTCACGGTTACTTACGAAAGTGAGATATTATAGATATGATAAGATAATATTTTTGGTATTTTAATAATAAAGATGCAAAGTAAAATAAAAGGCATAAAAATAGCTCAGTGTTGGAAGATTAATATGATGGAAAATAGACCCGGGTGTCGGTGTCAAAACCGGTGGATCTCGGGTAGGGGGTCCCGAACTGTTCGTCTAAGGCGGATGGTAACAGGAGGCGGGGGACACGATGTTTACCCAGGTTTGGGCCCTCTCGATGGAGGTAATACCCTACTTCCTGCTTGATTGATCTTCATGATATGAGTATTACAAGAGTTGATCTACCACGAGATCGTAGAGGCTAAATCCTAGAAGCTAGCCTATGATTATGATTGTTCTTGTCCTGCGGACTAAACCCTCCGGTTTATATAGACACCGGAGGGGGCTAGGGTTACACAGAGTTGGTTACAAGGGAGGAAATCTACACATCCAAATTGTCGAGCTTGCCTTCCAAGCAAAGGAGAGTCGCATCTGGACACGGGACGAAGTCTTCAATCTTGTATCTTCATAGTCCAACAGTCCGGCCAAAGTATATAGTCCGGCTTTTTCGAGGACCCCCTAATCCAGGACTCTGTCAGTAGCCCCGGAACCAGGCTTCAATGACGATGAGTGTGGCGCGCAGATTGTCTTCGGCATTGCAAGGCGGGTTCTTCTCCAAATTCTGTGTACCTGTCGAGCAGTGTCTGGCTTCCCATAAATATTGCACTCCCATGTTTCTGCGCCAAATAATGGCTATCTTCCACGTGTCGAGCGAATGCGAGAAGTCGGGGCATTTTTACATTTGCCACCCTAACCATGTAAGTAAATCGTCTATTAAAGAGCCGGGGATCCTGAGATCCAGACCACACCCTTCTCCCACAGCGAGTATCCATCGGAGCGCGCCCGGAAATATCCATCCCATCATGGCTGGCCATCGCAGCTCCTCCTCTTGCTCCCGTAGCCCTAAACCAGGCGAGTGGAAGAAGTGTTCCGTCCCCCACAGCCAATTAGTGGAGTTAAAAACCCAGGGGTTTGTCCCTGCAGCGTATATGGTCCCCGCCCGAGCCGGACTAGCCACCTATAATGGCGGGGAGCAAGAGGAGAGCTTCTCCAACCCATCCATGGGGGAGCGGGTATGCCTTCTCGCTTACTTATTAAGGGACTTGGATTTCCAATCCGTCCGTTCCTCCACGGGCTCCTGGAGTTCTATGGCCTCCAGTTGCATAACTTTACCCCCGCTTCCATATTACACATCGCTGGCTACGTCGCCCTTTGCGAGCTGTTTCTCGGCTGCGAAGCTCATTTTGAGATATGGCAGAGGCTATTCTGCCTCGTGCTCCGTACACAAAAGGGGTCAATATATCAAGTGGGCGGAGCCGAAATATGGCGCATCGCCGGGACCGGGTACCTGTCCGGTACCCCGAAGAAGACGTCCAAAGACTGGCCTTCGGAGTGGTTTTATATGGATGATATCCCCCTTCCAGACCCTATTCGGATGGGCCTTCCTGAGTTTAGTAACGCCCTTTTGAAGAAACGCCGCAGCTGGCGCCCTCGGAGCCCCCAGGAGGAAGATAATACCTGATGGACCGGATAAAAACACTGGCCAAACCAGGATTGACAATAACTGAGGTTATGTCCATATGTATAATGCGGGCGGTGCAGCCACTTCAATATCGGGGACAACCCTTGTGGCACTTCAACGGAGAAGACGATGCCACCCGCTGCGGTCGTGAAGGTCCGGACTCCGTCGCTGCCACTACAAGAAATATGTCAACTTGTGACCCTCACTATTGGCCGCTGAAAGGTCATAGTTTTTCATTTGCGACTTTTTTTTTACCAAAAACAGAAGGTCAAAAGTTGGCGGTGGTAAACTGAAATTAACGACCTTCTGTGAAAGGTCGTTCGTTCCATGACCAAATTTTTGGTCACTAGCAGCCGCCGCAGACCACGTAGGCATCCAGCGTGGCAAGCTGATGTGGCACAAGAATCCCTAGTCCAATTCGGTGTTTATATGGGCCGAGCCCATTAATTCAGCCCATTTATATTTTTTTCCTATGAATTTTTTGTCAGCTTCATGGACCAAGCCCAACATTGCAGCCTTTTTATTTTTGGCCCATGGCCTTTTTGTCTCAACAATTTCATTTTTTCTTTCTTTTTTCAGGGTCACATTCTTCATTTTCCAATTTAACGTAAATAAATACAAAATATTTAAATTGGCACACAGAAAACACACAAATTACTTCAAATATTATCACCAGAGTCAATACAGAGTTGCTGCTGTACAAATAACTCTAACATACACTTTGCAAGCTCTACAAAAGTTATGTTCTTCAGCAGGTGTAGCAAGCTGTACAAAAAACTCTAACATACAATAGTGGAAGTCACAGTTACATGTTCCACACGTTCAATAACATGGTACTTTACAAGCTCTACAATTGTTATGTTCTTCAGCATGGAGCTCCTTCGACAGCGATTACAAACTAGGCACCTGCTCTTCTTGCCACTGTGAGGAGGTGGATGCTCGCCATGTTGTGCTTGATGATGCACACGACCATGATCTTCATGCAACTATTGCATCCGTGCGCTTGATGATGGGGGTACCAATGCATACAAGTAAAACAAAATTACTAGCATTAACCCACAACTTCAAGTATAAGCTAAGTATGTATCAAGTGACAACAAAAACAAGTTTATATGCTAGTACAAAATCACCATCATTAACAAGTTTATATGGGAATGAAGACAATCATCAGTACTGGATTAAACACAATGGTATCTTCATATTAGCAAACAGAATATCTCATTTTCATATTCTCAATCAGCAAGTGCAGTCTGCTTCAACCCATGTTCTAAAAAAGTTGTTTATCCTAGCTTAATACAAAATGAGCATTTGCAATTCTAGCAAAAATCTGAGAACACAGTCCTCTCAGTTTGAACGAGCCAGATAACTAAACCCAAACCATACAAGGACACGCAATTCACAAGGAAACTCATCGCAGCAACAATTCGAACAAACAGCACAAGAAAAAGGCGGACAGGTGGCGGAACGGGACCAAGGCGCTTACCACGGAGACCCGCCTGATGTCAGGGTGCTTCTCCTTGTACTCCTTCCTGAAGTTGTTCCTGCAAAGACAAAACACGCACCAAATCCTCGGTCAGGACGCGACTCCATACCACAGAAGCAACATGAATAGAACCAGGAACCAAGACTGGGACTCACATGAAGAGGAAGAAGGCACTCGGGGGCGCTTGGGCTTGTTGGGATCCTTCTCGGCCTTGCTGTTCTTCACCGTGAGCCTGCGCCACCACAACATAACAACAACAGCAAACCAAACCGAGTCAGAAGCCGACATGAAACAGCATCAGCCACCACGGGAAACGAAAACGAGATGGGGAGACAAGGGAGTGAGGGGTCAGGGCACTGACCTGGAGTCGCCGGTGCGGGAGCCCACCTTTGTTACTATGTTAAAGAAAGTTGATTTGCCAACATTGGTGTGGCACCCCAGCTCAGAGCGACCGGTTTTCCATGCATTGCCAGCCCAGAGACCATGTCTTCTAGCAACACACAACATCTTGGTACAGAAAACAACCGCATTATTGATGCTAGCGAACCAGAGTTTATATTATAACAGTTGTCGAGGCCAAGCGGCACGACCGGTACGGATGGACAGTATGTACATTATTTAGTAAACATAAAGGGGCCTCGATCATAACAACTACGCGGCAGCGGAATAACGTCGTAGCAGAAGATCCATATCACAGGGACACCGATGTGGACACGATCTAGACTCGAGCAGCTCTCCTCTCCAATGAGACTTTCCTGAAATCTGGCATGACACGCCAGGTCAGTACATTGAATGTACTTGCAAGCTCACAACAGGCATAATCATAATGGCAAGCAATATCATCATACTTAACCAATTAATAATAATGCAACACTATATGTCCAACATGCTGTGATCATGCTCGAACGTCCCTCGGGACAACTTACCAACCATGATCATTCTTGGATCACAAACAAACCACCAACATGGTCTTAACAAGAGTAACTCGTGATCTTTACGGCGATCACAACAACGACCAAAATTTGGTCCCGAACATCTTGATGGCCCTTCCACCATCATCAATAGTGCAAAGTTCATAGCTTAGTGTGCAAATTTTATTAAACGTTGACTCATGGTGGGACCTACTACGAGGTGTCCGTGACCGTGGACTCGGCTACCGATAGATTATACACTGCAGAGGTAACACACTATACCCACACCACGGAACCCATTGCCTCGCACTCCCATTCGGGTGGACCAACGGCATTCCGATGAAACCCTTCCATTGCCATGACACTCTCCCGGCCACTCCGACCGAATCCCCAATGGGCTAGTCCTGGGTGGCCCCGTGTCTACCAAAGACACACCGACCACCGTCATGGCCAAAACGATCCCACTCGGGGACCCGGTACCATAATCTCAACAACGGGCACACAAGCTTATGCCTGCTGACGGGGCCAGGGTAAGCACTACATAACCTTCCCTAGTTGGAGGCACCGACCAGAGGCAATGTCAATGGACCGAATCAAGGCTTTCCCACAAAGGCAAATGTGGTTGAACTGGGAAAAACTCGATTCTGCGGCACCATGATCCAGTCAACGATATATTCAAGTTAATTTATATTCAGGTTCAACTTAAAATGAAAATGACCGGTGTCATAGCATGCCATGAAATACAAAACTACACATGCGTCACTTAATAACGAAAATGACCGATGTCATCCATATTCACACTAAGCATAAACCTCAACAACTCATATTACTTTGCTGGTCAGGATAACTCACATTTTAACCAAAATAGTCTACATCAAGTTTAATTATTTTCTCATGCCAGAAAATAACTCCGATTAATTTCTCACATGCATAGCAAAGATTATACCACAAACAAATCCTAATTTCTTTACCCACCAAGTTAAGTTCAAACATTCTGCAAGTCAAATAAAATGACTAAACAAGTACTTAACAGAATATTTTCTAGCAAAATTTTACCATTTTATTTATGTAAGAAAATAACTTTAAGTAATTACTAACATGCATACCAAAATTATTTTTATCATCACCACAAATAGATCTTAGCTTTACTTCACCAACTAAGCTAGTTTCAACATACTGTAATCAAGAATAATAACTAACAAACACTTAACAGAATATAAATAACACAATAGTTATTTAAATGCATGGATTAATCATTTCATTCAAGTAAGAAAATCATAAATATTGAAATGGCACCATGAAAATGTTGTTGTGGCTTGCCTTAGTGCAGATGAGGTTCACAAGCCTTCTGGTGATCCTCAAGACAAGCCTCACCCTCTGAAAATAATTTTAAACACAAAAAGAAAACATCAAGAACACTTCTGAAAATCACCAGAAATTCTAAACAACTCAGAAAAATCTCATCTTTGGTGAGCTGCTAGATTTCTTTGCAAAGAACAAAATGCAAAAAGAATCAATTCATTTGGAATTATGGTTAAAGAGTTATGGCTGTTTGAAGTGCTTTGTAAATTCAAATGAACTTGAATAAAAATAAACAGCTGGGGGGTGACGTCAAAGGCGTAAAGCCCAGGGGCGTCACCATTCATACTGCTTCACGTGCGTACAGAGTGGCTGACTAGCGGGCCCCGCTAGTCAGGTGAGGAGGAGGGGAGAAGGAAACAGAGGGAGTCGCAGCTCCGCCGGAGCTCTCGCCGGCGACGAGGGCTCCTTGCACTACTAGGAAAAGGCCTACTAATGGCGCACCAGTTTTGCCTACTAATGGCGCACTACTGGTGCGCCATTAGTATCACGCCACTAGTATTTTTTACTAATGGCGCACCAGTGGTGCGCCATTAGTATCTGTTACTAATGGCGCACCACCGGTGCGCCATTAGTATAAACCTGATGCGCCATTAGTATTTTTGAATTTTGAAGGCGGGAAAATAGTAGTGGCGCACCGTCTAACCCCCACCGTGCGCCACTGCTATTTTTGAATTTTGAATTTGGATCTGGATCGCGATTTTTCTGCCCATTTTTTGCTCGTATTTTTTGCTCGTTTTTTTTGCATGGTATTATTTCAAATTTTGTTTCAAATTTTGGATCTTGTGCGTTCTTTTGTCGTGTTCTTTTGCCGGAGAGGAGTTCGCCGTAGAGGAGTTTGCCGATGAGGAGGAGGAGGAGGTGACCGTAGAGGCGCTCGCCTACATCGCCGGAGAGGAGGAGGAGGTCGCCAGAGAGGAGTTCACCGGAGCATCGGAGAGGAGGAAGGAGAAACCATGAGGGGATGGGAGGAGAGGAGGGAGGAAGAGCTCACCGGAGAGGAGGGAGGAGGAGCTCACCGGAGAGGAGGGAGGAGGAGCTCACCGGAGATGAGGGAGGAGGAGCTCACCAGAGAGGAGGGAGGAGAAACCGTGAGGGGAGGGGAGGGGAGGAGAGGAGAGGAGGGAGGAGGAGGTCGCCGGAGAGAAGGAGGGTAGTATGGTGGAGGAGAGAAGGGAAGATGGAGTGGAGGAGTGGAGGAGAGGTGGAGTGGAGGAGAGGTGGAGTGGAGGAGAAGAAGGAAGAGGTAAGGAGGAGAGGACACGCCCAGCCATATATACGGCATAATAATGGCGCACCGTGGGCAGGTGCACCATTACTATTTTTTTTATGTTTTTCATTTATTTTGAATTTTGAAGGCGGGAAGATACTAATGGCGCACCATGGGCAGGTGCGCCATTAGTAACTTTTTATTATTATTTTTGATTTATTTTGAATTTTGAAGGCGGGAAGATACTAATGGCGCACCATGAGCAGGTGCGCCATTAGTAACTTGTTTTTATTTTTTTGATTTATTTTGAATTTTGAAGGCGGGAAGATAGTAATGGCGCACCATGGGCAGGTGCGCCATTAGTAAGTTTGAATTTTTTTGAAATTTTTTGCCTCTACAGATCTTAAAAGCCCCGTATCCTTTTTTCTGTTAGGTTTTTGAGGATTTTGAAAATGTTTAACGGGGTTCCCCCACTGTTAAATTTGGATGTATCTTTTCGAGTAGATGATTTTTCATATAAAAAACTTTTTCATCCGAGTTTGTATGCAAAAGTTATGCCCATTTTTACAAATTCTCGAGAGATTTTGCAAAAAAGTCGAAAATTCATGTTTGTAAATTTTGCTAACAACTAGACCAAATATCACATGGGAATCTTATTTTCTTTTATTTTTTGACATTTCTAACATTTTCTTTTATTTTTTTAAACTAAAAAGGCGGTCCACTGGGGATGCATTCGGGGGAAGGTTTGGGCCAAATTACTAATGGCGCACCGTAGGATGGTGTACCATTACTAGTTCAACTAGTAATGGCGCACTACTCCCACGGTGCGCCATTAGTAGTTTTGAAAAAATTAAAAAAAAATTTACTAATGGCGCACCGTGGGATGTGGTGCGCCATTAGTATTTGCACACTAATGGCGCACCAACACATGGTGCACCATTAGTATTTAGTAATGGCGCACCATATGTACAGTGCGCCATTAGTGTCCATCCCATATATAGCCCTTTTCCTAGTAGTGTTGGCCAAAACGAGAGGGAGGGATGGCAAGAGGGGGTTGAGGCCCACCTGCTCGTACCCGTAGCGTAGCTAGGGCGGTCGGACGGCGTCAGAATCAACCTCTCAAGCGGAGGTAGAACACAGTGATCAACGGAGATGAAGAAGACGGTGAGCAGAGGCAACTCCAGGGGCTCCAGAGGGGCGGGGCGGCTTCACTGGAGAGGGGCGGAGGCCCTGGAAGGGTCGCCCTGGCCTGGGAGGGGCTGGAGCTACCGCGGAGACCAGAGGAGATCACCGGCAAGCTCGAGCTCGGGGACGGCGGCCCACGGCGTGCCCGGCCGGGCTACGGCTTCCTACTCGCTTGTGGGGTGTGTGGGAGTGCTGGATGGTGGTCGAGGAGGTTGGGGGCGGCTCTATTTATAGGCGAGCAGAGAGGGGGGATTGGGCTCCATCGGTGGAACCTGTCGACGGCACCGGGTGACGAGCGACATCAGTGAGAGGGGGAGAAGGCGACGCAGCTCACGCGGCAACTGTTGGCGGACGGAGATGAGCACAGGAACAAGGAGAAAGCGACGAGCACAGTGCGCACCGCCCTGTTGGGTTGGCCGGACCGTGGCCGTGCTCGCTGCGGCGAGCTCCGACGTCGGCGAGCACCAGGGAGGAGTTAATGACGTTGAGACGATGATGGTGGCGAGGTTTGGCATGCTACAAGAGTCGGGGAAGCGAGCACGTGCGAAACAGAGCGCTCGGCGGCACTCAGAGCGCGTTGACACGCATGCCAGCACCCCTGGACGAACGCGGTCACCGCGTGGACTATGAAATCAGGCTGAGCTAAGCCTAAACTTCATGTCTGGCATGTTGTTCGTGGTAGATTGAGATGTTACCACGCTTTGGTTTGAATCCAGGTGCAGTAGAGAAATTTTTACATGCCAGGTAAGTTTTTGGTCAGTAACTTTGAGAGGTTACTGAGGTCAAATGGCTGGGAGTTAGAGGCTGTGCTTTGGAGGTTAGCCAAGAGTTACTAAGCTGAAAATGCACAAGAAAACCCAGGCACAATGGAGCAAGTAAAAGGGTAGTTGCTGTAGAAACCACCATTTCTGTCTAGAACAGAAAATATTTTCTGTAGCGAAAATATTCCAAAAAGTGATGAAATATTTTTGCTTAGGAAGGTGCCCTAGGGTTCAAAGAATATTTGTGAATTTTCTTAGATTTTTATGGGCCATAAAAATTGATGTTGCTTTGGAGCATACTGATCTGGCTAGGGTTTTTGAGAGAAAAATGAATATTTTTCATTTAAGAAAAATATTTCAAAGATTATTTTGGGGTGGATCAGAAGGGGAATGATGATTAGAGAGGGAAATGGAGAACTTGGGTGAAAGCCAAGGATACCCAAGTGTTTCAGTCCATATGAAAGGATTCAAAAACTCCAAATTTTAAAATAACTTCAAATGAAAATCAAGCAAATGAGAGGGGGCAAAAACCAGGCTGTCACAAACCTCCCCCACTTAGAATGAATCTCGTCCTCGAGATTCGGTTGCTTGGGAAAACCACTCTGGATATTGTGACTGTAGAAATTCTTCCCGCTCCCAAGTTGATTCTGACTCGGTGTGATGCTCCCACTTAACTTTGTAAAATTTCCTTACTTTACTGCGAGTGACCCTTTCCATTTGATCCAAAATTCTAAACGGTCTCTCTTCATAAGTTAAATCATTTGCCAACTCTACCTCAGCCATAGTAGTCCTTTTCTCAGGCGGGGATATGCATCGTCTCAATTGTGAAACATGAAACACGTTGCGCACGTCTGACAATTCAGTGGGTAGTTCCATTTGATATGCAACGGTACCCACTTGAGACATAACCGGAAATGGACCAATAAATATAGGTGCCAACTCCCCACGAGTCTGAAATCTCTTGACGCCTTACATAGGAGTGACTCGGAGGTATACGTGTTCTACGGGTTCAAAATGGATCTGTCGGTGCTTTGCATCATAATAACTTTTCTGTCAAGATTTGGCCAATTGCAATCTGTCTCTGATTTCCTTAACTTGTTTCTCAGCTTCCATCATGAGATCTGTTCCGAAGATACGGCTATCTCCAGTTTGAGACCAATTTAAAGGAGTGCGGCACTTACGTCCATACAGAGCCTCATACGGTGACATTTTTAGACTGGTCTGGAAGCTGTTGTTATAGGAGAACTCGGCATTTGGCAAACAGTCTTCCCATTTTGGTCCTTGGTCTAAAGCATAGGATCGCAACATATCTTCGAGTATTTGATTTACCCGTTCTGTCCGTCCATCCGTCTGAGGATGATAAGCAGTACTATATTTCAGTGTTGTCCCCAAGGCTTGATGGAGATGTGACCAAAAAGCGGAGGTAAACAGGGAACCTCTATCGGTAGTGATAGTTCGGGGTACTCCATGCAGACTGACTATTCTGGATACATACAGCTGTGCAAGTTGATCTGCTCTGTATCTGGTGCTGATCAGAATGAAGTGAGCAACCTTGGTTAGGGTGTCCACTATGACCCAGATTGCATCATTGCCTTGTTGAGTCTTAGGCAATCCCGTAATGAAATCCATACAAATTTCATCCCATTTCCATTGGGAAACCGGTAGTGGCTGGAGGAGTCTGGCTGGCTTCTGATGCTCTGCCTTCACCTTGTTACATATGTCGCAACAGGCTACAAAATAGGCAATGTCTTTCTTCATTCCATCCCACCAGAATATTTGTCTAAGTTCCTCATACATTTTCGTACATCCCGGGTGAATGGAATATGAGGACTTGTGTGCTTCTGAAAGGATTTTCTTCCTTAAGTCTGGTTGATTGGGTACACAAATCCGTCCACGGAATCGGAGGGTACCAAATTTATCCTTGGAGAAATCTGGGGTCTGCTCTGCCATCTGGCCATTGGCACGTCTTTGCAGCTCGGCGTCAGCTGGCTGGGCCTTGCGGATCTCTACCTCAAGTGTGGGGGTAACTTCCAAAATATTAGCGAGGCCAGCATCCACTATGACCAGGTTGAGCTGAGCGATCTCCTCTTGGAGTTCAGAAGGCAAGGATTTCAATATGACATTTAAGCAGACGGGCTTTCGACTGAGTGCATTGGCAACTACGTTGGCCTTGCCCGGGTGGTAATTTATTCCAAGGTCATAATCCTTGACCAACTCTAGCCATCTTCGCTAACGGAGGTTTAAATCTGGCTGAGTGAAGATGTATTTGAGACTTTTGTGGTCGGTAAAAATTTGGAACCTTTTTCCAATGAGGTAATGCCTCCAAATTTTTAGCGCATGAACCACCGCAGCCAATTCCAAATCACGTGTAGGATAATTTCCCTCGTGGGGTCGTAGTTGTCATGATGCATACGCTACTACCTTGCTATCTTGCATAAGTACACAACCAATGCCTTGCCTGGAGGCGTCACAATACACATCAAAACTGCTATAAATGTTTGGATGAGTCAATACGGGTGCGGTTGTTAGCCGTATCTTTAGCTCGTTAAAAAATTTCTCATAGTCCTCCGTCCATTCAAACTTCATATCCTTTTTTAGCAGCTCTGTCATGGGTTTAGCAATCTTGGAAAACCCTTCAATGAAACGACGGTAATATCCTGCTAACCCAAGAAAACTCCGGATCTTAGTCACGGTCGTGGGCGGCACCCAATTGAGCACATCCTTTACTTTGCTCGGGTCCACAGCTATACCTTCGGCGGATAGTACATGTCCGGGAAACCCAACTTGCTTGAGCCAAAATTCACATTTACTGAATTTCGCATATACCAGATGGTCGCGGAGTCGTTGTTGCACTGCTCGGAGGTGATCCTTGTGCTCTTCTTCACCCTTGGAGTAAATGAGGATGTCATCGATGAAGACTACCACAAATTTGTCGAGGAAGTCCATGAACACTTTGTTCATCATATGCATGAAGAAAGCAGGGGCATTGGTGAGACCAAAGGACATCACGGTATATTCGTAAAGACCGTACCAAGTAGTGAATGTGGTCTTAGGAATAACCTCCTTTTTAATCTTGAGCTGATGATATCCGGTTCGTAAATCGATCTTAGAGAATACTTTAGCCCCACCGAGCTGATGAAACAGATCATCAATCCTTGGTAGCGGATATTTATTTTTGATGGTGACCTCATTCAGCTGGCGGCAATTTATGCACATGCGGAGACTGCCATCCTTTTTGTCCACGAAAATAGCAGGTGATCCCCATGGTGAAGAGCTGGGACGAATATATCCTTTCTGGAGCAATTCATCAAGCTGTTTCTTTAGCTCCACTAGTTCTGATGAGGGCATCCGATAGTACTTCTTGTATAACGATGAAGTTCCGGGCACAAGATCTATTGCAAATTCCAGTTCCCGATCTAGTGGCATGCCTTGCAGTTCTTCTGGAAATACATCAGGGTACTCGCTGACCACAGGAATAAATTCCAATTCATCCACAGTGGTGCAAACCAATTCTTGCTTGGGTATATTTCTGCGAGCATAGAATTTGGTAGTCTGCCCATTCAGACTGGTCAAAGTGACTTCTCGGGTTCTTGTGATTTATGCAAACTTGATATTTGGTCAACCAATTCATACCCAATATAATATCCAACTTTTCAGACTCAATGATTATCAGAGAGGTTGGAAAGTAGACTCCGTTGATATTGATTTCCAGATCACGGCAGACCAGATTGCTCTTGATTATAGATCCCGGGGTTTGTACCAGCATATTTTTGCCCAAAAGCGTACAAGGAAATTGGTTTTGGGCAGCAAAACTCTGAGAAATAAAAGAATGGGAAGCCCAAGAATCAAATAAAATTACGGCAGATATGTCATTAACAGATAACATACCAATGACGACTTCTGGCTTCTCTTGGGCTTCATCGGTGGAGATATGATGCACGTGCCCAGTGAAGTTTTGCTAGGTCGGCCATGACTCCATAAAGTTGACTTGTGGCCTGATTAGGGCATTCGCCTTGTTGTTCTTGGGGCACTATCTGGCATAATGTCCGTTCTGCCCACAATTGAAGCAAGAATTATTGCATTGAGGCTCTTCATGTATTGGGTTGGTCACGAAATTCTTGACTTGAGTGGTGGTCTTGTTAACATTCTGCTGCCAGTTTGGCTTGTATTCCACCTGAGTCTGCTGCCAGTCTGAGCCTTTTGCACTGGTTGCCCATCCTTCTTTGGCTCAAACTTACGCTTGTTGTCGTTGTTAACAGGCCTATTATCTGCTATAAGCTTGTGCTCCCATTCAGAAATGAAAGCCTTGTTCACCAGAGTTTGGAAATATGGGAAATCAAGCATACTGAGAGTACATCGGAGTTGCGGATTTAAGCCTCCAAGAAACCTATCAATCTTATTTCTTCAGTGGCCATGTCATAAAGAGAGTAACGGGCCAGATGATTGAATTGTTGCAAATATTCACCCATAGACTCATTTCCTTGGACGAGTGCAAGAAATTCACGCTCCTTGGTCTTCATAACTCCAGTAAGGATATGATATTTGCGGAACTGATCATTAAACTTTTCCCAGGTGATTTCTTCATCAACAGACCACATGGCGTTTGCATTTTCCCACCATATGGCAGTTGCGCCTTCAAGGTAATGAGTTGCAAATGGAACTTTATCATTTTCTTCAGTACGAGCAATCTCAAGCTTTTTCTCAATGGTGCGCAACCAATCGTCTGCATCCAATGGGTCAACAATCTGACAGAAACTGGGTGGCTTGGTCCTTTGAAAATCTGACAGTTTTGAGTGATGATCGTTCTGATTTCCATTCTGTCAAACCATAGCTTGCACACTCCTTAATATTTCAATCAGATCATTGTTCCTTCTTTCCTCAAACATACGTAGAATTTGCTTGGTGGAGGGCGGATTTGGCGGTGGAGGTGGTGGCGGAACGTACGGTTCGGGAGAATGTCCCGCCTGTCGTGCGGAACGACGAACAGGAGTTCCCTCACGAACGTTGCTACTGCTTCCTCCCCACGTCATCCTGTTTTGGATTTTTCCCAAGACAACGCAATCGAGATGAGAAACATCCAAGAATAAATTTGGGGAAAAGCCAGCAACAAATCTCGGAAGAAAACAAAAGAGCGAAGAAAATACGGCGAATAAATTCCCAACATAATTATACATAGACTCATACATGAAAGATAAACAACATGCCTGGTTCAGCTACTCTCGTACATGCAACGAAACATCATGACTCGTACGACTACATCCGTACATCATCCGGACGACTGCGAATACTCAAAGATACTACTGCTCTGCTGGTGCTGCGGTGTCCTCCCCTGAAGCGGTCTCGGATCCTGAACTGACATGGTTAACGGAAACCCCTGGGTTAAAGGTAACACGACGATGCTGCCTCGAGGGCTCTCCCTCAGGGGCAGGCGTAGGATGAAGCATCGGGGCTACAGGAGTGGTGAGAAGTAAAACCCACTCGGCAGGAGTACTGAGAGGATTCACGGCCGAGACACCCGTGCTACTCGGAGGAGTAACCGGTGAGATAGGGGAACTAGAACTTGCTGGAATATAAGGGGTAAATCCCAGAGAAGATGGAGTAGTGGCAGATCTAGTAGTGACTAAAGCAGCGGCTAAAGCAGTACGGGCACGAGTCAGCTCTCGAGCCAGCTCGTGGATCATAAGATAGCTAGCAGTGACATAACGAGCAAGGTGGCTAGCAACACTATCAGACTCCGGATCAATGATAGGGAAACGGACACGACCATTGTCGTGCAGAGAAGGGTAGTAATAGAAACCTGGGTGGTTCTGCATTCGGACCTCGTTGTAGCGAAGCTCGACAAGGACCTCGAATGCAGCAAACTGGACAGCCTAAGAAGCGGTGGAGGCGTAATCGCTCCGAGAAGTATGAGTGTAAGAGCTGGAATCAGAATTAGTGCGCAGAGTGACCACTGCGTGATACTCATACACTGAATCAGCTAGATGCTCCCGATACACATGATAGACTGGGTCGTCTCTGAGAGGGTACAGCCGATGCCACACGTTGTGAAGGAGGTGCGGTGACGTGTACGGCAACAGCTGCAACTGGCACGGATACGGCACCATAGCCATCTACACTCACAACCATTAGCAGGTTAGCATAAAGATTTATAAACCAAAGGCATGCAATGCAACAACCAGCTACAATTGCTACCAGCACTCAACTTAAACTCGTATCTAACGTCCAGTTAACACGTCACAGTCTAGCATGGCCTACAGTCAGCGCGGCTCTGATACCAAGCGTTGTGGCACCCCGGCTCAGAGCGACCGATTTACCATGCATTGCCAGCCCAGAGACCATGTCTTCTGGCAACACACAACATCTTGGTACAGAAAACAACTGCTTTAGTGATGCTAGTGGACCTCGATCATAACAACCACGTCCGGATGTGGCTGAACAGTATGTACATTATTTAGTGAACAAAAAGGGGCCTCGATCATAACAACCACGTGGCAGCGGAATAACATCATAGCAGAAGCTCCATATCACAGGGACCCGATGTGGACACGATCTAGACTCGAGCAGCTCTCCTCTCCAACGAGACTTTCCTGAAATCTGGCATGACACACCAGGTCAGTACATTGAATGTACATGCAAGCTCACAACATGTATAATCATAATGGCAAACAATATCATGATACTTAACCAATTAATAGTAATGCAACACTATATGGCCAATATGCTGTGATCATGCTTGAACATCCCTCGGGACAACTTACCAACCGTGATCATTCATGGATCATAAACAAACCACCAGCGTGGTCTTAACAAGAGTAACTCGTGATCTTTACGGCGATCACAACCATGACCAAAATTTGGTCCCAAACATCTTGATGGCCCTTCTGCCATCATCAACAGTGCCAATTTTATTAAATGTTGACTCATGGTGGGACCTACTACGAGGTGTCCGTGACCGTGGACTCGGCTATCGATAGATTATACACTCTGCAGAGGTAGCACACTGTACCCACACCACAGAACCCATGGCCTTGCACTCCCATTCGGGTGGACCAACGGCATTCCGACGAAACCCTTCCATTGCCATGACACTCTCCCGGCCACTCTGACCCAATCCCCAACGGGCTAGTCCTGGGTGGCCCCGTGTCTACCAAAGACACACCAACCACCGTCGTGGCCAAAATGATCCCACTCGGGGACCCGGTACCATAATCTCAACAATGGGCACACAAGGTTATGCCTGCTAACCGGGACAGGGTAAGCACGACATAACCTTCCCTAGTTGGAGGCACCGACCAGAGGCAATGTCAATGGAACGAATCAAGGCCTTCCCACAAAGGCAAATGTGGCTGCACTACTAAAAACTCGATTCAGCGGCACCATGACCCAGTCAATGATATATTCAAGTTAAGTTATATTCAGGTTCAACTTAAAACGAAAATGACCGGTGTCATAGCATGCCATGAAATGCAAAACTACACATGCATCACTTAATAACGAAAATGAGCGATGTCATCCATATTCACACTAAACATAAACCTCAACAACTCATATTACTTTGCTGGTCAGGATAACTCACATTTTAACCAAAATAGTTTACAACAAGTTTAATTATTTTCTCATGCCAGAAAATAATTCCGATTAATTTCTCACATGCATAGCAAAGATTATACCACAAACAAATCCTAATTTCTTTACCCACCAAGTTAAGTTTAAACATTATGAAGTCAAATAAAATGACTAAACAAGTACATAACATAATATTTTCTAGCAAAGTTTTACCATTTTATTTATGTAACAAAATAACTTTAAGTAATTACTAACATGCATAACAAAATTATTTTTATCATCACCACAAATAGGTCTTAGCTTTACTTCACGAACTAAGCTAGTTTCAACATACTGTAAATCAAGAATAATAACTAACAAACACTTAACATAATATATATAACACAATAGTTATTTAAATGCATGGATTAATCATTTCATTCAAGTAAGAAAATCATAAATATTGAAATGGCACCATGAAAATGTTGTTGTGTCTTGCCTTAGTGCAGATGAGGTTCACAAGCCTTCTGGTGATCTCAAGACAAGCCTCACCCTCTGAAAATAATTTTAAACACAAAAAGAAAACATCAAGAACACTTCTGAAAATCACCAGAAATTCTAAACAGCTCAGAAAAATTTCATATTTGGTGAGCTGCTAGATTTCTTTGCAAAGAACAAAATGCAAAAAGAATCAATTAATTTTGACTTATGATTGAAGAGTTATGGATGTTTGAAGTGCTTTGTAAATTCAAATGAATTTGAATAAAAATAAACAGGCTGGGGGTGACGTCGAAGGCGTAAAGCCCAGGGGCGCCACCACTCATACCGCTTCACGCGCGTATAGAGTGGCTGACTAGCGGGCTCCGCTAGTCGGGTGAGGAGGAGAGGAGAAGGAAACAGAGGGAGTTGCGGCTCCGCCGGAGCTCTCGCTGGCGATGAGGGCTCCTTGGCCAAAACGACAGGGAAGGATGGCAATAGGGGATTGAGGCGCACCTGCCCGTACCCATAGCGTAGCTAGGGCGGTCGGACGGTGTCGGAATCAACCTCGCAAGCAGAGGCAGAACACCATGGTCGCTGGAGATGAAGAAGGCGGCGAGCAGAGGCACCTCCAGGGGCTCCAGAGGGGCGGGACGGCTTCACTGGAGATGGGCGGAGGCCCTGGAAGGGTCGCCCTGGCCTGGGAGGGGCTGGAGCTACCGCGGCGACCAGAGGGGATCGCCAGCGAGCTCGAGCTCGGGGACGGCGGCCCGCAGCCTGCCCGGCCGGGCTACGACTTCCTACTCGCTTGTGGGGTGTGTGGGAGTGTTGGATGGTGCTCGAGGAGGCCGGGGGCGGCTCTATTTATAGGCGAGCAGAGAGGGGGGTTCGGGCTCCGCCGGTAGACACCTGTCCATGGCACCCGGCGACGAGCGGCGTCTGTGAGAGGGGGAGAAGGCGATGCAGCTCACGCGGCAACTGTTGGCAGACGGAGACGAGCACATGAACGAGGAGAAGGCGACGAGCACAGTGCGCACCCACTGTTGGGTTGGCCGGACCGTGCCCGTGCTCGCTGCGGTGAGCTCTGGCGTCGGCGAGCGCCAGGGAGGAGTTAATGACGTTGAGACGATGATGGTGGCGAGGTTTGGCCCGCTGCGGTAGTCGCGGAAGCGAGCACGCGCGAAACAGAGCGGTCGGCGGCACTCAGAGCGCGTCGACACGCATGCCAGCGCCCATGGACGAACACGGTCACCGCATGGACTATGACATCAGGCCAAGCTAAGCCTAAACTTCATGTCTGGTGTGTTGTTCATGGTAGATTGAGATGTTACCACGCTTTGGTTTGGATCCAGGTGCAATAGAGAAATTTTTACATGCCAGGTAAGTTTCTGATCAGTAACTTTGAGAGGTTACTGAGGTCAAGTGGCTGGGAGTTAGAGGTTGTGCTTTGGAGGTTATCCAAGAGTTATTAAGGTGAAATGCACAAGAAAACCCAGGCACAATGGAGCAAGTAAAATGGTAGTTGCTGTAGAAACCACCATTTCTCTCCAGAACAGAAAATATTTTCTTTAGAAAAAATATTTCAAAAAGTGATGAAATATTTTTGCTCAGGAAGGTGCCCTAGGGTTCAAAGAATATTTGTGAATTTTCTCAGATTTTTCTAGGCCATAAAAATTGGGGTTGCTTTGGAGCATACTGATCTGGCTAGGGTTTTTGAGAGAAAAATGAATATTTTTCATTTAAGAAATATATTCCAAAGATTATTTTGGGGTGGATCGGAAGGGGAATGATGATTAGAGAGGAAAATGGAGCACTTGGATGAAAGCCAAGGATACCCAAGTGTTTAAGTCCATATGAAAGGATTCAAAAACTCCAAATTTCAAAATGACTTCAAATGAAAAGCAAGCAAATGAGAGGGGGCAAAAACCAGGCTGTCACAATTGGGTAACCCAACCTGCTTGAAACGTCAATATAAACTTCATATCTCTTCTTATTCCTCAATAGTAAACGTCAATAGTAAACTGCTATGTTAAATAAAATAAGATGATGGTTCTGGAAATAGTAAACTTGCAAGACAATAAGACGACAAACACACTATTGCATTCATAGTTATTAGTAAAGCAGCGATCAAAACTAGTGATAATGCACAAGCAACTTTTGCATATGTCTATACGATCAAACATTACAGAAGTATAATTGTTATTCTCATCTCACTCCACAAGTGGCTCTATGAACATGCCAGACACAATACTGAACATGCGAGGAAAAACTATAAAGAAGATATTTTACAGATTTACTATGACGTATTTACCCTACATGTGAAATATTATCTCAGTCATTGTCAGCTCAAACATGTCTTAGTTTTTTCAGAGAAAATAGGCAGGAATTAAGACCAAAACATGCATGTATAACCAAAACCTATAACAACCAGAAGCTATCAGAATAAATCATAGAGGCTTGCCGAACTAATTGGCGCACTCAAACGATACAAGAGAGCGGCCCGGTGAACAACTAATCAAGCATACACAGCAAGTAAAACAACATTACCAAGGCAAGTCATGCACAAATTGTTGACAGTAAGATGTAGAGACAGGTTAATTCAGTGTTCAGCAGTATCGTCAAGCCACATTGACTCTGTGAAACAATACAAATCAATGGTGATGTTGAATCACGTAAAATAAATGTCCAAATCAGACTATGAAATATCTGTGACAACACACAAATGATCACCGCATGGTCATATCAAATCAACTGCAGCCCAGCTATAACTATCAGGCACACCAAGAAAAATCTGCACGGAAACTATCAACAAAGATGCAGCAGCCGAATCCAGCATCCAATCAATTCAGAACACAATCATATACGCCCTATCTAGAGAGGCTTACAGCGCACGGGTGTGTTCTTGCACCTGTACAGAGTACTACTGACTGACCCCAAAACAGAGCATCATCACAGTAAAACACTTCACCAGGAGCCATGATGCATCACAGACATGACCTACCATCCCGAGATCTCTGTTCTCACGAGAAGGAAGCAAGTAAGCAAGAAGAATAGATTTGGCGGAGGGAGGGAACAAGCACATACAAGCTAGTTAGATAAAAGGATCACATATCTACAGTACACTAAACCAATAATCCAGAGATGCATGGCAGCCACACACTAGTGCTTTGATTCATGAAAGTCCCTTCATAGCTAAGTAAGTATTATATCGATTTAGTGAGCCAAGATACATACAAGCATCTGAGAAACACTTGACCCAAGAGATACAACTACCCGAATGCTTCATTCAAGATTTAACACAAGAAATCTACGTGCGTAAAAGTAAATTGAAGGCAACCTCTTTGCACATCACTTATTTATGAACGGGGGCAGTGATATTCAGCTTCCGCAGTCAAAGGAGACCCGTAAACTCATTGCGCACAGTTGCAAAAACACATTATGCAACAGCAATACAGCATCAGCGTGTGTGTGTGCGTATGTGCCGCAGTTACCTACGTATCCTACTAAGCGAAGCCGGCAGTCAGGTTGTTCGTCTTGTACTTGTCGAACTAACAATCTATGGATTTTGCAATCTAAATGAGATCAGTATAAACTAATTGCACACAATTGCAGCAGCGCCATCGAACCAACGGACGAACAAACCGACCCTGTGGGACCAAGAAGGAAAACAAGCAGATCAGACGGGAAGGGGGTGGTTACCATCCTGGCACGCTCGCCCTTCTCTTGGATGGCATCATCCTTGAGCACCCTCTCCATCTGCCCAACCACAAAGACGGAGAGAAAAAAATGTCAGGAACGCATCGCGTTGATCCAGCCATGGAGAAAGGAACTGACTGGGGGCGGTCGGCGGGGTACGTCAGGGACGGATTACGGGGCGGACGCAGGGGAGAGGAAGAGGGCGGGTGGATCTCGTCGGGGTCCGCGGCGCACTCTGCGAGGATCCGGCAGTGCAGCAGCACGTCGTCGGCCTTGTTCACGTCGAGGTCGATGTAGTAGCTGGACGGGAGGCGCTCGTAGTGGTCCTCGAGCACGCGGTCAAAGAAGGGGGGCCTCCTGGTTGCTGGCGGCCCGCGGGCGGTCGAAGATCCCCCTTCTCATGCCAGTGGCGGCCCGTGGCTCTCAGCGTCGCTGTCGGCCATCCGCCCGAGGCGGACGCGGAGGCGAGGAGGCAGCGGAGGTGGCAGTGGAGGTGCGGCACCAAGGGCGGGACGAGCGCGGCGAGTGAGGCATCAGGGACGGGGTGGGTCGGCGGGCGGAGGAACAGCGGCGTGGGGTTTGCGTCCTATGGGCGCGGGGCAGCGGAGTGTGGTGGCGCACGAGCGGAGGAGTGTGGTGACGCGCGGGCGTGGGCGGCGGGATCTCAATCGAGGGCGGGAGGTAGGTGGCGGCTGCGAGTGGATCTGAATCGGGGGAGAGAGGGGGGGAGTGGAGTTAGGGTTTGGGTTGGCCTGCTGAGAGGTGAGTGAGAGACATTGGATTCGCCTGGTGTGGACAGTTCAGATCACATAGAGTGGGGTGATCCGTGAGAAGTGTTCTGATTAGTCCGAGAATCTGTGATTTAAAATAATTTCCATGTACTAAAGATAGAGCTATTTTGTGAAGCAACTATCAAAAAGATTTTCCAAAAGGGCATTATACAAATTTTCACTCAATTTAGACCACATTTTATGGATGAGCACCAATTTGTATGCATTTCTGATCTTTCTAGCTATTTTTAATCATTTTTCGAGTGTCCAAACTGAGTTTTTTTGTGAAGAACCTATAATATATTTGTTGCAAAATTGGACCAAATCATTTTTCTAAGATACTAGGCCATATTTAATGCACAATTGACCAAATTATTCCGTGTAAAAAGTTTTGATCCACCTGTGGTGAAAAAGACAAATTTTCGCCGATTCAGCTGGAAGCGGGTCAAATTTGAACTGCGGCTGCGTCATAGTTTGCTATTTATTTTTTACAAAAATCATTTATAGGTACAAAAGTATCTATTTTATCAGAGAAACACCAAAAAAATTCCAAGATTCAACCACTAGCTAGGAACGGTCATTCCCGCCGTTTTGACCACATTTTGGAACGGGCATAAAAAAATTCAAAAAAATCAAAAAATTGGGAAACCTTCACATTGTGTCATTATATGTGGCCAAAGTTCCTAGGAAAAATAACAAACTTGCAATCCGGAAATTATTTTAAAAAAGCGTTCTCAGAAACGAGCTATCACGTGTGGAGATCAATGGCTTTCAAGCCAAATGATCAATCTTATGGCCACATTCATGGCATAGTTTCTTCAAATGATCTCATATTGTGCACAAGGGTGCATATTGGAATGGCAAACAATGTTGCCTAAGGAAGTTTTCATTTTCTTTGGATGAAAAACCATTTTCCATTTTTCGAGTGCCCAAAAGGAGGTTTTTTGTGAAGGACCTCCCAAATAATTGTTGCAAAATTGGACCAAATCATTTTTCTAAAATACTAGGCCATATTTACTGCACAATTGACCAAATGGTTGTGTGTAAAAAGTTTTGATCCACCTCTCGTGAAAAAGACAAATTTCCGCTGATTCAGTTGGAAGCGGGTCAAATTTGAACTGTAGCTGCCTTGCAGTTTGCTCTTTATTTTTTCCAAAAATCATTTATAGATACATAAGTATCTATTTAATTAGAGAAACACCAAAAAAAATTCCAAGATTCAACCACTAGCTAGGAACGGTCATTCCCGCTGTTTTGACCGCATTTTGAAACGGGCATAAAAAATTCAAAAATTAAAAATTGGAAAACCTTCAGATTGTGTCATTATATGTGGCAAAGTTACCAGGAAAAATAATAAACTTGTAATACGGCAATTCTTTTAAAAAGTGTTCTTTAAATGAGCTATCATGCGTGAAGATTCATGGCTTTCAACCCAAATGATCAATCTTATGGGCACATTCATGGCATAGTTTGTTCAAATGATCTCATATTGTGCACAAGGGTGCATATTGGAATGACAAACAATGTTGCCTAAGGAAGTTTTCATTTTCTTTGGACGAAAAAACCATTTTCCATTTTTTGAGTGCCCAAAATGAGGTTTTTTTGTGAAGGACCTCCCAAATAATTGTTGCAAAATTGGACCAAATCAATTTTCTAAAATACTAGGACATATTTAATGCACAATTGACAAAATGGTTGGGTTTAAAAAGTTTTGATCCACCTCTCGTGAAAAAGACAAATTTCCGCTGATTCAGGTGGAAGCGGGTCAAATTTGAACTGCAGCTGCCTCATAGTTTGCTATTTATTTTTCCAAAAAATCATTTCTAATTACATAAGGACCTATTTAATCATAAATACATAGTTTGGTGACGGTAGTCGAGGGCCCCAACTCTAGAGCGCGTAAACTCGCATGCCCGCCGCGTGGTCACCGTGTGAACATGTGGCGTTGCCATGTGTTCTGGGCGGCCTAGGCATGTCTACTGGGCTGGGCACTCCCCAGGAAGGTGCTAGGAATAAAATTACAACATAAGATTCTCACGAGGAGACCGATCGATGCTCAAACATGAATTAGCAGCCAAGTGTTTGATTAGCGGTACGGGAAATGTACATGGCTAATGGGCGTGAGTTTTGGCCGAGGATGATTAGTTACTAAGAAGGTCGTCTTCAGAAATTTTTAGCTCAAAAGGAGGAGCCTAGGTGGTACTTGCTTTGCAAAGTACCACACTGGACATAAATATGAATGTTGAAGCTGGGCCCAAAATAATGAATGGATTGAGCTGGCATTTGGTGGAGGATGGTTAATTGGGCGTAGGAAAGCACCGTAGAAAATGGATATTATTTGGACATGCCAAAGTGGTACTTCCTTCACAAAGTGTTGTTCTGAACAGAATAGGAAAATGAATATTGTTGAATTATTTTTGAACTAGGCAAGGTAGATTTTTTACATATTTGACGAAGATATGACCCAAAGAATTTATGAGATTTTTTTGGGAATTTTGGGAATGACAGAAATATAGGTTGCGTCACAACCTACGCAAAAATTGCAACATGGACATGACACATAGGCAAAACTGATGAGGTGGCGCCTAGTCATAGCAACCCACCACAATTTAAAAGGTTTTGACCATCTATATTGGTCGTGATCAGCTAGAAATAAGGCAGTGGACCAATGCTATCCGCTTTATGACCATTTCGTGTAAGGAAATTACGGCATTTCTGACCAAAATGGTCGTTATAGTTTAGGGTGTGGAGCCCCCCGAACAGCTTTTGACCAATTGGTCTGAAATGATCATAGATCTATGACCAATTCTTCCCGGGTCACTGACAGAAGGTCACTAGTTGACATTTTTCTTGTAGTGTTCCCTAGCGAAGATATTGCCCAATTTATATAAAGGAGAGGAAGAGGAGTTCATCCGTATTAAGCCACGGGATGGATTCTCCATGTACAACCCCCCAAAACGGGTGAGCTGCTACTTTTTACTCCAGACCTTTTCGCATTCTTTGTATTAAGTATTTACCTTTCTATTTCATAGCAGGAACCGCGAAAAGCTGTGAGGGAGGTCCACAGCCCGTCTCCACAACCAGAGGACCCTGACCGGGCCCTCGACCCCGGACTCGAAGAAGATCCGGACACATTTGTGGAGCTCATCGACAGAACATTCTATCAGTTGAGCTGTGACGGTACCTTGGTGGCCATCATAGCCGATTATCCTGGACTGCTCCCCGCATCGCATGTAAGTAAAACCGGAGTCCCAACTTCCGAGAAGCATCCCCTTTTTTTGCACTTCAACTACCACACACATATGGTGTCTTACAGGGAAGGTCCTCGGGACGCCATGCCGAACCCGCAGTGACTCACCAACAAGGGGCACTGAAACCGGGTAGGCTTAAAAGAAAGGCGGTCAGGATTGAGAAGCTGTCGCAGAGGTATGAAAAAGTACCTCGCTTTGTGCTTGTCGTCTTTTTAAATATAATAACGTCCGTGTTTCCAAGAAGGAAAAATGCTTGCCGGACCATATCCGGAGAGCCTGCCGGCCACGCCTCCACCAGCCGGGCTCCAGAGCAGGACTTAGAGGCAGACGCTAACGTGGGGCCAACACCTAATGTTCCTCCTATAGAGGATGCGGATAGGCTGTCCGCCACGAATTCTGAAGTGGAGAGTGCCATGAATCACAGGTGTCGCCGGGCCGTACTATGCGAGCCTTGTTTCTCCGAAGAGGCATTCGATGCCTTCCACTCAGGAGACGCATACATCCGAGCTGCTCAAAATCGTCTTCCCAGAGCCACGAACCAGTATGTGAAGGACATACGGGTAAGAAAAACTGATAATTATGTATATTAGTAGCCCCTGAGACTTGAAACAGTTGACACAACTGATTTAAGGATCATTATTTGTGTATGTTCTACGGAGAAGAATACCTAGTTATCTCAAGAGCTGGAGGAGTGCAAAGCCCAGCTACGGGCCGTAGTTTCCGCGATGAAGGAGTCTGAGAAGGCCCCATCTGGTAACACTTGTTTCTATCAAAAATAATTGTATGTACCAGTTAGTATTCGGCATGCATGCAAATCTAACAATAGATTCTGCTGATGACCCCGGAGTGAATCCGGAGGTCGTGCGAGGGGATGAGCAACATGCTCAACAACAGCTAAAGGCTGGCGAGCGCGTGCTTACGCAGGTTAGGAGGGAGAAAAACGATCTGCAAGATGCCAACACCCGACTGGGCGTTGAACTGAAAGATGTTCGAGTCTAGCTTGCTGACTCCGTGAAGGAGAATAAGAGCTTCGACGCGGCATTTTTAGTAAGTGCTTGAACGAACTTTTATAGAGTTCGGCGAAGAAACCGGCTAACAGAGTTATATCTGTAGGTATGCTGATGGGTCATCCTACGGAGGAGATGCCCTGGTCTGCGGGTGATCTTCTACCAGAGCTCTCACAACTTCACTAACAAGTACGACAGGTGATGCAAGGCATTGCCCAAGCCTTGTGGCCATCCGCCTCCCTGCTAGGAGGCATGGGGGAGCTTGTAGAGGTGTTCAAAGGAGCGCAGCAGCGCTTCCGATTATGGAAGATATCAGCCTGCCGACAAGGTGCAAGGGAAACCTAGGCCATGGTGAAGACTCTATATACCAAGGCTGACCCGAACCACATGGCCGAGGTCATACCTGTGGGGGCTGATGGGAAAGAAATACCCGTCAGTTTGGTGTATGACCAGGTGAAATTAGCCGCAAAGTATTCCCAACAGGATTGTAGGCTAGACAGCATGTTGGATGGTATAGAAGGAGAGTTCAGTCAGTCCAAGTGACTGTGTACTTCGAATGACATGTATTGTCCCTAGTCGGATTGTAAATCATTTGTCATGGCGGACCTTTTCGCTTCGACCTCCAGACCCAACAGTCCGGAGTGTGTCGGAATACCCGCTCAGTTAGGTAAAAACCGGGGTATGCATGGAAACCAGGAGTATGGGTCGTAAGTGCTTGAACAGACAAGTACCCAACTAGCTATGTTATATTACATGGATAGTAAGAAACATCTTCCAGGGAGAATAGTTCCGTTAAAGGTTCCTTTCCCTGGGTACGCATGCCGTAATGTGCATGTCCGAACTGCAAAAAGAGACGCAGGATACAAACATCTGGGGGCAAGTATTAAAAATAAGTAAAAGTCATCTTTTGTTCGCTGACTGAATATTCCCTTAAGAACACGAGCTTTCGGCTTCACCTTGTCTGAGGTACACATCGGGCTGACCCGGCAGTAACAATCGCAGAGGTGCTCCTCTTATGCCCTACACGAATTAACGGGAGCATAGGGCATAAACACAAGAGCCAGGCAACCCAGCTTGGCCAAAACTTAAGTCATATCGACGCATATAATGGCGAAGAAAAGGTACGTGTGGAAAAGTAACACATGTGTGGGGGGGCATAAAGCCCGGAATATAATTATACTAAGCTTCTGTATAAGAAGCCCCCAGGTATAATGAGCATGCCTAGCGCGTCAAGATTGTGTAGTCAAGACACATTGTGACCTTTTAAGGATCTCAAGAAAAAATGGAAGAAGGAAAGAGAGAAAAGACAAATAACAGATATGTAAAAAATTGACGGAGGTAAGGAGACCAACACATAGTCCGGCATTAGGTATAGAACCTGCGGAGTCTAGCTGCGTTCCATGGATTCGGCTCAAGTCGATTGTCCGATGCATCACGCAGACAGTACGCTCCACCGGTCAGAACTTTGTCAATAACGAAGGGGCCTTCCCATTTGGGCTTGAGCTTATCCTTTTTCTTCTCCGATAGGCGTAGAACGAGTTTTCCAATGTTATAAGTTTTGGCCCGTACTTCTCTTCTTTGATACCGCCAATCCTGTTGCTGATAGAATGCGAAGCGGGCTTTTTCCACGTCGCGCTCCTCCTCTAGGGCGTCTAAACGGTCCTGCCGATCAAGCTCGGCTTCTTTCTCTTCGTACATGCGCAATCGAGGTGAGTCATGAATTATGTCGCTGGGCAGTACCGCCTCTGCGTCGTACACCATAAAGAATGGTGTGTATCCGGTAGTGCGATTCGGCGTGGTCCGCAGCCCCCATAGTACGGAGTCGAGCTCCTCGAGCCAGTGCGTATTTGATTCCTTCAAGGATCGTACTAGTCTGGGTTTAATGCCGTGCATGATAAGACCATTTGCTCGCTTGACTTGACTGTTAGTTTGTGGGTGATAGAGAGAGGCATAATCGAGCTTAATGCCCATGTTGCTGCACCAAGTTTTTACCTCATCGGTTGTAAAGTTCGAGCCATTATCGATGATGATGCTGTGGGGGACGCCGTAACGGTGTACAACCCTGGATATGAAGTCTATCACTGGTCCGGACTCGGCCATTTTAACTGGTTTGGCTTCTATCCATTTGGTGAATTTATCCACCATGACCAATAGGTATTTTTTCTTATGGCTTCCCCCTTTAAGGGATCCGACCATATCAAGCCCCCAGACCGCAAAGGGCCAAGTAATGGGGATTGTTTGGAGAGCGGTAGGTGTCATATGGCTTTGGTGTGTAAAAAGCTGGCAACCGACGCAACGTTGAGCGAGGTTCTGTGCGTCTGCTCGGGCCGTCGGCCAGTAAAGACCTTTATGGAAGGCCTTGCTTACAAGTGCCCGAGCTGCAGCATGGTGGCCGCCAAGTCCAGCATGAATTTCTGCCAAAAGTTGCCGTCCTTCCTCTTCAGAGATGCACCTTTGAAGTACTTCGGTAGCACTTTTCTTATAAAGCTCTCCCTCGTGGACCTTGTATGCTTTAGACCGCCGCACAATGCAACGTGCCTCGTTTGGGTCCTCAGGGAGTTCTTGCCTATTTAGGTAGGCCAAGAAGGGTTCTGTCCACATGGCGATTACAGCCATAATCATGTGGGCCGAAGGCGTTACTTCGGTGGCAGAGCCTTCGATTATGTCAGAGTGTTCGGTATCTGGTGTTGTGGCCAGGTCCGGACTGTTGTTGCCGGTCTCTCCTTCCCATACCGCGGATGGCTTAAACAGCCTTTCCAAGAAGATATTAGGTGGGACGGGGTCGCAGTTAGCGCCGATGCGGGCGAGGATATCCGCTGCTTGATTGTTTTCCCGGACCACATGGTGGAATTCAAGCCCCTCGAACCGAGCTAACATTTTGAGGACGGCTTTGCGGTAAGCCGCCATTTTTGGGTCGTCAAAGTCTCCATTTATTTGAGATATTGCGAGGTTCGAATCCCCACGCACCTCTAGGCGTTGAATGCCCATAGAGACTGATACGTCTCCAACGTATCTATAATTTTTTATTGTTCCATGCTATTATATTATCTGTTTTGGATGTTTATGGGCTTTATTAAACACTTTTATATTACTTTTGGGACTAACCTATTGACCCAGAGCCCAGTGCCAGTTCCTGTTTTATCCCTTGTTTTAGTGTTTTGAAGAAAAGGAATATCAAACGGAGTCGAAACGGAATGAAATGAACTGGAGAAGTTATTTTTGGAAGGAAAGCAACCCGAGAGACTTGGAGTCCACGTCAAGGAAGAAACAAGGGAGGCATGAGGTAGGGGGGCGCGCCCACCCCCCAGGGCGCGCCCTCCACTCTCTTGGGCCCCTCATGGCTCCCCCGACCAACTTCTTTTGCCTATATATTCCCTTATTCCCTAAAACCATCGAATACGACAATAGATCTGGAGTTTCGCCGCCGCAAGCCTCTGTAGCCACCAAAAGTAAATCGGGACCTTGTTCCGGCACCCTGCCGGAGGGGCGAACCCTCACCGGTGGCCATCTTCATCATCCCGACACTCTCCATGACGAGGAGGGAGTAGTTCACCCTCGATGCTGAAGGTATGTACCAGTAGCTATGTGTTTGATCTCTCTCTCTCGTGTTCTTGATTTGGCACGATCTTGATGTATCGCGAGCTTTGCTATTATAGTTGGATCTTATGTTTCTTCTCCCCCTCTTCTCTCTTGTAATGGATTGAGTTTTCCCTTTGAAGTAATCTTATCGGATTGAGTGTTTAATGACTTGAGAAGACTTGATGTATGTCTTGTCGTGCGTATCTGTGGTGACAATGGGATATCACATGATTCACTTGATGTATGTCTTGGTTATCAACTTGCGGGTTCCGCCCATGAACCTATGCATACGGGTTGGCACACGTTTTCGTCGTGTTTCTCCGGTAGAAACTTTGGGGCACTCTTTGAGGTTCTATGTGTTGGTTGAATAGATGAATCCGAGATTGTGTGATGCATATCGTATAATCATACCCACGGATACTTGAGGTGACATTGGAGTATCTAGGTGACATTAGGGTTTTGGTTGATTTGTGTCTTAAGGTGTTATTCTAGTACGAACTCTAGGGCTGTTTGTGACACTTATAGGAATAGCCCAACGGATTGATTGGAAAGAATAACTTTGAGGTGGTTTCGCACCCTACCATAATCTCTTCGCTTGTTCTCCGCTATTAGTGATTTTGGAGTGACTCTTTGTTGCATGTTGAGGGATAGTTATATGATCCAATTATGTTATTATTGTTGAGAGAACTTGCACTAGTGAAAGTATGAACCCTAGGCCTTGTTTCCTAGCATTGCAATACCGTTTACGCTCACTTTTATCGCTTATTACCTTGCTGTTTTTATATTTTCAGTTTACAAAAACCTATATCTACCATCCATATTGCACTTGTATCACCATCTCTTCGCCGAACTAGTGCACCTGTACAATTTACCATTGTATTGGGTGTGTTGGGGACACAAGAGACTCTTTGTTATTTGGTTGCAGGGTTGCTTGAGAGAGACCATCTTCATCGTACGCCTCCCACGGATTGATAAACCTTAGGTCATCCACTTGAGGGAATTTGCTACTGTCCTACAAACCTCTGCACTTGGAGGAACGTCTACAAGAAGAAGGTTGCGTAGTAGACATCAAGCTCTTTTCTGGCGCCGTTGACGGGGAGGTGAGTTCTTGAAGGTATATCTTTAGATCTTGCAATCGAATCTTTTTGTTTCTTGTTTTAGCACTAGTTTAGTTTATATAAGAAAACTACACAAAAAATGGAATTGGGTTTGCCTTATATGCTTCATCTTTTTAATATCTTTCGTGAGTATGATGGAAAGGAAAATTTTGCCAAAGTGTTAGAAGAAGAATGCATTAAAATGTTTGGCACTAAATCTTTGAATGATGAGCGTGATTGCAATGTTGTTAGTATGAATTCCTTGAATATCCATGATGCTAATGATATGCAAAGCCACAAGCTTGGGGTTGCTATGTTTTATGAAGATGATATTTTTTGTCCCCCAAGCTTTGATGAGAAAATTTACTATGATGTAAGCATGTCTCCTATCTATGATGATTATTGTGATCACATGTGTGCTTTAAAGAATAGTGATAACCATGAAACTTGTCATCTTGATCTTAATTTTCAATCACATGATAGTTGTTTCGTTGAGTTTGCTCCCACTATTGTTGATGAGAATAAATTTGTTTATGTGGAGAGTAGTAAAATTTCTATGCAAGTAGATCATGAAAAGAATGCTTTATGTGATGGTTATATTGTTGAATTCATTCATGATTCTACTGAAAATTATTATGTGGGAGGAACATATGTTTGTAGGAATTGCAATAATATCAAGTTTCCTCTCTATGAGCTTAAGGTTTTGAAGTTATGCTTGTTTTGCCTTCCTATGCTACTTGATTGTTGTTCCCATAAGTTGTTTGCTCACAAAATCCCTATGCATAGGAAGTGGGTTAGACTTAAATGTGCTAGTCATATTCTTCATGATGCTCTCTTTATGTTTCGATTGTTATCTCTTATGTGAGCATCATTGAAATCATCATGCCTAGCTAGGGCGTTAAACGATAGCGCTTGTTGGGAGGCAACCCAATTTTATTTTATTTTCTTGCTTTTTGGTTATGTTTAGGAATAAATAGTTCATCTAGCCTTTGGTTAGATGTGGTTTTGTGTTTGAATTAGTGTTTCTGCGAAGTAGAACCTTTGGGAAGACTTGGGTGAAGTCTTTATGATCATGCTGTAAAAAAGAGAAACTTTAGTGCTCACGAGATTAGCTTCAACATTTTACTGGAGAGTGATATTTTGTTGATTCTTTTTGCAGATGATTACTAGACAAAGTCCTCAGCTCCAAAAAATTATTTTAGAACTTTTGGAGTTCCATAAGTATACGTTTGATACAGATTACTACAGACTGTTCTGTTTTTGACAGATCCTGTTTTCATTGTGTTGCTTGCTTATTTTGATGAATCTATGGCTAGTAAAATAGTTTATAAACCATAGAGAAGTTGGAATACAGTATTTTTAACACCAATACAAATAAATAATGAGTTCATTACAGTACTTTGAAGTGGTGTTTTGTTTTCTTTCGCTAACAGAGCTCACGAGATTTTCTGTTAAGTTTTGTGTTGTGAAGTTTTCAAGTTTTGGGTAAAGATTCGGTGGACTATGGAATAAGGAGTGGAAAGAGCCTAATATTGGGTATTACCAAGGCACCCCAAGGTAATATTCAAGTATAACCAAGAGCCTAAGCTTGGGGATGCCCCGGAAGGCATCCACTCTTTCGTCTTTGTTCATCGGTAACTTTACTTGGAGCTATATTTTTATTCACCACATGATATGTGTTTTGCTTGGAGCGTCAATTTATTTTGCTAGTATTTTCTTTCTGTTATTTAGAATAATGTTTTGCATCTTTATTTTCAATAAAAATGTCAAGGATAGCATTTACTATGCTTATTTTGCAAGTATACATGTTTCTGTTTCAAAACAGAAAGTTTACCGCTGTTGCAAAAATTTCCTAGAAAAGTCAGAATGTGATAAAATGTTGAAACCTTTTGCATAATAAGATCTGATAAATTTACTACAGTGGTAATTTTCTCTCATAATTGTTGGAGCTAGGGAAGTATGATGAATCTTGCATTCTTTACAGACTGTACTGTTTTGGCAGATTGCTGTTATGTTTGCATTGTTTGCATATGTTTGCTTGTTTAATGATTCTATTTGATGATCGGAGTATTAAATATGCAGAGGCATTTAGTATGAAATGTTGAATAATAATTTTAGTGATTTACTATAGTATAGTATGATAAGGTTTTTGCATTGGTTTATACTAACTTATCTCACGAGTCTTTGTTGAGTTTTGTGTGGATGAAGCTTTTGAGATTTAGGAAACCGTGTGTAGCGACCCGACCTCAGACGGTCAAGCCTCTGTGTTCTATGCCATCCCTGGATCAGTATGCTGGCACACACAGTACATCAATGTATATATCAAAGTGCAATCACATGCATAAATAACGTAAAACTGATATATACCTCATAATACTCAGATGAAACAATCAAACGGGTGTGGAGTCCCATCAACGCCATCGGCAGGTAGAGTGTAAACCGTAACCCAGTAACGAAACTCTTAATAGTCGACGAAAATATCAGCAAAATGATAAGTTGCAGCCGTGTAGGTCAGTACATTGAATGTACCGCAAGATCACAAGATGAGAAAACAGATGATAAAACTATACTATATGCAATTTGGCTTTGTGGCTCAGATTCGAGTTTTGTTTGCGTAAAAGCTGATTTTATTTTACCTACATCAAAGAATAAATGAAGTCTGTACTATGGAGTTTTCTATCATGACATGGTTCCGCCAACCGATGTCTCATAGCCCAAAATTCATCATATGTTGCCCGCAATTAAGTTATCAATCCGGTGTTGAGAGTTCCGAGATAGATCCAAGTCCAGAGGCTCAAATTGTCCGTAATCGGGACACGGCTAATCGATTAGGTTATAACCCTCTGCAGAGGTTTGTACACTTTACCCGCAAGATTCGATCCCTCTCTTTACGCTCGCACTTCGTGGTGTTTGAGAACAAGATGACCAAAACATGGTCTTCCAAAGAGTTCCTCCGACCACCGTCCGCACCCATCCAATCCTACCGTCCTTCTACATCTGCTAGTACCGCCCCAGCCAGAGTCACCACTAAGGTCAACCAAGCCAGAGCCCATAATGACTTGCGGTTGCAGGTAAGCTTCCGGTCATGAAGTATTCTTCCGTCTCTTTGAGTCTGGGTGAAGCTTTCCGCGAGATGTCATGGCGCTTCTCCATGCATCCCGCCAACCACTGGTTTCTCCAGGCTGCCCGTCAACCGTCCTTCACCCAAAGAGTGTATTGCAATCCTGTCTCGAGTCTTGAAGTCTTGAGGTTTTGAAGATGCAGTCCTTGAAGATTCCATCATGGAGTTGTCGTCATTGACGTAGAATCCTCCATTCTCACACCACTCCCGTGCACTCATACCAAACCCCGTCTACTATAGCGTAGCATTAAAAGAAATAACGTCCCGGGCTTGGTAACAGGGTGATGGGTTCCTACCTCATGCATACTACTCAACTACAGGGATTCAATAACACTACTGAGGGGTGGTTGCAATGGTGCCACTAAATGCAATAAAACATAGGTAAGAAAAGCATGGTCAAGTGAACTTGCCTGGTTGACGATCTTCGAAAGAAACTAGGGTTTCAGAGTAGCAATCTTCGCACCGGAAATTCTACCGAGGCAAACAATAACTATAATAAGCACATAGCAATAGGATCACATAACACAACATAACAAAAGTAACATAACACAACGAACAACCAAAACTCAAATCCAAAAGAAAAACTCAAATAAAGGCCACTCAAAGTTTTCCCTACTTCAAACAATAACAAAAAATAGTTTTATATAATAAAAATTCCTTAATATAACCTAATCATGGTTTTAGGTTAACTTAACAGAAAAGGTTTCACTAAGCAACTAGGAGCAAAAAGAATTAATTTAAAAGCTATTATAAAACTCATTTTAGGCCTAATCCAATTTCTATTAAGAAAATAATTTAAAACTTTTATTAGTTATAAATAAAAGTTCATCTACTATAATGACAGAAACTAACCTAGAATAACTAATCACAAGTTAAGAATAAATTAATTTACTAATTAATTAATTAGGAAAACAGGAACTAGTTAATTAATTAGGATTAATAGGATTCTGTCTAAAACTAATTATTTATTAATCCTAAAATACCCAAATTAATTTCTAGGGTTTGGCAATGTCAAAATAAAGTGGTGACAAAAAGAATCATGCAAAAATAATTTTTCTAACTAAAGTTATAGCAGATTTGCTATTCTGGCTAAAACAATATTAAAGCATTTTTATTTATTTTTAACATAGCTAAATATATATTTTACAGAAACTACACAAAATTTGCAATCCAACAAAAAAAGAATCATCAAAAAATATTAAACAGAATAAAAGATATGAATTTTTGAAAATTGAAACTATTCGGCTAAAACAGAAAATCGAAATAAAAAGAAAAAGGCCTAATGGGCCTAAATCGTGCTCTGTATGTTAGATAGGCTAAACGGGCCCTAGGTTTAAACTAACGAACCGGCCTAATAAAGTAAAACCTAACTTAAACATAAACCGGACTAACTAAACCGGACCGAACCGGTTTTATTTTAAAACATACCTTGGGATCTAATCTCGACCGTAGATGGGGAATCTGGACGGACGAGGAGGGAGCGAGAGCTCACCGTGGGGAAGGTCGACGGCGAGCGGCTCGACGTCGGGCGGCGGGCGGCCCGATCGTCGGCGGGCTCCGGGCGAGGGCACGGGCGGACGCGGCGTTCGACGGCGAGCCCAACGGTGGTCGAGGTGGCGTCCGAGGTGGAAGGAGGCGGACGACGGCGAGGTCGAGGCGGCGGTGGCGTTAGGCCGACGGTGGTGGCGCCCGGTGGGTGTTGGGGTGAGCGAGGGCACGGGAGGTGTGGTCGAGCGAGGGAGTCCGGAGGTGGTCTCAAAGTAGCTCGGGTGGTCGGGGTGGCGGAGCAGGCTAATGGCGCCAAGGCGGCTCGGCTCCCATGAGCCTGCAGGCGAGGGGGAGAGGGGTCCGCGAGGGGCGAGGGCGAAACGGGGTGCGGGAGGGGCTTTATAGGGCGGGGCCTCAGAGGGGAAGGAAGGGATCGGGAGCGATCGAATCCCGGATCCTTCGGGATCCGCGATCTCGGCAGGCGGCGAGGCGGGCGAGGGGAAGAAGATGGGGCGGGCCTCATGGGTCGATGAGAGAGAGAGAGGGCGAGGCGAAAGGGTGGTCAAACGAAGGGGTTCGGGCGAGGGGTGAGGTGAGAGGGAGCTGCTCACGGCGCTGTGGGTCAAGGCTGGTCACGCCGGGCCAGCCGAGGAGGGGGGTGCGGCACTGGCCGGGCCTCGGGTGGCTCGGCTGGCGCCTGGGGGTTTTTTTTTTTTTAAATAAAACAAAAACAAAAATAAAACACTATCTATACATATTTTATATAGGACATATATATACCAAAATGATCAGGGGAATATTCCCTATCATTTGAACATTTTTCCAAAGGCAAATTCCAAACTTTATGAAAATCCATTTTTTTTCAAATTCAAATAAAATTCAGATTTGAATTCCAAATCTTTTGGCAATGTTTTCTTCTGATATTTTTGGAGTGTCATGTTTGCTCCTCTCATACTTTTGACAAGTATTTACCAGGCATAGTTTTTGAAATGATTCCAGCTTGCCAAAGTTTGAATTCAAATTCAAAACTCAAAATTTGAAAGAGGGTTTCAAGCATTTTCAAATGACTTTCAACTTGATACTTTTTAACTTCCAACTCATATTTCATATGATTGAAGAAGTCATTTTATCTTCCCTCATGAAAATCATTGAGTTGCATAAAGCTTTGAATTTGAAATCTTCCTAATGAAATTCAAATCTTTTCCAAAACCCTATTCATTTCAAAATGGAAGAAGTCATGTCATCTTCACTCTAGGCTTTGGTGTTGGAATGAATTTGAATTCATTGAGATCCAAAAGGCAAAGGAGAAAGTTTTGGGAAAGTCATTTCATTCCCTCTCATTCAACTTTCAAAAGTTTTCAAATTTCACTCAGTTTCACTCATTCAATCAAACCAACAATCAGACAACAAGCATAGTTATTTATTTAATATAACATTCCAAAATTTAGAATTTTGGGATGTTACAAACCTACCACACTTAAAATGAATCACGACCTCGAGAATCAAGAGGCTAGCAAGAAAAGGTTAGGGTTGGGGTCTCTAGCAAATGTTCTCGTCGAAAGGTCGTGGGCTACCACACTTAAAATCAAGGTTACGGTTCCAATAAACTCAGATACTTCCTCTGGAGTGCTGACAATGTATGTATCTTCACATATCTTACAATAACTCCTACATTAACGCTCTTCTGTTAGGAGCGTAAAGTTTTCCTCGAAACCTTGGGTCGGTTCTTCAAAGTTGTGGTTCGTCAGAGACTGGATCTTCTTAGCTGATAGGTCCGTGTCCATTCTAGACAGCTATCGAAATACTCATGGTGGTCTACAATTTATGGTTTCTCTTGCAGAAAACGGGTCTGGGTTGAACTTCACCGTATATCCTACGGTTGGCAACAACTGCCGTGTACAAGGGAAAAAAATACCTATACCTTTCTAAGGTTTAAACAAGGTTTTGATCGTCGTCTCTCTACTATAGGTAAGTCACTCAGATTTTACCATCCCATATAGCAAAGCAAATAATAAGAGTAAGTCGGTATGGTGATCAATCCATCCCGCACCCAAATCATTACCTTGTACATGGTTTAGCGAATCTCGCATTTTAACACTTGGTCATCCTCACAAGCATTGCAGAATTTCTCTTGTCGACGAACCAAGTTCGGAAAATCCATTGATTCTGCAGGCCATACAAACATCTATCGTTCCTTAACAACTCTCAGGTTTTGCGTAAACTCCTATAGAATCGTCGGTTGATCGAATCGTAGTCTATTCCCAAAATTTCTTTCTCCAAAGGGTACTTGATCCTTATTAATTCTTGGGCCTGTGGGTTATGGCCCACTTCAACACTAGTGCGGCGTTAACTCATCCTTGGGGTAACTCTCTTGTTCCATATTACACATCTTTTAAATCCAGTAGTACTCTGTTTCTTCATACCATCATATCAAAAGCAAAATTCCAACTTTTTTTTTCCTTCGAACTACAGTCCGTGGAATATATATTTTCTTATCCATTAGTCTAGTCTTCTTCACAGGGTACTACCACCCTAAAAATGAAATTCACAAATCCATCCATAGACCATATTTTTCTCATATCCTCGAAAATGGTCAAAATCCGTGTTCATAGAGTAACAACTCATACAATTAAACATATGAAAACATGTCACCTTAACTTTATTGATTTCATGAATCCATTACAAACTCGAGTACCCATTACATAACTCAACTCATTGAGCTCATGAAAGTGAAATTGCTTTCTACTACTCTCATTATCCATATCAAAATTCCAACTACTCAACTCCAGTTTTCATCTTGTCGGGACATTTAATAGCATAATGTCCTGCCTCCTTGCAGCGAAAACAAATGACTTCCGACATGTCTCGGGCTTCTTTGTGATTATGCGGGCTCCTTGGATTCTTGGCTTCTTTTCTGGACATTTACTAGCGAAATGACCTAAATCCTTGCACCTGTAACAAGTGATATGACTTAGGTCCTTCTCTGCAAAAATTGTGTTGTTCTCGGGTTGCCTTCTTTTTCTCTTCCCGGAATTCTCGTAATGATCGAGTCTCTATCTCCAGAGGGTCAAACTTCACTTCTGTCGGGAAATATCCTGGATACTCTTTTCTTTCCTTGGTGCAATCTTGTGAAAAATGTCCTTCTTCTCCACATGAATAGCAGGCATTGAGTAAAATCTGTCGAGACCTTCTCCATCCGTGTCGTCAACACTTTCATTCATTACTGGTTCTTCTAGGTCTTCTTTGAGGGTTTCTTTCATTCCATCTTCCCGCTTGAACAGTTTGTTGCACCATGGAGTAAATGTGACCTTGCACCGGTAGTGGGTGGTTCCTTCACACAGAAGCAAGTCACACGCTAGTTGGGCATTCCTCACCGGGTGTTTCTCCTCACAATGAGGGCATCCATCTTTGTGTTCCTCCTGGTGTGTCCTATTTCTCCGCAAATCTTGCAGGCACAAGGTTTTCTTCTTGGTGTATCATTGTGCTTCCGGATAAGACGTGATCTCATCGTGGTCTTCTTGAATTCCTCCCAAGTTCTTGCTCTTTTAAATCCTTGTATGGATTGATGCATTCTCCACCAGGTTGCAGCACTTTACGTAAAATCTTGAAGAGCGTATTGGACCTCATACTTCCTTGAAACCAAATTGCTCCCGGTTATTCTCCATGTTCGAATCCATAGCTCGCCTCCGGCTGAAGTCTTGGTCCAGAGAATATCAGTCCAACTTCATTCATCATCTATGGGGTTCAAGGGTTTTAGGGTGAGATGAGAGAGAGGTGGGGAGGATATACACACAATACAAACAATAGTTTTTGAAGAAACAAGTTTTACTTTGTGGCTGTCGGAAAACATCAAACAAATGACAGCTCACACATCGTCAGATCTAACGTAAGTGTGTAACAGGGTTTGGTCTTCTAAAGGTCAAGTATTTCTTCAGGAACTTCAAATCTTGAGTCTTCAACTGTTGTAGCTTCTAATACATGGTGAAATCCTCTTTACTCAAGGGGTCATCGGTTCTCCGATATCAATTCCTTCTTGGAGCGTCTTGATTGATCCTCCCGTGATCAAAGGATAAGGGGTATATTCTAACTATTTGAGGTGAGAGGGTCTATTGATAAATTCAGAAAAGATGAGAAGTAAGAGTCTTTTTGTAAATAAAGTTTTTGAGATATCCTGTCCTAAGGCTTTCCGGTTTCTAGGGTCACGTCCTACGATCAACATGTGCTCGATACCATATTCAGAAGCGACCCGACCTCGTGACGGTCAAGCCTCCGTGTTCTATGCCATCCTCGGATCAGTATGCGGGCACACACGGTACATCAATGTATATATCAAAGTGCAATCACATGCATAAATAACGTAAACTGATATATACCTCATAATACTCAGCGGAAACAATCAAACGGGTGTGGAGTCCCATCAACGCCATCGGCAAAGTTGAGTGTAGACCGTAACCCTGTATCGTAACTCTTACTCGTCGAGGAAAATATCTCGCAACATGATACGTTGCAGCCGTGGTAGGTCGATACATTGAATGTACCGGCAAGATCACAGTATGAGAAAACAGATGATAAAACTATACTATATGCAATTTGGCTTTGTGGCTCTGTATCTGAGTTTTGTTTGCGTAAAAGCTGATTTTATTTTACCTACATCAAAGAATAAATGAAGTCTGTACTATGGAGTTTTCTATCATGACATGGTTCCGCCAACCGATGTCTCATAGCCCAAAATTCATCATATGTTGCCCGCAATTAAGTTATCAATCCGGTGTTGAGAGTTCCGAGATAGATCCAAGTCCGAGGCTCAAATTGTCCGTAATCGGGACACGGCTAATCGATTAGGTTATAACCCTCTGCAGAGGTTTGTACACTTTACCCGCAAGATTCGATCCCTCTCTTTACGTTCTCGCACTTCGTGGTGTTTGAGAACAAGATGACCAAACATGGTCTTCCAAAGAGTTCCTCGACCACCGTCCTGCACCCATCCAATCCTACCGTCCTTCTACATCTGCTAGTACCGTCCCCACCAGAGTCACCACTAAGGTCAACCAAGCCAGAGCCTATAATGACTTGCGGTTGCAGGTAAGCTTCCGGTCATGAAGTATTCTTCCGTCTCTTTGAGTCTGGGTGAAGCTTTCCGCGAGATGTCATGGCGCTTCTCCATGCATCCCGCCAACCACTGGTTTCTCCAGGGCTGCCCGTCAACCGTCCCTTCACCCAAAGAGTGTGTATTGCAATCCTGTCTCGAGTCTTGAAGTCTTGAGGTTTTGAAGATGCAGTCCTTGCAGATTCCATCATGGAGTTGTCGTCATTGACGTAGAATCCTCCATTCTCACACCACTCCCGCAGGCACTCATACCAAACCCCATCTACTATAGCGTAGCATTAAAAGAAATAACGTCCGGGCTTGGTAACAGGGTGATGGGTTCCTACCTCATGCATACTACTCAACTACAGGGATTCAATAACACTCATCGAGGGGTGGTTGCAATGGTGCCACTAAATGCAATAAAACATAGGTAAGAAAAGCATGGTCAAGTGAACTTGCTCGGTTGACGATCTTCGAAAGAAACTAGGGTTTCAGAGTAGCAATCTTCGCACTCGGAAATTCTACCGAGGCAAACAATAACTATAATAAGCACATAGCAATAGGATCACATAACACAACATAACAAAAGTAACATAACACAACGAACAACCAAAACTCAAATCCAAAAGAAAAACTCAAATAAAGGCCACTCAAAGTTTTCCCTACTTCAAACAATAACAAAAAATAGTTTTATATAATAAAATTCCTTAATATAACCTAATCATGGTTTTAGGTTAACTTAACAGAAAAGGTTTCACTAAGCAACTAGGAGCAAAAAGAATTAATTTAAAAGCTATTATAAAACTCATTTTAGGCCTAATCCAATTTCTATTAAGAAAAATAATTTAAAACTTTTATTAGTTATAAATAAAAGTTCATCTACTATAATGACAGAAACTAACCTAGAATAACTAATCACAAGTTAAGAATAAATTAATTTACTAATTAATTAATTAGGAAAACAGGAACTAGTTAATTAATTAGGATTAATAGGATTCTGTCTAAAACTAATTATTTATTAATCCTAAAATACCCAAATTAATTTCTAGGGTTTGGCAATGTCAAAATAAAGTGGTGACAAAAAGAATCATGCAAAAATAATTTTTCTAACTAAAGTTATAGCAGATTTGCTATTCTGGCTAAAACAATATTAAAGCATTTTTATTTATTTTAACATAGCTAAATATATATTTTACAGAAACTACACAAAATTTGCAATCCAACAAAAAAAGAATCATCAAAAAATATTAAACAGAATAAAAGATATGAATTTTTGAAAATTGAAACTATTCGGCTAAAACAGAAAATCGAAATAAAAAGAAAAAGGCCTAATGGGCCTAAACTGTGCCCTGTGCGTTAGATAGGCTAAACGGGCCCTAGGTTTAAACTAACGAACCGGCCTAATAAAATAAAACCTAACTTAAACATAAACCGGACTAACTAAACCGGACCGAACCGGTTTTATTTTAAAACATACCCCTTCGGGGGGGGGGATCTAATCTCGACCGTAGATGGGGAATCGGACGGACGAGGAGGGAGCGAGAGCTCACCGTGGGGAAGGTCGACGGCGAGCTGCTCGACGCCGGGCGGCGGGCGGCGCCCGATCGTCGGGCGGCTCGGGCGAGGGCACGGGCGGACGCGGGCGTTCGACGGCGAGCCTAACGGTGGTCGAGGTGGCGTCCGAGGTGGAAGGAGGCGACGGCGGCGAGGTCGAGGCGGCGGTGGCGTTCAAGGCCGACGGTGGTGGCGCCCGGTGGGTGTTGGGGGTGAGCGAGGCACGGGAGGTGTGGTCGAGCGAGGGAGTCGGAGGTGGTCTCAAAGTAGCTCTGGGTGGTCGGGGTGGCGGAGCAGGCTAATGATGGCGGCGGCTCTCGGCTCCGGGCGAGCTCAGGCGAGGGGGAGAGGGGTCCGCGAGGGGCGAGGGCGAAACGGGTGCGGGAGGGGCTTTATAGGGCGGGGGCCTCAGAGGGGAAGGAAGGGATCGGGAGCGATCGGAATCCCGGATCCTTCGATCCAGCGATCTCCGGTGCGGGCGAGGCGTGGCGAGGGGAAGAAGATGGGGCGGCCTCATGGGTCGATGAGAGAGAGGGGCGAGGCGAGCGGGTGGCCGAAACGAATGGGGTTCGGGCTAGGGGTGAGGTGAGAGGGAGCTGGGCCGGCTCGCTGGCGCTGGTGGGTCAAGGCCGGCCGGGCCAGCCGAGGGGGTGCGGCACTGGCTGGGCCTCGGGTGGCTGGCGCCTGGGGTTTTTTTTTTTTTAAATAAAACAAAAACAAAAATAAAACACTATCTATACATATTTTATATAGGACATATATATACCAAAATGATCAGGGGAATATTCCCTATCATTTGAACATTTTTCCAAAGGCAAAATCCAAACTTTATGAAAATTCATTTTTTTTTTCAAATTCAAATAAAATTCAGATTTGAATTCCAAATCTTTTGGCAATGTTTTCTTCTGATATTTTTGGAGTGTCATGTTTGCTCCTCTCATACTTTTGACAAGTATTTACCAGGCATAGTTTTTGAAATGATTCCAGCTTGCCAAAGTTTGAATTCAAATTCAAAACTCAAAATTTGAAAGAGGGTTTCAATGCATTTTCATTTGACTTTCAACTTGATTCTACTCAACTTCTAACTCATATTTCATATTATTGAAGAAGTAATTTTATCTTCCCTCATTTAAATCATTTAGTTGCATATAGCTTTGAATTTGAAATCTTCACTAATTAAATTAAAATCTTTTCCAAAAACATATTCATTTCAAAATGGAAGAAGTCATGTCATCTTCACTCTAGGCTTTGGTGTTGGAATGAATTTGAATTCATTGAGATCCAAAAGGCAAAGGAGAAAGTTTTGGGAAAGTCATTTCATTCCCTCTCATTCAACTTTCAAAAGTTTTCAAATTTCACTCAGTTTCACTCATTCAATCAAACCAACAATCAGACAACAAGCATAGTTATTTATTTAATATAACATTCCAAAATTTAGAATTTTGGGATGTTACACCAATATCTGAAATTCTTAAATGTTAGAGAGTCTTCACATAGTTGCACAATTATTCAACTGCTCATTGATCTTCACTTATATCTTTTGGAGTAGTTTGTCATTTGCTCTAGTGCTTCACTTATATCTTTTAGAGCACGGTGGTGGATTTGTTTTAAAGAAACTATTGGTCTCTCATGCTTCACTTAGATTATTTTTAGAGTCTTAAATAGCATGGTAATTTGCTTAAATGATCCTAATATGCTAGGTATACAAAAATAGTGAAAACTTTCTTATGAGTGTGTTGAATGCTAAGAGAAGTTTGATGATTGATGATTGTTTTGAGATATGGAGGTAATAATATTAAAGTCGTGCTAGTTGAGTAGTTGTGAATTTGAGAAATTCTTGTGTTGAAGTTTGCAAGTCCCGTAGCATGCACATATGGTAAACGTTATGTAACAAATTTGAAACATGAGGTGTTCTTTGATTGTCCTCCTTATGAGTGGCGGTCGGGGGACGAGATGGTCTTTTCCTACCAATCTATCCCCCTAGGAGCATGCGCTTAGTGCTTTGGTTTTTTATGGCTTGTAGATTTTTGCAATAAGTATGTGAGTTCTTTATGACTAATGTTGAGTCCATGGATTATACGCACTCTCACCCTTCCATCATTGCTAGCCTCTTAGGTACCGTGCATTGCCCTTTCTCACATTGAGAGTTGGTGCAATCTTCACGGCGGTGCATCCAAACCCCGTGATATGATACGCTCTTTCACACATAAACCTCCTTATATCTTCCTCAAAACAGCCACCATACCTACCTATTATGGCATTTCCATAGCCATTCCGAGATATATTGCCATGCAACTTTCCACCATTCCGTTTATCATGACATATTCATCATTGTCATATTGCTTAGCATGATCATGTAGTTGACATAGTATTTGTGGCAAAGCCACCGTTCATAATTCTTTCATACATGTCACTCTTGGTTCATTGCATATCCCGGTACACCACCGAAGGCATTCATATAGAGCCATACTTTGTTCTAGTATCGAGTTGTAATCATTGAGTTGTAAATAAATAGAAGTGTGATGATCATCATTTTCTAGAGCATTGTCCCGAGTGAGGAATAAATAATAAAAAGATCCATAAAAAAGAAGGCCCAAAAAATAAGAAAGGCCATAAAAAAGGCCCAAAAAAAGAAAAAAATGAGAGAAAAAGGGAGAAGGGACAATGTTACTATCCTTTTCCACACTTGTGCTTCAAAGTAGCACCATAATCTTCATAATAGAGAGTCTCTTGTTTTGTCACTTTTATATACTAGTGGGAATTTTTCATTATAGAACTTGGCTTGTATATTCCAACAATGGGCCTCCTCAAGTGCCCTAGGTCTTCGTGAGAAAGCAAGTTGGATGCACACCCACTAGTGTTCTTTTGTTGAGCTTTCATACATTTATAGCTCTAGTGCATCCGTTGCATGGCAATCCCTACTCCTTGTATTAACATCAATCGATGGGCATCTCCATAGCTCATTGATTAGCCTCGTTGATGTGAGACTTTCTCTTTTGTCTTCTCCACATAACCCCATCATCATATTCTATTCCACCCATAGTGCTATGTCCATGGCTCGCTCATATATTGCGTGAAAGTTTATAGGTTTGAGATTACTAAAGTATGAAACAATTGCTTGGCTTGTCATCGGGGTTGTGCATGATGAGAGCATTCTTATGTGACGAAAATGGAGCATGACCAAACTATATGATTTTGTAGGGATAACCTTTCTTTGGCCATGTTATTTTGAGAGGACATAATTGCTTAGTTAGTATGCTTGAAGTATTATTATTTTTATGTCAATATGAAATTTTATCTTGAATCTTTCGAATCTGAATATTCATACCACAATTAAGAAGAATTACATTGAAATTATGCCAACTAGCATTCCACATCAAAAATTCTTTCTTTTATCATTTACCTACTCGAGGACGAGCAGGAATTAAGCTTGGGGATGCTGATACGTCTCCAACGTATCTATAATTTTTGATTGTTCCATGCTATTATATTATCTGTTTTGGATGTTTATGGGCTTTATTAAACACTTTTATATTACTTTTGGGACTAACCTATTGACCCAGAGCCCAGTGCCAGTTCCTGTTTTTTCCCTTGTTTCAGTGTTTCGAAGAAAAGGAATATCAAACGGAGTCGAAACGGAATGAAATCAACTGGAGAAGTTATTTTTGGAAGGAAAGCAACCCGGGAGACTTGGAGTCCACGTCAAGGAAGAAACGAGGGAGGCACGAGGTAGGGGGTGCGCCAACCCCCCCAGGGCGCACCGTCCACCCTCGTGGGCCCCTCATGGCTCCCCCGACCGACTTCTTTTGCCTATAGATTCCCTTATACCCTAAAACCGTCGAATACGAGAATAGATCGGGAGTTCCGCCGCTGCAAGCCTCTCTAGCCACCAAAAGTCAATCGGGACCCTGTTCTGGCACCCTGCCGGAGGGGGGAACCCTCACCGGTGGCCATCTTCATCATCCCGACGCTCTCCATGACGAGGAGGGAGTAGTTCACCCTCGGGGATGAGGGTATGCACCAGTAGCTATGTGTTTGATCCCCCCTCTCTCTCTCTCTCTCTCTCTCTCTCTCTCGTGTTCTTGATTTGGCACGATCTTGATGTATCGCGAGCTTTGCTATTATAGTTGGATCTTATGTTTCTTCTCCCCGTCTTCTCTCTTGTAATGGATTGAGTTTTCCCTTTGAAGTAATCTTATCGGATTGAGTGTTTAATGACTTGAGAATACTTGATGTATGTCTTGCCATGCATATCTGTGGTGACAATGGGATATCACGTGATTCACTTGATGTATGTCTTGGTGATCAACTTATGGTTCCGCCCATGAACCTATGCATAGGGGTTGGCACACGCTTTCTTCGTGATTCTCCAAAGAGAAACTTTGGGGCACTCTTTGAGGTTCTATGTGTTGGTTGAATAGATGAATCCGAGATTGTGTGATGCATATCGTATAATCATACCCACGGATACTTGAGGTGACATTGGAGTATCTAGGTGACATTAGCGTTTTGGTTGATTTGTGTCTTAAGGTGTTATTCTAGTACGAACTCTAGGGCTGTTTGTGACACTTATATGAATAGCCCAACGGATTGATTGGAAAGAATAACTTTGAGGTGGTTTCGTACCCTACCATAATCTCTTCGTTTGTTCTCCGCTATTAGTGATTTTGGAGTGACTCTTTGTTGCATGTTGAGGGATAGTTATATAATTCAATTATGTTATTATTGTTGAGAGAACTTGCACTAGTGAAAGTATGAACCCTAGGCCTTGTTTCCTAGCATTGCAATATCGTTTACGCTCACTTTTATCGCTTGTTACCTTGCTGTTTTTATATTTTCAGTTTACAAAAACCTATATCTACCATCCATATTGCACTTGTATCACCATCTCTCCGCCGAACTAGTGCACCTATACAATTTACCATTGTACTGGGTGTGTTGGGGACACAAGAGACTCTTTGTTATTTGGTTGCAGTGTTGCTTGAGAGAGACCATCTTCATCCTACGCCTCCCACGGATTGATAAACCTTAGGTCATCCACTTGAGGGAAATTTGCTACTGTCCTACAAACCTCTGCACTTGGAGGCCCAACAACGTCTACAAGAAGAAGGTTGCGTAGTACACATTAGAGACCGCCATCCGGAGACCATGCAACAGGGCCTCGTATTATGCCGCATTGTTGGAGTCTGTATATAATATTTTGAGTACGTATTGGACTATATCTTCGGTGGGGGATGTCAGGATAATGCCTGCCCCCAGACCAGCCAGCATCTTAGAGCCATCAAAGTGCATGATCCAATTGGAGTACGCGCCGTACTCTTTAGGGAGTTCGGCTTCTGTTCATTCGGCGACGAAATCCGCCAGTACTTGTGAATTAATGGCTTGTCGTGGTTTGTATGTTATGTCGAACGAGAGGAGCTCAATAGCCCATTTAGCAATCCAGCTTGTGGCGTCACGGTTATTTATTATGTCATTGAGTGGCACTTCAGAGGCCACCGTAATTGAACACTCTTGAAAGTAGTGTGGTAATTTCCGGGATGCCATGAAGACCGCGTATGCTATCTTTTGATAATGTGAGTACCGTGATTTGCATGGAGTGAGGACCTTGCATACATAGTATACCGGCTTTCGAAGCGGGAACTTATGTCCGTTTGTCTCTCGTTCGACGTCGAGCACTGCGCTTACAACTTGGTGTGTTGCCGCTATATATAGCAGCATTGGTTCGCCGACATTTGGCACGGCGAAGATTGGGTTGGTGTACAAAACGGCTTTTATTTCTTCCAATCCGGCCGTGGCCGCATCCGTCCACTCGAAGTGTTCGGTGCGTCGGAGAAGGCGATAAAGGGGTAGTGCCTTTTCTCCTAATCAGGAGATAAAGCGGCTTAAGACAGCCACACATCCAGTTAATTTCTGGATTTGCTTGAGGTATGTTGGGATAGCCAACTGTAACAGAGCTCGGATTTTTGCCGGATTTGCTTCAATTCCTCTACTGGAGACGATGAAGCCCAAGAGCTTTCCGGCGGGCATGCCAAAAACGCATTTTTTCGGATTGAGCTTCATGTCATTTGTTCGGAGGTTGTCGAACATTAGCCTCAAGTCGTCTATTAAGGATTCGACGTGTCTGGTTTTAATGATTACGTCGTCTACGTATGCCTCCACTGTTTTGCCAATTTTTGTTTCCAGGCATGTCTGAATCATGCGTTGATAGGTTGCACCAGCGTTTTTCAGCCCGAAAGGCATGGTGTTCAAACATAAGGGGCCGTATGGAGTGATAAGTGCCGTTGCGGCTTGATCGGGCTCCGCCATCTTAATTTGATGGTATCCGGAGTATGCGTCGAGGAAACACAATGAATCGTGTCCTGCGGTAGCGTCGATGATTTGATCGATGTGGGGGAGGGGGAAGGGATCCTTGGGGCTAGCCTTGTTAAGGTCCTTGAAATCGACACATAGGCGCCAGGATTTGTCCTTCTTTGGTACCATCACCAGGTTTGCTAGCCAGTCCGGATGTTTTATTTCTCTAATGAATCCGGCCTCAAGTAACTTGGCTAGCTCTTCTCCCATGGCTTCTCGCTTAGTCTCAGAGAAACGCCGAAGAGTCTGCTTCACAGACTTGAACCCCTTTAGAATGTTAAGGCTATGCTCGGCCAGCCTGCGTGGGATTCCTGGCATGTCTGAAGGATGCCAGGCAAAGATGTCCCAATTCTCGCGCAAGAACTCCCACAGTGCAGCGTCTACTGTGGGGTTTAACTGTGCCCCGATGGATGCAGTTTTTGTAGGGTCCGTTGGGTGGACTTGGAATTTGACTATTTTGTCCGCTGAATTAAAAGAGGTGGACTTGGGTATTTTGTCGAGTATCACGTCGTCCATGTCCACTATGGAGTGCAGCGCAGTTAGTTCTTCGGCCACAAGGGCTTCGGATAACGCCTCGAGGGCTAGTGCGTCGGTTTTATTTTCTGCGCGGAGTGCTATGTCCAGATCACCAGCTAGAGTGATGATTCCATTGGGCCCGGGCATTTTGAGCTTCATGTACCCGTAATGGGGTATAGCTTGGAAGATCGTGAATGCCTCCCGCCCTAAAAGGGTGTGGTATCCGCTACTGAACAGGGCCACTTGGAATGTGATTTCTTTGGACCTATAATTCTCCGGCGTGCCGAATACCACATCTAGTGTGATTTTTCCTGCATATTGTGCCTCCTGACTAGGGATGATTCCTCTGAAGGTCGTGCTGCTTTGCTCAATGCGGCTCTTGTCTATTTCCATTTTTCGAAGAGTCTCCTCATAGATGAGGTTTAATCTGCGGCCACCGTCCATGAGCACTTTAGTGAGCCGGAAGCCGTCCACAATTGGACTAAGGACCAAGGCTGCTGGTGCTCGAGCTGTTTGGAATTTAGGTTTGTCACTGGCATTGAAGGTTATTGTCGTATCACTCCATGGATTTATTGCTGCTACGTGGCAGACTTCGGCAAGGCTGCGGAGAGCTCGCTTGCGCCTATTATTTGAGGTGAACGTCTCAAAGACTGTTAATACTGTATTGTTATTTTCCACTGGGTGGTGCTCTGCGGTATTGTTGATGAGGAGGTCCTCACCGCGCTTGACCACCTGCCGGAGTACCCAACATGCTCTAAGGCTGTGTGTTGCTGTATCCGGTGTACTGTGAATTTTGCATGGCCCGTTGAGCCATCCCTCCAGTATAGTTCCACGCCCTATGGTGGGCTTTGGTTTCTTTGTAATTGGATTGGGTGACTTACGAGAGTACACCATTTTAGTTCGGACAGGGGATCTAGTGAGAGCCGGAGGGTCCCAAAATTTTGCTTGGGTTTTTCCAAGCGCTTTCCATCGCACAGTATTTATGTACTATGGCCACCAAGTCAGCAAAGTGTGCTATGTCACGGCGACTTATGGCATTGAGGATTCCCTTGTCCGTGCAATTATTGCAAAAGAATGAAATTGCATCTTCCTCGTGACAGTCCTTGACCTTGCTCATTACAAGGAGGAATCTGGCCCAATAGTGGTGTACTGTCTCTTGGGGCTCTTGTATAATGTGGGAAAGATCGCTTATATCTGGGTGGGTGGGTAGATTTAGGTCCGAACCCTGACCCGGTCTGAGACCCAGGGGTAGAGGAGTTTCCGAGCTTGGCAGTTTGGACTCCGGGATGTTGCCCAATAGATCTGGACCGCTGTGTGATTCTAGGTTCAAAGCTTGGGCCATGTCCTCCCGTAGAAGGGTATCCGGCTCGGAGAGCTCGGGAATCTGCACATAGTTTGTCCTCAAGATAGAGGAAGAATCACTGTGTTGCTCCTCCACCACCGCTATCTGATGGGTGACCGGCGGACAGTTAATCTCCCTTTGGTCGGGTTTAAGCCAATCCGATCATAGTCTGTAGCGACTCCCAAGGCAGCGATGCGATCCAAGAGCTCGTTCAAGGAAGAGAGCTCCATTTGACCCATCTGCTTGGCGAATTCCGAGCCGACATGGAGACTGTTTTTGATGATCCGAGAAGTCATCATCGGCGCAGCGGCCAAACGGGCGGTCATGACGAAGCCGCCTAGTCGGAGAGTTTGGCCTACAGCCAGGGCTCCCCCAGAGGTGATGTTGTCCTTGACAACAAGACGAGCCATCAAGCCTTATGATGACGGCACAATGGAACGCTCAATGAAAACACCAATGTTGGTGTCAAAACCGGCGGATCTCGGGTAGGGGGTCCCGAACTGTGCGTCTAAGGCGGATGGTAACAGGAGGTGGGGGACACGATGTTTACCCAGGTTCAGGCCCTCTCGATGGAGGTAATACCCTACTTCCTGCTTGATTGATCTTGATGATATGAGTATTACAAGAGTTGATCTACCACGAGATCGTAGAGGCTAAACCCTAGAAGCTAGCCTATGATTATGATTGTTCTTGTCCTACAGACTAAACCCTCTGGTTTATATAGACACCAGAGGGGGCTAGGGTTACACAGAGTCGGTTACAATGGGAGGAGATCTACACATCCAAATTGCCAAGCTTGCCTTCCACGCAAAGGAGAGTCCCATCCGAACACGGGACGAAGTCTTCAATCTTGTATCTTCATAGTCCAACAGTCCGACCAAAGTATATAGTCCGGCTGTCCGAGGACCCCCTAATCCAGGACTCCCTCACAGGGGGCCATAGGTTTCACTAGTGGCTTCTCTCAAGAGCATAAGTTTTACGGTGGGTGAACAAATTACTGTTGAGCAATTGATATAATTGAGCATAGTTATGAGAATATCTAGGTATGATCATGTATATAGGCATCACGTCCGTGACAAGTAGACCGACTCCTGCCTGCATCTACTACTATTACTCCACACATCGACCGCTATACAGCATGCATCTAGAGTATTAAGTTCATAAGAACAAAGGAACGCTTTAAGCAAGATGACATGATGTAGAGGGATAAACTCATGCAATATGATATAAACCCCATCTTGTTATCCTCGATGGCAACAATACAATACGTGCCTTTGCTGCCCTGTCACATCGGGAAAGGACACCGCAAGATTGAACCCAAACGTAAGCACTTCTCCCATTGCAAGAAAGATCAATCTAGTAGGCCAAACCAAACTGATAATTGAAGAGACTTGCAAAGATAACCAATCATACATAAAAGAATTCAGAGGAGATTCAAATATTGTTCATAGATAAACTTGATCATAAACCCACAATTCATCGGTCTCAACAAACACACCGCAAAACAAGATTACATCGAATAGATCTCCACGAGAGAGGGGGATACCATTGTATTGAGATCCAAAAAGAGAGAAGAAGCCATCTAGCTAATAACTATGGACCCGAAGGTCTGAGGTAAACTACTCACACATCATCGGAGAGGTATGGTGTTGATGTAGAAGCCCTCCGTGATCAATGCCCCCTCCGGCGGAGCGCCGGAAAAGGCCCCAAGATGGGATCTCACGGGTATAGAGGGTTGCGGCGGTGGAATTAGGTTTTTGGCTCCGTATCAGGTAGTTTGGGGGTACGTAGGTATATATAGGAGGAAGAAGTACGTCAGTGGAGCATTGTGGGCCCTACGAGGGTGGAGGGCGTGCCCGGGGGGTAGGCGCGCCCCCCTGCCTCGTGCTCTCCTGGTTGCTCTCTTGACGTGGACTCCAAGTCCTCTGGATCATGTTTGTTCCGAAAATCAAGTTCCCGAAGGTTTCATTCCGTTTGGACTCCCTTTGATATTCTTTTTCTGCGAAACACTTAAATAGGGAAAAAACAACAATTTGGGTTGGGCCTCCAGTTAATAGGTTAGTCCCAAAAGTAATAGAAAAGTGTATAAATAAGCCCATTAACAACCAAAACAGAATATAATATAGCATGGAACAATCAAAAATTATAGATACATTGGAGACGTATCAAGCATCCCCAAGCTTAATTCCTGCTCGTCCTCGAGTAGGTAAATGATAAAAACAGAATTTTTGATGTGGAATGCTACTTGGCATAATTTTCAAAGTAATTCTCTTAATTTTGGTATGAATATTCAGATCCAAAAGATTCAAGATAAAAATTTAATATTGACATAAAAATAATAATACTTTAAGCATAGTAACTAAGCAATCATGTCTTCTCAAAATAACATGGCCAAAGAAAGTTATCCCCACAAAATCATATAGTCTGGCTATGCTCTATCTTCACCACACAAAGTATTTAAATGATGCACAACCCCGATGACAAGCCAAACAATTGTTTCATACTTTTGGTGTTCTCAAACTTTTTCAATCTTCGGGCAATACATGAGCGTGAGCCATGGATATAGCACTATATGTGGAATAGAATGGTGGTTGTGGAGAAGACAAAAAGGAGAAGATAGTCTCACATCAACTAGGCATATCAACGGGCTATGAAGATGCCCATTAATAGATATCAATGTGAGTGATTAGGGATTGCCATGCAACGGATGCACTAGAGCTATAAGCATATGAAAGCTCAACAAAAGAAACTAAGTGGGTGTGCATCCAACTCACTTGCTCACGAAGACCTAGGGCATTTTAAGGAAGCCCATCCTTGGAATATACAAGCCAAGTTCTATAATGAAAAATTCCCACTAGTATATGAAAGTGAAGAAATGAGAGACTCTCTATCATGAGGATCATGGTGCTACTTTGAAGCACAAGTGTGGTAAAGGGATAGTAACATTGTCCCTTCTCTCTTTTTCTCTCATTTTTTTGGGCCTTTTCTTTTTTATGGCCTTTCTTCTTCTTCTTCTTTACATCTGGGGTCTCATCCCGACTTGTGGGGGAATCATAGTCTCCATCATCCTTTCCTCACTTGGGACAATGCTCTAAAAATGATGATCGTCACACTTTTATTTACTTACAACTCAACAATTACAACTCAATACTTAGAAAAAATATGACTCTATGTGAATGCCTCCGTGATGTGCGGGATACGACCTTGAATCAAGAGTAACATGTATGAAAGAATTATGAACGGTGGCTTTGCCACAAATACGATGTCAACTACATGATCATGTGAAGCAATATGACAATGATGGAGCGTGTCATAGTAAACGAAACGGTGGTAAGTTGCATGGCAATATATCTCGGAATGGCTATGGAAATGCCATGATAGGTAGGTATGGTGGCTGTTTTGAGGAAGATATATGGTGGGTGTATGATACCCGTGAAAAGTGTGTGGTATTAGAGAGGCTAGCAATGGTGGAAGGAAGAGAGTGCGTATAATCCATGGACTCAACATTACTCATAAAGAACTCATATACTTATTGCAAAAATCTACAAGTTATCAAAGCAAAGTATTACGCGCATGCTCCTAGGGGGATAGATTGGCAGGAAAAGACCATCGCTCATCCCCAACCGCCACTCATAAGGAAGACAATCAATAAATAAATCATGCTCCGACTTCATCACATAACGGTTCACCATGTGTGCATGCTATGGGAATCACAAACTGTTAACACAAGTATTCCTCAAATCCACAACTACTCAACTAGCATGACTCTAATATCACCATCTTTATATCTCAAAACAATTATCAAGCATCAAACTTCTCATAGTATTCAACACACTCATAAGATAATTTTTACTAATCTTGGATGCCTATTACTTTAGGACTAATTTCTCAATTTAAGAAAATTACCATGCTGTTTTGTAGGAATCTCAGAATAATATAAGCGAAGCATGAGAGAACAATAGTTTCTATAAAACAAATCCACCATTGTGCTCTAAAATATATAAGTGAAGCACTAGAGCAATAACTCTATAGCTCAAAAGATATAAGTGAAGCACATAGAGTATTCTAATAAATTCCGAATCATATGCATCTCTCTCAAAAGGTGTGTACAGCAAGGATGATTGTGGCAAACTAACAAATAAAGACTCAAACAATACAAGATGCTCCAAGCAAAACACATATCATGTGGTGAATAAAAATATAGCTCCAAGTAAAGTTACTGATGGAAGTAGACGAAAGAGGGGATGCCTTCCGGGGCGTCCCCAAGCTTTGGCCTTTAGGTGTCCTTATATTATCTTGGGGTGCATGGGCATCCCCAAGCTTAGGCTCTTGGCACTCCTTTTTCCATAATCCATCAAATCTTTCACCCAAAACTTGAAAACTTCACAACACAAAACTTGACAGAAAATCTCGTGAGCTCCGTTAGCGAAAGAAAACAAAACACCACTTCAAGGTACTGTAAGGAACTCATTCTTTGTTTATAGTGGTGTTAAACCTACCGTATTCCAACTTCTCTATGGTTTATAAACTATTTTACTAGCCATAGATTCATTAAAATAAGCAAACAACACACGAAAAACAGAATCTTGCAAAAACAGAACAGTCTGTAGTAATCTGTAACTAACGCAAACTTCTGGAACTCTACAACTTCAGCCAAAACAGGACGGCCTAAACAATTTGTTTCTGGATCTCCTGAAATTGGAATCAACATCATATCACGTTCTGATAATTTTTCACAATTGTTTTCGTGAACAGAAAGTTTCTGGAATTTTCAGCAAGATCAAATAACTATCATCCAAGAAGATCCTATAGGTTAAATTTGGCACAAACACTAATAAAACATAAAAACAAATCTAACCAGAGACTAGATCAAATATTTATTCCTAAACAGAAGCAAAAAGCAAAAAACTAAAATAAAATTGGGTTGCCTCCCAACAAGCGCTATCGTTTAACGCCCCTAGCTAGGCATAAAGCAAGGATAGATCTAGGTACTGCCATAATAATAGGATAGATCACGAAAACTCATTTCATATTCTCTATGTTCAGCAGCAAGTTTTCTTTGAGGCAAGGAAAAGTAATCAAAAGGGCTAAATTTAATGGGGCAGAAGTCCCCAAGATCAACCTTTGGAGGTATAGGTTCCTCCTTCGGCCCTTCATATTGCACAACCAATTCATCATTATAAGCGTTCTTTTGACAAAATTTTGTGAGCCTATACTCGAGAGAGTATCCTAGCTCATTATTCCGAATAGAAAAATCATTATTAAGTTCAGAAATTCTATCAACTAGAACATTGGTAGGAACCCTTTTTCTAAGGTTTTCATTAAAAGCAACATAATCTAGAGATTGAAATCGCATTATTTCCTCTTGATCAAAAAAGATAGTCTCTATGGGAGGATAGCCAGCGTCCACCCTATAGTGCGCAAAGATTTCTTTGGCCTCTTTTATTATAAATCTGAAATCATGAGCCAAGAATATAGTAGCGGCACGCTTAACAGAAGAATGCTCAATATTAGAAAATTCTAGGAAAATCCTTTGTATGCAAGGGTGCATGTGCATAAATTGCCTTTCAATTTCAACTACAATAATGGCAATAGCGTCCGCAAGACTACTAGTTTTATGAAGAATAGAACTACCTATAGAAGGCAAAGCACCGACACAAGTAAAGAAATCTTGAATAACCCCTTTTCCAATAATGTTACCACTACCAATTCGGAATTTTTTGTATGTAAGATAGGGGGTTCTTCAGCAGGAGCATCAGAATTTTCCATGTTATTGTTATTGTCCATATCGACAATAATTTCCCGAATTTCAGACATAACGGCAGAAAGTGCACGGAGGAAAAAGAAAGAAGGGAGGCGAATGGAAGAAGAGAGGGAGAATAAAACGGCAAGGGTGAAGTGGGGGACAGGAAAACGAGAGGCAAATGGCAACTAATGTAATGCGGGAGATAAGAGTTTGTGATGGGTACTTGGTATGTTGACTTTTGCGTGGACTCCCCGGCAACGGCGCCAGAAATCCTTGTTGCTACGTCTTGAGCATTGCGTTGGTTTTCTCTTGAAGAGGAAAGGGTGATGCAGTAAACTAGCGTAAGTATTTCCCACAGTTTCTGAGAACCTAGGTATCAATCCAGTAGGAGGCCACGCACAAGTCCCTCACACCTACACAAACAAATAAAAACCTCGCAACCAACGCAATAAAGGGGTTGTCAATCCCTTCACGGTCACTTTCGAAAGTGAGATCTGATAGATATGATAAGATAATATTTTTGGTATTTTTATAATAAAGATGCAAAGTAAAATAAAAGGCAATAAAATAGCTAAGTGTTGGAAGATTAATATGATGGAAAATAGACCCGGGGGCCATAGGTTTCACTAGTGGTTTCTCTCAAGAGCATAAGTATTACGCTGGGTGAACAAATTACTATTGAGCAATTGATAGAATTGATCATAGTTATGATAATATCTAGGTATGATCATGTATATAGGCATCACGTCCGTGACAAGTAGACCGACTCCTGCCTTCATTTACTACTATTACTCCACACATCGACCGCTATCCAGCATGCATCTAGAGTACTAAGTTCATAAGAACAGAGTAACGCTTTAAGCAAGATGACATGATGCAGAGGGATAAACTCATGCAATATGATATAAACCCCATCTTGTTATCCTCGATGGCAACAATACAATACGTGCCTTGCTGCCCCTGCTATCACTGGGAAAGGACACCGCAAGATTGAACCCAAACGTAAGCATGAGGGAGTCACGGATTAGGGGGTGTCCGGATGGCCGGACTATGACCTTTGGCCGGACTCCTGGACTATGAAGATACAAGATTGAAGACTTAGTTCGTGTCCGGATGGGACTTTCCTTGGCGTGGAAGGCAAGCTTGGCGATACGGATACGTAGATCTCCTCCCATTGTAACCGACTCTGTGTAACCCTAGCCCTCTCCGGTGTCTATATAAACCGGAGAGTTTTAGTCCGTAGGACGAACAACAATCATACCATAGGCTAGCTTCTAGGGTTTAGCCTCTCTGATCTCGTGGTAGATCTACTCTTGTACTACCCATATCATCAATATTAATCAAGGAGGAGTAGGGTTTTACCTCCATCGAGAGGGCCCGAACCTGGATAAAAACATCGTGTCCCTTGTCTCCTTTTACCATCCGCCTAGACGCACAGTTCGGGACCCCCTACCCGAGATCCGCCGGTTTTGACAGTAACATTGGTGCTTTCATTGAGAGTTCCTCTCTGTCGTCACCTTTAGGCCCGATGGCTCCTCCGATCATCAACAACGACGCGGTCCAGGGTGAGACTTTTCTCCCCGGACACATCTTCGTATTCGGCGGCTTTGCACTGCGGGCCAATTCGCTTGGCCATCTGGAGCAGATCGAAAGCTACGCCCTTGGCCATCAGGTCAGATTTGGGAGTTTGAACTACACGGCCGACATCCGCGGGGACTTGATCTTCGATGGATTCGAGCCACAACCGAGCGTGCCACACTGTCACGACGGGCATGATCTAGCTCTGACGCCGAACAGTGCCCCGGAGGCCGCCCCAGTGTCCGCTCCGACCTTTAGCTCGGAGCCGACTGCGCCAATCAAGGACGGATGGTTGGACACCGCCTCGGGAGCTGCAATCTCTATGGCAATCGAGCGGAATACCAGCCCTGTCCTTTGCAAAGCTCGTGAATCCAAGGTGCCAGACTCCTTTCTGGACTCCGAACCTTCCGCACCCCTGCCGATCGAACCCAACTGGGCGCCGATCATGGAGTTCACCGCCGCGGACATCTTTCAGCACTCGCCCTTTGGTGACATCCTGAATTCACTAAAGTCTCTCTCTTTATCAGGAGAGCCCTGGCCGGACTACGGTCAGCAAGATTGGGATACGGACGACGAAGAAATTCGAAACCCACCCACCACCCACTTCGTAGCCACTGTCGATGATTTAACCGACATGCTCGACTTCGACTCCAAAGACATCGACGTTATGGACGACAATGCAGAAGACGACCAAGAACCAGCGCCTATAGGGCACTGGAAGGCCACCTCGTCATATGACATATACATGGTGGACACCCCAAAAGAAGGGAATGGCGATGGAACAACGGAGGATGACCCCTCCAAGAAGCAGCCTAAGCGCCGGCGTCAGCGGCGCCGCTCTAAATCCCGCCACAGCAAAAACGGCGATTCTGGCACCGGAGACAATAACACCCCGGACAGTGCCGAAGACAACCCCCTCCAGCAGGATTCAGCGCAGGAGGATGGAGAAGCCAGCCCTCATGAGAGAGCGGCAGACAGAGAGGTAGAGGATGATAATTACATGCCTCCCTCCGAAGACGAGGCAAGCCTCGCCGACGACGAATTTGTCGTGCCCGAGGATCCCGTCGAACAAGAGCGTTTCCAACGCAGGCTTATGGCCACGGCAAGTAGCCTCAAGAAAACACAACAGCAGCTTAGAGCTGACCAAGATTTGCTAGCCGACAGATGGACTGAAGTCCTTGCGGCCGAAGAGTACAAACTCGAACGCACCTCCAAGAGCTACCCAAAGCGCAGGCTGCTACCCCAATTAGAGGAGGTAGCACCTAAACCTACATCACCAGTGTATGACGCGGCCGACCGGCCACCTCATGGCTGCAATAGAGAGGCCTCTCGGCCATCCATTCAAGCCGCACCCCGGCGCCGCTCAAAAAATACCAAGGCACGGGGAAATGCGCCAGACCTGCGAGACATATTGGAGGACAAGGCAAGGCAAACAAGATCGATCTACGGATCGCGTGGGCACCCCACGACACGTGACGATAACTGTCACGCCGGATATGGCAAATACGGCCAAGCCGAACATGGCAGGCAAAGCTTGTATGAGCTACGTCGTGATATAGCCCAGTACAAAGGCGCCGCACACCCACTATGCTTCACAGATGAAGTAATGGATCATCAAATCCCCGAGGGTTTTAAACCCGTAAACATCAAATCATACGATGGCACAACAGATCCTGCAGTATGGATCGAGGATTATGTCCTTCATATCCACATGGCCCGCGGTGATGATCTACACGCTATCAAATACCTCCCACTCAAGCTTAAAGGACCAGCTCGACATTGGCTTAACAGCTTGCCAGCCGAGTCAATTGGTTGCTGGGAGGACCTGGAATCCGCATTCCTCGTCAATTTCCAGGGCACCTATGTGCGACCACCAGACGCCGATGACCTAAGCCACATAATTAAGCAGCCAGATGAATTGGCCAGACAATTCTGGACATGGTTCCTAACCAAGAAAAATCAAATAGATGACTGTCCGGACGCAGAGGCCCTTGCAGCCTTCAAACATAACATTCGTGACGAATGGTTTGCCCGGCACCTAGGACAGGAAAAGTCGAAATCCATGGCAGCCCTCACAACACTCATGACCCGCTTTTGCGCGGGAGAAGACAGTTGGCTAGCTCGTAGTAATAACATGACCAAGAGCCCTGGTAATTCGGATACCAAGGACAACAATGGCAGGTCGCATCGCAACAAGCACAAGCGCCGCATTAACGGCGACAATACTGAGGATACGGCAGTTAATGCCGGATTCGAAGGCTCTAAACCCTGTCAGCGGAAAAAGCCATTCAAAAGAAATACTTCGGGCCCGTCCAGTTTGGACCGGATACTCGATCGCTCGTGCCAGATACACGGCACCCCTGAACAACTAGCCAATCACACCAACAGGGATTGTTGGGTGTTCAAGCAGGCAGACAAGTTAAGTGCCGAAAACAGAGACAAGGGGTTGCATAGCGATGACGAGGAGGAGCCCCGGCTGCCGAACAACAGAGGACAGAAGGGTTTTCCCCCACAAGTGCGGATGGTAAACATGATATACGCAACCCACATCCCCAAAAGGGAGCGGAAGCGTGCACTCAGGGACGTATATGCATTGGAGCCAGTCGCCCCAAAGTTCAACCCATTGTCCTCCTGCCCGATCACTTTTTATCGAAGGGACCCCCCCACTAGCATCCGTCACGGGGGATTCGCCGCATTGGTTCTAGACCCAACCATTGACGGATTTCACCTCACTACATTCCTCATGGACGGCAGCAGCAGCCTGAACCTGCTTTATCAGGATACAGTGCGAAAAATGGGCATAGATCCCTCAAGGATTAAACCCACAAAGACGAAATTTAAAGGCGTTATACACGGTGTAGAGGCCAGCTTTACAGGCTCAGTTACACTCGAAGTGTTCTTCGGACCCCCGGATAATTTCCGAAGCGAAGAGTTAATCTTCGACATAGTCCCGTTCCGCAGCGGCTATCACGCCCTGCTCGGGCGAACCGCATTTGCAAAGTTCAATGCGGTGCCGCACTACGCATACCTCAAGCTCAAGATGCCAGGCCCTCGAGGAGTCATTACGGTCAATGGAAACACCGAACGCTCTCTCCGAACAGAGGAGCACACGGCGGCCCTCGCGGCGGAAGTACAAAGTAGCCTCTCAAGGCAATTCTCTAGTCCGGCTGTTAAACGTCCGGACACCGTCAAGTGCGCCTGAAGTAACCTACAACAAGACCGTCTGGTACGTTCCGAGCAAGCATAGCAGTGCGGCCCCAACCCCAGCCCTCGTGAGATTATGGAAGCAGTACCACGCATACATAATTACGCTCTGGAAATACCATGGGCATAAGGGGAGGGGCACAACCACGGCACGCCCAGAATGCGGTTCAACCGCACTAGGGGCTCCCGATTTTGTCATTTCTCTTTTCTTACTTTCAGGACTCCACTCTCAGGAAGGCCTGTCCAGCTGTACAATCGCCGAACACACGATGCAACAGCCAGGGAGACAGCAAGCCACGTCGAATGTCCAGGTGGTCTCTATAACGAGCTAAATACCTGTCTTACTTAAAGTCTCGCAGCTTGCCCCTGGAGGGGGACATGTCAAATAATCCCATCTCTTGCTTATCGCACTATTTGTATCGTTCTGCTTTCATAGCAGCCCTTTAATAAACAATACATAGCTCTTGTCTATTATTGCATTCAATTTTTATGTAAATATGTTCAGTTATGACATTATGCAACCGTACACTTTGGTACGGCCAATACACCAGGGGCTTAAGTACCCCAGAATATGGTGTGAGAAGACCGAACACTCTCACGAAAAGCGGCACCCGAACTTATAGCATTATATGCATCGTCTCCGAATCATGTCTTGGGTCAATAGTTGGGTTTGCCCGGCTCCCATGTTTTGGTACCTTACGTTCCACTATATTGGCTAAGGTAGCGCCGGGAGAACTACTGCGATTGTGCCCCAGTTGAGCTGGGTTGAGCACCTCAGTAGAGAAAGCTAAAACTGGCCGTCATGATAGGGTGAGAGCCGGTCGCTGTTCGAGAGGTTTTTCGAGTCCCTAAAGACTTATGCCGCTTAGATCGAGGAGCTGGCTTTGTCCGGCCTAGGCGTGGATAGCGCCCCGAACTCGGTCTTCCGAATACTAGGGGCTTCGCGAAATTTAAAATTATAGAATTCTATGGCTAAGTGAGAGTGATAAAGCATTGTAGTCCGATTGCCTTGTTCGTTGTGCTGAGCGCCTCCCTCGAAGAACCCAAGAATGGGAACAAGAGCGCTCAGGTTTATCCCGAACACCCCAGCACTCGTGGCATGGGGGTAGAAGCCGACGACTTGCATCTCTCAGATTTAATAAACGGCCGCACAGAATGTAATATTTTATATTCAAAAAGCGTTGCTTAGCGCATATGAACAAGGTTTCAGCGCACAGGATAAACACAAGCGAGTTTACTCAAAAATTAAATCCTTGGAACATTCGTTCGCCACAAGGCGGGCACCCTTCAGGACACCCTCATAATACATCTCGGGCCTGCGATGCTACTTCCCCTCCGGTGGCCCTTACATCACCAGCTTCTCGGCATCCAGCTTGCCCCAAAGTGCACTTTAGCGGGCAAGGCCCTCTGACGCCTTCATGCATACAGAGCGCTTGATGACTTCAAGCCGTGGATAGGCATCCACCAGCCGCCTCACCAGCCCAAAGTAGCTCCCAGGCATGGCCTCCCCAGGCCATAGCCGGCCTATAAGGCCCTTCATGGCCTGTTCGGTTGCCTTATGGAGCTCGACCAGCTGCTTCATCTCTTTGCTCAGGGGCACTGGGTGTCCGGCCTCAGCATACTGGGACCAGAACACCTTCTCCGTCGAGCTCCCTTCCTCGGCTCGGTAGAATGCGGCAGCGTCGGACACACTGCGGGGCAGATCTGCGAATGCTCCTGGAGAGCTCCGGACTCGGGTAAGTAACAAGTAATTTACTTTCACGTGCTTGCTTTGCATAAAGAATGCCTTACCGGCCACTATCTTTTTCATCGCCTCAAATTCCTGGAGGGCTTTTTGGGCTTCGGCCTTGGCAGATTTGTCGCTTTCAAGTGCCGAGGCAAGCTCGGACTCTTGAGTCTTTGAGTCAAGCTCTAAACTCTCGTGTTTTTTCATAAGAGCATTGAGCTCTTGCCGCACCTCCGCCACCCGCGCCTCTTGTTTCTCTCGCTCGGCGCGCTCCACGGCCGCACTGTCTTCGGCCTTGGACAACGCTTCCTTCAGGGTCGCCACCTCGGTTGTGGCCGCTGTAAACACTCACGTTGGTCCTGTCATTATTTGCAACCAGGTATTTTTTTATATACTTACATAAGGTACTAGTTACCTTCCTTGTTCTTGAGCTGCTTCTTGGCAAGGCCGAGCTCGTTCTCGGACCGCTCGAGGCTCTGCTTCAATGCATCGACCTCCGCAGTCAGTGCGGCAGAGGTCAGCGGCACAGCCTGCATTCCCATATTGACATACTTATGTTAGACTCCTGCGTATATCTTTTTAGATCCTCAGTCCGGCTTTTCTTTCTGAACACCAAACTGAGCATCATGGGCTACTGTCTATGCGGTAATATTCTTACATATTTTAAATACATACCTCAAAGCCTGTTAGAAGGCTGGCACAGGCTTCTGTCAGCACGCTCTTGGCGGACTGAACTTTTTGGATCACCACACTCATAATAGTGCGGTGCTCCTCGTCAATGGAGGCGCCATTAAGCACCTCCAGCAAATTGTCCGGTGCCTCCGGTTGGACGGAGGCCACCGGCGTCGTAGGCTTGCCCTTCTTGCGAGGGGGGCGCCTTCCGGACTCCGGAACCACTGAAGGTTCCGGTGCGGTGTCCGGCCCAGGGCCGGACTTAGTCCCCTCTGGGGTTTCATCCCCTTTGGGCCTGGAGTCCGGGAGGTCGCCTTGCGGCGCCTCCAGGACCACCTCCTCCTGGCTTAGCCCCTTTTGGGACTCCACCTCGGCATCATCCGTAGGGCGAGGGGGGGAGCAGTCGGGAGTGAAAGACTATTCACATCCGATGAATCCAGGAAGCCGCTCGATGAATCGTCGAGCTGAGCCTCGGGCAGACTGCATGATTATATTCGGTGTCATAAGGTACTGTGCAAATAAAGGAACGCCATGAGTTATTCTGGTATCCGGACACTTACGATTTGGCCAGGGGCTTGGCCCTGGATGGCCACTCCTCTCCGCCGTCGTCGACGTCGGAGGCGTAGTCCGGAAGAAGGGTCTTCCCCTTCTTGGACCCTCAAGACTCCCTAGTTGGGGCGGCCTTCCTTTTCTTTCCTCCCCCGTTGGAGGGGGAGAGGCTTTTTCTTCCTCCTCCTCATCTTCGGAGGAGGAGTGCGCTTCAGGGTCGTCGGGCGATGAATCCAACACCACTAGGCGCTGGGAACTCTTTCGAGTTCCCGTGGCCTTCTTCTTGGCCTTCTTCTCCGGCACCACGTGAGTTGCCGGGACCAGCAACTTCGTTAAGCGTGCATCCGCTGGGCCTTCGGGGAAAGGGGCCGGACAGGCAAACTGTCCGGACGTCTTCTTCCAGTCCTGTCAAAGGAGCAGGAGCTTAGATCCCGCATAGAGTCACACTATGAAAAACAAGTATCCTGTAAAGGGTAAAACAAGCTTACTTCGCTGGCTTGGCGCTTTGCGCAGAATCCGCGATCCTCGGTGATGGGAGGGGGAACCTCGGAGCTTTGAATAGCACCTTCTAGGCATCCTCGTGCGTTGTGTCGAAGAGCCTGGACAAAGTTTGGTGCCGGGCCGGGTCAAACTCCCACAAATTGAAAGCCCGTCGTTGACACGGGAGGATCCGGCGGAAGAGCATGACCTGGACTATGTTGACAAGTTTAACCTTGTTGTCCACCAGGTTTTGGACGCAGGTTTGGAGTCCGGTCACCTCTTCCGAATTACCCCACAACAGGCCCGTCTCTTTCCAGGAGGTGAGCCATGTGGGGCTGCCAGATTGGAATTCGGGGGCCGCTGCCCATTCAGGGTCACGCGGCTCGGTGATGTAGAACCACCCCGATTGCCACCCTTTGATGGTTTCCACAAAGGAGCCCTTGAGCCATGTGACGTTGGGCATCTTGCCCACCATGGCGCCTCCGCACTCCGCTTGCCGGCGGCCCACAACCTTCGGCTTGACACTGAAGGTCTTTAGCGATAGGCCGAAGTGGGGCTTGATACGGAGGAAGACCTCGCACACGATGATAAACGCCGAGATGTTGATGATGAAGTTCGGGGCCAGATCGTGGAAATCCAAGCCGTAGTAGAACATGAGCCCCCGGACAAATGGGTGGAGTGGGAAGCCCAGTCCACGGAGGAAATGGGTGAGGAACACCACCCTCTCATTGGGCCTGGGGGTGGGGATGAGCTGCCCTCATCCGGGAGCCGGTGCGCAATGTCGTTGGACAAGTATCCGGCTTTCCTCAACTTTTTGATGTGCCCCTCCGTGACGGTGGAGGCCATCCACCTGCCTACCGCTCCGGACATGGTTGGAGAAGGTTGAGGTGGGAAGTGTGCACTTGGGCGCTGGAGCTCGAGTGCGCAGGAATGGATAAGCAAAGGAGGAGGAAGGCGTAGATGGAAAGGGTGGATTCTTATCCCCTTATATGGGAGCCGAAACTATGTGCCCCTGTCAGCCTGGTAAAACTCACTTATCTCCCAAGCACTGTGATTAATGGCGCGGTTGGGTTACCCACGCCCGTATTGATGAGAATCCCGAAATAAGGGGACGCGATCTCTGCTTTGACAAGACGTGCCAAGGAAACCGCCTTGCTAAACGCACTGAGGTGGGACAGTAAAACGATTCGAATAAAGGCTTGGCCGTAGCATGACATACGGAATACGTCAGCGGATTAGATTTATGTAAATATTATTCTCTCTACGGTGGTATGTGGAACTTATTTTGCAGAGCCGGACACTATCCTTGTGTTCAAAATCTTTTATGAAGGATTCGGAAGAGGAACCCGCCTTGCAATGCCAAAGACAATCTACGCGCCGGACTCGTCGTCATTGAAGCCTAGTTCAGGGGCTACTGAGGGAGTCCCGGATTAGGGGGTGTCCGGATGGCCGGACTATGACCTTTGGCCGGACTCCTGGACTATGAAGATACAAGATTGAAGACTTCGTCCCGTGTCCGGATGGGACTTTCATTGGCGTGGAAGGCAAGCTTGGCGATACGGATATGTAGATCTCCTACCATTGTAACCGACTCTGTGTAACCCTAGCCCTCTCTGTTTTCTATATAAACCGAAGAGTTTTAGTCCGTAGGACGAACAACAATCTGTCAGGACCCCGATTCCAAGTCACATCGATCTAGCCGGTAACACCTCATATCACTTTGCGGCCTCACGCACGGTATTCCCACCGGTGTCGCCTTACCATGGCCCGGGACCGTTTGCGTCTTTTGGCTCACGTATATGATAGTGTCACTAGCATCCATATGATAGAGAACCCGGGCCGACATGGCTAGTCGTGAACCCAAAGCGGCGCTAACCCATGGGGACAGGCATACATGAATCACATCGAGCATGTCGGTCATCAACGTATGAATTCGGGCTGTAGCACTGGCTAACAGGACTCCGGTATCCCGGGCTGTAGCAGGCTAGGCAGGACTCTGAATATCATGCGTGACATTTCCCGAAGAACGGACATAGGAACGAATTGAAACACATGCCGGCCAGTCAAGTGTCCAAAGCAGTAGTGCTGGGCTAACAGGACTCCGGTGGACCGGGCTGTAGCGGACTACTATCGCTCAGGAAGCACTAGACTACATTTCCCCATATGAGAGGCTGCCAAGGATAAACGACTAGATTGTCGGATCCCACACATACCAAGCATTTCAAACATACACACAATATGTTCGATATGTGTAAATACAACATGGCATCACAACATAACTCTACGACTCAAATATTTATTCATTAGGCTCCGAGGAGCGAGATATTACAAACATGGGTCTCATGACCCAACACCCAGAGCATACAAGTCAAAGCACAAGCGGAAGCTAAACATGTATGAGTACAGACAACTATAAATGAAAAAGGCTGAGAAGCCTGACTATCTACCACATCCTGCCGAGGGCACAAGATCATAGCTGAGGTAACAAGCTAAATGTTGAAGTCCAAGCGGAACTACTATCGAGACTGACGTCTCTCTGCAAAACATAAAATAAGCAACCGTGAGTACAAACGTACTCAGCAAGACTTACATCAAAACTAACTACATATGCATCATTATCGACAAAGGGGGTGGTGGAGTTTGACTGCAGCAAGCCAGCTTTGACTCAGTGGCTATCCTAAACTACATCGCAAGTAACTCTTTTGAGGTGGCGCTACGAGTCCACATATTCACCATATCAATACACCACTATGGACCCGCTCCCGTCTCCCTCACGAGAACGCCATCCATAGCACTCACGCTTATCTTGCGCATTTTAGGGTATCCACTTTCACTTGTCTATGAACTGATATAGGCAACCCGTAAGTCCTTTTCTGCGGACACGGCTATTGAATAGATCATATTAACCTGCAGGGTGTACTTCTTCACACACGCTCGACCACTTACCGCCGTTTACGACATGTACTCGGCAACCTTCAAGCGGAAGCCCAACGTGGGTGTCAGCCACGACCTACCTAAACACTCAAGTCCCTAGTCCAGGTTTATCGCCTATTCGGGTTCCATCCGCAGGGAGTCCGGCCGAGGTTTCCCATACAGCCCCGAACGATGTGTGCGCGGTTCCCGAGACACCAAATGGGCAAATCGGTACACCGGGCCACGGTTCCTACCGCAACACAACCCACCCCTACGGTCAGCGTTGCATGCACCCCCCAGCATACTACAAACACCAGAAACTACTTGCAACTCCCGGACTGGAAACAAGGGTGGTTAAGAAGCCGAGAGGGTCCATTGGTTTCGGGCCCAATGCGTGGTAGTAACTGTTTCATGGATCACAAACACGTAACTCAGTTCTCGAGGACGGCTGCAACGAGACAACCCACCATGTACTCCTACATGGCCTCTCACCGCTACCTTTATCAAATCATGTTCACACACTTAGCTCACACACGATGGGACATGTTCACACAACCATTCCAATTCATTCCCGATGAATCAGACCTGACTCAACTCTAAGCGATGGCAGGCACGACAACAAGCATGAATGAGTAGGCACAACATGGCTCAAACAACTCCTACTCATGCTAGTGGGTTTCATCTAATTACTGTGGAATGACAGGTCATGCAGAGGATAAAGGGGTTCAGCTAACGCAGCGAGTAACACATGAGTCGTTGTTGTCCTAATGCAGTAAAATAGAGCAGCAGCGAGAGAGTGGGATTATATCGGAATGAACAAGGGGGTTTTGCTTGCCTGGCACTTTTGAAGATAATATAGTTCTTCGTCGGTGTCATCGAATTCATCGTCGGTACGTCGGCTACCGAGAAGGGTCAATGCAAGCAAGCAGGAGAGAACTCAATCAATGCAATGCACATTCACATGAATGACATGTCATGTTAAGGTACTGAATTCACCTAATGCAATATCTAGCCAAGTTAATTGAAGTGGAACTCAAACAAGAACAAAGTCCAACTCCAAATGTTATTTCATAAATTACCCTAATCATGATTCATCCTATTTAGTGAGGTTAAGTTGTTCAATCATGCATGAAAGTGCCATAAACAGATTCTTCATATTTTTCTGATCATTTTTCATATATAAATTATTTCATTCTGAGCTACGGTTGAATTACTATGAATTTTAGAAGTTTAGGATATTTTACGAAATTTCCTGAATTAAATTAAATCCAGAAACGTATAATCTGCGTCCACCGACGTCGCAGGACGTCGTGGTCAACGGAACATGGTCCGGGTCAAACCTGACAGTGGGTCCCGCGTGTCAGTATAATTAGCTTAACTAAAAATTAATTAAAACTAATCCTAAATAGTTAGTGGTCGGGCCCCACCGTCATTGACTCAGACACCAACCGTGGCCCACCCGTGGTCAAAGTCAAAGTCGGCTGCCGGCGTCAGTCACTTGGCGAAACCAGCGACGCTGGGCGGCGAGAGTGAGTTTAATACTCCGGCGACCAAATGGGCCGCGGAGGGCATCTAGGTGGAGCTGGGGACGAGCCGAAGCTCTTGGTGGGGTTAGCTGGGGTCGGGGTGGCCGGAATCGGCGCCGGCGACGACCTAGGCGGCCGCCGGAGCTCGGGCGAGCTCGGGCTCGACGCTGCGGTGCACGAGCAAGCGAGCTGAGGCGCTAGTGGTGGCCTACGTGATGCGGTGAGTGCGATGGGCGCTAGCCCGGGACCAAATGGTCACCGGAGCAGCGCCGGCGACGAGCGCGGCGGAGGTGAGCTTCGGCTTCAATGGCGGCGGCGGTTACGAGGCAAGAATGACGCGGGGAAGAGAGGGGAATCGACCAGAGGCTCACATGGGTCGCGTAGAGATGGTCGGCGGGCTCGGGGGCGTCCGGAGTTCGACGAATCAGGGTCGGCAATCGGCGGCGCCCGAGGTTGAAGACAATGGTGTGGAGGCGATGCAGAGCTTCCCGGCTCGCGTGGCTCGGTGAGGGGGTCGAGGATGGAGTGGCGGAGCTTGTGGGCTAGTCGGGGAAGCGAGGGAGGGCCTGTGGCCGCGGTGGTGGCGAGCGGCGGCGACGAGCTCCGCTCGGTGGGAGAGAGAGGGAGCCAGAGGAGGGGATGGGGACGAGAGAGTGAACGAGGGGGTTCCAGGGGGTGCGTGGCGTCGCGGAAGACGTCCAGAGCGTCGGGAGGGAGCGGCAAGCAGGAGGTGGCCGTCGGTGGCCATGCGCGCGGCGACCACGCGCTCATCCTCCTGGCAGAGGAGGAAGGCGACAGGGAAGGAGGCGGTGGTGGGCTGGGCACGATGGCTGGGCTGCCACTGGGCCGCCAGGTGAGCGCTGTAAGTTTGGGCCAGGTAGGTTTCTCTCTCTCCTTTTTCTAATTATTTCAGTTTTCTATTATTCTGTAATTTTCAGGGCTTTATTAAAAATACTAATACTACCCCAAAAATCATGAAACTTGCTCAGGCCTACTGTTTTGAAAATATCCAACAGCAAACATTTAAGTTTATGATTATTTGAGCATTTAAAATATTTTATAGCATTTAAATGCCCAAATGCAAATACTTAATGAATTAATCCAGTGACCAAATATGTCATGAAAAATGTGCAGCACCTCTGGTTATGGTTTATAGCATTTTTCCAGAAATGATGAACATTTTCTAAAGCCATTTGAATTCACTGAAAAATATTTCTTAGTTGAACCTATTTGAATTGCTTTGGTGCTAGGGCTTGGTCATCCCCATTCCAAATTTCATGAGAATTAAACATGATGCATGGATGCAATGCCACTAGTTACAAGCAAGCTCTAGGGCTGTGACAACTCACCCCCACTAAACAAGAATCTCGCCCCGAGATTCAAGACGTGAGGTAAGAGGAAAAGGAAGTCGCAAAACTATCACAAACTTCATGATCCATTTGCCCTTCTCGAAGATGTTGATTCATTCCATCATTTTGGTCTTGACGTCTTTGCTTTCGAGATCTTCACTCGACACAACAACAGAAAGAAGGGGGAAACCCTACAAGATTTACTCTTCTTGAAGATCGAGCAACTCATCAGTTCATGGAGAGACGTAAGAACAACTCTTGAGTTGAGACACCAAACACGCATTAGGAATGATGGAGAAGAAATGGATGACGAAGGTTCAAATTGGTAGGCAACCATTCCACGCTTAGGTAAAATGGTGCATGTTTCAAAGTAACAAGGAGATGATTGCCATGATTCCATAACGGGACACCTTAGGAAAGGTGACGCAAAGAACTATTCCCTTAAGTGGCAAAAAGAATTACTTTTGATACAAGATCATTGAAACTCTTCACTCTAGCCTAAGGCAATCACAATCGATCATTCGAAGGAGTTCGAAAGGATGACATACTCGGACTAGAATGGATGATGTGGACTACCTTGTTAAAGACAACGCAATGGATGATTTTGCTTATCACCGAAAATGAATGGGACCCATGGTAGGTCCACTTTTGAGGATGATCCTAGACATCAATTACTTGAAGGGCAGCCCATGGAAAATTGGCACGATGGGATGCAAGCTGGGAACAAAATGCAAATGTTGGGAAGGTTCCAACCATCATATCTGCCTGAGATTCAGATCTGGTTGGTGTTAGGATATTCCAGACTCATCGAGTCTAGAAAGGAAAATAAAAGTTTGCAACACAAATCGACGAGAAGATGTTGCGAGATTCTCGGGAATGAACTACGATAGCAAGCTCCAAAACATGAGCTGGTTCTGCTACTAACATGTGAACACGATGTCCCAGACAATCAAGCCCACGTAGTAGTCTTATAATGAAACACTACCGAGTTCAGGTGGGGAACCATCATCGAGGATATCGAAGTCTTTACGCAAGTCCATGGATTAGCTCCCAAGCATAGACTTCTTTTCCTTGGACAAGTCAATCAGTGGCTTGGTATGCTAGGAATACATATAGAATGAAGGTTGCAAGTCTCCAGACTACAGAATACTTCGCACATATGCATGACTGACTCGGGATGATTCCATGGGAACCAAAACAAACCTTTCTCAAATTCATGGCGGCAACTTGCACCTAATGCACGTGAATTAGAGGAAGTCACTACTTTCATCCAAACATATGCTTCATGAACGAAACATGAAGAAATGCTTACACAAGTTTCCAATACTAGGTTGATGTTCAACATGACTCATGGGGGAGACAAAATGCTGCTAATGGGCTCAACAACAACTCATCGGAATTTCCGTATCAATGGACTTCCACCATCATGTGAACACGGTGATAGCATTGGTCAGACCAAAAGATGTAATGGTATATGCTCAAGGGATCAACCACGAGTAAGACAACATTACGAGCATCGTTGGTACTGATTTGATTTAACGATAGCCCACACTCAAATCAAAGGATTGATAAGACAATAGGTCCAGCAACTGATCACAGGGACCAATCGATGAAGATATCATCTTTCTTCAACACACACTACACAAGAATATCCCTTTGGAACGAACTAAGTTAGGCAAGCTTTTATCTTCCAACTCTCCAAGTTGTTGTCTAGCTTAACCAACTAGCTCAAGGGTTTCCAACACAGATTCTTGGAGAAGGGGTGGTTTACACGAAACCAACTTGATCACGAACTCAACATAGCGGTCAGGTGACAACCTGGTGATACTTCCGAGAAGATAATCGAAAAATCACGAACCACTGATATATTACTAGGCTCGAGAGCAATCTTGCTTTTGAGGGCAAGACGATATGATCAAATGAGTGAGGATTGACACAATCCTAACTCATAGATCGAAGAGTGCACCGAAACTAAGGACTAGGTAGCACGATCAATCTTAGGATGATGATTTAATAACCAACACGCTAAGAATGAGAATATTGTCCATTTACTACCGAGCAAGGGGGTTGCTAGGCGTATCGAGTTCACACATCACAATTCACTTGTCGGCATTCCGGTTGCATCAACACGGGACCGAGGAATGAATAATGATAGCGAGAAGTATCACTACGTCAAGAATTCATAAAAGAAGGTGCAATTCTCATGACATTCCTGACATAAAGTGGGTAATACATCAGGGTAGAACAGAACAAAAGCTGAATTGGCATTTTGATCTACGGAATACAACTGCTTTGACCCAATCCTAGAAATGGATGAGGTACTGGAGTTTGTTTCTCCTAGTCATTCCGGATTAGAATGGCTTGACGGCCACAAGGGTAGTGGCATCGTTGAACACGAATGCATAACTACTCCTGACTATCAATCGATAGACGAGGGCCAGAAAACAATTAAGGAGGAACAACTCGAGGAGCATATAACTTTCTGAGTTGTGGAGGCATGGATTAGTATATTGAGCAAAGCTCAACATTTCTCCTGGGTAACCCATGTAGAGAGGTAGAATTGGCAGATTCACAATTATGAATGGAGAACTCCTCAAGAGCACTCTGGTTGTGATCTTTTGGTTCAAAAGAACTTCTGCCATAAGCAGTTCATAGCATTTGGAAGAAGGAAATACCACGGACCTCGAGGACTATTGCAAGGTTACTAATATCCTAAAGGAACTAGCAAATACTATCAACATGAGGTAGGGTGAATCTCGGGTTCAAGAACCCAGGAATAGAATACCTACTACTAAATGGCATCACGGAATGCTTTCGAAAATGATGGCCAGAATCATCACACGGTGAACACAAAACGTTGCTAGATTACTAGGTGACTTCCTAAACACCTAGGGTCATAATAATATCTCCCACATCTACGCCGAGGCAACGAAGTACCTCAACTTACCGATTAGTGTGCTTATTCTGACCAAAAGGACATCGGGATCAGAAGGAAAGGATTGCAAATGCATCAGACTATTTAGAGACCTGGGATGACTCGGACAGCATAACGGCTATAAATGCTCAAAAAAATTGAGACATCATGCAAAATGGTGGCATAACCACTCAACATCACCATATCAAGGTTCCGAGATCAACAATTATCATACAGAAATAGTAGGAACTGAAGTGGGGATTAAAACCAACAATCTTAAAGGTCTATGGATTAGTAACACGTCATCCTGATAGATAGATGAGAAGCCTAGTTCTTAACCCCGTAGAAGAGAAGAGGTTGACTCAGATCAGAAGTCCATTAGGTATAAGGAGTAAAAAGAGCCTTACGTTCCCTTCCACAATCAACTCCCTTACATAACTAAAGCATTTCTAGACACAACTTCGACCAGTTTGGCTTGGTAATCCTCTGTTGATCGGGCTCGATACCAACGCTGTCGGGACCCGATTCCAAGTCACATCGATCTAGCCGGTAACACCTCATATCACTTTGCGGCCTCACGCACGGTATTCTACGGTGTCGCCTTACCATGGCCCGGGACCGTTTGCGTCTTTTGGCTCACGTATATGATAGTGTCGCTAGCATCCATATGACAGAGAACCTGGGCCGACATGGCTAGTCGTGAACCCAAAGAGGCGCTAACCCATGGGGACAGGCATACATGAATCACATCGAGCATGTCGGTCATCAACGTATGAATTGGCCTGTAGCACTGGCTAACAGGACTCCGTATCCCGGGCTGTAGCAGGCTAGGCAGGACTCGAATATCACGCGTGACATTTCCCGAAGGGACGGACATAGGAACGAAGTGAAACACATGTCGGCCAATCAAGTGTCCAAAGCAAGTAGTCTTTGGGCTAGCAGGACTCCGGTGAACCGGGCTGTAGCGGACTAGTATCGCTCAGAAGCACGAGGCTACATTTCCCCATATGAGAGGCTGCCAAGGATAAACAACTAGATTGTTGGATCCCACACATACCAAGCATTTCAAACATACACACAATATGCTCGATATGTGTAAATACAACATGGCATCACAACATAACTCTACGACTCAAGTATTTATTCATTAGGCTCCGAGGAGCGAGATATTACAAACATGGGTCTCATGACCCAACACCCAGAGCATACAAGTCAAAGCACAAGCGGAAGCTAAACATGTCTGAGTACGCATAACTATAAATGAAAAAGGCTGAGAAGCCCGACTATCTACCACATCTCCGCCGAGGGCACAAGATCGTAGGCGAGGTAACAAGCTAAACGTCGAAGTCCAAGCGGAACTACTATCAAGACTGACGTCTCTCTGCAAAACATAAAATAAGCAAACGTGAGTACAAACGTACTCAGCAAGACTTACATCAAAACTAACTACATATGCATCATTATCAACAAAGGGGGTGGTGGAGTTTGATCAGCAAGCCAGCTTTGACTCGATGGCTATCCTAAACTATGACCGCAAGTGACTCTTTTGAGGTGGCGCACGAGTCCACATATTCACCATATCAATACACCACTATGGACCCGCTCCCGTCTCCCTACGAGAACGCCATCCATAGCACTCACGCTTATCTTGCGCATTTTAGGGTATCCACTTTCACTTGTCTATGAACTGATATAGGCAACCGAAGTCCTTTTTCATGGACACGGCTATTCGAATAGATCATATTAACCCTGCAGGGGTGTACTTCTTCACACACGCTCTCAGCACTTACCGCCGTTTACACGACACGTACTCGGCAACCTTCAAGCGGAAGCCCAACGTGGGTGTCGGCCACGACCTACCAAAACACTCAAGTCCCTAGTCCAGGTTTATCGCCTACTCGGGTTCCATCCGCAGGGAGTCCGGCCGAGGTTTCCCATACAGCCCCGGACGATGTGTGCAGGGTTCCCGAGACACCAAACGGGCGAATCGGTACACCGGGCCAAGGTGCCTACCGCAACACAACCCACCCCTACGGTCAGCGTTGCGTGCGGCCCCCAGCATACTACAAACACCAGAAACTACTTGCAACTCCCGGACTGGAAACAAGGGTGCTTAAGAAGCCGAGAGGGTCCATTGGTTTCGGGCCCAATGCGTGGTAGTAACTATTTCATGGATCACAAACACAGAACTCAGTTCCTGAGGACGGCTGCAATGAGACAACCCACCATGTACTCCTACATGGCTTCTCACCGCTACCTTTATCAAATCGTGTTCACACACTTAGCTCACACATAGTAGGACATGTTCATACAACCATTCCAATTCATTCCCGATGAATCAGACCTGACTCAACTCTAAGCAGTAGCAGGCACGACAACAAGCATGAATGAGTAGGCACAACATGGCTCAAACAACTCCTACTCATGCTAGTGGGTTTCATCTAATTCTTGTGGAATGACAGGTCATGCAGAGGATAAAGGGGTTCAGCTACTACAGCAAGTAACACATGAGTCGTTGTTGTCCTAATGCAGTAAAATAGAGCAGGAGCGAGAGAGTGGGATTATATCGGAATGAACAAGGGGGTTTTGCTTGCCTGGCACTTTTGAAGATAATATAGTTCTTCATCGGTGTCATCGAATTCATCGTCGGTACGTCGGCTACCGAGAAGGGTCAATTACCGGCAAACAGGAGAGAACTCAATCAATGCAATGCACATTCACATGAATGACATGTCATGTTAAGGTACTGAATTCACCTAATGCAATATCTAGCCAAGTTAATTGAAGTGGAACTCAAACAAGAACAAAGTCCAACTCCAAATGTTATTTCATAAATTACCCTAATCATGATTCATCCTATTTAGTGAGGTTAAGTTGTTCAATCATGCATGAAAGTGCCATAAACAGATTCTTCATATTTTTCTGATCATTTTTCATATATAAATTATTTCATTCTGAGCTACGGTTGAATTACTATGAATTTTAGAAGTTTAGGATATTTTCTGAAATTTCCTGAATTAAATTAAATCCAGAAAAGGTATTACTGCATCAGCCTGACGTCAGTGTGACGTCAGTGGTCAACGGAACATGGTCCGGTCAAACCTGACAGTGGGTCCCGCGTGTCAGTATAATTAGCTTAACTAAAATTAATTAAAACTAATCCTAAATAGTTACTGGGCCCCACTGTCATCGACTCGGGAGAGTCAACCAGGCCCACCCGTGGTCAAAGTCAAAGTCGGCTGTCGGCGTCTAGCCGCCACGGCGAGCAGCTGTGGCGGGAGTGGTTTAGCCACTCCGGCGACCAAATGGTCCATGGAGGGCATCTAGGTGGGCTGGGGGACAGGCCGAAGCTCTTGGTGGGGTTAAATTTGGGGTTGGGGTGGCGGAATCGGGCGCGGCTGACGACCTAGGCGGCCGCCGAGCTCGGGCGAGCTCGGGCTCGACGCTGCAGTGCACGAGCAAGCGAGCTGAGGCGCTAGTGGTGGCCTCGTGATGCGGTGAGTGCGATGGGCGCTAGCCGGGACCAAATGGTCACGAGCAGCGCCAGCGACGAAGCGGGCGGAGGTGAGCTTCGGCTTCAATGGCGGCGGCGGTTACGAGGCGAGAATGACGCGGGGAAGAGAGGGGAATCGACCAGAGGCTCACATGGGTCGCGTAGAGATGGTCGGCGGGCTCGGGGGCGTCCGGAGTTCGATGAATCGGGGTCGGCAATCGGCGGCGCCCGAGGTTGAAGACGATGGTGTGGAGGCGATGCAGAGCTTCCCGGCTCGCGTGGCTCGGTGAGGGGGGTCGAGGATGGAGTGGCGGAGCTTGTGGGCTAGTCGGGGAAGCGACGGAGGGCCTGTGGCCGCGGTGGTGGCGAGCGGCGACGAGCTCCGCTCGGTGGGAGAGAGAGGGAGCCAGAGGAGGGGATGGGGACGAGAGAGTGAACGAGGGGGTTCCAGGGGGTGCGTGGCGGCGCGGAAGACGTCCAGAGCGTCGAGGGGGAAGCGGCAAGCAGGAGGTGGCCATCGGTGGCCGTGCGCGCGGCGGCCACGCGCTCATCCTCCTGGCAGAGGAGGAAGGCGACAGGGAAGGAGGCGGTGGTGGGCTGGGCCTGATGGCTGGGCTGCCAGCTGGGCCGCCAGGTGGAGCGCCAGGTAAGTTTGGGCCAGGTAGGTTTCTCTCTCTCCTTTTTCTAATTATTTCAGTTTTCTATTATTCTGTAATTTTCAGGGCTTTATTAAAAATACTAATACTACCCCAAAAATCATGAAACTTGCTCAGGCCTACTGTTTGGAAAATATCCAACAGCAAACATTTAAGTTTATGATTATTTGAGCATTTAAAATATTTTATAGCATTTAAATGCCCAAATGCAAATACTTAATGAATTAATCCAGTGACCAAATATGTCATGAAAAATGTGCAGCACCTCTGGTTATGGTTTATAGCAATTTTCAAGAAATGATGAACATTTTCTAAAGCCATTTGAATTCACTGAAAAATATTTCTTAGTTGAACCTATTTGAATTGCTTTGGTGCTAGGGCTTGCTCATCCCCATTTCAAATTTCATGAGAATTAAACATGATGCATGGATGCAATGCCACTAGTTACAAGCAAGCTCTAGGGCTGTGACACAATCATACCATAGGCTAGCTTCTAGGGTTTAGCCTCTCTGATCTCGTGGTAGATCTACTCTTGTACTACCCATATCATCAATATTAATCAAGTAGGAGTAGGGTTTTACCTCCATCAAGAGGGCCCGAACCTGGGTAAAAATATCGTGTCCCTTGTCTCCTGTTACCATCTGCCTAGATGCATAGTTCGGGACCCCCTACCCGAGATCCGCCGGTTTTGACACCGACAAAGCACTTCCCTCATTGCAAGAAAGATCAATCTAGTAGGCCAAACCAAACTGATAATTCGAAGAGACTTGCAAAGATAACCAATCATACATAAAAGAATTCAGAGGAGATTCAAATATTGTTCATAGATAAACTTGATCATAAACCCACAATTCATCGGTCTCAACAAACACACCGCAAAAGAAGATTACATCGAATAGATCTCCACGAGAGAGGGGGAGAACATTGTATTGAAATCCAAAAATAGAGAAGAAGCCATCTAGCTAATAACTATGGACCCGAAGGTCTGAGGTAAACTACTCACACATCATCGGAGAGGCTATGGTGTTGATATAGAAGCCCTTCATGATGAATGCCTCCTCCGGCGGAGCACCGAAAAAGGCCCCAAGATGGGATCTCATGGGTACAGAAGGTTGCGGCGGTGGAATGTGGTTTTTGGCTCCGTATCTAGTAGTTTGGGTGTACGTAGGTATATATAGGACGAAGAAGTACGTCAGTAGAGCAACATGGGCCCCAAGAGGGTGGAGGGCACGCCCAGGGGGGTAGGCGCCCCACTGCCTCGTGCTCTCCTGGTTGATCTCTTGACGTGGACTCCAAGTCCTCTGGATCACGTTCGTTTCGAAAATCACGTTCCCGAAGGTTTCATTCCGTTTGGACTCCTTTTGATATTCTTTTTCTGCGAAACACTGAAATAGGCAAAAAACAACAATTTGGGCTGGTCCTCCGGTTAATAGGTTAGTCCCAAAAATAATATAAAAGTGTATAAATGAGCCCATTAACATCCAAAACAGGATATAATGTAGCATGGAACAATAAAAAATTATAGATACGTTGGAGACGTATCAAGCATCCCCAAGCTTAACTCCTGCTCGTCCTCGAGTAGGTAAATGATAAAAACAGAATTTTTTATGTAGAATGCTACTTAGCATAAGTTTCAATGTAATTCTCTTAATTGTGGTAGGAATATTCAGATCCTAAATATTTAAGATAAAAGTTTAATATTGACATGAAAATAATAATACTTCAAGCATACTAACTAAGGAATCATGTCTTCTCAAAATACCAAGCTTGATTGGACCATGCGATGATCGTGTGATGTCTGTGATGGTAAGCTTATGCATGTGATGGTTACGATGGTAACCCGAGCAGAGTAAGTTGGTGCATGATAGGTTCCTCCTGTTGCATGATAGTATCATCATATTCATATGTTCATTGACATGCTCATATTGTTCTAGTTGTAGCATGTTCATCTTGTTCATGCTATGATTGATTTGTTAATATTATGTTAAATCCTTGTTAACCTGTAATTGCCATGATGTTGTTTGTCTTGATTGCTTTGGTTGCTGTGAGCTTGCAAGTACATTCAATGTACTGACCTGGCGTGTCATGCGAGTTTGCAGGTCATGCCAGATTTGATTGCTTGTTTGTCGTGGATTCCTTGTTTGCGAGCTAGGATAAGCGTTCCAGCCAGAGTCCATGCGGAGTGGAGCTCATCACCGTCGTCGTTGTTCTGCTGTTAGAGTTATTCCCTTGCTTATGGTTGTTCTACTGCTTGCATGGACCAACCGTGGCAGGCGTAGTGTTGCCGTGCCAATGTAATGCCCTTGTACCGAGATAGATTGTAATCAAGAGCTTATTTGTTCTATGCTAAGCAGTGCCGTATTCTAGAAGACTTCTCCTCAATCTCTGGGCTGGAATATGGGGCGTTCCGATTTCTCTGAGCCGGGGTGCCACAATGCTTGGTATCAGAGCAGGTCTGGCTGTAGGACGCCCTAGCCCGCGCGAGTGTTAGAATGCGGTAGTATTGAGTATGGTTGGTTTGTTGCACTTTATTGCTGCATTTGTTTGTCGCATAGCATGCATATAGATTATTTTCTGGTCGTTTTGTGAATGTAGGTGGTATCGGTTTCGATCCACTTCCTGCACCATCCCTATTTGCATACCTGTTTTCCGGTGTTTGGCGTCATCTCTGTCCCAGCGGAGTGATGCCATGGTACCTAGTGTTCCAGACACCATTTGCAGGAGTTATGCTCAGGTATCACATCGATATCTTTTCTGCCATCCACCCATATCATTTCAGTGTTAGACTTGTCTCTAACCCGGATCGTACCTTCCATCTCGTCCCTCTGGCAACCGTTACTGATCTTGGTTATCGGAAGAGGACAATGCCAGTAAGACTTCCTTCTCCACCGCTACCCTACCCTGTCATTCCATTTTTTGGACGTGTATGATTCCCTTTCGTACGCTTCATGATGATGTGGTAGTGACCTTGTGTCTCGCTACTTGATCACCAAGTCCGTCCCCGCCTCCGTATCTATCCAGATCCAACCGGAGTTCAGCAAGTACTTGGTGTAGCCTTGGTTCACCAACTCCTTCCACACGCCATTTCACTTTCGTGCACACCGCTGTCGGATCTCGGGTTCCGGCAAAACCCTTAAGGTTCGAACTCTGGGGTGCGGGCGAAGCTTTCCCCCTACCGATCTAAGCCCTGGCTTTGCTAAGATCTCGCGGACGAACTCGACGAACTCACAACACAAAGGACCCAGGGATTTATACTGGTTCAGGCCACCGTTGTGGTGTAATACCCTAATCCAATGTGTGGTGGTGGACTGCCTCTTGGGCTGATGATGAACAGTACAAAGGGAAGAACAGCCTCTTGAGATTGAGGTGTTCTTGTGCTTGTGCATGGCTCAGGGGTTGGCTCAAGATTCGATCCCCCTCCTACTATGGTGGCTAGTCCTATTTATAGGGGCCCTGGTCCTCTTCCCAAATATTGAGCAGGAAGGGATCCAACAACGGCCAATTTTAAAGGGGACAACTAGTACAGCTTACCCTGACAAAAAGTAGTCTTTTCCTGCTAAAGGCTCTGGTGGTGACGATTCATTGGGCTCCATGGTGACCTCCGTCTTGCTGTCCTCATGGTCTTGGTCTCGTTGCACTGATATGGAAACCTTTGCTTGATGCATCAATACTCCGCGCCTACGGTTGCCCCCTTACCATAAAAGGGGAAACAAAGACATTGCGCGTGTTGGCGCCCGCCTGATCTCGATCGTCATGGCTCACGTCACGTGAACCTCGTGAGGTTTGCCCTACCTTGATCTCTCCGCCCCTCACGAGCCAACCTGGTGAGGCCACTCTTGAGGAGGTCTTGTGTCGCCCGCCTCGCGAGGCTTGGCCCCTCGCGAGGGTCCTTTATGTCTTGTTGACGAAGATGGGCCATATGGGCCTATCCGCAGAGCCATGCCGTGGGCCGCAGGCAGGCAAGTCTGGGGACCCCTGTTCCTAGAACACCGATAGTAGCCCCTGGGCCCAAGGCGCGCTCGGGCTTGGCTTCGAGGCGAAGCCAAAGGTCAAGCGCGGAGTGCCGCGGGCCCCAAAAGCCTGTGGCCTTGGTCGACGCGTTGCGGTTGATTGGACGTGGGCATCTCCGCTTCCCCACGCTGCCTCGGCAACTACCCGACTTGACAAAAAGGCTGGCGCAGACAGCATGTGTGCCTTCATTGCTTCTTCCTCGCCTTGCCCAGATCCCCTTTCTCGCTCCTTGCCGCCGAAACCTCCAGATCTACTCCAATCCTCCTCCCTTAGCGACCAAGGGCGCCCAAGAAGGTCAAGCTTACCTTGCCGCCCGCCTGGTACAAGCTGGCCCTCGACGCGCCAAATGTCTCAGGGAAGAGCCTCGCCGCCACGCGTCTCCTGACGGCGGGGGAGAGCAAGGAGAGGGGAAAGACTAAGCTCCGGGCTGGCTCCGCCGAGCCGGAGCCTGAGGGGAGTACCTTTTCCCCCTTCTTCATGAGTAGCATTGTTGCGGGGCTGGTTCCCCCCTTTTTTGAGTTATTCTACGAGCTCCTCGGCTGCTACAGGCTGCACGCGCTACATCTTCATCCCAATTCCATCCTACTATTGCGAGGTGTACCTTGGCGTGATGCCGTATATAGCTCTTCTGCGCCACTTCTTCTTCCTTCGCGTCAATGAGGGTCACATCTCCGGGTGTGCCAACTTCATCACGGCCGGCAAGGCCAACTCGATCTCGAAGACGGGGAAGAGAGCCGAAGGCTTCCGCAGCAAGTGGGTCATGATGGACGCTAAATGCGTCCACCCACGTTTAACGCTGCCGACAGAGATGCCCAAGTCCGTCAAGGCGTGGTCCTGCGTGAAACTCTCCGACCAGCGGGCGATGTTGGTGTTGGAGCAGATGAATACCGACCTGAAGCCGGACAGCATAAGGGCGGCGAAGGTGACAGGGGCCGTGCTCCTGAGGGAATTCTTGACGCTGCGCGTTGCTCCTCTCTAGGCATGTGTGCGCCCCTTGTGGAGGCTTGGGGATGAAGAGGACAAGGTTCGCCTGAGCCCGGAGGCCTTGCCTGACAATGAGCTATTCGCAGTTCTGCGCCTTCTGGTAGGGGAAGATCAGGAGTACCCGCCGAGCGCCTTCGTTTCCCTGTTCCGTCGCCAGGACTGGGAGCAGATCGTGGTTTCCAGGCCGACTTTCAACGGGCGCGGGCTGGTGCTGCTGGCGCCTACTGGGGCCCCTGCGAAGCTGAAGCCGGTGGACCTGTCTTCTAACAAGTACCATGGGGAGGAAGAGGAGGAGGTCGAGGAGCATGACTCGGAGGCGACTCCTGAAGAGATGGGGGAGACTTCCCCCTTGAGCAAAGCTGCCATCCTCCATGGCCTGCCAGACGACACCGAGGCCGACGACCGCCAGGAGGAGGAAGAGCTGTCCGTTGTACCAACAAGGAGCAGGTCTTCGCTGGTCTCCCGAGGTGCTGCCCCTGCCCAGACGACGCCTGGAGCTGCTTCAGGCCCTCCTGCTATGCCATCTTCTGTCCCCGAAGTCTGTGTGCCCACTCCTCAGGCTCCAAAGCTTTCAGGCTTCAAGCTTCTCAAACGGAGGGTGGAATACGCCGCGGTGGACCAGTGAGTGCTCGAGCTCCGTCTTGTTCTTGCTTATATTGCTGCTTCCTGACGTTCATCCTTGGTTGACCAGGCCGTGCTTGCGGCGAAGAAGCGGAAGGAGGATATGGCGGCCGCGCCCCCTTCTGCTGAGAAAGGAAGCAACAACAATCGCACCTCCCCAGCCCGGTCGCCCTCGCGAGGCTAGGAGGGGCATGGTCTGGAGGAATCAGCCCCCGAGGCCCCATTGGCTCCGGAGGTGCTGATGTCTGGCTCGGCTGATGAGGTCCGGAAGGCTCTGGAGCTCGCAGTCTCCTAGGCCCTGGTGACGACGTCGCCTCCTCCCACTGCTGTGCCTCTACTCCCAGGTTCTTCTGCCTGTGCCGCTGTCTTGGAGCGTGCTCTTTCGGAGATGACCCAGCTGCAGGCAGATCTCCTGAGCGCGGATCCGCGCCTGGTAGCCGGGCGCCTGGAGCTGGCCTCTCGCTGGCTTCACTCCAACTCGGCGGCTCGAGCGAAGCTGAGCCAGGCCGCGGCGTCCTCCGAGAAGGAGAAGCAGAGCACCGTCAAAGCTGCGGCTGATCGCGACGCGGCGCTGAAGGACGTTGAGACCGCCCGCGGCCGCTGCCAACACGCGGAAGAAGCACGCGGTCGCTAGGTGAAGGAGGAGGAGATGAGGGCCCGGGGGGACGCCATCGAGAATCGTGACACCGAGCTGGGGGAGTTGGAGAAGACGCAGGCTGCTGAGCGCAGCCGGTTGGAGGAGCTGGAGCGGAAGGCAAAGGCGAAGGAGGCCGATCTTGACGCCAAGGCGAAGGTCCTGGCTGAAGACCGCGTGTCCTTTGCTGATCTCGAGGAGAGGTCTCGCGCGACACGGAAGACGCTCTACGAGAACGGCTTGGAGAGGCCGCTTACCACCGATTAGGGCGGCCCCGCCCAGCTGCTTCCCTTCTTGGTGAAGGCGCTCGAGGAAGTCGTGGAGGGCATCGGTCCCATGGAGGAGGTAGAGGCTCGTGTCCTTTCTTCAGCTGCATTGACTCGCGTCTTCAGCCATCTGCACCTTCGTGACCCCAACACTTGTCTTCACGAGCTGCTAGAGCCTATGGATGATGAACACTACACGGCTGCCGCCGCCGCCATGCAAGGTCAGGTGGAGGCCCTACTAAATAAGTTCCGTGGCTTTGCGTCCGCGCCCTTGACCGGAGGCGACACCACTGCTGCAGCTCTGGCCGGTGACCAAGGCGAAGGCGACACCACCAAGGGAGGAGTGCCGCCCATGGGCAGCGATGGTGTTTAGGGGTGACTTGCGGCTCCTTTCCTGTTTTATTCCTACAGCATGCATCAGGCCTTGTGGAGGCGTTAAACTTGTGTTTGATATTGTGGGAACAATATGTCTTGTAATATTTGCTTCGGGAGTTTGCGACTTTTTTCCTATTTGCTTTATGTTCTGCGTCGGCAGAGCCCGGCCCCGCGCATACCTCAACCGCCGTTGGGCCGACCGTAGACCAGGACGAACCAAGGAGTGAAGGGCTACGTGACCAGTTAGGCTCCTAAGTCGCGATGCTCAGGAGTCCCCCTTGACGCGCAAATAGCTAATAGGGAGGAGTCGCGAGGATAGGTAAATGTTCTATGTCGGCAGAGCCCGGCCCCGCACATACCTCAACCGCCATTGGGCCGACCGGAGACCAGGACGGACCAAGGAGTGAGGGGCTACGTGACCAGTTAGGCTCCTAAGTCGCGATGCTCAGGAGTCCCCCTTGACGTGCAAACAATCTCCATACCTTTGCCCTCGCCGAGGCTCGGCTCGGGAGGGGCGCGCGACGACCAGGTCCAGGAGACCTGTTTGGGCAGCGTACGCTTGGGCGTGACCCAAGCGCAGCCCTCGTGCCCAGCCCCCTCGCACGACTCTCCAGAGGGGAGGCGTTGTGGTGAGGCTGGACGCTGAGTTCTGGGGCTCCCTGAGGTTAGTACGGCCGTGAGGCCGCCCTCAGTTGTTTATCACCAGCGCGGAGCATAGTGCTTCTGCTTGTGCATGGGCATAGCCGCTCCTCGGCAGTGTCAACGGCCAGCACGGAGCATGGTGCTTCCACTTGGGCGTGGGAGGGGGACTCCCTACTCCGGAGAGCCCCCGAGGCGTGTACAGCCCCGCCCTGACATGTGGCTTGCACGGAAGGGCTGCGAGCTGTATCTGGGAACTCATGAGCCAGCGCGGGACTCACGAGGCCCTACCTCAAGTCGGGTTGTGCCTGGTCTTGGTTCTTGTTTGATGTGTTAGCCCTGCGAGGTGGTTAGACAATCATGTGCCGGACGAGTCTCCTGAGGTTATCACGTGAGAGGGCCAAGTACAACCGGCCCCAGGAGGTGACGTGAACGGGGTCGGCCCGCCAGATAGAGCTCATCCACTGGATTTATCGACGTTGTAGGGACCGGCCCGAGCACAGATGTTGTGCCTAACCCACTCACGCGAAGGATCCTAAAGAAATACGGCCGGCGTGCGGCCCCTATGGTGGGTGCCGATCGAGCAAGTGATAGTCATAGATAGATTAAGTATGGGAAACGAACTGGCTTAAGTAAATGCAAGGGAGATACATGCCACTAGGTCAGGCCCGAGCGGCTTGGGGATGATGCATCCCGAGGGGCGCCCCCAGCAAGGTAAGCTAAAGACATAAGAAAAAGGATACATGCCACAGGGACGGACCCATGCGTCCTGGGAATGATGCAGCCCGAGGGGCGCTCCCAGCTGAACAAACTCAGAAAATGTTACCTAGTTCTGTCGATGAAGAGATGTCAGGGCAGCTGAAGGTACACGACGAAGGGGTTGCTCCTCACGAGCCACCGGGGCCCTGAGCCTCGGAAGGCTCTAGGGGCCCAGGCGGTTCCTTGAGGACCGTCTCCATCTCCGCCAGGTTGGCGTGGTGCTTGGCCTCCTGAGCAGTGGGCGCTCCTCGCCCTGTGTTCTCCTGAGGGAAACATGCCACGAAGCACGCCTCCAAGTGGTCCCCGAGCGCCTCCCTCTTGATGTTGGCAAGGTCTGAGGCCCTCCCGAAGGGAGCCCCCGAGCCCTGCCCGAGGAGGGCGTCGGGCGTGCTTTCCTATGCGATGGAGGGAGGCGCCCCAGGTGCAGGTGCCGATCCTGACGAGGCGCCGCTGGCCTGAGGTCCTGCGTGGAGTAGCTGCTTCTTCTTCTTGGGGGTGGTCTCAGGAGGACGCTCGCCCTTGTTGTCTGGGGCATCGATTGCTGCAGCTTGGAAGGCACGCTCGAGGGAGCACACCGTGTCTCTTCCTTCACATGGGATTGTGATGATTCCGCCGCTTCCTGGCATCTTGAGGACGTTGTAGCCGTGATGGGGTCACCGCCATGAACTTGGCCAGGGCCGGATACCCGAGGATGGCATTGTATGGTAAGAGAATGTGGGCGACGTCGAAGTTGATGAGCTCGGTGCGGTAGTTGTCGCGCTGTCCGAAGATGATAGGGAGGCGGACCTGCCCTATTGGTGTGGTGGAGCCGTCGGTCACTCATGAGAAGGGCTTGGTAGGTTGGAGCTGGTCATATGGCACTTGGAGGTTGTTGAATGTGTCGGCGGACAGGACGTTGAGCCCTGATCCGCCATCAATGAGGGTCTTGGTGACTTGCACATTGCTGATGACTGGGGAGCAAAGCATCAGGAGAGCGCATGCGATGGCTGCGCACTTGAGCTGGTCTGCTGAACTGAAGGTGATGGCACACTTGGACTACCTGAGCGGGCCCGTGGCCTCATGCTTGGGGAGGACTGCATTCACTTCACGAGCAAACTGTTTGAAGATACGCTGCGAGGCTGGGGCTTGAGCACCACCCAAGATGCAAGCGATAGCACGCGGCTCCTGGAAGCCCCCAGCCCTCTCGTCCTGATGGTGGTCGTCATTCCTTCTTGGTGGTGGCGGCAGCGGAGGAAGGCCAGCGTTGCCCATGGGGCGATCCTCACGATACTGATCCCTCCAGGCGCCCTTGTGGAGCTGATCCTTCCAGCGGTCCTCATGAGGCCGGTCGCGCCAGTCCTGACGAGGGCCACGGTCGTCCCAGCGTCCGCCACCACGTCCTCCTCCTCGGCCGTAGCACTACTAGAAAAAGGCTAATTAGTGGCGCACATGTTTTTGCCATTAATGGCGCACTATTGGTGCGCCACTATTATCACACCACTAGTAACAAATACAAATGGCGCACTATAGGTGCGTCATTACTATCTGCGATAATAATAGCGCACCTATAGTGCACCATTAGTATGCGTAGAAGTGCGCCATTACTATCTGACTTAGTAACGGCGCACCACATAGAAGTGCGCCATTACTAACAAATTTTTTTCAAAAAAAATTTCAGAAATTTTTTTCCAATTTTTTTTTCAATTTTTTTTTCGTTTTTTCCTTAATCTCGGGTCACTATGGCTTAATATAGGGTCAATATGCTTAATCTCAAGTCAAATTGCACTATGTGGTCTAACTTCCCATAAGGTTACCCATCCTCACACTACTCCAGCCCGAGCACGCTTAACTTCGCAGTTCTATCCAACCCCAGCACCACCTCACTTATCAGACACTTGTTTATATATCTATTATATCAATCCTATTAAACCTTGTTGATGTCTAGGACTTTGTTCATGTTCATGAGTGTGATGAAATTTAGAAAAAATATTTCAAACTTACCGGTCATATTACGTATCATATTTTGAAAAAAAAAATCCCCCAAAAAAATTCAAAACCAATTTTTTTTCTGTTACTAGTGGCGCACCTAGCAAATGGTGCGCCACTATTAAGTTTGAATTTTGTTTCATTTTCCCCTCTAGATCTTAAAAGAATCGTATCTTTCGTTCTGTTAGGTTTTTGGGGATTCTGAAAATCTTCAACAGGGTTCCCATGGGGATAGTAGGCTGTGGTTAAAATCCACTAATATTATGTAAATTTTCGAGTAGACGACTCTTCATATAAATTTTTTTTTAATCCGAGTTCGTATGCAAAAGTTATGCCCATTTTACTAAATTCCAGAGAGATTTTGCAAATAAAGTCCAAATTCATATTTGTAAATTTTCCCAACAACTAGACCACATATCACGTGGGAAACTTATTTTCTTTTATTTTTTTGACATTTCCATCATTTTCTTTTATTTTTTAAAACTGAAAAGGCGGTCCACTAGGGGGGGGGGGGCATTTGTTCAAGTCATACACATAGTAATGGTGCACCTTCAGAAAGTGCGCCATTACTATGTGTATGACTTGGTCAAATGTTGGTCAAAGTTAGTAATGGCGCACTTTGTGTAGGTGCGCCATTACTAAGTTTGACATAGAAATGGCGCACCTATGCAAAGTGCGCCATTACTAAGTTTGACCAAGGTTTGACCCAGTCATACACATAGTAATGGCGCACTTTGTACAGGTGCGCCATTACTATGTCAACTAGTAATGGCGCACTATCCCCTGGTGCGCCACTGCTAACAATTTTTTTTTCAAAACTAGTAATGGCGCACCACACACCAGGTGCGCCATTAGTAATATGTCAATAATGGCGCTTTGTATACAGTGCGCCACTATCTCTTGATGGCGCACCACATACATGGTGCGCCATTAATGTCCATATTAGCTATAGCCCTTTTCCTAGTAGTGTAGCTCCGGCCGCTGCGCTCGGGGCGCTGGCCGAAGCGACCTTCGCGAATGGCTCTCAGCTCTTGACAGTCGCTGGTGTTGTGGGTGTGCAGGTTGTGGAAGGCGCAGAATGGTCGGCTGCTCTTGGATGACTCGGGTTTGTCCCTGCGCGCTTGGTGTCCGGCTCCGCTTCGAGCACGACTGCTCCCTTGCGCTTCACGTCCTTGGCCTTGGCTTTCTTTTCCTCCGGGTCTGCGGCTGGGAGCTCGAGGAGGGAGAGGCGCCCCTCCTCAGCTCTTGCGCACTTGGTCGCGAGGTTGAACAGCTCCAGAGATGTGCACAACTCCTCGTGGATGGCGAGCTCCTCCTTCATCTTGACGTCGCGGACGCTATCAGAGAACACGGAGATGATGGCCTCGTCAGTCACCTTGGGGATCTTGAGGCGGACGTTGTTGAAGCGTTGGATGTACTTCTGGAGGGTCTCTCCTGGTTGTTGGTTGACACGGCGAAGGTCACCTACAGCCGGCGGGCGGTCGCGTGTGCCCTGGAAGTTGGCAACGAAGCGGTCGTGCATCTCGTCCCAGGAGGAGATCGAGGCTGGCGGCAGGTTCAGGAGCCAGGAGCGGGCACCATCCTTGAGAGCCATGGGAAACCAGTTCGCCATGACTTTCTCGTCGCCGTTGGCCGCCTCGATGCTCAGCTCGTAGAGCTGCAAGAACTCCGTGGGGTCGGGGGTGCCATCATAGCGAGGAGGCAGATCCGGCTTGAACTTGCCCGGCCATGCGACGCTACGCAGCTCAGGGGTGAAGGCGCGGCAGCCGGCTTTGGTCATCGGGTCCCGTCTTGGTGGTGGAGCTTGGTCTCGATGGGGTCCGCATGCTGCCACCGCACGTGGCGTGCGGTCTTGGCGAGGCGGCACGAGGAGCGCAGGAGCAGAATCTCACGGCCAAGGAACTTCTTGGCAGCTTCTCTCTTCGTGCGCGGGCGCCGGACGCGGTGGGTCGCGCTGTGGGGCCACGCGCCTTGGCGCTATGGCACCGTCTTGTGGCAGAGGTGGTGGAGGCGCTCCATGAGCCATGCCGCCCGTGGCTGGTGGAGGATGACGCAGTGAAAGGGACGGTGCAGGGGAGCCCCGTTGGCTGGTTCGGGCCACCGTTGTGGTGTAATACCCTAATCTAGTGTGTGGTGGTGGACTGCCTCTTGGGCTGATGATGAACAGTACAAAGGGAAGAACAACCTCCTGAGATTGAGGTGTTCTTGTGCTTGTGCGTGGCTCATGGATTGGCTCTAGATTCGATCCACTTGCTACCGTGGTGGCTACTCCTATTTATAGGGGCCATGGTCCTCTTCCCAAATATTGAGCGGGAAGGGAGCCAACAACAGCCAATTTGAAAGGGGACAGCTATTACAGCTTATCGTGATAAAAAGTAGTCTTCTCCTGCTAAAGGCTCTGGAGGTGACACTTCCTTGGGATCCATGGTGACCTCCGTCTTGCTGTCCTCATGGTCTTGGTCTTGTTGCACTGATATGGAAACCTTTGCTTGATGCCTCGGTACTCCGCGCCTGCGCTTGCCCCCTTAGCACCAAAGGGGAAACAAGGACACTGCATGCGCTGGCGCCCTCCTGATCTCGATCGTCATGGATCACGTCACGTGAACCTCATGACGTTTGCCCTGCCTTGATCTCTCCGCCCCTCACGAGCCAACCTGGCGAGGTCGCTCCTGAGGAGGTCTCGTGTCACCCGCCTCGCGAGGGTCTTGGATGTCTTGTTGACGAAGAAGGGCCATACGGGCCCACCCGCAGAGCCATGCCGTGGGCCGCAGGCAGGCAAGTCTGGGGACCCCCGTTCCCAGAACACCGACAATCGCCACAGCATATTAGACCGCAATACCACAGTTTCTACGAAATTTCTGTGCTTATGTGTGCATGCATATTATTGTTGTGAGTAGCAGTAATATGTGATGTTGCTTGATTTTAATGTTATTAGTATGCTCGTGTGCTTTTGGCTTTCGTTGTTCCTTTCGTTCCTTTATTTGGGCCTTTGGTGTTACATATTTTTCCCCTTATTAAAGTTGCTCGTCAAACGACACCGGATCGGAAGCATCAGCAAGGAATGCATGTACTTGGAAACTCAGCTAAACAGAATGGAATTCTCAGCCGACTGCAGTGAAATGTGGAATATCTGATCGTGATGTTGAGCATCAAGTTTACATTAGCACAACAGTACGGATAATCAAGTCTCCCTCAGCGTGCACTCTTCATAGCAGTAATGATCAAATCAGCAAGAAGATAAATTATGTGGAAGATCGATAGTATATTATCAGTCAAAGGTAATCAACAGCAGAAATATTAAGATGGTATGTGTATGTGGTAGTCGGTCCGCATATCACTATGAGAAGCTTCTGGTGTAAGCAACCCAGTCGTTCCTCGCAAGCTACTAGAGAAGATTCCAGTGCAAGATTCATCTATCTTCCTCGGCATGATATATGGATGACTTTCGGTGCAAGATACTCCGTCTTCTTCAGTAAGCAACCACAAAAGCTTCCGGTATAAGGTACTGAGTCTTCCCCAGCAAGTCTTTAAGGGGGGAAGCTTCTGATACTCCCGATGGTTTCCAGCATAAGCCATCCAGTCATCCTCAGTACAACATTGGGACAAGATATTGCACTATGAATCGGCAGCATTTGGTAGTGTATCCCAAGCATGACCCGCAACAGTTTGGTCAGAAGCAAGAATCATTCATAACAAAAGTCTGCCTCGGAAATCAGATTCCCATATATATATGCAGTCAGCATATCTCCGAGGTATTGCAAGTCACTCGAACACAGATCTGACAGCTACATGAGGATTCTTATGATAAGAAAGCCAGTTATACACCGCAGTGTGACAAAGGATTATGAAGATTGACGACAAAAGTGAGCTCAGTACCACCCCTATGATCGCGAAGGGCCCTTGTCTTCTTTTCTCTAGTAACGGCACCACCCCTATGATCTGAGATGTTTTTAGATATCCGGGTTGGATGCTGACTTTATTTCTCTCTATTCAACAACTGTCACGAGTTCTGAGCAGCTTTCCGGCCATCTCGAATAGTTGTTGAGTTTATTTTTGTGACAGTGGCCCTTTGCTCTGAGCTGTTTTTACGGCTATCTTAGGGAGCTGCCACGTTCTTCTTATCAACACGGTCTTATGCTCTGAGCTGCTTTTCGGCCGTCTTGCGCCGTGGTTGAGTTATTTCAGTAATGTCCTAGATCTGAGTTTTAACGACCGTCTGGTGGCTACTGATTTATTTTCCAATTTCTTGCAAGGGTTCGGATGATCATTTCCCTACGGTCAGAACTTCAGAGGTGATGAACCTTCCATTTAATCAATATTACCATGTCATAAGATGAGGATAAGTGTACGCCTGTCAGAATATTGCACCCGACAGAACCTATGGTCACAAGAAGAAGTAATATGACTCTGCTCCTTAAACCAAGGATACAGACAAGGAAAACAATAATGAAGGAGCAAGACCGCTGATGCAGGTGTGAAAATTGTTGCAAGACCCACATGGTGCAGATACCTCGCACAGTCTAAGTCAGTATCGATCACCATGGATATTCACCTTAGGGGCTCTCCTCAATTTTTGTAAGGCCCTCATATCCAGACAACCCGCTCAGTTAACCGCATATGCTCAGATTTGTCAGTATCGCATATCTAAGTCTGCCCCTGTCAGACCAAAGCTCAATTCAACGGTTTGACCTCAGCAGCTATGGTAAAGCATCACACAGCCTACTATCCCCATGGATATGCCGACCGAATGAATAATCAGGATGATGAATAACCGTCTTGAGGCATGTGTCCTCACTTATGAGGATCATCAAAGGATAGCCTGTCATGAACAAAATTCTTCTGTCAGAACCACCGTCAGTTAAGTCTACGGATACTATCGTATAAGGCTGTATCCCTCTATGTTGGTCGTGACAGGCGATAGTCAAACATTGGATACGGATCTGAAACTCAATGCAGTGGAGCCAGTCAAGATGATTCAGAAACTCCGCAAGAAATCAGTATCAGGCAGAAGAACAGTTATGATCCACAACACCGTTTTGACCCCGAATGACCCACAGTTAGTGGAGAAACCCAATGCAAGGAGTAAAAACTTGGGTGTCCACCAGGAAAATATGTTCACCACTTCATGAAAGGTTATCAGTGCTGGATGACAAATCCATCAGAAATCACTCTTGGACTTGTGAGACGGACATATATTTTAGTCATGATAATCTAGCACACTCAGCTAAGTCGACAGATATGAAAAGAATTGGAGCCAGTATAAGCATGAACCTGTAAGGTACGATCTGTCAGAATGTGGATACAGTGACACAACCCACCCCAGGGCCAGACAAACAGTCATATAAAATTCAATGGGGAACAATCAATAAATGAAAAAGGATACCCGAGTTGGAAACGGTTTCCTTAAGTCAGTATATTCATACTTGTTCTCTGAGCAACCAAATCTCGAGGACGAGATTTCTTTAAGGGGGGAAGGTTTGTCACAGCCTGATTTTTGGCCCTTTCTTTTTCATTTCATTTTCTGAGATTTTTGCTTGAGTTTTATTTTGCCGTGGCTATGTGGTCTGGAAATTGGAGAAGATGACCTCTTGTTTCTTTCCAGAGTGGCTTGTCATCCTCCTATCCATCACTAGACCTTGCCAATTTCCATCTTGGACCAATCCCAATAATCTTTTCCTTGGGAATATTCCTTTTTCTGTTAAAGGAATAACCCAATTTGCCCTAGGTTGTGAAGCAACCTATATTTCCATCACTCTTACAATTCCCAAATAATTCTCATAATTTTTTTGGGTCATATCTTCCTCAAATATGGAAAAATATTTCATTGGCCATGTTTCCCATCATGCTCAATTAATTCATTTCCTATTCTGTCCTAAATGGCACATTGTGAAGCAAGTGCTATTTATCTTTTCCAGATTAACTTCAAACTTTTTGAACACCTTTTCCTGTCCATATCATTGCTCTGTGCCAAATTTCAACCACATTTGCCTAGTAAATATTCCTGATAAATGTTTTCAAAGTTTATGTCTGAGGGAATGCATTGTGAAGGAAGTACTAGCTAGGGTTATCAAAATTAGTTGAAATTTTTCACACTCATTCATGTGCTCACATTATCCCACTCCTCCAAATTTAAGCTCCATCCCATGATCTATGTGAGCCCGGGACCAAACCTTTGCTTCTATCAAAATTTTCTGTTTGTGAAGCAAGTATATTTTACCTTGCTCTACTATGGCTGAAATTTTCCAAGACCTTCTCCTATCCATATAACCTATGTACACCAAATTTGCACATATTTTATCTAGCCATTTTACCTTAGGAAGTTTCTCAAGTTTCTGCCCAGAGGAGATGTTTGTGAAGCAAGTACAATTTTAGTTTATCCATTTGGTATGAAATTTTTACAACATCTTCATATGGCCAGGTAACACTGGCATGCCAAATTTTAGCTCAAGTGGATTCTTAATTTGAGTGCATCATCATAATCTCTATTATGGACCATTTTGGCCAGTTGCAAAGCCACTATGTTATATATTGATCCATTTCCTACCAAACTTCACAGGATTCTTGTCCTTCCTATCCTAAACACCCCAGACAACTCATTTGGCTCCAATCTATTCGCTGTTGATCACTGTAACCTGATTCAGTTTGATACAACAAACTTTAGTGGAGTAATCCCATCAATCCAGAGCCCTATGCTTTATCCGTCACCTCTCTCAGTCTCAGTGATGCAGGGACTAGTAACCAGACATGTCAAGGAAGCCTCTGGAGTCCTCTTGATGCCACCCTGCGTGGTGACCACCGTTTTGGCATGCACTGGCCGCGTCCAGAGCGTCTTCAGGCTCGGGCCCGTCCTCTACTCGGCGTCTCAGCGAGCACGGGTATGTCTAGCATGTTCGCCGCGGCGTCGCAGTCCTCCTGGAGCCATCTCCCTCTCCGTTTGCTTCCCCAGTTAGATGTCACCGTCGCCGCATAGTTTCGGCCCGTGACCGCGTCGTCTTACTTGGTCGTGTCCTCTTCTTCCTCGTGTCCCCGAGCGCTGCTCGTCTCCGTAACCTCTGCGCCTCGCCTGCTTCTCCCTCGTTGCCTTCCCCGTGCCTCCCTGTGAACGCTGGGGACGACAGGTCCTCGCCCGGATGTGCATGGCGGCACCCGAGCTCGGCCCCCCTCGCCTGGCTATAAATAGGCCGCCTGAGCTCATCAGAGCACTCCATCGCCTCCACTTCACTCCCAAGACCCCGCCCAGCCTCTTCCCCGAGCTCGAGAAGCTCTCCTGCCCCTCGCATGGCAGAAGCCTCCCCGCGGTGCTCCGCTCAAATTCGGCCGACCCAAGCCTCCCCACCACTCCTTGACCTCTCCTAGAGCTTCCCCTCTCACCGGCGATCCTTCCCACCACTTCATCCCGCCGTTGGAGCCCCTGTAGCCGCCGTCCCCTAGTTCGGCCACCGCCTCCCCGCTTCTCTGTTGCCGCAAGGGCTTCGTAGTCCAGGCCCTCCCCGGTGCTGCTGCTGCGTCAGATGGACGCGGCGCTCCTCGCCGAGCACGCCAGTACCCGCTCCCGCACTGGAGACGGCCGGAGTTGGCGTCGCACGGCCTCGCCCCTGCCTCTGTCCGTCAGGAGGTGGAAGAAGGGACGAGGAGGAGAAAGTCAACGCCCACGGTACCCGCTCGTCAGCGACCCTGGAGCACGGCCCCGCCGCTGCTAACGTGGAGTAAGTGGACACGTATTCCGCATAATACGTTTTCATACACTGAAAGCGCCTTCCAACTTACTTCGGCTAAGTATACGTTTCATCATGCCTGAAAGTGTGTTTGCCTAAAAGACATTTTCTGTTTTATCCTCCAGGGGCCTGTATGTAGAAGTTATTTTATAGAATGATCCCTGAACTTCGTCGGGCTATAACTTTTCAACCACAACTCCGAATATGGTGAATCCAATGCCCAAATCTTCGTCTCATCGAGCCCGTTCTGCTCCTATAATTTTCACAATGTGTCAACATACTGGAAATGACCTTATTGTCCTTGCCCCTAATCAGCCCCCTCCGAGGGAGAAACCTTTCCGGCGATTCTTTCTGCGAGCTTTCCGCACTTCTCCCTGGTGCTTTCTTCATAACAAGGCAAGCCACAACCACAATTTGCATGACAGCCATGCAGTAGCCTTGGTTTTCAACTTGAATCTTTAATAAATGCATGTTTGGTTTACTACTGTTACCGTTATTTCGGTTATGCTTGTGGATCGGTGTTCACCGTCATGCGATGCTTTCTTGCACCTGGTTATCATGAACTACTTGCTAGTATTACTTTCGTATCATTATGATTTCTGGTAGTACATGTTGGATTGGTCGTGTCCTTCGGGGCATGACTATTGTCGGTTACCGAGTACCATTGATATGCATGTTTCTTTGTTATTAGTTGGTTAACTGCTTACTTGGTAATGTTATTGCTATGTTCTTGTGTGGTACTTATTCTGATGCTAGTAGTCATGCTATTCTCATGGTAGAGTTAAGCTTATGATATTCATGCTTGTCATTTATGCCATGCTTAGTTGGATGTGATTCATTGTGGTCATGCTCGATGATTATGTTGCACCTCCATGTTTATGTTGATATCATGCTCATGCATTGTAGTAGCCTCATGTTATCTTCATATGACTCAGCTTATTGCATTCAAGTTTAACCGGACTTAATTAAACTTGAGCAACTGTTGGCTAAGTCATGGTGCCACTAAATCGAGTTGACCAGTGCAGCCACACTTGTCTTTTTTGGGAAGGTCCTAACTGGGTTTATTGTCATGCCTCTCGCCGGTGCCTCCAACGAGGGAAGGTTATGCGCGGATGCTACCTTCGCCGGGTAGGACGACATAAGCCTTGTGTGCCCGTTGTTGTTGTTGTTGTACTCGGGTTGTCCCCGTTTGGGACCGTTGAGTGTTCTGCCACGAAGGTGGCCGTTGATGCCTTTCGTAGGCATGGGGCCACCTATGACTTTTCCCAGAAGGGAGTTGGTCGGAGTGGCCGGGAGAGTTTCATGGCAGTAGATCGGTTTTGTCGGAACGCCGTTTGTCCAGACGTATGGGAGTGCGAGGCCATGGGTTCCGTGGTGTGGGTACAGTGTACTAACCTCTGCAGAGTGTGTGCTAAATCTATCGATAGTAGTTGGTCACACTATGGGTCAACAGTTATAAGAATAATGATAGCTTGATTAATAACAACCCCGGTTTGATGATGAGAGAAGTTGGTTGATCTTTAGGTGATCGTGAGAGGATCATCGTGGTATCGAGGATACCGAGTTGTTGGATATTTGTTGTATTATACGAGAGTCAAGGATAACGGTCAAGCTCCTAGTGGTCATGAATGATTACTACGTATTGTTAATACCAAGCTTGATTGGATCCCGCGATGATCGTGTGATGTTTGTGATGGTAAGCTTATGCATGTGATGGTTACGATGGTAACCCGAGCAGAGTAAGTTTGTGCATGATAGGTTCATCCTGTTGCATGATAGTATCATCATGTTCATATGTTCATTGACATGCTCATATTGTTCTAGTTGTATCATGTTCATCTTGTTCGTGCTATGATTGATCTATTAATATACTGTTAATCCTTGTTAACCTGTAATTTGCCATGCTGATGTTTGTCTTGGTTGCTCTGAGCTTGCAAGTACATTCAATGTACTGACCTGGCATGTCATGCCAGTTTGCAGTTCATGCCGGATTTGATTGCTTGTTTGTCGTGGATTCCTCGTTTGCGAACTAGGATAAGCATTCCAGCCAGAGTCCCTGCAGAGTGGATCTCATCACCGTCGTTGTTGTTTCGCTGCTAGAGTTATTCCGCTGCTTCGGGTAGTTCTACTGCTTGCATGGAGAAACCGTGGCAGGCGTAGTGTCGCTGTGCCGATGTAATCCCCTTGTACCAGATAGATTGTAATTAAGAGCTAATTTGTTCTATGCTAAGCAGTGTCGTATTCCAGAAGACTTCTCCTCGATCTCTGGGCTGGAATACGGGGCGTTCCGCTTTCTCTGAGCCGGGTTGCCATAGGGTTGAGCTAGGAGAATGGTGGCAGTCCAACTTTATTACAATTTTCCTAAGACTCCCCAAGTAGAGAGTTCACAGTTTGAAATATTTCTTCGGGAGTAAAGTTGCCAGAGGTGTACCGCTGTGGATACTTTGACTCGCCTAAATAATCACACATTAAGCCAGTCCGATGACTTAAGGGAAGAATCCTCCACAAAACCCAGCAACGGGCTAAGTCAACTCCAGTTAACCCATTAGCTAACAAAGAAGTGACTTTCTGAACATACGAAAGCGCTTCAACATGTTCATGTGCCAGAAGCCGGTTGACGGGTCAAAATCGACAGGAAGGCGATCGGGCCTGTAATCCGGCAAAGGATTTTCGTTGGTCGGAGCGGTATTTTTGCAATAAAACTAGGTGGTTATCCACCCTTTGGGATGGCTTAGCAGGGTTGTTGTGGGAAATTGTCATCCCTACGTCTCTGGATTGAGATTCCGCCAAAATTCTTGCATAGGACCATTGGTACACTCCGACTGGTGGTTAAGATAAAAGAACTCTTTGAAGAGAGCAACAGTGGGCTCTACTTGCAGATAAACTTCACTGAAAATTTGGAAGTGGCAAAGGTCTGTCACTGAGTTGGGACCGAGGTCTTGAGGATGGAGATCGAAATAATGCAAGACATCTCTAAAAAACTTTGATCTAGGTGGTGTAAAACCTCGGAGGATATGGTCAGTGAAGACTACCACCTCCCCTTCACCTGGATTGGGAACATTTTCGCCTTGGCTGACTCGCAAGCCAATTTCTTCTCGAGTTGCCTGAAGACCATTGTCTTGAAAATCCTTAAGGATGATCTCAGTGACAACAGAAGGTACCCAATTGCAAATAGTGATTTTTTTCGTAATGAGCCGCCTGAGGGTGGACAGAAGCTGCAAGTTCAAGAGGGCAGATCTCAGATGTATGTATTGGCAAGTCGCCCAAGAAAACAGGGATGAGTTAACCAAGGCTCGGGATTGTTGAAAATTCTGCTGAGTATGAAACAAACAAGTTTGGCAACTGATAGCTATATTTATGGATCTACGGGCAATTCAAAAAAGAAAATAATTGACAACCCTAAAAAGGTGGCGACAGAAGAACTAGTAGGGCTACCTATGGCTGAAAATATAAGGATGCCAAAATACAAGATAGTATGGAAACCACTACCGCAACACTTATATAGTATTTCGGATCTAAATTGAGTTCTGCTCAAGATAGAAGAACGTGGAAGGGGATGAACACCGAAGAACAGTATGAACTCAGATATCCTAATGTGGATCTGAAGAAAGAAAAGGATCGTACTTGACGGCTGTAGATGGATGTGGAGGAGCACCGCTGATTCCTGACGGCTTTGTGGCGGTGACACGATCTTGAACAAGGAGGCCGACGTGGGTCGAACGACGGCGGCAGAGCTTCAGTTGCGGAGGAGCTCGGGAGGAAGAAGACGAAGTGGCATGGCCAGGTAAAAAGTGAAAAGTGAAGCCCTCAGGCCTATTATAGGGGGTAACGATGAATGGCCGGTGCAGGAATCGAGGAGGCACAATAAATTTGCAAGCAAAAAGAGGGCTCAATTTTTGGAAAAGATAGATTTATGCAAATATCCGTTATGACGTCAGGAAGGATTTCTCGAGATTGCAAGGATGACATCAACTATTCTTATGGCGGTTTAGGATTTTCAGATCTAGAGGAAGAGAAATACAAACCAGAGACTCGCCAAGTGGAAGAATGGAAGATTGACATGAACAGGTTCAAATCAATCTGGGGCCTAATGTTGGGGATATAACCCCGGGATGTAACCCGCCAGGCAATGGGCCGGGTTACGTAATTGGCAAGTCAAGATTACAAGTCTAGTATGAGCCACCACGGAGCAGGCTGAAGATTTAGCAGAGGTCTTGCCCAATGGGCCGGCTTAAGGTCCAGTATGAAGATGGCGACTCATGAGCCAGGAATATGAACCACTGTTCGAGAATTCACCCGATTAATCAGTTAACAGGCCAGTTAATCGCTACTCGTAGCATGGCCGAATCGAATAACACCTATTCATCATGTTAACTTGCGGACCGATTAATTGGCGATTAGACCGATTAATCAGTTGTCAGGCCGATTAATCCCTGCTGGCCCATTAACAGGTGGACAAACAAAGCACAAAATTTTGGCCCGTAACACCTTCTAGCCCCATCCCGCTTCCTTAATAGCTAGGATTAATAGTTTTAGCTCCTCTCTATGCTTTTCATATGTGTACGACATCATGTTTTGGTATACTATATAGCTTGGAGCATAAGAGTATGATATAATACATAAAAAAATCTAGATATATGTTGGAAAGTTCTTATTCAATCTACCGATTAATGGCCGACCGATTAATCCAGTTAAGAGGCCAATTCACCGATTAATCGCTACTCCTAAAGCGACCAAGCAGCTACCAGTTAACGATTTCTCGAACATTGATATGAACTGCCTTGAGTTTCCTTTCCTGGGCGAGTTAGAGATGTATTTAGTCACAAGTCTAATTCAGACCCGAACTCTTGTAAGCCCAGGGCCTCGACCTGTATATAAAGGAGAGCCCCTAAGGTAGATAGATCAGGTTACAATCAATCGGGTACTAGGTCTAGCAATTCCGCTCCCTTGTAATCGATACTCGAGCAATAAGCAGAAAAGCAGGAGTAGGCTTTTACCTGCATCGTGAGTGGCCGAACCTGGGTAAATCGTGTCTTTCGTCCCGCTCAACCCCGACAAGTTAATCACCGTTGCGATGGCCTCATGCTTAACTCATAAGCCTAGGACATCTTCCATGACAAAATCACGACCGTTATCATGTAACACGGGTCCTTATGGACGAAGGAAGCAGCCTCAACCTGATCTATGAAGACACGATCAGGAAGATGGGCATTGACTCATCACGGATTAAGCCAAGCACCACCACCTTTAAAGGTGTCATTCCAGGTGTTGAAGCCTGTTGTATTATGCTGGAAGTAGTCTTCGACTAGCCCAAGAACCTCAGAAGCAAAGAGTTAATCTTCGACATCGTCCCTTTTCGGAGTGGACACCACGCACTCTTAGGGCACACAAGTTGCATGCGCTTCGACGTGGTCCTTCATTACGCCTATCTCAAGCTCAAAATGCCGGGACCCAACGGCGTTATCAAAGATAATGGTAATATCGAACGCTCACTCCGGACAGAGGAGCAGACCGGGGCTTTCGCAGCCGAGGTACAAGCGTTTGAGGAGGCCGCCCGCAGCGGTAAACACATGACTAGCTCTTAAAAGCGCGCGGGGGTTGTGCAATTCAACCTCGGCCACATACCCCGGCACCCTAAATAGGGACGCGAGCTCCTTGTGCCCCCTCTTTGGATGGGGCATTACATCCCCAAGGTGCATAACTTTGGGCTCAAAATTACCTGGGCCATCAAGGAGCCAAATTTAACAGATATGTCGGAACGACCTGAGCGAGGAGCGACGTGGCCTTGAGCCATCACATCGGCACGTCTCTGTCAAAGGACGTCTGACATACCCCAAGGTGGCTTAAACCACACAACATACTGCTGCAAGATCTCCTTCAAATGGCACGACCAATAAACGCAATAAGCGTATAAAGGGTTGAATACAGCAGTAGTCCCCCTCAGTAAAGATGACGAGCTGGTTAACAACTCGAAGGCGCTGTCGGATGTTGGGTTCCGACAGACCCTTAAGGTTCGAACACTGGGGTGCGCACGAAGATCTCTCCCCTACCGATATACGTCTGATCGCCTCGTGAGATCTAAGCTGAAAACGATGAACGTCACGAGGGACACAAGATTTATACTGGTTCGGGCCACCGTTGTGGTGTAACACCCTACTCCAGTGTGTGGTGTGGTGCATTGCCTCTGAAATGGTGATGAGCGATTACAAGGGAAGAACGGCCTCGCGAGAGGTGTTCTTGAGCTGGTGCGATGAACTGCTTGGGTGAGTTCGATTGCCTCTCTCTCTCTCTCTCTGTGGTGGCTAGTCCTATTTATCGAGGCCCTGGTCCTCTTCCCAAATATTGAGCGGGAAGGGCGCCAACAACAGCCATTTTGAAGGGGAAAATCCAGTACAAGTTATCCTGGCTAAAGTTGGTCTTCGGCTGCCAAAAGCACTTGCGATGGAGCTGTCTTGGGTTCCACGGTGACCTCCATCCTGCCGCTCCGCTGGTCTTGGTCTCGGTGCACTGAAATGGCTACCTTTGCCTGATGCCTCGGTACTCCACGCCTGTGCTTGCCCCCTTTGCACCAAAGAGGAAACAAGGACCTTTGCTCAGGCACTACTTTGGTGCCCGCCTTGTCTCGATCGTCATGGCTTGCGTCACGAGCACCTCGCGAGGTACCCTGCCTTGATCTCTCTGCCTCCTCGTGAGCCTGCCTAGCGAGGCCTTCCCTGAGGAAGCCTTGCATCGTCCGCCCCGCGAGGCTTGGCCCCTCGCGAGGGTCTTGAGTCTTGTGCTGATGAAGACGGGTCGTACTGGGTCACCACTTGAGCCACTCCGCAGGCCGCAGGCAGGCAAGTATGGGAACCCCCATTCCCAGAACACCGATAGTAGCCCCCGGGCCCAAGCCTCACTCGGACTTGGCTTAGCGGAGAAGCAAAGGGGCAAGTGCGGAGCGCCGCGGGCCCCATCAGCCTGCGGCCTTGGGCGGCTGATGGCGGTTGATTGGACGTGTGCGTCTCCGCTTCCCCACGCTCCCTCATTATGCGCCTGGCTAGGCGGCCACGCGATTTGTACACAGTTATCCTCCCTTTGCAGCCTGCGCACTTCTTGTTCCTCTTTCCTCCTCGAGCCTCTGCTTCTGCCTCCAATCCATCTCAAGCTCTTCCCCCGTCCCATTGCCATGGCGCCGACGAAAAAGCATAAGGGGAAGAAACCTGCGCCCTCGACCAGCACGCCCCCGGCGGCTGCTCCTGCCGTCGACAAATCGCTCATACTCAACTTGGAGGCCCTGGAGAAGGTTTGCTCCGCGCTTTCCTCCAGCTTCAATGAGTGCGGGAAGACGACGGTCTAGCCCGCGTCCCACGCCTCCTTTGACAGGGTTGTCACGGAGGTCCGATTCTTCGTCGATGCCTTGTGGGCAAGCCTGGTTCCCCCCTTTTCCGCCTTCTTCAATGCGGTGCTTTCCCATTACCAGATCCACATGATGCATCTTGGCCCCCAATCCATTGCTCTACTTGCTGTCTTCGCCTTCGTCTGGGAGGCCATGGTGGGGATTCCTCCTTCCGTTGCCCTTCTGCGCCACTTCTTCTTGCTGCGCTTGTCCGATCCTTCCCGGTGTTCGGGGTGCGTGAGCTTCCAGGCCGTGCCGAGACGACCGCCTCGGGGATCGATTTCAGCCTCCCACCTTCTGCGAGCGGGTTCCGGGAGCGGTGGCTGTATGTGGACGTTGGGGTGCCCAGCCCCTACTCGCGCACCCGACGCTGCCTGCTATTCCCAATCCTGGTTGGGATCACGAAGAACTCACGAGCTCCCAACTTGCCTTCACCTGGCATCGCTTCGAGAGGTTGAGGGAGCTCTGAGTGACGGCGCCCAAGGTGGTGAAGGAGTTCCTCCGACGCCGCATCGCTCCCCTCCGGCGCCATTCCCGCCCAATGTGGGCTTACACCGGTCGTCAGGACCGTATGAGGCTCCAGGAAGGGGATCTTGTGCCCGAGACGCCGAAGAAGGTGCTGCAAGTCCTGACTGGCGACCCCTCTCCCGGCAGCGCTGGCCATGGGGGTGCCCTGTTGTATCTTTGCAAAAATAGGGTCGACTTCGCGAGGCAGATGCCCCGTTTCGACGAATGGGGGCTGCGCCCTGCCAACCTTGTGGGACCTCGCGAGAATCCGGTTGTCGTGGTCCCTCCCCCGGCTGCCCGCGCCGACCTCGCCTCAGGAGTCGTTGCAGGGAGGCAAGGGTTGGCGGGAGCCGAGGGGCCCGGCGTCGAGGTGCTGATATCGCGTGGGGCTCCCGAGGCGCCATCCTCCGGAGCTGATGGTACCCCTCGTGAGGTGGTGGCTGACGAGGGAACGCGTCCTGCCGCTCCCGAGGCTGAAGCCCCCGAGGCCACGCAGGCCACCAAGAGGTGGTGTCTGATTGCTCCCCTCAGGCCGGCCGGTGCCCCTGATGTAGGCTGGCCTGATGCTTCGGCTCCTATGCCGCTCGCCGGCCCTCACGTCACAAGCTTGGGCTGGGTCCGCATATATTTCGAGGCCCTTCGCAAGAGGAAGGAGGCTTCCGGTGGTGATGAGCGCCCGCACCGCCCATTGAAGCACGGGAAGTACTTCGCCATGGACGAGTAAGTCTCTCCTTCTCATGGTTCCTTGTCTGCCTCTTTTTTTGCTGACCGTGGCCTTTCAGGATTCCCTCCAACGAGCCCGCGGAGTCAACTGAGGAGCCGCTCCATCAGGCTCCTTTTCCGTCACCAACCTTAGCTGCCTCGAGCCCGCTCCGCCTTTGGTGCAAGCTTGGCTGGAGAGGCAGGCCATCCTGCTGCGCGCCTTGATCCTGTCGTCATGTTGCTCTTCCCTCGTGAGCTCTCCCTGGGCACATCTAGCTTTCCCAAGGCTCCTTCATTGCTCATAGGCAGCGAGTGGATGAAGCCGATCTTTGGGTCCTCGGCAGGAGGTGGATCGACGCTAGGCTAGGTCCCTCGCGGTGCCCGCCCGGTGATCGCAGGGGCACCAGCCCCCAGCCCCCTGCCGGGAGGGGGCGAACCACCCCAAGGCCCTCCGCTGGTGTCGACGGCGGAGGATGGTGTTGACGACGTGCTTGGGTATGCGAGGGAGCGCAGAGTTCTCCGCCAAGAGTTCCTCCGAAGGGCAGTCGATGCAATGAGCCAGCTCGGCGCAAAGCCGGCGGCTGAAGACGCGCGTCTCGAAGCTGAAGGCTTGAGGCTAGTCGAGGAGCAGTGCAAGCTGAAGGCAGCTGTTAGTCTCGTGCGCCACCAGCATGACCTCGAGAATGCCAAGGCCGAAGTGTCCTTGGCGGCCTCTCGGGAGGCCTGTTCCCGGGCCCTTGAAGAAGCTCAGGAGGCTAATAAGCGACGCGAAGCTGCGGAGGAGCGCATGTGGGAGCTCCAGGACTGGTGCAACTCCCTGGAGCAGCAGGTGGAGCTGCGCCGATCCGCCCTCGCACTACTGAAAGGAGGGCCCGCTGAAGAGGAGGAACTCCGGAGGCGTGAGGAAGAGCTGATGCTGGAGACTGCCGAGCGCAACCTCGATCTGGAGCGGTTGGAGACGAGAGAGCGCCAGGTTGCCCATGTGGAGGACGATGTCGGTGCGCGGGAGGCCCGGATCCAGGAGGAAATCAACCATCGCGTGGCGGAGGCTCGCGCCGGCCTTGAACGCGAGTATGAAGAGCGGCTGGATTTGATCAGGGCTGAAGCCACGGGTAGGAGTGCTGCCCTCAGGACCAGGTTGACTGAAACCACACAGAGAGCTGAGACCACCGCTGCCGCGCTAAGCTCGGCGCAGGCCGAGCTGGCCTCCTCCCGCGCCGAACTGCTTCTTCTTCAATGGCGGGTTGATGATGCTGAGGCCGTCGCGGAGCGGAATGCGGACGAGATCCACCAGCGGCAGATGTTGGAATACATGCACGGCCCCATGCTCTGAACGCTTAGGGAAAGGGCTAACACGGCCTTGGGCAACATCTGTGAGGCGGACGCCGAGGAGCCGCATGTGACCAAGTACGCCGGCAACCTCCAGTTCTTCACTGACGTGGTGACACATCTGGTGAACTGTTCTGAGAGGTCTTGCCAGCTGGTGGAGGAACGGAGCCGCGGACTGCTTGCGCGGGCATTCTCCCGCGTCTTCAGCCATCTTTAGAACCTCGATCCCCTCTTCGACTTTGATGCCGCCATCGCCCCAGTGCCTGAGGCCATTCGAGGCGACCTAGCACGGTGGGTGGAGGACAACGTTGATGCGCTCGTCCGGGCCTTCACTTCCGACGACGACGGGGTGATCGTTGCTGCCGATGAAGGCGTCGTGGTGAACAATGGTGGAGACGGTGCTAACAACGGTGATGAAGAGGCTGGCGACGACGATGGTGGTGCCAGCGACGCCTCCGGGGATGCCCTGGGAGATGCGGCTAGCGATTTGTCCGATTGACCCTGTGCTTTCTCCCGCTGCTTGCCCTGCGCAGGAAGAGACTTGGGCGTGGCCCTGAAGGTTGTGAGATCATTTTTGGGAGGGGAAGCCCCTCATGTAAGAAAATTGTTGCCTACGTGTTGTCAAGATTGGCGCCGGACGAGTTCCTGCATGACGCCGTGATTGTTGTGATGAATAGGTCGTTGTGGTTTTACCTTTGTCTTGGCGAGCCTCGAGTGGGTTTATGGTGTACATTCGAGGGCCCATGGGGGTCCCATTTGACCATGCGGTGCGAGCCTGGCTGGAGCGAACACCGGCCACGGGACGGCGGGCGCACGTGCTGGGCCGTGCCCTACTCGTGAGAGGCCCGCAAGAGGGAGGCAGCTAGTGTGAATTCCAACTTGAGCGGAAATAGGAGCACGTGAAAGCACGCGAATAAGACACAACACCCCTTCCCGCATACGCAAACACAAATTCAACTTCAACTTAGATCTGAGGCAAGAAAGCTTGTTCGCACAAAAGGAGAAAACAAGAGCAAATGGCCGCGTCCGGCACCTAGTCTAGTCTTCGACGTCTTCTCACCAGCGTGGAGCTAAGTGCTACCACTGGGCGTGGGAGGGAGCCCCCGAGGCCCGAGGGCGGCTATCCGGAGACTCCGGGGCGTGTACAACCCAACTCATTATTACGTGAGAGTGTCACGGGCGGCGAGCTTCACAAGCACTGGGCCTTCTTCACAGGTACTGGCCTTGCTTCATATCGCCAGATGATGGCCCCGCCTTGCGCCACCCTTGACCGCACCGATGGCGACTGAAAACCAGGACGACGCCAATGGGGAAAGGGGATGCCAGCGGTTCCCCCGACGACCACAGGTCCTCTGCCGGGGGCAGGCCCTAGGGAACCTCCCCGACAGAGGGCCTACCTCCGAAGAACTCCTTGCTCCGCACGCCATGGAGGGGAGCCCGGCTCCCGACCCCTCTCCTGCTGCCCCCAGTGCCCTCCTCCCGAGGGGAAGGAGACTGCCGCACTGGGGCAGCCATCCTTCTTGATGACCTGAACCTCCTGCGACCCATGGTTAGCATAAGCCTGCTCCTGAGGACTTAGCGGTACCCGATAGTTTTCGAGGCTCCCGTGAGTCTCCTGAAAGAGCTCGGCTTCTGGCGCCTCTACCTCCCAGCCTGACCCGAGGAACGAGTCGTGGTCTTCCTCCAACGTGTACCCTTGATCCACCATGTGGGGCACATAGGCTTCCGGGGCTACCACCCCAAAGGCCTCGCCGTGGCGCTCCGCACGCCATGCAGCTCGACTTGAAGCTCCATCTTGGGGACGGTAAGGTGGCGGCCCGCTGGGACCAAAGGCAGCGCTGCACATGCCCTCGCTTACTAGGGGCGGTGCCGGTGCAGCCTACTGCTCGGCGCTGACAGCCAGGCCGGTGTTGATGAAGCCTTGAAGCGCGCTCGGGGGCGCGTGGGCACGGATCGGCCTGCCTCGTGATCCTCCCGGGGCCTAGGGGGTAGGCTGGACACCGAACGGGGGAGCCCCTGACGCAGCGGCATCCAGGAGCTCGGCGACACGTTCCAGCAGCACGTCGCGGCCGCTTTCTTGTAGTCTGCACCGTAGCAGCTCTCGCGCCACCATGAGCGCAGCCTTCATGTTTGCCTGCTCTCGTCGGGTGTGCGGCGCCGTGGCCGCAGCGTGGCTTGAGGCCCTTGCTGCCGATCGTACTTGCCGTGGAGTTAGGGCAGGGGACGCTTGACCGTGCCGCCTGCGTCCCGCAGCGTTCTGCAGGGCGCAGGCTGCCTGAGCTGCATGGTTGAGGTCACCTTGGGTAGGCGGCACGGCATGGGCAGGCCATGCCGCCCAGCGGTCAGAGTTGGCCGTCGGGTTGTCGGACATGGAGGCGGTGACATGGCGGAATGTAGGACGGAATAAGGTAGATCCCGGCGCACCCCTACCTGGGGCGCCAAATGTCAGATTTTGGGTTCTGGCAGACCCTTAAGGTTCGAACACTAGGGTGCGCACGAAGATCTCTCCCCTACCGATCTACGTTCGATCGCCTCGTGAGATCTAAGCTGAAAACGATGAACGACACGAGGGACACAAGATTTGTACTGGTTCGGGCCACCGTTGTGGTGTAATACCCTACTCTAGTGTGTGGTGTGGTGGAATTCCTCTGGGCTGGTGATGAATAGTACAAGGGAAGAACGGCCTCGCGAGAGGTGTTCTTGAGCTGGTGTGATGAACTGCTTGGGTGAGTTCGATCGCCTCTCTCTCTCTCTCTCTGTTCTGAATATCTGATCTCCTCCCTCTACTCTGTGGTGGCTAGTCCTATTTATAGAAGCCCTGGTCCTCTTCCCAAATATTGAGCGGGAAGGGCGCCAACAACGGCCATTTTGAAGGGGAACATCCAGTACAAGTTATCCTGACTAAAGTTGGTCTTCGGCTGCCAAAAGCACAGGCGATGACGCTGTCTTGAGCTCCACGGTGACCTCCATCCTACCGCTCCACTGGTCTTGGTCTCGTTGCACTTAAATGGCAACCTTTGCCTGATGCCTCGGTAATCCACGCCTGTGCTTGCCCCCTTTGCACCAAAGAGGAAAAAAGGACACTGCTCAGGACGGCACCCTTCTGGCGCCTGCCTGATCCCGATCGTCATGGCTTGCGTCACGAGCACCTCGTGAGGTACCTTGCCTTGATCTCTCCGCCTCCTTGCGAGCCTATCTGGCGAGGCCGTCCCTGAGGAAGCCTTGTGTCGTCCGCCCGCGTGGCTTGGCCCCTCGCGAGGGTCTTGAGTCTTCTGCTGATGAAGACGGGCCGTACTGGGCCACCACTTGAGCCACGCCGCAGGCCACAGGCAGGCTAGTTTGGTACCCCGTTCCTAAAACACTGACACGCGCAAACGTGCAGAAAGATGCGGTCCCGGCTCCTTAAAACCCATTGACTATAGCCACCCTATTTTTTCCCTCCTATATTTTTCTCCTTTACATTTTATTCTTTTAGTTCCTCTCATTGTAGTTCGGCATGTAAAAGATTGAATTTATATATAAAGAAATAATGCCCTTTAAAGGTCCCTGTTAGTTTTTCTTTACAAGCACTGCTTCTGTGTTAGCTAGAACGTCTTTAAAAGATAAAATTGTTACAAAAGTATGAAGTACTCGGCGTCTCAGATTTGCCCTTATATGCATCAGTTTTGAAATCATATTTCAGTCAATAGTTGGGATGCTCGGCTCCTATGTGTACCCTTTACATTCCCAATGAATTGGGCTAAGGGTGTAAAGGGAGAACCAATGCGATAATGCCGCCAGGTCAACTGGCAGAGCGCCTCAGTGGAGAAAGCCGAAAACTTACTATTTGGGTAAGAGTAAACTGGTCAGCTATCCGCAGACTGCGTCAAGCAATGTGATGGTAGAGATCACCCGTGCTAAATGTAGGGCTTCTCTTTGTATTAGCCAAAGTGTGCACATTCATAGACCTTGATCGGCCAAAGCCGACCACTTCAAACAGCGGGGGCTCGTCACCAGCCCCCATAATTAAACTCCTATGACTTAGTGAAACTTACTCCTTCCTTTCCGGTTTATAGGGCTTATCTCAAAGGTTTAGTTCTCCAAATTTTTAATTCTCAATTTGGTTGTTCTCCATCACAAGTTTAGATTTTGAGGTGCATTAAATGATTGCATGCAAGTATTAAGAGAAAATTGACCAATGCATGTACTTTATGCATATATGCATTGCAATTAATGCATTGGTAAACACATTTTTTAGGAAGACAAGCACTTTAATTGAATGCTTTAGCAATCTACAAAATTTATTCCACCACTCACCATCCACCTTGGTTGGTGAAATTTTTGAATTGAGCCCTATAAACCGGAAAGGAGATAGTATAAAGCTATTATATTCTGATTGCCTAGTTCCTACGAGCACCGAGCACCTTCAGGCTCCGAGACATCAGCTAAGGATCAATGGTGCCTCGAAGAACACCCTATGTATAATCAACATAGGGGCAGAAGCCGACGACTGGCAACTTTCAGTTCAAATATGGCTGCACAGGAGGAATTTAATGCATAACACATAAAGGAACTTATAGCCACATTCATTTAAACAAAATATAAATTTTTACACCCAACACACCTTGGCTCTTCCGAGGTGACATCTAGAAATACAAAGTATCCTTGGTACACTTGACCTCGGTGTTTCGAGCACCCTCCTCCACCTCGGCGAAATACTCCTCCGCACTGTGAGACTTCCCCTCGGAAGGACACGTAACACAGGACACCAGGTCAACCTTGCGGAAGTGTGTCTTGATGCAGGCATAAGCCCGTTGTGCTCCTTCAAAGCACGCAAACCTCTTCCAGCGATCCAGCTACGGGCCAGCCAACTGCTGCCGAGCCAGTACAATGCTGAGAGCCGGTGGCTCAAGTGTAGTAAGGCGTAAGATGAGCAATGTTCCAGGGCCCGTTTGTCTCCTCTTCAGAGGTACATGATTTTTTGTGTTCACGTATGTTGATGTGATAGTATGACCCATTGTTGAAGCTTTTATTGACCACAAAGGGTCCTTCCCAAGGAGGTGAAAGCTTATGCATGCCTTTCTGATCTTGAATCAAACGGAGCACTAAGTCACCCTCCTAGAGAAACGGCCATGATAGCGGCATAGGTCTTGCTGATAAATTGTAGATCGAGCCGCCGCGATATCAGTTCCTCCTCCAAAGCATCCAAAGCATTTTGACGCGCCAGTTCTTTGTCTGCTTTGACATAAGCCGCCACTTGGGGCGAGTCATGATGGAAGGCACTTGGAAGAACCGCCTCTGCGCCATAAACCATGAAGAATGGTGTGTAGCTAGTTGATCTATTGGGGGTAGTCCTTATGCTCCAAAGAACGGAAGGCAACTCCAACAACCAGGCGTGCGTTCCAAAGGAACCATGAGCCGGCGCTTAATCTCGCATAATATATCTTGTTTAGCACGTTCTATCTGACCATTATATTGGACTTTGGATGAGCCACTGAGGATACATCAAGCCGGATGTGTTACCTTTGACAGAACACCTTCATATCACCTTTACACAGATTTATTCTATTATCAGTGATAATACTATGTGGATAACCGAAGCGGAAGATCAGCTTTTTTACAAACTGAACTGCAGTTGCTGCTTCACAATTGCTGACTGGCTCTACTTCAACCCATTTGGTAAATTTATCAATTGCAACCAAAAGGTGAGTTTTCTTGTCCTTAGACCTCTTGAACGGCCCGACCATATCAATACCCCAGACTGCAAATGGCCAAGTTATTGGGATCATCCGCAATTCTTGAGCCGACACATGGGCCTGTCGTGCAAATTTCTGACAACCATCACATTTATGGACTATGTACTCTGCATCAGCATGAGCCATCAACCAGTAAAAACCATGACGAAAAGCCATCGCCACCAAAGATCTTGAGCCGGCATGACGACCAAAATCCCCTGCTTGACTTTCTTGTAGGATTTCACGGCCTTCTTTCAGGGGAAGCACAACGTTGAAACACACCAGTCACACTACATCTGTGTAACTCGCCATTGACAATTGTCATGGACTTAGACTGACGGATGATGTCTAGCAAAGATTTCCTCTTCTGGAAGCTCACCCTGGGTTAAATAAGCTAGATAAGGCACTATCCAATTTGGAATTGCACGTAGAGCCACCACCAACTATCCTTCTGGGTCAGGGATAGCTAGGTCTTCCTTTGATGGTAAATTGACGGAAGGGTTATGCAGAACATCAAGGAACACAATAGGGGGGGGGGCGGCTTACGCTGAGAACCCATCCGGGACAAAGCATCTGCCGCCTCATTAAGCCGCCGATCTGTGTGATCCACTTGATAACCTTTGTAGTGACCAGCAATATTAGTCACTACTTGACAGTAAGACGCCATGAGCGGGTCTTTAGAGTCCCACTTTCTTGAAACTTGTTGTGCCACCAGGTCTGAGTCGCCGAGACATCTAACCCGGCTCAAGTTCATCTCCTTAGCCATACGAAGCACGTGGAGTAAAGTTTCATACTCAGCTGCACTGTTAGTACAGGAAAACATGAGCCTTACGACATAACCAACTTGTCACCTCGTGGAGACTCTAAAAGAACTCCAACCCCTGATCCTTCCAATTGCCTGGATCAATGAAAGTGTATCATCCAGTATGTATTGTCTGGCCTCTCCTCTGCCATTTGCAACTCTGTCCAGCCATTAATAAAATGTACCAACGCTTGAGACTTGATGGCAGTCCTTGGCACATATTTCAAATGATGTGGCCCCAGCTCAATTTCCCACTTTGCAACTCTGCTAGTGGCTTCATTGTTATGAATGATATCCCCTAGAGGAGCAGAACTGACCACCGTGATTGGATGCCCAAGGAAATAATGCTTCAACTTGCGGCTAGCCATGAACACCTCAAACACCAATTTTTGCCAATGTGGGTATCTTTGTTTAGACTCTGTCAAAACTTCACTGACATAATAAGCTAGACTGGATATTCATTGTCGGCCTCCTTACGCTCCATAACCACTGCCACGCTCATGGCCTTTTTGTTAGCCTCCACTTACAGGAGCAAAGGCTCTTTGTCAATCGGAGCAGCCAAGATAGGCGGCTCAGCCAACTGCTTCTTAAGTGCCTCAAATGCCTCATTAGCAGTATCGCTCCAGATGAAATGATCAGTCTTTTCCATCATCTGGTACAAGGGAATCTCCTGCTCGCCCACGCGGCTTATAAACCAGCTCAGGGCTGCAATACAAACCGCCAGGCACTGAACAACATTGATACATGCCGGCTTAGACAAAGAGGTGATAGCCTCAATCTTCTCCGGTTTAGCTTTGATGCCTCTTTCTGAAACCAGAAAAGCTAGAAACTTTCCTTCTGGTACACGAAAGACACATTTGGCCGGGTTAAGCATCATCTTATACACCCAGAGATTGTCAAAGGTTTCCTTTAGATCATTAAGCAAGGTTTCCTTCTTCTTGACTTAACCATAGTGTCGTCCATATAAGCATGAACGTAGCATGCAATCTGCCTGTGGAAGTAATTCTGAACACAATGCTAGTAGGTCGCCTGAGCACTCTTAAGCCCAAAAGGCATAGACACATAACAGAAAGCTCAAAAGGTGTGACGAAAGTTTTCTTCGCCTGATCCTCTACTGCCATCTTAATCTGATGATAACCATAATAAGCATCTAGGAAACACAGACTTTCACAACCTACCGTGGCATCAATAATCTGGTCAATACGGGGGAGAAAAAATGGATCAGTCGGACAAGCCTTGTTAAGATCTGTGTAGTCAACACACATATGCCAAGTGTCGTTCCTCTTGAGCACAAGCACAGGATTAGCCAACCAATGAGGTTGAAAAAATTCAATTATAAACCCGACAGCTAGGAGCCGGGCCACCTCTTCTCCAATAGCCTTACGCCTTTCCTCATTAAAACAACGGGGGAACTATCAAACGAGTCTCATTTTAGGATCCACGTTAAGGTGGTGCTCAGTGAATTCTCTCGGTACACCCGGCATGTGAGAAGGTTTCCATGCAAAGATGTCCCGATTCTCATGGATGAACTCGATGAGCGCGCTTTCCTATTTAGGATCCATACCCGTCCTGATGGTGAACTGCTATGAAGAATCACCAGGGACAAAGTCAACTCGACGCATGTCCTTTGCCGACTTAAATTTGAGCAGAGGCTCCTTCTCGGTGGTGGGCTTCTTCAGAGGGGTCATATCAGTCAGGTCAACATTATCCTTACAGAATTTGAGCACATCGGTAGCACAAGCCGCCTCTGCATAAGCAGCATCACCTTCTTCACCCTCCAAGGCAATCTTACGATTCCCATGAACTATAATTGTTCCTGGTGGCCCTGGCATCTTAAGCTACAGATAGATATAACAAGGGCGAGCCATGAACTTGGTGTAAGCCGGCCGTCCAAACAACGCATGATATGGACTCTTGATTTTAACCACCTCGAACCACAATGTCTTGGCCCTGTAATTATACTCATCACCAAAGGAGACTTCTAGAGCAATCTTCCCCACAGGGTAAGCCAACTTGCCAGGGACAACTCCATGAAAAATGGTAGAGGATGGCTTAAGATCCTTCTCTATCAGATCCATCTGCCAAAAAGTGTCATAATATAATATGTTGATACTGCTTCCACCATCCATAAGTACCTTTGTGAACTTATAGCCGCCCACTTGAGGGGCTACCACCAGGGCCAAATGACCCGGATCATCAACCCGGGGCGGGTGATCCGCCCAGCTCCACGTTATTGTATGCTCTGACTACCTCAAATACTATGGCACCACTGGCTCAACCGCATTGATGGCCCTCTTATGGACCTTACGGTCACGTTTGCACATGCTTGTAGTGAAAACATGATACTGTCCACTGTTAAGTTGCTTAGGATTACTCTGGTATCCTGACTTATTATTCTGCTGTTGACTACCGTGCCCAGCCTGCTAATTATGGCCACCATGGTTCCCCTGGTCCTGATAAATGAAATTTGAGCTGCCACCACCAAAGCCGGCTCCCTGGAAACCTCCAGAGCTTGACCCGCCAGACGGCCCATTATTGTTGCCATGATGCTAAAAAAATGGGTTCCTGTACTCTCACATGATATAACAATCCTTCCATGCATGACTAGACAGCTTGTTGGGATAACTATGCTTCGGACACGGCCCATTAAGGGTTTCCTCATAATTCTTGGGCTTACCCGGTTATAAGGTTGCTTGCCATTACGACGTTGATTTCTGAACCCAGCATTAGTGTTAGCCAAAAAATCTGACCTGCCATCGTGGTGTCTGCGCTTTCCACCATTGCCATGGTTATTGTGATTACTATTCTATGCCAAGGCATTCTGTTGCTGACCCTTGCTGCCACCGTTTTGCTTGCCCTTACTCAACTTATACTCAACTTACGCTTAAGACACCGTAACTTCTTCTTAAGAGGCTCAAAATGATAGTTCTTCTCTAGGATCAGAATGACTTGAGCAGCCCCAATGTTTTCGGAAGAGTGGATAATGGCGGCTACCAGGCGGGCCCAATGATGGGCTGACTCATCCTCACACTGTACATAGTGCTCCAAATCCACAATTTTCATCTGCTGCTTGCAAGTTCCTTGAAAATTTGTGATGGAGCACTCCTTCTTCTCCGCCTAGGTGTTGATAGAATTGGTGGCAGGTTTAACAACCAAGTGCGAGTCGGCCCCTCCAACATCATAGTGAAATACTTGGCACATATCGCATCACTGATGTCCAACATATCCATGGCCAGCTCATAGCTCTCAATCCAAGCCTCTGGAGGGAGATCCGCCGTATAGTTAGGAACCTTGCGGGAACCCTTAAAGTCTTTAGGCATGCACTCATTACGTAAAGCCGACACTAGGCACGGCACTCCGATGGTTCGGACACTCGACCCGGCCCCCACCAAGGCTGAAGGAACCACTGGGGGCATCTGATAAGCCCCTTGGTTTGCTGCTTCTGCCCCACTCCAAGCTCTTGGATCGTCCATGATTGCCTGAGCATCAGTCCTCGGGTTAAGGGGTGGGTTGTCCTAGGGCGGGTTACAGCATCGTTCACTGACGTGGCTTGAATCTACGTTGGTATTTCCCCAAAGAGGAAGCTATGATGCAGCACAGCTACGACAAGCATTTCCCTCAGTTATGAAACCAAGGTTATAAATCTAGTAGGACAACCAAGCAACACTATGTAAACGGTACCTGCACACAAAGAACAAATACTTGCAACCCAACGCGTAAGAGGGGTTGTCAATCCCTCCACGATAAAAAGATAGATTAAATTGTATGAGATTGGATAAATAGATCTAGCGAAAACACAAAATAAAATAAGCAAATAAAAAGTTCAGCAAGGTATTTTTGGGTTTTTGGAATAATAGATCCGAAAACAATATGATAAAAGATAGACCCAGGGCCCGTAGATTTCACTAGTGGCTTCTCTCGAGAAAATAGCATATGGTGAGGAAACAAATTACTATTGGGCAATAGATAGAAGAGCAAATAATTATGATGATATGCAAGGCAATGATCATGAATATAGGCATCACATCCAAGATTAGTAGACCGACTCCTCCCTGCATCTACTACTATTACTCCACACATCGACCGCTATCTAGCATGCATCTAGTGTATTAAGTTCATGGAAAAACAGAGTAATTAAATAAGAATGATGACATCATGTAGACAAGATCTATTCATGTAGGAATCCTTAATAGCAACAATACATATGTGCCTCTCTACCCCTTCTGTCACTGGGTGAGGACACCGCAAGATCGAACCCACCAAAAAGCAGCTCTTCCCATTGCAAGAAAAATCAATCTAGTTGGCCAAACCAAACCAAAGTTTTGGATAAGAAATACGAGGGTATAAATAATCATGCATATAAGAGATCAAAGAAGACTCAAATAATATTCATGGATGTAGATCTGATCATAAACTGGCAATCCATCGGATCCCAACAAACACATTGCAAAAAGTCATTACATCAGATAGATATCCAAGAACGTCGAGGAGAACATTGTATGGAGAATAAAAAAGGGAGAATAATCCATCTAGCTACTGCCTACGGACCCGTAGGTCTATGGTGAACTACTCACCATCATCGGAGGAGCACCAATGAGGATGATGAACCCCTCCGTGATCGTATTCCCCTCTGGCAGAGTGCCGGAATAGGGCTCTAGATTGGATCTCGTGGTTCTAAAACTTGGGGCGGCTGGAATTGCGTTTTGTCGAAACCCCTAAGGTTTCTAGAATATATGAGAGTTTATTTAGATGAGTGGCAGTGGAGGAGACCTCCATGGGCCCACCACCCATCAGGGCGTGCTAGGGGCCTCTGACGCGCCCACGTGGGTGGTGGGCCCCATGGGCTTCCCCTTTGGTGCTTCCTTGGCTCCTAAGTTGTCTTCTGTCCAAAAAAATCTCCAAAAAGTTTTGTGGCATTTGGACTTTGTTTGGTAGAGATATTATGCGAAGTAAACCACTAGCAAAAAACAACAACTAGCACTGGGCACTACGTAAATAGGTTAGTCCCAAAAAATGATAAGTTGCCATAAAATGAATATAAAACATCCCAGAATGATAATATAACAACATGGAACAGTAAAAAATTATAGATACGTTGGAGACGTATCATTCACTGCTTGAAACTGCCGGCGACTCAGCATGCCGGTTGTAGCTACGACTTGGCAGCGGTGTCGAATGAACACGGTGTCGGCTGTAAGAGTAGTTAGCCTGTTGAGCAATCGCCTGCAATAGGTTAATGGAATTTTGGGTTTCAACTGTGACAGGAGACTCACCGGTGATAGAATCGCAGTAAGACGGGTTGTCGCTACTACCATGTTGTCCACCGGGTTGGAGAAGTGACCTGGCGGTGTTGGAAAGTGTGGTGGTGGCGTCCAAGCAAGGCGAGGGTCTGTGACCGGCTCTCCCCTCCGGGCCGGATCTAACTAGAGCGGTTGTGCCGCCTCTCTGCTTCCTGGTGCATCAGGGGTTAGCTGGGGTATAATCGATGCTCCTGGAGTACTAGGGCCTGCCCCTGGTGTATTGAACAAACGTGTGGGCTCATAACTCATAGGTAGATGGCTCCGGTACCTCCACTATTGAACTGCATTGGAAGCGTTCTTCTCAAGGTTTAGACGCCAAGCTTGCGTCTTTAGACGCTCCGCCTCTACGTTAATTTTAGCTGGCAACTCGGCGGCCCGTGTGTTTTCAGCATTGACATCCTCCCAGGCCTTGGTCATTTGCTCTCGAAGCTTAGCAATCTCCGCATTATGCTCTTCCTGATTTTTTGTTATGACCTCCGTTGCCAGCAAGGTTGTCAGGGTGTTTATCAACTCAGATAGAAATTGAACCGGAGGCCTGATTGAGCCGGACGCAGATGGATCTGTTATCACCGTTGCCCCAACCGTCATAGTATTGAGAGCCGATGCCGTCCCTGCCATGAAGATAGCGGCATGGCTCTGTGGCTCGTAGTGGTCCGAAATAATGTCGCTATCGGAACAGCCCCAAGCCCGCTGTCGGTGTCAAAACCGGCGGATCTCGGGTAGGGGGTCCCGAACTGTGTGTCTAGGCGGATGGTAACAGGAGACAAGGGACACGATGTTTTTACCCAGGTTCGGGCCCTCTCGATGGAGGTAAAACCCTACTCCTGCTTGATTAATATTGATGATATGGGTAGTACAAGAGTTGATCTACCACGAGATCAGAGATGCTAAACCCTAGAAGCTAGCCTATGGTATGATTGTTCTTCGTCCTACAGACTAAAACTCTCCGGTTTATATAGACACCGGAGAGGGCTAGGGTTACATAGAGTCAGTTACAATGGGAGGAGATCTTCATATCATATCGCCAAGATTGCCTTCCATGCCAAGGAAAGTCCTATCTGGACACGGGACGAAGTCTTCAATCTTGTGTCTTCATAGTCCGGGAGTCCGGCCAAAGGTCATAGTCCGGCCATCCGGACACCCCCTAATCCAGGACTCCCTTAGTAGCCCCTGAACCAGGCTTCAATGACCATTTAGTCCGGGCGCATAAATTGTCTTCGGCATTGCAAGGCGGGTTCCTCCTCCGAATACTTCATAGAAGATGTTGAACACAAGGATAGTGTCCGGCTCTGCAAAATAAGTTCCACATTCCACCGTAGAGAGAATAATATCTACACAAATCTAATCTGCTGACATATTCCGCAGCCTGACATCACGCCACGGCCAAGCCTTTATTCGAATCATTTTATTGTTCCACCTCAGCGCGTTTAGCGAGGCGGTTTCCTTGGCATGTCTTGTCAAAGCAGAGATCGTGTCCCCTTATTCTAGGATTCTCATCAATACGAGCGTGGGTAACCCAACCGTGCCTTTGGTACGACACCCTGATTGAAAGCGAGTCCCAAACAGTTAGGGGGAGGGCTCTTGGTATTCAACCTCTTTATAAAGAGACCAAGGCTCGACTCCTTTCTTTTCAATTCAATCGAATCCGCCCCTCGCCTCGAGTTCCAACACCCAAAGCTCCAATTTTAGGTGCTTCGGACCTTCGATGATGTCCGGCTCCGACCTTCAAGGCCGGTGGATGCCATCCTCCGTTACGGAATACGACGTGCGAAAACTGAGAGATGCCAGGTATCTAACTGGCGAAATTTCGCATAGGCTGCCTGCTCAAGGGCAGGCCATTCCCACTCCCCAGCCCGGTGAGAGCGTGGTGTTCGCATCTCACTTCCTTCGGGGCTAGGCTTCCCGATTGATCCCTTGGTGAGGGGCTTATGTTTTATTACGGGCTGGAATTTCACGACTTAGCTCCGGAGTCCATCCTCCAAATCTCATCGTTCATTGTCGTGTGTGAGGCCTTCCTCCATATTACTCCTCACTTCGGATTGTGGCTTAGAACCTTCAAGGTAGAACCGAAGATGATCGAGGGGCAGCACGCTGAGTGCGGAGGAGCTATCATAAGCAAGATGGCCGACGCTCCATGGCCCGAGGGCTCTTTCCAAGACGAGTTCGGTTTATGGCAATGGGACTGGTTTTACATCACAGCCCCCAGGGGCATCACATGGGTGGCGCCACCTGCTTTTCGCTCGGGTCCCCCACCACGGCTGGCGTCATGGGTCAATGAAGGGCTTATCTGGGGGCCGTCCAAAGACGTGCCCTTGCTGTAGGGCCGCATCTGAGATCTCCTAGAAAGAGATATCAACTTGACCATAGTGGCGCAAGTTATGTTGATTCGCCGCATGCTGCCCTGCAAACGTCGCCCTCTCTGCCTATGGGAATTTTATCCGGAGGGACCGCGAGTCCTCCAGCACTTTATGGGCACGAGCTCGTGGAGATGTACAAATTGTTCTTCGGATCACAAGCAAGGTGTCCGGACTTGTCCGAGGACGCAGGTCTGAGCTGCAATCGCCGGGATGCCCAAGTAAGTAGCCCCGTATTTGGACACGCCATCCGTATTTTTATCATAAAATTGCCCTTAACAGAGCTATCCTTTGAACAGGAGTGGATAGCGAAAGCAAAGCTTATCAGGTGTCCAGCCCCCCTGCCTGAGACCACGCCGGATCCCGTGTTAACCAGGATGCTAGAGATTGTGCCTTTGGCAGAAGGCGAAGAGGGGAACCAAGGAGCTACCGCCTCCGCAAAGGAGGCTGTCAGGAAGGGAGGAATCGAGAATTCCCCCAACCAGGGAAAGAAAAGGACTGCCTCTGAAGACCCGGAGGGGATGGCCTCAAAATGGGGGAAGAAATCTTTGCCAGAGGATCCGGCGCCGGAGAATGCCCCGGCCGTATTGCGCCCCCAAGGGGATCAGCTCTCCACCGAGCCGTAAGTAAAGAGAGGGGTTCCAAAATGAGTGACATCCCTGTTATATTTCTGAGGAAGATAACCGAAATATTACCTTGCAGTTCGGATCTCCACCCTTCTCAGCAGAGCTCATCCTCAGGGGATCTTCGTCCGGAGATTATGGAGAGCGAAACGCCTCCCCTAGCTGCACCGTCTTACGAGGCAGGCGACCCTGAGGTGTCGTCTCGGAGGGTTTTTCCAAGTCCGGACCCTGAAAAAGGTCGTCAGGCTAGTCCGGCACCCTCTGGTGCGCGGTCGGAGGGGCGGAAGGATCTGCTCGGGCGAGTGTCTATCTCAGAAGAACACCGCATGTTGATGAACATGGTGATTGGAAGGATTTCATCTGCGGAAATCGGATTGTACGAGGCCACCAGGAGTTTACTGACAGGCTTTGAGGTATGTGAAAAGGTGTACCTTTTGGTAGATCCGCATATATAAAATGCGCCCTGTATAAATAGTAGCCTTGAGACTCTGTGTGTTGTCAAAAGTGACGGCGCACAGTGGATCATAACCCCAGGTATAATATGTCACCTTTTTTATGAAGGTGGCGAGGCGTTCGGTGGCTAGCCGGACTGATGAATCTGCCGAGCTAAAGCGGCAACTTGACGTAGCAGACGAGGCACAAGGTATGTTCCAAAGACATCTGATAAGAGGAGTTCGATGCTCGTGACTTATAAGATATGTGCTTAATGTAGATGGTGCTGCTGCCGTGGAGAACCTTGGGGCGGAACTTGCCCGAGCCAAGGAGCAAGCAAGGAAAAGTGATGCGGCTGCCGTTAAGGCGGCTTAAGAGCTAAAAGCCGAATAGGCTGCTCACTGCCAGAGCAAGAAAGTAATAGCCGAGATGGCTATAAAATTGAAGGATGCTGCCGACCGCTGTAAATTTCTTTAACAAGAAGATAGGGCGGCTCAGAAGGAGCTTGAAAAGATCACTGCTGAGGCCAAGGATACTCGCTCTGCAATGAGAGCTATGAAGGAGGAGCTACGTCAGGCCGGAGATATCACGGCTGGAAAGCCCTATATGCTGCGGATGAAGTTCGGGGATCCTAAGTATGCTCCATTAGGCCGGCAGTGGAGTGCGGAGAACAATTATCTGGATTAGGCAGCGAGTGCGGCAGACGCGACCAAACACTTCCGGGGTCGAGGTGACCATGAATTGGAAGAACTTTTTTGGTCGCAGTTCCACAATCCAGAACACCCACTTTCGGTATCCGACCGTTTGGCCGCCTGGGCGGAGCTGAACAGGTTATCCGGACTCTCCATGAGGTATGTTGCGAGTCGTCTGTGGCCGGAAGAGCCAGAGCCGAAGAGTTATTTTAGCTTGGTGCAACAGTTCCTTGGTTCGGTGCCGCATGTTGATGCAATGAAGAGGTCGACGTGCATAGAGGGTGCACAGATGGCTCTTGGCCGTGTCAAAACATACTGGGCGGATATGAAGGCCAGTGTTGTTGCATCCCGGGATTCGGACGAAAGCCAAGTACCTGCCGAGCACTACTTTGAGGAAGTTCTTCAAGGCGCTCTTTTAATAGAAGCGCAGTGCTCGAAGGATGTTGTGTTCGAATAGCATATGCTATTGTAAAACAAATACTTTGATAGAATATAAAAGCTTTTTATACTTGTGCTTGCGAGAATTATAATGCCTCCTGTGCGGCCGTTAATGTATATGTGTATATAACCTGAAAGATGGCAGTCGTTCGCTTCATCCCCCACGTATATAATGTGGGGGTGTTCGCGAAAAGGCGCCTTTTCACACTTAATCCAACGTCTTGGTCCTATAAAGGAGGTGATAGCGCAGCGAACTAGGCAACCGGACTATAATGCTTTATCACTTTCACTTAGCCATAGGAGTTTGACTGTGGGGCTATTGAGTAGCCCCTAGGGGCACCGCGCTCGCCCGAATTCGGGGCGCGTGTGTGCCTTACCGGGAAGCGGCCCTTCATTAATGCGGAGGAATCCTAAAGATTCCGAAAGTCATCGAGTGGTTGACCAGTCTGTCGCTATATCATGACAGTCAGTTTTCGGCTTTCTCTACTGAGGTGCTCGCCTGGCCGAACCGGGGCACAATCGCAGTAACTCTCCTGGTACCGCCTTAGGCGATAGAGCGGAACGTAAGGCAGCAAAACACAGGAGCTGGGCAAACCCAACATTTGACCAAAGACATGATTCAGAGCTGATGCATCTAAGGCCAAACTCGCAACGCCGAACACTCCCTAAGGTATTCGGTCTTTATGAAGACGGGCCGAACAAAAGCCCTTGGTAAAAAAGCCCCTGGTGTCCAGGTACGCGCAAAATTCTGGCGTGGCCACATGCCAAGACGCCAGCCTCCTCCTCGGTTATAGCGAAAACCGGGGGATGTTATCAATAAGAGATAGTAAAGAAGGTTTCCGCAGGGTCTTAATCTGAAAAGAATCCTTAAAACGGGTCCCTACTGCACGTCTGCGCCTGTGTCTCCGTTGTGCCCTATCCTGGACGGGCGTAGCACGGTGTTCGTCTGCGAAAGAGAGGAACTTAGTGAGAAATCTATATTAAAATAAACAAAATACAATACAGAGACATGAGTAAAATTGAGCCGTATTGTCTCCTGGTGTAAACACGCGGAGCCCCTTGTACAGGGTTAGGCGGCTATTAATCTTTTGTATGTTTACGCCGGACTCGTCGAGCCGTGTCCGGGGTAGTAGGGCTGGATTAGTGTGCGGCTGTCCAGGCGGCCGCACTATTACCTGTACTTCGGGGATCAATTGATATTTCCCTTTAATGAGATGATGCCTCGTGGACCGGGCATTTTGAGTGTAAGGGATGCATAATGCGGTATTGCGTTAAAGCGGGCGAAAGCTTCGCGTCCCAGTAGCGCTTAATAGCGACTTATGAATGGGGCGATGTGGAAGGTTAGCTTTTCGCTTTGGAAGTTGTCGGGTGAGCCGAACATGACTTCTAACGAAAGGGAACCCATACTCTGGGTATCTGGGCCCGGCGAGACTCCTTGAAACGAAGTGTTGCCATGGCGAATTATTGCTGGGTTTACCCCCAGTTTGCGGATTGTGTCCTGATATAACAGGTTTAGGTCACTGCCGCCGTCCATTAGGACTTGTGTAAATTGGAGTCCGTCAATAATCGGATCCAAGACCAAGGCAGTACAACCTGCGTTCCGGATACCTCTGGAGTAATCCTGATGATCGAAGATGATTGGCTGTAACAACCAGTGGTGGGGCTCCTCTGGGGCAGGCCGTATGGCGCGTATCTTCGCAGGCGCCATTCTGTTTTTTCCTTTTGTCACCTGAAGTGAATTTACTGTTTTGACTTCTTGTGGGAACTTCTTTTGTTCTCCGTTGTTCTGCTTGTGGGGTGCGTCGTCATCCTCGCTTGGTGTGTCGAGCCCCTTGTGTTCGGTGTTGAGTTTGCCGGACTGCTTGAAGACCCAACAATCTCTGTGGGTGTGGTTTGCGGGTCTCCCGGGAGTACTGTGGATTGGACATATTTTGTCCAAGATTTTGTTGAGGTTAGATAGCTCGTCCCTGTCATCTTTGGGGGACGGGTTTTTCTGATTTTGCCGAGAGCTTTTGAATCCGGCGTTGACTGCCGTGCTCATTGGGCTGTTATCCTTGATCCGGCGCTGTTCTTTGTTACGACGCGGTTTCCCGTTTCCATCTCTGAGTTCGGATGTACTTGGGTCGCTGGTGCTGCTTCTTGCCAACCAGCTATCCTCTCCTGCGCAAAAGCGGGTCATGAGGCTTGTTAATGCGGCCAATGTTCTTGGCTTTTCTTGGCCGAGGTGTCTGGCGAGCCATTCGTCTCGGACGCTATGTTTGAAAGCTGCTAGGGCTTCGGCGTCCGGACAGTCGACTATCTGATTCTATTTAGTAAGAAATATGTTCCAGAGTTTCTGTGCTGACTCTCCGGGTTGTTGAGTTATATGACTCAGATCGTCGGCATCCGGAGGTCGGACATAGGTCCCTTGAAAATTTGCCCGGAAAGCATCCTCGAGCTCTTCCCAACTTCCCATGGTGTTTTCGGGAAGGCCTTTAAGCCAATGCCGGGCTGGCCCTTTGAGCTTAAGGGGTAAGTATTTTATGGCGTGAAGGTCATCTCCTCTGGCCATGTGTATGTGGAGGATATAATCCTCGATCCAGACTCCAGGGTCTGTTGTTCCGTCGTATGCTTCTATGTTTACAAGCTTGAATCCCGCTGGAAATTCATGATCCAGTACCTCATCGGTGAAACATAGGGGATGTGCGGCACCCCTGTATGTGGGTGTGCTGCGATGTTCGGATATTTTTTGCGTTGCATTGCTCACTGGAGCTTGCTTTCTTGGCCCGTAGATGGATCTGGTTGGACCGGTTTTTTGATGCGAATCCTTGGGCGGATCGCGTGTCGTATTGACTGTTGCGCCCTTTGTCGCTTGAGGTCGATCGTGGGGTCGTCTATCCGACCTGGTGGCTTCCTTGTTTTTTGACTGTGGGGGCTCTAAGGCCTCTTCATCAAATTCCGGTAGTAATTTCCGCTTCGGATAGCTCTTTGTGTGATGACTGTTGCCGTACTTGTGTGCGGTATTGAGTACTTTGCCCCATCTGATTCTGAGTGCATCTTCCGCTGTTTTGAGCTTTCGCTTCTGCTTTTTCAGGCTACGCACAGTGGCGACGAGCCTTTGGTGGAGGTTCTGGTGCTCCAGCGACTTGTCTGGCATGAGGTCGTCCGGACTATTATCTTTGTCGAGGACGGATTGTTCGGTTTGTCCGCCCTGTTTGGACGGTTGCTCGATGGCATGTTCGTCTTCCGTTGATTCGCCCTGCTCTATGGCTGGGTCTCTGTCGAGGTGGGGCTTGGCGCGGCGCTTACGTCGCCGCGTTGATTGTTTTTCGAGGGATCGATCCCTGGTTGCGCCCTTTTGATCCTCGTCGTTGCTTCTTTTAGGTGTGTACACTATGTATGCATCGTGTGATGAGGTGATTCTCCGGTGCTCTATAGGCGCTGGTTCTTGGTCGTCTCCTTCATCGGCGTCCATACCGTCGATGTCTTCGGAGTCGAAGTCGAGCATGTCGGTTAGGTCGTTGACAGTGGCTACGAAGTGGGTGGTGGGTGGGTTCCGAATTTCTTCATCATCCGCATCCCAACCTTGCTGACCATAGTCCGGCCAGGGCTCTCCTGACAAAGAGAGAGACTTTAGTGAATTCAGGATATCGCCAAAGGACGAGTGCTGAAAGACGTCCGCGGCGGTGAACTCCATGATCGGAGCCCAATCGGGTTTGATCGGAAGGGGTGCGAAAGATTCGGAGTCCGGAAAGGAGTCCGGCACCTTGGAGTCACAGGCCTCGCAAAGGACTAGGCTGGTATTCGGCTCTATCACCGTAGAGATTGCGACTCCTAGGGAGGCGTCCAACCGTCTGTCCCCGACTGGCGCAGTCGGCTCCGAGTTAATGGTCAGAGCGGACACCTGAGCGGCGCTCTGGGCGCTGTCCGGCGGCAGAGCTAGATCATGCCCATCGTGACAGTGCGGCGCGCTCGGCCGTGGCTCGAGTCCGTCGAAGATCAAGTCCCCGCGGATGTCGGCCGTGTAGTTTAAGCTTCCAAACTTGACCTGATGGCCAGGGGCGTAGCTTTCGATCTGCTCCAAATGGCCAAGCGAATTGGCCAGCAGTGCGAAGCCGCTGAATACGAAGATCTGTCGGGGAGAAAAGTCTCACCCTGGACCGCGTCGTGGTTGATGCACGAAGAAGCCATCGGGCCTAAAGGTGACGACACAGAGGAACTCTAAATGAAAGCACCAATGTCGGTGTCAAAACCGGCGGATCTCGGGTAGGGGGTCCCGAACTGTGCGTCTAGGCGGATGGTAACAGGAGACATGGGACACGATGTTTTTACCCAGGTTCGGGCCCTCTCGATGGAGGTAAACCCCTACTCCTACTTGATTAATATTGATGATATGGGTAGTACAAGAGTTGATCTACCACGAGATCAGAGAGGCTAAACCCTAGAAGCTAGCCTATGGTATGATTGTTCTTCGTCCTACGGACTAAAAATCTCCAGTTTATATAGACACCGGAGAGGGCTAGGGTTACATAGAGTCGGTTACAATGGGAGGAGATCTTCATATCATATCGCCAAGCTTGCCTTCCACGCCAAGGAAAGTCCTATCCGGACACGGGACGAAGTCTTCAATCTTGTGTCCTCATAGTCCGGGAGTCCGGCCAAAGGTCATAGTCCGGCCATCCGGACACCCCCTAATCCAGGACTCCCTCACCCGCTGTCTTGAAGCTAGTAGATTGAATCCATCTCATTGGTTGAGGACTCATCACCTAAGTAGACGAGAGTCTCTCCTCCAGATGTGGAATTCTCCGTGGGTTCTACAACCTGCATGAAACCAGCGAAGACGTGCTTCCGGTCGGCTTGGATCTGGGCAAGTTGCATGTGTCGAGCCGGCTCGACAAGGTCGGTGCAGATGTCTGGCTTAGGCTCAGACCCGTGGATCTTGCCGATGAAGATGTGGGTTCTGCCGAAGTGGACCCGGCACCTCGAGGCCCCAGCCGGTGTCGTCGATGTAGAGCTTGCCGCGGCGACTCTTGGTCATCCTACCAACAACGTATCCCTCGATCCCTAGGAAAGAGCCCTTCAAGAACTCGAAACCATCGTGCACTGGCCCCACGGTGGGAGCCAACTGTCATGGTTTTGGCACGGCAGATGTCCTAGTGTCAGGACTTAGACATGAGGCCATCGCAAACGGTGATTAACTTGTTGCGGTTGAGTGGGTTCAGAAACACGAGTTACCCAGGTTCGGCCCCTCACAATGGAGGTAAAGACATACTCCTGCTTTTCTACTTATTGCTTGAGTATCGATTACAAGGGAGCGAATTTGCTTGACCTAGCTATCGATTTATTGTAACCTGATCTATCTACCCCGGGGGACTCACCGGTATATATATAGTTCGAGGCCCCGGGCTTACAGGAGTTTGGGTTGTATTACGACCCGTGACTGAGTCTGACTCTAAGTCGCCTTGCTCCTTCAGCAAGTCATTATACGACGACTTATGCTTCTGGGCCGTTACCGCCGCCTTCTGGTTCCAGGCTATTAGCCGACCCATCTTGTGAGCCACCCTTCTGGTCTTGTGTCTTGATTGCCCTAGCCCATCTGAAGGGTAGCTCCAAGAGTTGCCAGTAATATGACTCGGTTGTCATACAGCGGGCTATATCGTGGGGTTATATCCCCAGCACGTACTCTTGGGTAGGTTCCACACATCAGTGGGGAACACGATCATCATGATCCCGTGCAGCGCGTCCGCTTGGAGGCTGTTCTCGGCGCCGGTAATTGTCCACACCGGGCACGAGCGCCTCTGGAGAGGTTTGATGTGTCGGCGCAGTAATTCCTTGGCCACCATTGCTCCCATGACCTTGGCAAGCCGCAGCTCCGCCATCCTCACCATGAGCAGCCCTAGCCTCGTGTCGATGAGATATTGGTGCTCCCAACCGGAGCTCTTCACGGTCGGCGTTGCAGGAATATGAAGGAGCAGGGGACTATATTGCTTGGCACCGACGTAGACCCGGCGTGCCTGGTAGCCCTCCACCTTCATCAAGACCTTCATGTCAATGATGAGGTCCGCCATCTTGTCCTCAAGGAGGAATGAGGTGCACCCCGAGCGCTGGTTCCCCGTGGTGATTTTCAGGCTGTACAAGATCTTGAAGAGCGCCACCAAAGGTAGCACACCCAGGAAGCCCTCGCAGAGGTAGGCGAAGATGGCCAGGATGAGGACAGAGTTGGGCTGGAGGTGTAGCAAGTGGATTTGGTAATGGCTGAGGATGGCTTAGAGGAAGTCGGAGAAGGGTGGCACCAGGCCTGCGAAGATGGAGTGGAAGAATACGGGGATCGTTGTGCCCTCCGTCTCCTCCATCGACATCCAGGCGAGCCAGATGCGTGTGGCCCCCCACTCGTTGTGGGCGCTGGCCACCATCGGGCGCACCCTCTTCAAGCCCTCCTCATCCTGGATGGAGGACCTCAACAACGCTAGATCCAGTGATGGCGCTGGCTCCACCAGCCCCTTGCCCTTCATAGCTGCGGAATTCTTGGGAACCTTGGGTGCCATGGCGGGGAAAAAAAGCTGGGACAGATTGGGCGTAGGAGGAAGAAGGAGCAGCGCAGCAGCACGCACGGGAGGTAAGTCGTGCGAGAAGACAATAGTGGCATTTTTGCCCCGCACGGGCAGTTTTATGGAAGAGCCCGTAGTTACCGAGACATAATGGGGAGGTGGGGGCATCCCCGTCCGGTCGTGCTGCCACGTGTCCCTGCCTGGGCATGATGATCTTTGCCCCCACATTGTTTCGTTCCTCAACGGGCAGAACCTGCGCGCCGCAGGCCCTGGGCAACTATCGACCCAGTGGGGACCAAGGTACCACATGCCATCTACCTACGGCCCAGGAAGGGCCCCCTGGCCCAACTTAGGAGGCGTCCCACCAGCGGACGCCGTGATGCCAGCAAGCTCGCGAGGACCTTGCCCCACGAGGGGCTTCTGGACAAAGGACCTCATCAAAACCACCACCACAACAAGGGGCCTCATGAGGTTCCCCCTCATGAGGCTACCTACTACGAGGCCTCCCGAGAAGTCCACGCAGCACGGTCGCAAGCCCATCACACATGGGTGACGTCGCCGTGGCAGGCGTCAGCCTGTGCGGCAGCGCCAGTTTCCCCTTTGTTGCTAAGGGAGCAGTTGTGCCAACCTACCCCCAAAGCAAGTCCCAATGCCTTCCTGAGAGTGTCCTGGACTAGGGGGTACTAACCTAGTCGGCCCATTCTCATGAAGCAGGACTCCGGAAGCTACACGCCTAGATGGGATCAAGACTGCGCCAGCCGAAGACTTGACATATACTCCAAGACATCTCCTACCGCCTCCATACGATCCTTTGGATACCGACCATGTAACCCTAGATACCCTAGCTAGCATGTATATAAGCCAAGGGGTTTAGCCCGTAGAGTGGATGGAATCACTATTACATTCACCTAGCCCTAGACTTAGACCACAATTTGCAATCTCGAGGTAAATCAACTTTGTACATGATACATCTCCATCAATATAAACAATAGCTGGAACGTAGGGTTTTACCTCCTTCAAGAGGGCCCAAACTTGGGTAAATATCATCCCCCTTGTTCATGTTACTCTTGATCCGAGATCCACAGCTCGGGATCCCCTTACCCGAGGTGCACCGGATTTCATACCGACACAGGTGCTTTCATTTAGAGGTCCGATGTGCGACCACCGGAAGGATCGATGCCTCGTCTGCAGATCAACTTCGGGAACATATACGTCCCTAGCCAACTGTTTGTGTTTAGAAGTATGATCTTTTGCGCCAACCCAGTAGGCCATCTGGCTTTTGTCAAAAATTACGCTCCAGTTCGGATCACGACCTTCGGAGGTCTGGACTGCACCGCGGATTCCTGAGGCAAGATCGTTCTATGAGGCTAGACGCTCGACCGGGTTCAAGAGTTATCATACATCGGAGGCTCGACTCTGGAACCGATCTCCTTTGAGGACGTCGAGTCAGGCTCTCTGGCCCTGCCGATGGAGCCCAACATAATGACGCAGGGCGATCTCGCCTCAACTGCCGGCCCGGATACTAGTAATGTCCCCATCTTGGAATAAACATTGGATTTAGAGTCGACCCTGACGCAGCATCTGGAATTGTCCTCAGATTCCATCCATGTTGAAGACATTCCAAGTTATACATTGGGTGTGCTTCGAGTTATCCCCACCTATAGCCAGGCCATGAACCCCAAGGAGTTATCTCGCCTGAATGAGATATTTGACATATCCAGAGCATGTCTATCTCAGACGGCAAGACCTCGGTTTACGAAAAGATCGTACTTAAAACTGACGGTCGGGAAATTTACGTCCCACCCACCACCCACCTAATCGTCATGGTCAATGACTTAACTTGCGTGCTAGATTATGACGAGGCCATGGACATGGATGAAGATGTTGATGACCCTATCGAAAGCACTTTGCCATTGGTAAACACTGGCAAGTCGACCGCAACATCTACTTATCATGTATACATGCGCTACAAAAAAAGACACATCCGTGACATTTTAGGCCGAACGAAAAAAATATGTCATACGTATGACACTTCTAGGACAATAATTCTGACAAAACCCGGTATCATCATAGATGTGGTGGGGTCTTACTTCTATGACAAAAAATGGGCTTTTCATCCTGGGCGGGCTGGAGACGTAGCTACATGACATTCTTTTGGCCGCCATGACGGAAAAAACCATGGTAGATGCGAGGGCGAGGAAAATATCGGAGAGTTTCCGGTTACGGTGGCTGGTTGGGGGAGCGAGCGCGCTGCTTTCACTCAGACGACGCTGCAGTGTAAAAGCAGGCGTTACCCTCTAACTGAACCCGAGCGAGGCATTGGGCTCTAACTGAACCCGAGCGATTGCACTGCAGGCTACGCGTTACTAAACCTGACCGATCGATCGATGGCTGTTAACTGAACCCGATCGAGAGTTTCCTTCGCTACTGCTGCTAACTGAAGCCGATTGATGTTGCCTCTGGATGAACAGTGAGCGTTGTTGGGGGTTTTGATGAACAGTTCCCGGTGGGGGGGTTAGATGAACAGGAACCCGTGGTAGTAGAGGCCCTTGCCGCTGGTTGAACAGTACCCCGATCAATCGAGCGGTGGATGAACAGGACACCGTGGAGGTCTTGATGAACAGGACCCTGTGGAGGGTTGGTTGAATAGTAGCCGGTGGAGGGATGGTTGAACAGTAGCCGGTGGAGGGCTGGATGAACAGTAGCCCGTGGAGGGGTGCTTCAACAGGACCCCCGTGGAGAGGGCTGGTTGAATAGTAGCCGGTGGAGGAGCACGCGGTGGAAGCTAGATGAACAGGAGCCCGTGGATGAACAGTCATATGTGGAGGCTGGAGGAGGTCGACGGTGGATGAACAGGAGCCCGTGGAGGCTGGAGGTGGTCGACGGTGGAGATGAACAGTATCCCGTGGAGTCCCGTTTTGTGGTACGCCACACCCCTCCCGATGAACAGGACCCCCGTTTCGACCGTAGCGCTCCATCACAAGTCCATTTCCTCCGTTTTGCGATACGCCACACCCCTCCGGATCAACAGAACCCCGTTTCGACCGTAGGAGGTCCGTTTCATCCGTTTTGTGGTACACCAGACCCCTCCCGATGAACAGGACCCCGTTTCCACCATGGCCAGTCGAACATAAGGTCGTTTCCTCCGTTCTGCGATACGCCAGGCCTCGTTTCCATTGCCTGTTCCGTCCAAGCCGGTTGGCTCCCGATGAACAGCACGCATTCCGATGTCTCCTGATGAACACGACACATTCCATTGCCTCCCCATGAACACGACAATGATGCAGTTTCTCCGTTCCGACCCGGCCACAACCATGTACACGAGGCCTGGCCGTACATATGCGCGATTAGGCGTTCGAGACCCCGCCCGTATGTACGTACGTGGCCGTATTTTCTTTCTTTCACCCTGACTGCTGTACGTACATGTACATGCTATGTGCGCGCCTCTAGTACCACACGTGCGCGCCTCTACTACGACACGTGTGCGCCTCTACATCGACCAGTATGTACGTACACGTTCGCGACCAGAATGACATCGCTACGTACGCTTCGACCAGGTGGGTCCCGACTATCAGGCACTTCCTTGCATGCAAAGATGTAGTTGGTGGGTCCCAGCAGTCAGGGGGGAAACGTTATTTCGTGAAATACGGTGGCCCGTCTGGTGTGTCCCTGCTGTGAGGTGGAGGAATATTTATTTTGCGTGTAATAAGGAGGACTTCCTTGCTGCGGTCGTGGACCCAGCTGTCAGCCTCTCCACATACAGTACTCTTTCGATGGAAGTCGTTCCTTGACCACGTTGACCACGCCATGCCAAGACCACCAAGGCGGTGGACAACGGCAAGGCCTAGGAAGGGGACGACGCGGAGCCGGGGAAGAAGCGGCAGTGGATGCCCATGCAGAGAGGAGTACGAGCGTTCACTGGTTCGGCTGCGGTGTGAGGTTGCCGTCACCGCAGGGCCTGGCCAGTGATGGGAGTAGTAGGGGGCGGTGAGGCCTCTGCGGCAGCACAGCTTACCACGGGAGGCAAGAGTACGCGGTGGTTTGGACGGCTGGAGCAAGAACATCAGAGCTTGAAGAAAGCAGGACGACCGTTGGATGTTAACAATCCAATCGTCACTGGCGATAGAATCGTTTGTTGACTAAGTTGACAAAACCCTCCGTCTGCGTCAACTTAGTAGGCCCACAAGTGAGCCTCCCACTATGGTTGGTCCCATCTAGCAGGGGAGTATTCATTTTTTATGCGTCTTAAGGAGGCACTTCCTTGCGTGCGAAGATATAGCTGGTGGGTCCGAGCTATCAGCGGGAGTATTCATTCTTTTTGGCGTAATAAGGAGGTACTTGCTTTCATGGGGCCATGGACCATGTGGGTCCCAACTGTCAGCCTCTCCATGTATGTCCCTCTTCCAATGTTGCCGTTTGTTGACAACATTGACCACGTCATGCCGAGAACAACAGCGCGATGGACGACGGCGAGACCCAGGAAGGGAATGACCCGGAGGCGGCGAAGCCACAATAGTGGAGGGATGGCCTGGCCAGCGGCGGGAGTAGTAGGGGGCGGTGAGGCCTATGCGGCAGCACAGCCGGCCACAGGAGGTGGGAGCAGGCGGTCCCGCCGGCGCTGGATTTGGCGGCTGGAGCAAGAAGATCAGAGGTTGAAGAAACATGACGGCCGTTGGATTGACATCCAATGGTTATGTCTGCTAGAATCTTTTGTTGTCGTATATAATAAGTAAAAAAATCTTGCATACACGTCAACTTAATAGGCCCACAAGTCAGACCATTCCCTATTTTTTTAATAATTTATATATAGCTCATTGCTACTTGTTATTGAATGTATTGCAGTCCGTTTTTTTTTTGCCAGGGCCAGGGCTAAAAATTTATACGAAATGTCGCATATTTCTGTGGGTTCCAAACTATTTTTAGTAATGAAATGTTGAGCCAGATTTAAAGTACTTTGAAGATATATTTAAATTAGGTTAAAGCCCAGTGAAATTGGAATCTGAAAATGTGAAAAAAAAATCTGAAATTATAAAGTAATTGCCAATTTGTCATCTGTTTTTATATTTACAGGCCATCTCATATTACTTTTAGGATTTGCAGGCGTCTTGAAAGAGTTGAAGCCCGTCAGAGCGTAGAAAAATAAGTAGGCCTGGATTGGGTATTCTTCAGAAAAAATAAACTGGGCTCATTTTCACAAAAGGAAATAGCTGGGCTAGTCATGTGGTGAACATAAAATATAAGCCTGGGCTAGACGGGCCACAGCCCAGTTGAAACCCTGCTCCGTCTCAAAAATAAAAAAACTGCTCGGGCAGCTACGTCCCTGGTGTCAGCTGATCTTGTGTTGTTCACTTGTCCATTGACTATATACACTGACAATGTCGTGGGTCCCAGATGTCAGGAAACCACTAGCAGGAAGCATTTTCTTTTACCATACGCTGATAATGGAGTATATATATAACAAACAATGAGGAACTTCCTTGCGTCGGGCCATGGACATGGTGGGCCCTTACTGTCATCCTCTCCACGTATAGTCCTCTGACGATTCCTCTTGTTTGTTGACCATGTTGACAACGAGAGAGGGCTGCGCCACCGCGAGCGTAGCAAAGCGCGTGGAGGACGACGGCGAGGCCTCGGAGGTGGGCGTTAACGATTTAGGAGACGGTGGGGCGGCGATGCATGCGCTGAGGCGCAGCCAGCCATGGGAGGCGGAAGCAGGCGGCCCCACCAGCGCTGGTTTGGTCTTGGCGGCTGGAGGAAGACATGACTGAAGAAACACGACAGACTGTAAAAGCAGCAGGAGTACTTAACAACCTTAACTGAAACTAGCATGGCCACTTAACAACCATAGCTGAAAGCAGTATGAGTACTTATACAGGTTCAACCGTACAAAGGACGCCTCGAACAGTGCTACTATGCATATAGTTAACCAAAGGGTGAGGCCGCCAAGCCCCAGGACAAGGCCCAGGCGCAAGCCCGCGCATCCACAACCTTCTGAAAGCGGCTTCATCTTGCAATGTGGTCAATAAACAGGATATTCTCTTTAGAGCCATGGAAAAGCAGGAACATAATCTTCTGTCCTATTCTCTAAGATGGACGGGCCATCATTATTTGAGACCACCCATGAATAAGTATATTTTCACCTCAAAGGGGAATGGAGTAGGTCGACATAAACATCATGTGGTGACCAAGTGCAAGTCTGACCCGACCATGGTCAGGCATCTGCATAGGACCAATAGAATTGGGAAGTTCCTGTTTCAAGAAGGTCACAACTCTAAAACTGTGCGTAAGCAAGAGTTTATGAACAACATATATAATAGAAAACAACTCGTACCATAAGTTTCTCCAGACAGTTGGACCTGTTCAACGAGTGCAACAGTGGCACACATATCCCACGTGGCATTCCACCATTGAAACGCCCTACAAGGACCTCAAGACGATCAATAAAGTGTAGGAACTTGTGGATGTCGTCCAAGTCAACTTCAGTGCCATGAGTAACAACGGAGTTCTTATAGAATAACAAACGAGTAGCTTGCTTAACTCTGAAAAAACCCACACGTGCCACCAATTATAAGAAAGTATTAGTTAGAAGTAACATCTTCGTGAGAGATTCGTTGCTACTTCTAAAGTAAAATTGTGATTAGTTAGACATAATAGGTGGATTAAGAAGTAATCAAGGCAAGAAGCAAGAACCAGATACAAAACTAACATGGATGAACAATTGGAACAACGTAGGGGTGGAAGATCGCAGTGAAGATGAGACCAGGTTCTGCTATTTCCATCAACATCCGTGTGCCAACTTTCAGTCCATAACATGTGAGAAAGTTTATCCAAGTTCGGCCACAAAAAAGCAGCAATCTTCTTGGTTCATGAACCCAGCTCGAAACTTATATCCTTGGCTTGTCTTCACTGTTGCCATTAAACTGGTGTATTCAGTTATGGCAACACCGAGCATCTTGAGTACATGTGAACTGGCAGAGCAAGGAATGTACTGCAGGAAAAATAATATGAGAACACAATGTATTCCCTATATCCAAATCAAGAAATAATTTCCTCCTTCACGTAAGTGTTGACCATGGTACAATACCTTTTATCTAAATATAGCAACAAAAATTTCCAAATTAGTCGACAGCATGTTCAAAAAACCCCACCCTCCCGGATAGAAAAGAGGATTCTAGGAACATAATGTGCGTGTTTTAAAATCATGTGTAAGGATGAGAAGGAACAAGTGTGGCGTCTCATCGAGGGTGCAGAAACCTGTAGGGTCCTCGCACTTTGGGCACTGCAAATCAAACACACTAGATTCAGTAGGGAAAAATGCATCAACGGCGGCGGTTGCCATCCTAGGAGTACCCGCGACCAAGGACTTGGATTTATTGGGCATGGATGAAGAATTCGTACCAGGTTCTCCATGAAAAAACCCTATGCAATCGCCGAGCGGGGGTTTTCTCTGAACAAGCAGACAAGGGAGAAGGGATTCAGGCCCAGTGAAATATTGCCTCTTCGTCCGTCCAGCTTACTGCTAAAGCTGGAAAGGTGGGGGGGGGGGGTTTGTCATTTGATGGATCGTTGGGCATTAATGCGGCGCTACGACCGGGGTGTGTCTACCGTGCGGTTGTGCACTATAATTTGGTGCATATGGCACGTGGACCCCGTTGTCGGATGCCCCACATATCAGCGCAAGGAAGTAGAAAGACAGGAGTAACTAGTTATTACACATAAATATATTTTTGACACAGAGATATTCCCTCTGTAAAGAAATATAAAGATCTTTTATATCACAACTTTATACATAAGAAAGATCAAGGGGGAGATATATAACATATTTAATTATAAAAAATAGTTTTTTTAACACAGTATAGATGAGTTGGTGATGATAGTTTGCCTGTCATCCTGCAATATAGGACGTCCAATTTATATCTGACGGATAGGAAGGAAACTATGTCAATTTTGCAAAAATATACCCTCACACCTCTCCACATTTGCAAATAAGGCCTTCCCTCGTTCATCCTTTTCTCTCACAGGATAAAATACTCATACAAATGCATCTTGATGTTACATGCAACACACGGGCATTATGCGGGTTCAACTGAGAAATACTCAGACACGCACACGGTTCTGGACTTTGGGCCACAGGCCGGTGGGCCTGCATGTTTGGGGGCCATGTGTTCTACCTCAGCGCTTTTCATATTGCAAGCGGTCGGTACGGCGCTGGTTTAGATGCTGTCACAAGGCGAATACACAAAATTGAATAAAGCATGCTATCTGTAGGAATGAAATCAAACGACAGTTCCTAACCAGCAATCAAAGTTGCAATTCTATCAATGATACTGTCGTACTACTTATACACACAGGACACTTGTTTCACCATGCTAGAGTATTACATCAAAATCTCTCAGCGGATAGATCAGTTCGGCAATATCGAAGAATTTCAAAGTTGATTTGGACCAGCTCTCCTTGCCGAGAAAGTTCGATTTTGAAATCAACCCCTACCGCAAGATATGATTTAGATTTGAACCTTAACCATACTTTAGCATCAATCATCATGCGACCAAGGTTTAGTAGGTTTATTCACACCAAGGTTGCGCATGGTAAGAGAAACTTGTCCACGGTAGCCCGGATTGTTGAACGACTCCCTCGTTGCTCTAGGAATTCTCTGTTTGCAAACAAGAAGACATACAAGAACATTTAGATCAACACAGTGAATCATGTGAAACAACATGGAAAGAAAAAATAATGAAGCACTTGGGCAGCCAATGCTGACCAAGAAGGTGGACATGTCGGTTTTTGTAAGGACTTTGGTATATGAAGTGCGAACTGCAGCCCGATCTGTTGCGGTAACTGGCTTTGGTTCCGTTACCGCTACTGGGCGGAGCAGATACAAGTGCAAGTGTTGGTGCAGGTGTTGAAGCCGTTGCTGGTGCCCGTGCCCATGCGACTGGTAGTGTCACTGCTGCTGCCGGAGATGGTGCTCCTTGTAGAGCTGGTGTCGGTGTCAGAGCAGGTGCCGGTGTCGATGGTCGATCCTCCGGTAGATCAGCCTGATCCGCTGACGTGATCGATGCCCAATCCTCAGCTGGATCAGACTGAGCTGCTGCCGCTGTCAGTGCAAGAGCAACTGTCGGTGCTTGATCTGTTGCTGAAGGTGGTACCGATGTGCGAGACAGCGGCGATCGTGTCTGGTCTGCTATGATCAGCTTTCTAACGTGACTAGGCTCCGTGACCGTGATCCACTCTTTTTCTTCATTTATTTTAAATGCGATAAGGAATAATTGTGGCGTGTTTGTTAAACCAAACTGCAGTTCATCATAGGGATTCAGCTTGTACTCACACAATAGTCTGGTCCATTTTTTTCCAGTAACATAAGTGATGGACTGTGCCTTCATTACTGACACGGCATAAGAAGTGGAACCTGCAAAAATATCCATCATATAGCAAACCAAACAGTTTATTCTGTGACGAATGTCACATGGCAAAACCTGCATCGTAAATTGCAGCAAAAGAAAGAAAACATGATATTAAATCAATAAGATTTAGACAATAAATCAATAAGATTTACTTGATGTGACACGAGTGAATCCTTACGAGGAAATCACTATGTTGAAGTACTAAACAGAAGATTGGTCGACCAACTACGCGTGGCATGCAGGGCCCCCGCCTACTCCCACAAGAAGGACATTCCAAAGGTCGTGACAAATCGTATGGACCGAACATCCATGGGACTGGAAATCCTGGTGGGTGCGATAAACCCTGCAATGCATACAGATATTGGAGTGTAACCATAATTGATAAACTGTCCTCACAAAAAAGATGATCTGGATACTTCAAAATATACAGACTAAATTGAGTGGACAGACATTAACATAGACTGTTCTCAGGACTCACCACACACCAAAAGCGGCGGTACTAACAATACAGGGTTCACAAACACAAATCAAGTACTGAACAATAGTACTTACTACACACAAGCAAATTTGCACTAATTAAACTCTGCAGACTATTTCTTGCCACCGACCTACGGGATGAACCCCGCATAACTGACTAGGCCATGGACTTCATGAGAGATGTCTACCGGCACCATCACCATCTCCTCAACCTTGGAGAACTTAATAGAGAGGTCTTTCCACTCATAAACATGACGATGAAGACAGGACGCATCCGATTTGTCGGGAGGCTTTACAAGAACCACACCCTTCGTAATCGAAGGCACGGCCAGGTAATTTTTGTGGTCAAGTACAACCTCGAGAACACGCCTTACAACAATGCTACAGGAAAACACTAGTTCAGGACACGTGGTGTCGGGTGGTAGGTGCGACATATGCCAACGGATGGCTTATCATTGTGGGAGCCAGTAAGACATCGCCGGTGCCTGGAAATGGGATAAGGCGAAGACATGCACGCCGGCGGATCTTACCCAGGTTGGGGGCTCTCCTTGGAGATAATACCCCTACTCCTACTTTGCGGGGTCTCCGCATGATCACTAGATCGATAAGAAGCTACAAGAGGCTCCTTGAGCTGTTCGGTGGTTGGAGGAAGAAGGGCAAGGCTAGCTCTCTTCTCTCCCTGTGGTGGTGTTTAAAACTCTATGAGCTCAACCCTTTGCATGGGTGTCCCGGGGGGTTTATATAGGCCTACCCCCCGGGGTACAATGGTAATCCGGCTGGTCGTGGGTCCAGGCCGTCAGCGTCTACGTCCGCCGGCTTCTCCATCAGCTACTGGGGCCCGCCGACTGGTGGGTCCCGCCGGCTGCCGTCCCATTGGTCGACAGGCCGGCCCCACCGCTTAGGGGGTCTTGTCGGGGGCTGGTTACTGTTGCCTCGCCTCTGATGACGAGGGCTCTGTCGAGGTAAGCATGGCTACTGATGCGCCGCCTTTGGCTCTCACTGTAGCCTTACCTCGTCTTGTCTGCTTAATGGTGCGTGCGCCCCGAGGAAGGGAGCAAGCCGGCTATAGAAAGCCGGCCTGGCCTCAGGCCGGCTGGGGGAGGTCAGGCCGCCTTCGGATGTCTCTCTGACCAAAGGGGCCCGCCGCCTGCGGGCCGTACTGGCGACCCGTCGTGGATGGCATCATAGTTCCGCATGGCAGGTTACGCTGCATGTGAGACGTCCTCACATGCGGCATACTGTAGCCATGCGTGTTCCGGGATTCGGGGGTGGCAGGGGCCACTGTAGCCACGCCCCGTCCCGTCACCGTTATGGGGGGTGGACTTTAGGGCACGGCCCACGGCCATCTGCCAGGGGCCGGCTTACTGGAGTCGGTCCTTCAGGGGCCGGCTTCTTGGAGTCGGCCCTGTCATGGCGTCCTCCAAGGGCTCTTTATGGCCGGGCTGGGCTTCCTGGAGTCGGTCCTTCAGGGGCCAGCTTCCTGGAGTCGGTCCTTCAGGGGCCGGCTTCCTGGAGTCGGCCCTGTCATGGCGTCCTCCAAGGGCTCTTTATGGCCGGGCCGCCTTCCGCCAGCCGGCCTATGTGATAGCCGGCTGGAAGAAGGCGGCCCCGTGTCCTAGGCGCTTCAGGGCTCGGCGGGCCCGTTGTTTTTTTTGAGGGCCAAAGGGAGCCGGTTAGGCTACCCGTGGTCATTTACTACGACAGTAGTCCCTGAAGCTGGTTGGGCTTCACGGATGAAAGGTAATCGAGAAGCTCGGCCAGCTTCCTATCCCGAAGCGCTGGTTAGCTTGGAGCCGGCCTCCCTTGCGCGTGCCTTCTCGGCGACGCCTCCTCAAAATCAGAAGGCGGGAACCAGCTGGCGTGCTGGCCGGGCGGCAGGCTGACCGCTCGCCAACCGCACGCCATGTGGCACCCTTCGGCTGGCAGGGCCTGCCAGCCCACGCGCGTGATGGGACGTCGCCGCAGGCCGGGCCCGCCACTTCCGTTCCTCGGTCCGTGCGTGGATCTTCTGCGGCCCGAACCGACCGCACGTCTTCCGGCGGCGGTTCCCACTCACCATAAAGGCGCGACAATCGCGGGTCATGGGGGAGTGGGCGCAGTCAATCCCACGCCCCCACGCCTTGCCTCCTCGGCTTCGCCGCACGAGGCTATAAGTAGGGGCGGGGAGGGGGAGCAGCAGTCGTTCGCACGCTCACCCTCGCTCCGCCACCTCTCTCCTCTTCTTCATCGCGGTAGCCTCCGCCGTGCTGCCGCTCCGCCATTCTTTCTTCTTTCCAACGTGCCACAAGCTCGCTGTCTCCGCACCGAGCGTTCTCTGTTGCTGCGCTCACCGTCATGGCTCCAACGTCGAGCGCCTGGGATGGCTCCACCATCCATGACGACTATATCGATTTTCTCCGCAAGACGCAGAGGCTGCCGGGCGAAGATCTTGTGCGGGTCCGCCTCGCGCTAGCGAGGGAGGTTTCGCCGGCGCCGGAGGAAGGCGAGCGAGTGATCTTCTACTCGCATTGCCTGCGCGGCGTCGGTCTCCCCGCGAGCATCTTCTTCCGTGCGTTCCACGATTTCTATCATCTCCAGCCGCACCACCTCACCCCCAACACGGTCGTGCTGCTGTCGGCCTTCGTCACCTTCTGCGAAGGTTACCTCGGCGTCCTCCCCACCATCGAGCTCTGCGGGGAGTTTTTCCAATCCAAGCTCGGCACGGTCGTTGCTGGCGTGCCGGCTCCGTGCATTGCCTTCATCGCCATGAGGAGGTCCACCGCCGACAACCCGTTCCCTCCTATCGCGTTGATCTAGTCGGTGAAGCTCTGGCAACGATCTTATTTTTACGTGAAGAACGTTGCCCCGAACGGCGACTATGTCAACTTGCCGGCTTACGTAGCCGGCCCGCCGCCTGGGAGGCAGCCTTTATGGTCCTTCCGGGCCAGGTCGCTGACGCCAGCTGGAGCTGGTGCCATCGCCCGGCTTCGGGTGTTGATCCAGTCGGAGCGCCTGACCAGGCCCGACTTGATTGCCGCCTTCGTCGAGCACCGAGTACTCCCGCTTCAAGGCCGCCCTCATCTGATCTGTCAGATGAGCGGCCGCTTCGACCCCAGCCGGCTCAGCACCAGAGAGATGCCTCACGACGAGGTGTCTTACCTGGTGAACCATATCGCCAACTGCAAGCTCACTGAGGAGTGGCAGTATGGCAAGGAACCACACTCTCGTGCCAACCCCCCGCCCGTGGTAAACCTGCTCTTCTCTTTCTTCCTTTCTTGTTGCCGAGTCTTTTCTGGTCGGCTCTTGATCAGTCGGCCTGTCTTTAATCAGAATCCCCTGCTTCATCCCTCGGCCAGGACCACGGGGCCGGAGCGCGAGTACGCCCCGGACGGCGCGGAGGACGATCTTGACGAACCCGACTTGGGGGCGGCCGCCCTGGACGACGATGCCGTAGGGGGAGGCGGCAAGACAGGCGGCTCCGGCTTCATCGCCGGCTTTGACGACTGGCCCGACGATGACGAGGCCGATCCCATTCCGCACCGCCAGCCGGCGACCGACTCCCAAGGCGCCGGCCCGTCCGGCGGGCCGACTACGCGAGGCGGCGCGCAGAAGCGTCAGGCGGCGCCGACTCTCTTCGGCGGTCGTCCGAAGAATCCCAAGGGATCCGCGGCGGCCACCAAGCGGGATGAGGCGGCAGCGAAGGCGGCCCGCATCCGCAAGGTGGTGAAGCAACCGCAGGCGGTCTCGCCGTAAGTTCTGGTCCTTGCGCATATTTCTTTCTTTCTTCCTTGCTCTGTTTCTTTCTTCCTTGTGAAGAGTACTTTCCTGGCTACTCCGTCGCCGCCAACCAAGCCATCAAAGCTCACCGTGAGGCCCGACGGCAGGATGGGGTTGAGATCGCACCGGACGCCACCCGGTCGCTTGAGGAGCAGCTTCTGGCGATCCAAGCCCGCCTCCAGCCAGCCTACCGCATGCTCCGCCAAATTTCAAAGATGCCGAGCACGGTGCCGCCCTTTGGCCTGGCGAAGTAATTCCTTGCACCCCCAGCCGTACTGCCGACTGGCTGGAGGTAGCAGTCAGCCGTCTCAAGGCATGGAAGGCTTCACCAGCCTGGTCCGGCACCCGACGGGCGCTGGAGTTTGTCCGGGCTTGGTACCCTGGGCTGAACTTGGACCAGCTGCGCACCTGGCGGCAGGAGGCTGACGAGGAGCTGGAGGCAGTGCGGCCGGCTATCATCCAGCGCGCCTCGGCCATCGCCGACTTCACCGACACCAGCGCCTTTGCTCCTGAGGTGAACAAGGATGGCGTCGGGCAGCCGGAGGAATGGTTCGGGCTGAACCCGGCCGATGGTGAAGACTCGGCGGAGGAGATTGACTCCAGCAACGAGGGCGAAGAGGAGGAGGAGGAAGACGGCGAAGACCCTGTGCCGGATGTCGAGGCAGCCGGCCAGCCTCAACCTGATCGTGCCTCCAGCAACGAGGCGCGTGCGGATGCTCCGCCTGCCGCCGGCGACGACCAGGCCGAGACTCGCCAGCCAGCCACTCCTCCAGCCGACACCGCTGTCTCCACCAATCTTCATGACGCTCTGGGCGCTCCCTTGGCTTGATTCGCTGTTTTACTTTCCTGTTTGTCACTCTTTGAACAGATTTGTTATCTTTGCGCAATTCCACCCAGTGGGGGTGTATTCAAACTTCATTGAATGCCGACCTCTCGAAGGCCTTTTGTGTAAATATTATTATGCATGTGCTTGGCTTCCATTCCTACTTGCCTTTAATCTTTCGGCTTTTTTATTTTGCCGCCTTCCCTTGGTTGCCGCCTTCCCAGCCGGACAGCTGCTCTGTAGTCTGTGGCCGAGTAAGGAGTTCGGCCGTCCGGGAAGGCAAGTACTCAAGCTCTCTAAGATTGTAGCGGAGTAGGAAGGGAAGCCGGCCAGCCGGCTGCTTCGACAGCCGGTTGGCGAGAGGGGAGCCGGCTTGTGTTATGTAAGTTTGTTAGTCCTTAGCCGTTTTTCATGTGGGCATCCTTTCTGCCTTTGGCTCTTGCTAGTCGGGCAGCCGATTCTTCGAGATGTGACTTTCGCAAGAGAGGGGTTTGGTGCCAGCACATTACTTGTCTGACTGCAGGTAGAACTTGGACATAAATCAAGGCGGCAAGTCCCCGGGCCGACTAGTCGAACCCGGTGCCAGACGAAGAAAATCAAAGTAGTGGCGTAACCATGGGTATGATATTCGGCATATATAGATAAAATAGGGTAGTCCTCGAGAACTCCTCGGGAAACCCGTAGTCTCATACTTAATACAAAAGGTAGCGTGATACATACTGCATTTCAACTGTAAAATCTTCGAAGAAGATTGGCGTTCCACGGACGCTCCGACTCCTTGCCGGAGTCATCTCTCTTGCGCGCCTTCGGCTTCTGTGCGTCGATTAGGTAGTAGGAGTCGTTTCCCAGAGCCCGGCTAATGACGAAGGGGCCTTCCCAAGGGGCCGAGAGCTTGTGTTGGCCGGCTGTTTGCTGTATCAGCCGGAGCACAAGGTCTCCCTGTTGGAAAACACTTGGCTTGACCCTCCGACTGTGGTAACAGCGTAGACCTTGCGTGTAGATGGCGGACCGGCTGAGGGCTAACAGCTGGCTTTCTTCCAGCAAGTCGACGTCGTCTTCTCGTGCTTCCTTGGCCTCCGCCTCCGTGTACATGGTGACCCGAGGTGAGTCGAACTCGATGTCAGTTGGGATGACAGCCTCGGCACCATATACAAGGAAGAAGGGGGTGAAGCCGGTTGACTTGTTTGGGGTAGTGTGCAGACTCCAGAGGACGGCCGGCAGCTCGTCGAGCCAACAGTCGGCCAAACGCTCCAGTGGCACAATCAGTCGGGGCTTGATGCCAGAGAGGATGAGGCCGTTTTCTCGATCAACCTGGCCCTTTGACTGCGGGTGGGCAACGGACGCTAAGTCCAGTCGGATGCCCTGTGTCGCGCAGAAACGTGCCAGTGCTCCCTTGGCAAAATTCGTGCCGTTGTCGGTGATGATGTTGTGTGGTACTCCATACCGGGTTGTAATGTCTGCGATGAATGTCACCGCAGTCGGCCCATTCAGTTTCTTGATTGGCTTTGCTTCAATCCACTTGGTAAATTTGTCCACGGCGACGAGCAGATGTGTCATGCCGCCGCGCGCTGTCTTGAATGGGCCGACCATGTCCAGCCCCCAGACGGTAAAAGGCCAAGTGATGGGGATGGTCTTGAGTGCAGAAGCCGGCAAGTGTTGCTTGGAGCCGACGACTTGGCACCCCTTGCTGTGTTTGACTAGTTCCTTGGCATCCTCCAAAGCAGTCGGCCAGAAAAATTCATGGCGGAAGGCTTTGGCAACGAGTGCCCTGGAGGCGGCATGGTGGCCGCATTCGCCTTGGTGGATGTCTTCGAGGATTGCTATGCCTTTCTCTGGCTCGACGCAGCGCTGGAAGACTCCGGTAGCACTGCGCCTAACAAGCTCTCGGTTCATTATTTTGTATGCTCCGGCTCGGCGTCGGACTTGTCTTGCCGAGATCTCGTTAGTCGGCAGCTCTTCGTTTATCAGGAAATGGAGGATGGGCTGAGCCCATGATGGAGCTGTGACCTCTTCGATTGCCAAAACGGCTACCGCAACCAGGGTGGGCGGGCTGGGTTGTGAGGAGTTGGAGTCGGCCTCCTCCTGTTGTGTTGCTGCAGTCCCCGGGCCGGGTTCGACTATGGCAGTCCCCGAGCCGGCTGCCAAAGTCCCCGGGCCGCTTGCCTGGTCCCCGAAGTCGGATCCGACTGCGTCGGGGTCAGGCGGCACGAAGATGGAACTGGATTCCGGAGGAGTCGGTGCTTGAGGAGGGTGCCCTCTGTACACCCGGCGGTGAAGTACTCTATGGCCGGAACCTCGTGCACCCCTTCGCAGGAGTTGCGGAGCTCGGCCCAATGCGTGAGGTAGTCGCGAATTGACTCATTGGGCCCTTGTATGCACAAGGAGAGCTGTCGGGGCTTGGGAGCCCGCTTGTAGGTGTTGGTGAAGTTGCGTATGAAGGCTTCGGTGAAGTCCAGCCAGATGTTGATGCTGTAAGGCTTGAGGCTGTTGAGCCACGTGTGCGCCGTGCCTTGGAGCATCAGGGGGACATATTTCACGGCAACGCGTCTGTTGCCGTTTGCTATGCTAACCGCGGTGGAGTAGTCGATCAACCAATCTTCCGGCTTCACGGAGCCGTTGTACTTGGGCGTGTCTCTTGGGAGCGAGAACCCTTTGGGAAAGGGCTCGTCGCGGATGCGGGGGCCAAAACATGGCGGGCCGACATCATCTTCCTCTTCCAGGGCCAGGGATCACGCAAGGCGGTCGATCCGATGGCGGGCATCATTCTCGCCGACTCCTTCACGGCGACCAAGTCGGCCGCTGAGAGTCAGATGTTCGACAGGCGGCGGGGTAGGATATCTCTCCCTGCAAGGCGGAGGAGGAGGCGGGTCGTTCCACACCCCGGGCCGGCCTTCTGCGTCGCGGTCGATGGTGATTCGAGTCCGCTGCGGCTAGCAGCCGGCTCCTTGTCTTGTCTTGCACGGGCGCCGCCCGCAGTCGGCGTGCGCGATGTCGCGCCGTGCTCTCGGCGAGGGGGGCTTCCAGCTCGGACGCCGGCTTCATGCCGCTCTGCGATCGCGTCGATCAACTGTTGGACGCGTCTGTTCATGTAGGGGAGCTCGTCGGCCCCCAGTCCGTTCAGCTCGTCTACGATCGACTGGGCGGCGCGTAGATTCTCAAGGGGCATGGCGTAGGTTGGGCGGTCCGCTCCCAGCATGCTGGCGATGGCCGCGCCACGCTTCTTGACGACGCCGACTCGGCTTGGCCCTTCTGGAGGCGGCGTGCCGAAGGCGGCGCGGTCGACTTCGCGCTGGTGGGCCTCTGTGAGGTGTCTCATGGAGGCTATCCTCTGGCCCTCCGCGAGGAGGGCAAGGCGGCGTGCCTCCAGCGTCTCGGCATCAGCGTCCGCCGGGATGGGGGTGGACAGATCATGCAGTGTAGCCTGCAGGGCGTCGCGAGCGTTCTCGTCGGAGGTGGCGCCTTGGTTGATGACTAGCACGTCAGTGACGGTGCTGCCGCCACTGTCAGCCCGAGGGAGAGGGTCGTCGAAGACAACCACGTTGGTGGGGAAGGCATCGAGCGATGCCGTGTCGGAGTCGACAAGCATCGGGTCGGTGGAGCCGAACGACTCAAAGTCCGGGGTAGGCTCACCGGAAGCGTGGAGCTGGTCGAGGAGGCCGACGAGGCGGCTCTCGGGGCAGCATGTGCCCGTGTCGGATGTGGGCTCGTCGGAGATGCGAGCCTCGCCAAGAAGGTCGGCGAGGCAGCTCGCTGCGCAGGCGTCGTCAATGCTTTGCAGCGCTTCGGGGCAAGCGCCATCGGGCGTGCCGGGCTGGCTACGCTCGCGGGGAGGAAAAGGGTTCCCGCCCAGAGCAGGTCTCCGGACGACGGTGCACCTGGCCCCATGGTGGGCGCCAAATGTCGGGTGGTAGGTGCGACATATGCCATCGGATGGCTTATCATTGTGGGAGCCAGTAAGACATCGCCGGTGCCAGGAAACAGGATAAGGCGAAGACATGCACGCCGACGGATCTTACCCAGGTTGGGGGCTCTGCTTGGAGATAATACCCCTACTCCTGCTGTCCCGTCATTGTTATGGGGGTGGACTTTAGGGCACGGCCCATGGCCATCTGCCAGGGGCCGGCTTACTGGAGTCGGTCCTTCAGGGATCGGCTTCTTGGAGTCGGCCCTGTCATGGCGTCCTCCAAGGGCTCTTTATGGCCGGGTCGGGCTTCCTGAAGTCGGTCCTTCAGGGGCCGGCTTTCTGGAGTCGGCCCTGTCATGGCGTCCTCCAAGGGCTCTTTATGGTCGGGCCGCCTTCCGCCAGCCGGCCTATGTGATAGCCGGCTGGAAGAAGGCGGCCCCGTGTCCTGGGCCCTCCAGGGCTCGGCCGGCCCGTTGTTTTTTCTGAGGGTCAAAGGGAGCCGGTTAGGCTACCCGTGGTCATTTACTCCGACACATGGCGACAAGGACACAGTAGCTGGATAGTTTAGCAGTAGAACTCATCCTCAGATATTCCAGTTCACACAACATGACTTTGAGAACTTCATCTCCATCGCGGACCTGGTTCTAATTCAAACATAAACCAAATATTTTATTACTACCTACGTTCAGAAATATAAGATGATTCTCGATATTTTACTCCTTATATGACTACATATATGCACAGAAATGAGTGAACAAAGACACTAGAACATGTCTTCAAAGGCATGAGAGCAGAGGGATTACTTGGAATATCCATAACACAAGTTACTGATGCAAATATACCCTGTTCAAAGGTAGCATCGATGTTCATAAAGTAGTTGAAAGTAATCAATAAGAAATCAGTCTCAACCTCTCGCATGTTTTGGTCAAAAGAGGAATTTAGAACCGCCATTTGGCACATAAAAATCACATGCAAGATCACCCAGAAAGTGGTACTAATAGTACTAGTACTGCGTGTTAGATGAAAAAACACGACCAAGATCGAGAAAAATATCATCAAGAAGAGATATTACCTGGACTTGCTTAATGAGGGATCCCGGAGAGGGGGGCTTGGACAGGGCGATGGCTTTGAACTTGTCTGCGGTAGTCTCGGCGGGGTGTTTGCGCTTCTTCTTACCATGAGCCTCGACGGTTTTTCCCAGAGCCATAGACATCACTTCGGCCGGTGCTCCAGCGTCCATCAAGAAACTGTCAAATAGAAATAAAAGAAAAGAAACTATAATCACAAACCCAAAAGAAGAACAAGGAGGAGTTATAGGATCAGTCTCGGGGTTGCAAGACCGGGCCTTGGCCAGAATCAACACCATTGATGCGCTCACCTTTCCTTCTTTGGGAGAGAAGAACAATGGCAGAAGTAGGTCAGGGTTTTCTTGAAGAAATGAGGAACAAGATGAGGGAGAATCTAGGGTTGGGTAGAGAGGAAGCTGAGAGAGAAGAGTGAAATGATGGTTGCTTCATCCATCCAACTTACTGCTGGAAAGGAGGGGGTTTTGTGATTTGACGGCTCATTGGGCCTTACTGCGACGCTTCGATCGGGGAAGTCTACCGTGCAGTTCGGCACTCTACTACGGAGTAATTTAGTGCGTGGCTGGTGGACCCTGATGATGGTTATCCCACACGTCGGCGAAAGTGAGTAGCAAAGTTCCCGACGACCGTCGAGGAGGATGCGCATGGTAGAGCAAGTCCACTGTTTTTTCTGAAGAAAAAATGATTACAACAAGCGTTTCCACTCTTACGACGGAGGAGTGGAAAACACAGTAGCCACTTGAACATACACAGTGCTCCTACTACTAGGCATGTGCAGTGGTTCATACGTCAGTACTACATAATCTTGTTGCTAGTGTAGGAGTAAGATATGACAATAACAAATGATATTGTGCACATGTCAACTATATGAATAGTAATGTAACTATATTGAGATGAGAATGCAACCAAACACACCCACACGCTTTGTGCTTCAGTGACTTATCTGCACCGTCTGATATTGATCCAACGGTGCTGTTGCGCCGAGACATGGACATGCCCATGCAAAGGACGCCAAAACACCACCGAAGTCCCTCTGCTTCTCGAGGCGCATGACGTTGGTGATGCAGGGTGCAACGGCCCGAAGATCCCGCTCCCAGTCGACGGGAGCCAGCTCGTCAAAGACGGTGTCCAATGGCACGAATGGATTCCGGTGACGGAGCCCTGAGAGGATCCGCCCGGCAACGACGACGGCAGCCCGCTCCACCCCCACCATCGCGCGGAGACGGCTCAACTCCTCGGAGATATAGGTGAAGAAGGATACCAGGTCAGGAAGCTGCAGCTCGCTGAAGTCGACGGGGTGGTCGAACGGGTTTAGCCTGACTGCCTGCATGGTCGCACTGGCACAACGGTAGGCATCACACAGGCGCAACACGTGCGTGGCAACTTGGTCCACCAAGTGGCTGAGGCGATCCTGGACCATGTCACGATTGGCCCGCTTGCGCTCTAGCCACCTCCCCTGACGGCCTATCGTATCTCCTGCTTTCTGCAGCAACACTGCCGACGCCTCGGGCATCTTTGTGGTGTACGCCTGCCGGTTTTGAAGCTCCGTGAACACCCGCACATAACGGAGGACCATGACACTCCTCTCCACCTTGAGCTCACGGAGCTCCACGTCCTTGGCCTTGACCTCCGCATCCTTGGCCTCGAGCTCCTGTGTCAGGCGCCTCACCTCAGACTCCGTGATCTGCTGCACCACCATGGCACCAGGTAGAAGCAATGGGGAGAGGAAGCAAAGGGGGCGAAATGGCTGAAAGGAAATGCAATCTACGGGAAGGCGGAGGGAGCCAGCCGAGGAGCGGGGAATCTTTAGATTTTCACCATGGGAAAACACCAGTCAACGACTTCTTACATCAGGGAGCAGTGGGTTTTACAGGCGGATTCATCGTGACTAATTACTGCCGCGCCTGCTCCTGTCAATCAAAAAATTAAAAATCCTGCCGCGCCTGCTCCCGTCAATCAAAAAATTAAAAATCCTACCGCGCCTGCCGCACCCAAAGACTAGAGTAACACCATGGTGGATATTTAAATTTACCTACCGGCAAGGAGATAAAAAAGGGTGAAAAAAGAAATGTGGTGGTGGCCTAGCTAATCGGTCGCACAAGGCCAACTAGCTAGCCTCCGTGCTTCACTGTTGTACTCAGCTGCAAAGGTGGTCTTTCGTGATTTGACGACTCATTTACTTGCTTCGGCGCTACTACCGCGGAGGACCCAGAAAACGCGCGGTAGGGCGTCCCACGTCTCGACAAGGAAGAATATATGTGTGCACCACCCGGGAGGACCCCGAAAATGCGCGGTAGGGTGTGCCACGTCTCGGCACAGAGGAAAAATGTGTGTGTAAAAATATATCATATGCAGTAGTACCTACGGTTCGACCTTAGGACCCATCTAGTCAGTTGAAAACACCCCACTAGCCACACAGCTTCATCATGTTAACGTGGCACGGAGGATAGGTGTGGTTAGCTCTATCTCGACCAGCCACAATGTCTCTTGTTCTAGGCGATTCTTCTATTTTCCAAGCTTTTTTTAGTTATGATAACACCACGGCAAGCTAGCGCCATTCTTCGTGTGTGCCCGTGCGTCTAAAGGTTTGATGATGGAGAGGAGAGAGAGATCGCATACCTGGGTCCCACCAGTAAGTGAGTCAACGGTCATGCACGTGTTAACAAGGCACTCCCCACTAGTAGAAAAAGGGTCAAACGTGAAGCACATTAGTGCCGGTTTGAATTTGAGCCGGCACTAATGTTCCAACGGCTAGCCGGGCCGCTTTCATTAGTGGTACGAACCGGTACTAATGAGAGTGGTGGCAGGATGTTGTCAGACTGGGGCCCCTCCAGGCCCTTTAGTACCGGTTCTTGGCACGAAACGGTACTAAAGGTCGTCCTACATAAACCCTTCGTCCACCCGAGCTCGCTCTGTTCTTCCCCTTTCCCCTCTCCTCTCTATTCTTCCCCTCTTCCTCTCGAGCTCATCACACATTTTGCCCAAAATTTGTCAAGATTTGAAGGCCCCCATCCATTCAAATGATCACAAAGGTTATCAACTGTGTCCTTTCATCTCTCATTGCTAGATTAGCTCTTGCAATGCTTTATATAGTGATTAATTTGTGAGTTTAGTAATTTGGGAGGAAATATATATATGTGCTAGTATTTGATTTATATGCAATTTGAGGTCAAAAATAACACTTAGTTTGCATATGTAGGTGTGGTTTACTTAGTGCCTTCTAAATCTCCGTCAGAATTCACTGGCCGATCGCTCGCACCGTCTCTGCCGGGCACCACCTTGTGGTGAGCCTCTTGTTCATGAAATTTTATATAAAAATTGATGTTTGTGTGATTTGAATATATAGTTACTCGTATAATTATCTTACCCGTACGTTGTTTGTTATACATATAGTGCCATGGTTTTGATATGCTTCCCCGTCGGCCCTTGTCCTTGTTATGATTCGGATGTGGTATATATATTCTCTTTTAAAACTAGTTGCATTTCGTGTTTATGACAAATTATGCCCATAAAGTTGACATAGAAATTTTTTCTAGGAGGTATGTGAACTGGAATTTCCAACCGACCCTATTGTCGAGAGGTTAAATTTAGTTGAAAGAGAAAACGAGTACTTGAAAGAAAAATTGAAAAGAATTGAGGGGGAGAAGATGGAATTGGAGTTGCATGTTGCCGATGTCGTCGATGATCACAAGATCAAGAAGGAGAAAATGCGCTTGAAGATTAGAAAGATTAGAAAATATGCCATCGATAGTGAGGCTTGGTTTCATTATGCTCTTGGATCAATTGTTACCTTAGTTGCGATCTTTATCGCATTTGTTGTTGCATTTAAATGCTTTAGCTAGAGAGTTATTTGTTTGTTGCATTTAAGTGTTGTATGAACTTTATGTATGAACTTGTATTAATTTGGTCTATTCGTTGTTGTGTAATGAAGATGAGCCGACAATGGATGTACGATGACCGATGCTCTCCATTCGTTGAGGGGTGCATACTTTTACGCTATGGGCCGAGCAAACAAGTGGGCGGATGGTTTTATGCCTTGTCCATGTGTTGGCTGTAAGAATGGTCACAATTACTCTACGTCAAGAACCATTCACGTCCACCTGTTTGAGTTCGGTTTCATGCCCCACTATAATGTTTGGACTAAGCACAGAGAAAGAGGGGTTATGATGGAAGACAATGAAGAAGAAGTGGACGCATTTACAGCTATCCCGGCCATGGGTTCCCTGAATACGATGATACAACAATGGGGGAAGAAGCTGAGCCGGTAATGCGGGAAGAAGTCGAAAGGTGCAATGCGGGAAGAAGCTGAAGAAGAGGCATCAGATGAGCCTCTTGATGATCTAGGTCGGGCCATTGCCGATGCAAAGAGAAACTGCGCAAGTGATTTGGAGAAGAAGAAGTTGCAGCGCATGTTAGAGGATCACAAAAAATTGTTGTACCCGAATTGCATAGGTGACAAGAAAAAGCTGGGCACCACACTGGAATTGCTACAATGGAAGGCAGAGAATGGTGTATCTGACAAGGGACTTGGAAAGTTGCTGGTAATGATAAAGGATATGCTTCCAAAGGACAACGAATTGCCCGAGAGTACATAATGGGTTAAAGAAGGCTGTCTGCCCTCTAGGGTTAAAGGTGCAGAAGATACATGCATGCCCTAATGATTGCATCCTCTACCATGGTGAGTACGAGGATTTGAACGCTTGCCCGGTATGTGGTGCATTGCGCTATAAGATCAGCCGCGATGACCCTGGTGATGTCGAGGGCGAGCGCCCCAGGAAGAAGATTCCTGCCAAGGTGATGTGGTATTCTCCTACCACGGTTGAAACGTTTGTTCCAAAACAAAGAGCATGCCAAGGCGATGCGATGGCACAGAGAAGACCGTTAGAAAGACGGAAAGTTGAGAGTACCCGCTGACGGGTCGCAGTTGAGAAAAATTGAAAAAAGTACGGGAAGGAGTTTGCAGATGACGCAAGGAGCGTATGGTTTGGTCTAAGCGCAGATGGCATTAGTCCTTTTGGGGAGCAGAGCAGCAACCATCGCACCTGGCCTGTGACTCTATGTCTGTATAACCTTCCTCCTTGGTTGTGCATGAAGCGGAAGTTCATTATGATGCCAGTGCTCATCCAAGACCCTAAGCAACCCGACAACGACATTGATGTGTACCTAAGGCCATTAGTTGAAGAACTCTTACAACTGTGGAATGGAACAGGTGTTTGTGCGTGGGATGAGCACATGGGGGAAGAATTTGACCTAAAGGCGTTGCTGTTTGTGACCATCAATGATTGGCCTGCTCCCAAGTAACCTTCGTGACGGACAAACAAGGGATACCGCGGATGCACGACCGCTTTGGATGATACCGACAAGATATATTTGAATAGCTCAGTAAGAAGAATGTGTACACAGGACATCGCCGATTTCTTCCGAGAAGGCATCCCGTAAGAAAGAAAGGCAAGCATTTCAAAGGTGAGGCGGATCACCGGACGAAGCCTCGCCACCGCATCGGTGCTGATGTACATGATATGGTCAAGGATTTGAAGGTGATATTTGGAAAGGTCCTGCCGGACAACCTGTTCAAGGACGCCGACGGACGCGCACCCATGTGGAAGAAGAAATCTATATTTTGGGACCTGCCATATTGGAAAGATCTAGAGGTCCGCTCCACAATCGACGTGATGCACGTGACGAAGAATCTTTGCGTGACCCTGCTTGGCTTCTTGGGCATGTATGGGAAGACAAAAGATACACCTGAGACACGGGAGGACCAGTAACGTATGCACAGAGAAGACGGCATACATCAGGGTGATGCAAGCTATGCTCTTACCAAAGAAGAGAAGGAAATCTTCTTTGAATGCCTGCTCAGTATTAAGGTATCGTCTGGCTTCTCTTCGAATATAAAGGGAATAATAAACATGGCAGAGAAAAAGTTCCAGAACCTAAAGTCTCATGATCGCCACGTGATTATGACGCAACCGCTTCCGGTTGCATTGAGGGGGCTTCTACCGGAAAATGTTCGATTAGCCATTGTGAAGCTATGTGCATTTCTCAATGCAATCTCTCAGAAGGTAATCGATCCAGAAATCATACCAAGGTTACAAAATGATTTGGTGCAATATCTTGTCAGTTTCGAGTTGGTGTTCCCACCATCCTTCTTCAACATCATGACGCACGTCCTAGTTCACCTATGCGAAGAGATTAACGTTTTGGGTCCTGTATTTCTACACAATATGTTCCCCTTTGAGAGGTTCATGGGAGTCTTAAAGAAATATGTTCATAACCGTGCTAGGCCAGAAGGAAGCATCTCCAAGGTCCTTCAAAATGAGGAGGTTATTGAGTTTTGTATTGACTTTATTCCTGACATTAAGCCGATTGGTGTTCCTGAATCGCGGCATAAGGGCAGATTGGATGGAAAAGGCACGCTAGGAGGGGAGCAAATAATATGTTTGGACGGACATTCTCTCACCGAAGCACAGACATGCTTCTACAGAATTCCGCCTTGGTGGCTCCGTATATGGATGAACACAAGAATTTGCTACGCTCCAAACACCCGGAGCGATCGATGATCGGATTACACGTGAACAAACCAGGAGTTTCGCCACTGGTTGCGTACACGTACCATGCATGACACCTCTATTGAAGATGACCTGTACTTGTTGTCCCAGTTACCATCTTCGAATACAATGACTTTCAAAGGGTACGAGATAAATGGTAATACATTTTACACGATCGCCCAAGATAAGAAGAGCACCAACCAAAACAGTGGTGTCCGCTTTGATGCATAAACCAAGACGGGAAAGGAAACATATTATGGTTATATACAGGACATATGGGAACTTGACTATCGACGTGGTTTAAAGGTCCCTTTGTTTCGGTGAAAATGGGTCAATATGACACGAGGCGGGGTAACGGAAGACCCGCAGTACGGAATGACAATAGTGGATCTCAACAATCTTGCATATGCAAACGAACCATTCGTCCTAGCCAATGGTGTGGCACAGGTTTTCTATCTGAAGGAAATGTCTACCAAGCCAACAAAGAAAAGATAAGGAAGCGAATGCATCGTACGATGAGCCAAAGCGGCACATAGTTCTTTCTGGGAAGAGAAACATCGTGGGAGTGGATGACAAGACAGACAAGTCAGAAGATTATGAAAAGTTTGATGAAATTGCTCCATTCACAATGAATATTGACCCGAGCATCCCGTTAAATGATGAAGATTTTCCATGGTTACGGCGCAAAGGGACACACGCTGAAGAAAAAGTTTCACACCCAAAGATCTGGGATGTGATCGGCTTCACTATTATCACTTTCTTACGTGTTTCACACCCGTAGGGGAATCTCTGTAATAGTTAGGGTAGTTATGTGTTTTGGCATTTGAAACGAAGAAATTTTATGTGCAAACAAATTCTTTCATGCCTTCACTGATTTTTAAATTTAAGTTATTCACAAACTAGTGATTCACACTAATTTCAAATAATTCAAAATTTAAACTATTCAAATTTGAAAACTACGGGCACTAACAGAAAGTTTGTAATTTTTTGTACCTAAAGCAAAAATATTCACAAATAAACTCTAAATACACAAAAAAACAACACAAAAATAAATAAAGCAAAAAAATAAAAAATCCCGCCTTACTAGGCCAGGAGCGGCCTGCATACACGACTAGAAACCCAACTTTGTTGTTGGGCCAGGATGCAGGCCCACAAAGGCCCAAAGTGGGCCTGACAGGCAGCATGTAACACGAGGCCCAGAGTCCTGCTTTGGAGAGGAGCACGAGAGAGCGACGGCACGGGTGTTTATAAACCAGTGCGGTCGCCCCTCGGCTAGCGAGGTGGGACTAAACTTGTCAAGATCAAGACTGGCGTTAAGACCCTCTTTAGTACTGGGTCGTGGCACCAACCGTACTAAAGGGGGGCCTTTAGTACTGGGTTTGGGCCACCACCCGGTACTAAAGGGGTCGCTTCTGCCGCTTGGGCTGGCCAAAATTGGCCTTTAGTACCGGTTGGCGGCTCCAACCGTACTAAAGCCCCTCCTATATAAACAACACTTACGAAAATTTCAGTTTCTCATCCGGCTTCTTCTCCTCTCGCACCGTCGCCCGCCGCCTCAGACGTCTCCATCCTCGTCGCCGCCTCTGCCGCCGCTTCTGTCCCCGCTGCCGCCGCTTCGTCATCCCCTGCCCCTGCTGCCCCATCGTCACCGCCGCCTGCCCCTGCCTGCCCTGTCATCCTCGTCCCCATCGCCGGGCGCCGTCATGTACGCCCTGCTGCCGTCGCCGCCTGCCCGTCTGCCTCGCCCCGCTGCCGCCGCCTGCCCCTGTCCCGTTGTCGTCATCCCCTGCTGCCGCCACGCCTGCCGCCGTCCCGTTGCCTTGCTGCCCTCGTCCTCGCCGGTGAGCGCACACACACACACATACATTTTATGTTTTTTAGTTATACAAATAGTTAGAAATTTTTCTGTTTTTTAGAAGTTGTTAGAAATTTTTCTGTTTTTCAGAAATAGTTAGATATGTTAGAATTGTTAGAATAGTTAGAAATGTTAGAACTGTTAGAATAGTTAGAAATGTTAGAATTGTTAGAAATTTTTCTGTTTTTTAGTTATAGAAATAGTTATAAAAAAGATAGAATTGTTAGAAATTTTTCTGTTTTTTAGTTATAGAAATGGTTATAAAAAAGTTAGAAATTTTTCTTTTTTTAGTTCTAGAAATATTAGAAATGTTATTTAAATGTTAGTTATATATATAGAAATGTTACATATATTTTTTTTCTGTTTTTTAGTTATAGAAATACTACAAATGTTATAGAAATGTTAGTTATATATAGCATTGTTAGAAATGTTATAGAAATGTTAGTTATATAGAAATGTTAGAAATTTTATTTATTAAAATCCAATCATTAAAAAAATGTTACTTTTTGCGGGCATATAGCTAGTACTTGTTCTCGACGATGCCCAACCCGCATCCTCGCCGTCGACACGTCCGCGGCGACGTCCGGCTGACCCATGTCCGGGACTGGGCTCCGCCGGGCTGGCACTAGGAGGTGCTGCCTGGAGGGGCACGCCGCTTGATGAGGAACCCGGCCCCGGGTCCCGTCGTCGACCCTGATCTCGTTTGGTGGCGTTCGCGTGGGCCAGTTTCGGTGCGGAGGGAGTCGGCCCTGCCGGAGGTGGTACGTCGCCGTGTCAGGGAGGAGGACGAGCACGTCCATCGCTACATGGTTGCGCTAGAGGGCGGCAGGTTCTCCAATATCTGGCAGTTTCTTCAGGGATCTCACTTCAGCTATGATCCTGTGAGGGTTCTTTCTCTTTGGGTGTCCACCACCCGCGCCGCAGGAACCGCGAGTGTCCTAGATTCTTATGTAGTATTCAATCTTTATTAGCTACCTAGCCAGTGATGTATTCGATATTATATCTATTATTTGAGATGATGTATTCGAGATTATATCTATTATTCGAGACGATGTTTTCGAGATTATATCTATTATTCGAGACGATGTATTCGAGATTATATCTATTATTCGAGACGATGTAATTTGAATACTGAATTGTTTTATATTTCTTTTGGATTAGTTAAATAAAAGCTATGGTGGACAATACCGGCAGAGAGGGAGAACATGCCATGTTCGATATGATACGCCATCCTCACGGGCCAGATGATGATCAGAATGAAAAAGATTATGACGGCTCCGAGTTTCTAAACAACACCGGAGAGGGTGATATGATATTCGATCGCGATGACCGAATTGATGAAGTCATGAACTATGATTATGATGATGACGAAGAAAATGTTGATTTTGAAACAACAAAGACCGGCGAGGTATATACATTTATATAAGCAGGCATCTGGTGATCATCACATGTTTTAAATGAATTGAAGATATATTAAAGAATCGATCTTTGTTCTTTCAGCCATCCTGATCGAGCAAATCTTCAGGCAACAGGACGAAACGAGGCCCAAAAAAAAGTTGAAGGAGGGCGTAAAGTACAATATCGAGGCAATCAGACCTAATGGCGAACCATTAGCGCCTAAGAAGATTGCGGACAAGTTAGATTAAATCGGTCACGGAGTTCTTGTGAAGGACCAACTCCCGATCTCCCTTCAAGAATGGAGAGAGGCAGCAAAGCCACGTCCAGATGTTACTTTTGTCGACAACAAACAAAAAGGTCTGCTTTGGGATACTCTCATGGAACATTTCACCCTACCAGATCATTTCACAGAAGCAGATGTGCAGAAAGTCAAGGACGCTGCTCTTAGGAAGATGGCGGTTGCATTCAAGAACCACAAGAATCGTGAATGGGACAAGTACGTCAAGGGAGGAAGGAAGACTCCAGTATTTGAGGGAACACTAGAGAACCAACGTGCTCATTGGGACGATTTCGTGAAATTCAAGGATTCGGAATTAGCTAAGGAACGGTCGAGAATAAACAAGAAGAATGCCAAAAAAAGGATAAGTTCCATAAGTCAGGGGCAGGTGGCTATGCATGTGGCAATGCCTAAGTGGGATAAGTCCGAGAAAGAGATGGAGGATGCGGTGTCACTCCGGATACTAAGAGCTGGCCCCAGTGCAGGACTTGGTTCTATGCGCATGGGGGAGTTGGACCCAAGATGCATAAAGTTTCGACGAAGGCATGTCCGAATGGAGCCGACGATGCGATACTTGTTGCAATAGAAGAGGCACGATCGGGGTGTTCCAGCCCAACAGAGAGAACGACGAGCTTACGCTGCGTTCTGGGAAATACCGAAAACCCGGGAAGAATACGAGGCAAGGGCACTATTCCGTGGTATGAGGGGTTTTCAGACTAGAACACCGACTACGTAACCCGCAAGAGAAAGAAGATTATGGAGGAGAAGAAGAGGAAGATGGAGGAGGAGCAGAGGAAGCGGGACTATGAACGCCTTCAAGGCCTAGAAGCAATTCAAGCGGAATTGGCAGTCAAATTCCAGCGGTAGCAGGAGCAGATCGACCCACTTAGCCAGCAAAGGGGGTCTCAGCAGCTGCAGCAGCTAGCGGATGATCTAGCATTGGATAGCACCGCCCCATCCATGCCGAGAAGCAGCATGGTTTCCGCCCCGGACGACACAATGCTGGATAGATACCCCGTGGATGACATCACGGAGAACACTAACTGCGAGCTACACTTCAAAATGAAGAACATATCCATGAAGGTGGCGGACGCTGTTGCTTTTACAAATCCCCCCGAGGCAACCTTCCATTGCAACCCGATTCCAGCGGGCTATGCTCGTGTCTTGGTTGGTGAGGTGGTGGACCCATATTCGGAGCTACAGCTTGACATTCCTGGAGGTGACGACGAGCACTTTCTCGGAGAGGCCAAACATCGTATCATCGTATGGAGAAAGGATTGCATCATCTTTCGAAGGCCACCGACACCGCGTCAGCTGACTCCTCGTTGAAGTCCGCCGCCGAGTCAGCAGAATCCCGCTCCTGCAAGTCCACCAACGCGTCAGGCCACTCCTCCTCCTCCAAGTCCGCAGACAGCCGAGACCACTCCTCCTCCAAGTCCGCAAAGTGTCGTGCCACTCCTCCTCCTCCAAGTCCGCCACAGCCGACGTCCACTCCTCCTCCAAGTCCAAAGCACAACCTCAGGCCACTCCTCCTCCAAGTCCCAAGACAGCTTAGGCCACTCCTCCTCGTCCAACTTAGCCCGTCAGCCATCTCCACCGCCTCGGCAATCGCAGAAGAGACACCCCGCAGCTATGGTGCGAGCGGCACGAAGTCGAGGTAGTACAGAAGTACAGCGGAGGCAAGCGATATAAATATGGTCCAAGCCTCACGCCTCTTCCGCAGAGGCCTTATGACATGTCCGAGGAGGAAAACACAGCCATATCGAAGGCCGAGGTGGAAGCACATTTTGCACCGAAACCGCCACCGCCGCCAAGGGAGAAAGTGCCTGAGGAAACAATTGACCACTTCATTCGTATGGCTCAACCACCAGCTCCCAAGCCTGTTGACACAGACTATGAGCGCCACATCGTGAAGTTAAATCGAGCACGCCCACGTGAGGAGGCGAGCCTGGGATCGAGCAAACACCAAGAAGCTGTCAAAAAAGCGGAAAACCATTCCCACTGGGAGAACAGCCGGCGCAATCGATCCCTCGCTTGTTGTGCCAACAACACGTGATGTCACACCCGCCCAATATTATTGTGGGCAAACAGTTTACGGTCCCGAGGTGGGCAATGTGGTAATAACCAAGGACCATATAATGCAGGCTGAAGTTCTCAACATCACTGTTGGACAACTCCTCGAGATCGAGCCCATGCCCGTGCTTACAGAGGATGAAATAAAACGGAAATATGTCCGGGCAAACCTTTGGTCAAGCCAGACGAGGTCAAGAAGCTCCCAACGAGAATGTATGAATTGCATCAATGGTACATGGACATTACCAAGAGATCCAATCGAGAGTCGCTCATGGTGCAAGTCAAGAAGGATCATTACTACCATCAGAAAGCTGTGCCCGTTGAGTATTCTGAACTGTTTCAGTTATACAATCAAGACGCAATCAACAAATCTATCGTCAGTTGCTATTGTCTGTAAGTGATTTCTCTCTGTAATTTAAGTCTCAAGCTAGCTGTAGTGATCCTTTTGATCACTCATTACCAGTAATTATCCTCACTATATTCTTTTCTGTGGTATTACGCAGGATGAAGATGTATGAAATGAGAAAAGGTGGACGCTATGGCATTGGGTTCATTGACCCAAACACCGTTAATGAATACACATGGCAAATAAATCCACGTCATGAAAAGAAGGTAGAGGACAACATGCTAGAGTTCTTGAAGCGCCTCAAATACAATGAAGATATGCTACTTCCTTACAACTTCCAGTGAGTCACACTGTCTTGTACTACAAATTCTCTGTTTTTGCCTACTAGCTAGCTACATGTTTTTGCTTACATATGCCCGCTTAATTAAGACATGCAAACGTGTGTGCATGCAGATTTCAATCGGATCTTGTGTATCATTAATGTTGATGCTTAACAGTTGAAATAATCGGACTCACTACTCAAAGCAAATCGACTATAACATCTTGTTTGGGATAGTCAATGTAATTTCAATCATTATTAACTATATATCTCGGCCTATTTAGTTCGTCATTTCATGATATGAACTATTTAATAACCCCTTTATTCATCTTCTTTGTCGGCGGGCAGGGCTAGGGCAAGGTTCATCAGCGTCACGGAAGGCGATGGAAAAAAAAGCTTAAATGGTTTCGACCCAAGGTAAGTAATTAAGTAGTACTAGCTAGCTAGCTAGCTGCCATCTCTTTAATTATCATGCTTGATTAATTATTATCTGATCAAATTCCATTCTCGTAAAGGCCTCAAGCAAAGCGTAGGGACTGATCTGTGTGCATTCTGCTTATGCAGAACATTCGCATGATGGCGTCCAGAAAGGAGCAGATCTCAAAGATGTGAATGGGTACGCTTGTCGTAACACTATTCACAATTTTTACACCATTATCGATATCTAGTCACACAACTAATACACATGCATATTGATCTCCTTCTTAACAGTTCACAGAGGTGCGGGACAAGCTCCTAGAAACGGAGCGCCAGAGAAGCACTTCAAGAGGAAATAGCGGATTTTTGCTCGACCAGGTCATAAATCCAAGGGAGAATACTATTACCCGCTACCGCCCCATGAACCACTTCCGATTGTCATCGTGGTTCAAGGCACCAATTAGGCTAATGCCAATGGCTCCGAAGGCAACATGCATATGTAGGAGAAATTGTATATAGCTATTCATGTGTGTATGTGTGAATTAATTAATATGGTGGTTTGTGAGACATTGATGATATATATATGCATGATTGGTTCTACTACAAATTCTATTATATATATATATATATATATATATATATATATATGAATAAAGAGTACAATGTGTAGTATATAAAAATACAAGCAAAATAAAAAGAATAAAAATAGAAAAACAAAATTAAAAGAACAAGAAATCATAAAACTAAAAAAACCCCAAACCTTATAGTACCGGTTGGTGTTACCAACCGGTACTAAAGGGCCCCAGGCCCCCGGAGCTGGCTCGTGCCACGTGGTTGCCCTTTAGCACCGGTATGAACCGGTACTAAAGGGGGGGGGCTTTAGTGCCCACACTTTAGTGCCGGTTATGGAACCGGTGCTAAAGGTCCTTACGAACCGGTGCTATTGCCCGGTTCTGCACTAGTGCGCCCTCTACTCTACTCAACGTAATACTATATAAAATCAAGTTAAGGGACAAAGCCAACAACCGTTGTTGTTTCAGGCTATCGACTTACGCTTTGTAGTCCAGGTTGCCAGTTTGAAACTCGCCTTTCAGATTTGTTAGTTTTAGGTCCAAGTTTGATCAATGACAAGTGGGACCCCTGTGTGTTGTTCCGATATTTCAGTGTAGGATGGTTTTTTGAACAAACACTTTGCGCGGTTAGACAAGTAACGTCACGAGTTACACGTATTTTGCAAGCTTACGAACACAAATGACAATGGCATAGAATATCACATCCACCCCGCAGCTTAGATGTTAAGGTGATACGAGCAAGGTTGTCAGAATCGTGATTTTGATTCGGATCAGAGCTCTGATGGTAGAATCATAACTCATAGAATCTTCACTACCAGGATCGTAGAAACGTAGATTTTATGAACTAAAATCATAGAATCAGATGGGTAAGTTTGGATTGTAAAGTCATAGAATCGTATAATAGAATCGCGATTCTAACAACCTTGGATACGAGTTTTTACATCGTTGGAAGTGAGATCCAATGGCTTGGGAGTAGTATTTGTAATTATGCACAATTTCCAAACTCTCCAAAGGTATTTTTGCAAATAAAACATTCAGCCTCGCGTGTGTCGCTGCATCTTGGATCCAACGGCTCCCCGTTGCTCATATTAGGTGCTCCCCATAGCTTATTTAGCCGCTACGGTGATACGAGCATCTAGGTCGAATGATCTGTGATCATGGCACATGCGTAGTACTTGTACTTTCTGCACAATTCCCAAACTCTCTCTATCGTATATTGCAAAAACATTCAAACCTCCTACTGTGGGCCATTAGATCTCTGTGAACTCGTATCACCATAGAATCTACGGTGCGGGAGCACCTCATATTCACCCGTGCGAGAAAACATCAGGTGCTCTCGCAGCTTAGATGCTACGGTGATACGAGCTTCGAGGTCGTTTGATCTGAGATCCAATGGCATCTGAGCAGTCTTTGTGCTTGTAAGCAGTGGCCGAACTCTTTGGGGGATTTTCTGCAAAAAACCATTCGAACCTCCGAGGAGTTGTTGGGTCACAAATCCAATGGCTCCGGAGAGCTTGTATCACCAAAGCATCTAAGGTGTGGTAGCACATGATATTCTTACATACAGGAGAATATGATGTCCTCCTCCATCTTAGATGCTACAGTTATACGAGCTTTGAGGTCGTTGGATATGGGATCCAAGGGCATCTGAGTAATTTTTGTACAAATTGTGTGCAATTCTCAAACTCATTAAGGTTTCCTGTAAAAATATTTAGACATCACGTGAACTGCTATACCTCAGATCTACAGGCTCCAAGCAACTCATATCAGCATATAGCATCTAAGGTGTGGGGGCAGATGATATTATCTCGGGGAGGAGGGGGTGCACAACCAATCGGTGTTTGGGAGGTGCTAGGATGGGGACAAATATAATCTAAACAATCCTAAACAGATATTCACCAATTTATCTAAGGTCGAGGGGTTAACCTCCGACAATCTACATAGCTCCGCCTAAACACAACATTTGCATGTACTGTAGTACTAGACTTAATATTCATGTTTCAGTTTCCTCTTCATTTTAAATATTGAATTGAGGATCATGCCTGTCTTACATTTCACTCCCTTCATTCCTTAATATTAGTCTTTTCAGAGATTTCAAATGGACTGGCACATACGGATGTATATAGACATATTTTAGAGTGTAGATTCACTCATTTTGCTCCGTATGTTGTCACTTGTTGAAATCTCTAAAAGACTAAAATTTAGGAACAGAAGGAGTATTTTTGAATCCGTGTCATACATGCAAGGTTAGGAAAAATATATGCCCTATACTTATTGGATTTTTGTTGCGTTCGTGTGTGTGTGTGCATATGCTTGATACATACAAAGTTTTCTCAACACCATATTGTTCATATTTTCAATTTTAATTTGCAATGAAAAACTTACAAGGGATACCATGAAATGTGAAATCCACGTTGATATCACTATATCACAACCTCACACTAATTCAAGAAATCATCATAAATCAATTACCACGTCGAGATTACTATTTGCGAGGAAAATACGGGCATTGTAATACACATAGATTCATTCGGCAATTTAAAAGATTCCTTTTGTATTCTCGAATGGTACCCAACGGCGTACCAGCCATACCTTGGCTCGTGTTAATCCTCAAAAAAAAACCGGGCTTGTGTCCTTCTGGTGGCATGCGTGGTACACACATTAGCCAACCCCAACCAGTCGAGCGTCCGCGATTCGAGTCGAAATATCTGGCGGACAGAATTCCATCCCTTGGAAATTCCCCTCATGTCCCCTGTCCATAATGACTACCTAACAATGGTGGGATGATTTAGTAAGTAGACAATGTTACCTACCGTGCCGAGCATGGTTCAATTCCCTCGATCGCCGCTCCCAAAGGTCACCCGTCAACTACATTGCCTAGTACTACTACTACTACTACACCAGGATGAGCACACAATTGATGTCGTTTGTTCGTGCCTAGTACTACTTGAGTTAATATATCAAGGCCCCTCAAAAAAAGAGTTAATATATTATGCAATGCACTAGTACGGACGGATTATCCTTTTACTCTGCATATATAACTTGTCTGAAGTCTAACTAAGCCAAATGTTTGACCAAATCCTTTCTTAAGAAATACAACAGGACATATGTATCACTTGAAAATTTATTGGATGATGCATGTTATGATGTTGTTTCGAATCCTGGATTTTAAATTTCAGAAAATCCAAAAGTGACCAGAAATTCATGAAACTGAGCATGGTCACGTGATATGGCACAAATATTCCTTCGTAATTTTTTTCTTCAATTTGAGACAAGCTGCTTATGACAAGTTGCATAAATGAAGAGCTAGGGTATTTTGGAACAAAGACCTGTCACGTTAAGGCGAACACTTTCACTATTGAAACCGTTGGTGTTTACGTGCCGCCACGAGTCCCGCTTCTTATCAGGTGGTGCCGTCCGAGCAAGCGTGTGAGTCGACGGGAGGCGTGCGAGCAGACCGTTGCGCCGGCTGACAGGGAGGCGTGCGAGCAGACCGCTGCGCAGGCTCACCGGGAGGTGAGCCCTTTGACCAGGCTCCGCCGCCCACCTTCGTCCCAACTGCTCCCACTTTTAATTTCGTCGGCGCCGCAGTTTAAAATCAACCTTGCACTACCCGGTATCGCTACAATCTTCTCTCTTCCTTTATGATTCTCCCGCGTCTACCTCCAACCAGCCATACGTAAATGTACGCCATGCCGCATCACGATGGTCTGCCCTTAGTCTTCCAGTTTCTTGAGGAAGACACCCAGCCGGAGTCTCAAGAACATAAGGCGCTTTGGGACGAGCTTGAACCGGCCTTGCGGGAAGACGCCGCGCCTGTCCCCGCTCCCGTTCCGGCTCCCGTCGCCCCGACTGCACCAGCGCCCATCCCCGTGGCGTTGCTGGGCTGCGAGAGACACATTGTCGCCGAGCTTGATGCCACGGGATTCCATGAGGTCCCCGCCGACTTTCACGCGTCCGTGCACCTGCCAGGGCATGCCTCTGCGCGAATCGACAAGCACGCCTGCGGCCGGTGCTCTGCAGCATCTATCAACGATGCGCCGCATGTGCACTAACATGCGCGCCCATGCCGGTGCCCGTACACAACGAATTACTCCGCCGCGCCATTGCCAGCGCCTGTCCCCGCGCGGGTGCCAGTGCCCCCTTCAACGGCATGGATGGCTGCCGTCGGCCGCTTCCTTACACCAACGCCAGTCGCCTCCTCACGCCAGTTGACTCGCTCCTAGAGACCGAAGTCTAGAACATTGTGGCCTTCCTTGAAGCTAGATCCAATGTCCGGGAGTACGCCAACAACGGCGCAAGACGCCACCATCGCCGTTGCCGTCGGTCAGTGGCCCGACAACACACAGAGCATGGCAGAGGAGCCCCTTCCCACCGCAAGACACCCCCGCCGCCGCTGCGTAATCTAAATTTGCCATGAAAAACGTTTGGATTGCCATGCTTAAAATCCGAACACTTATCATTTCCGTTTATTTTAGATCGATCGTCGTATGAATGTAAAGTCGGAGTCGGACTGAATGGAATCTATGGTTTGATCGATTGAATGTTCTGCTAGAGCCGTATCAAATTAAATATAAAACATCATCAAGCCTCATGTATTCCTTCTCATCCAACGACCTAGACTGCTTCAATGTCGAGCACTCAACACGTTTAGCGTGCAGTTAATTGCATGCCAAAAATAGTGCTAATCACATAATAACACGCAAATAATATCCAACTTAAAATCCACATGGACTTAATATACTTCCAAATTTACATTCATTGCACGTACACATTGACTAGTACTACTAGTACGTGAAACTGGTGCCGTAACTTGTGAACGCGTCTAGATATGGTCAACGGCAACATTGCCCGCGAGTTCTTCATGTTTTCCCGTGCGTCCAAACGCAGAAGGAGAGAACACACATGGAACCCACCAGTAAGTGAAGGCGAATAGTACATGCAAACGAGCCGGTCCCACTAATGTACAAAAAATAAAATTACATGTTATACATTAAATAGGCTGTGGTAATATAAAAACATTATATGAACAAAGGGGGGTACAACAAACATTGTTGTTCTACGTATGTTGCCTATTGACGTGTGGCTTGAAGGGCCTGGTCGCATGTTCGATCCTCGTCCTTTATTTTTTAATTTGTATATGGGTCCAAATTTTTTACATGACAGGTGGGCCCCTCGGTGTGTCATTTGTGGAACTTTAATTTGTGGGTCGAAATTTGTTCCATTCCAAGTGGACTATCGGTGTGTAGTTTTGTAGCTTATTTGTAATAATCAGAGTTTTTTGCAATAATACCATGATGTGACGTTGAAGGCGAGAAAGGACGTGCGAGAGAGCGATGACTGAGCCAGAGGGAAATCAATTGGGGGAGGTGCGGGGGTTGCAATGGTGTTTGGAGTAGTTGTGGGCCGAATGCTATGAAAATATAATCTACCACCGGAATAAATGCCTACACAAAATAATCCAAGGCTGGAGTCCCCCTCACAATGTAAATAGCTCCGGCTTTGTGAGGGATGGAGAGGTAGCTTCAATGTGTGGAAGATACAGCGTGAGAAAGCGAGGTCAATCGAGAGACATGTAGATAGAGAGACAAAGTAAGTGTGGTCCAGCATTCATTGAAAAGATATATATGCTCTGGAGAGATATTGTCCGATTGAGCTTTTGGGAAGGGTGAGGGCTATAAGATAGAGCTTGACAGATGATCCAGTCACATACATGTAGATATATTTTGTGCGTGGGAGGAAGCAAGGTCAATCGATTACATATATAAAGGGAGAGATATTGGGCGAGTGTGGGTCGTCGTGCGATCGAAAGAGTGATACGGGTTGGAGAGAGTGACCTAGATAGACAATGTGCGTGAGAGAGTATACAATATGAATATGTCGAATTAGGCTCAAACATGGAGATATGTCGTTTGTGTCCGAGAAAGAGCGAGGTCAATCGAGACATACAAAGAGAGACAGAGAGAGAGGAAGGGAGGGAGGGAGGGAGAGAGAGAGAGAGGGAGAGAGAGAGAGAGAGAGAGAGAGAGAGAGAGAGAGAGATTGAGCGAGCGTGGCCCTCCATGAGGTCGAAAGAGTGGGGGCGGCTTGGATGGACTGACCTAGATAGACAATCTGCATGAGAGAGTATAAAGTGTGTCCATCGAGGCCCGAACAGGGAGATATATCAATTGTGTGTGAAAGAAAACGAGGTTAATCGAGACTTAGATAAAGAGAGCGAGATTGAGCGAGTTTGGCCCGTCGTGTGGAAGGAAGAGGGAGACGGTCTCGAGGGAGTGACCTAGATAGACAACGTGCGTGCGTGCACACGAGAGGTTGGGGGCTAGATAGGCGATGCATGTATCTAGCGATAGAGGGTGGGAGGGAGAGAGAGAGAGAGAGAGAGAGAGAGAGAGAGAGAGAGAGAGAGAGAGAGAGAGCTCAGCATGGGGTGCAATGGCGGGTGTGTGAGGTAAATACATTTGGTAACAGCGTGGGAAAAGGGGGTTATATAGTTGAGAGAGTTAGAGATGAAAACATGGAGAGAAAGAATGAACGTGTGTCAGAAACCGATAGCTTCCTAAGGTGGTTACGAGAGGAAGATTGACCGATGCAGGAAGTATGTAGTGTGTGTGCCAAGGGGGGGGGGGGGCTAAATATAACATTTGAATGTAGATAGTACTAGACTTAATATCGATGTTTCAATTCGGTGTATATTGTAAGATTTGAACTGAGGACCATGCATATGGGTAATTATTTTGAATTCGTGCCATACTAGGTTTGGAAAAGTTGACATTCACTCGAGTGTTGTGCTATTTTTGTAGGTCGTATGTTTGAATCCATCCAAAAGTTCTCTCACTACCATGGTGTTCATCATATACATATGAATTTGTATTAAAAAAGTAGCATGGATACAGTGAAATGCGAAATCCACATTAGAATTGGAGATCTCTTTGTGACACACACTCTAATTCAAATTACTAATTATGTGACACACACTCTAATCCATGTTAGCGTGGATACCCGTTTCGTTTTTTTTTCAAATACTCATTAATTAATTTATAGTATCTCATTTCGAATGACAAATTATTTGCAAGGAAAACACGGGCATGGTAGTACATACAGATTCGTTTGCAAATGAAAAAACATTCGTTTGATCTCTCAAATCTCCTCTCAAATGTAGGCGCACCAGGCAGACCAGGGTCGTGTCGTGGTGGTTGCATGTGTCGTACGGTGGCTTAGCACCTAGCCACCCACCAGGACGATGCTTCGGTGCCTTAAGGCACCTACCTTTGTGTCAATGACATGTGGGCCCAACAGGTGGCTGGCCCACATGTCAATGACCCAAAGGCAGGTGCGTTTAAGGCATCGAAGCTACGTCCCACCCACCCCCCTCCCTCCCTCCCCCCTTCCCCCCAAAAAAAGGACGACGACAAAATAAGATCGCGCTTCTATGTTTCGGATTGAAATATCTGGCAGCCCCAATTCCAGCCCTGCAAAATCTCCGTTCTCCACTGTCCCTTCCGCGCCCAGATTGCTCAAATCCCCAATTCGCCGCCAACCCAAGCAAAGTTCGAATCGCCCCTCATCTTGTCTCTTTCCCCACCTCTGTGCCGGACGACAACGACGAAGACGACGGTCGCGCTTCACCACCGCACAGGAGCTACCTCATCTACGCCCTCGTCCTCCACACTGGGTGGTCCACCGACAACGTCGGCCGCCGCATCCGACGTGCCGCACAGACACCGACTTCCACCGCATCACGTGCGCTTCGTCGATGTGGTCTCCCACCTCACCGGGGCTACTTCACCTAGCACATCGTCGCACCTCCGCCCCCCGAGGCCATCGAGGCTTCACCAACTGTCTCGTCCACCGCATCGTAGCGCTCCGCTTCCACACAAGATCTGCATCTGTGCGCGGCCAGCCAACGCCAACGCATCACCTTCAACGGCTCTGTAGTGACCCGCACTCTCGCTAGGAGAGCATTCCCAAACGCCGGCCCGAACTAGGTATCCACACATCACTCCCTTATGCACTGTTCCGATGATGTTTGGATCTCCTTTCACTGCTCTCTTAGCTTACACGCCTATGTAACTTTGACTTTAACTCTCATTTCTTCTGGAGATATCATCTGAAACAAGAAAAACCATTTTTTAGCGAAGCATGATGGCGCTACGGGATCTGGTACACATCCTGCACACCCGTATAACCTTGTAAGTATCTGTCTTCCGGTACAACAGCAAGGTCTATTCCTCTTATTTGATCAACCATTCGCCATGTCAAAAATGCAGAGGGGGATGCAAGGAGCACAAGGCCTGCACATCCAAGCAAGTGGTAACATGGAATTGTACATGGAACATCCCAAGCGCAAGCAGAGCTGCAGTGAGCCTGTACAACAAGCTAGCGCAAGTCCCTGCAATTCATTTAATTCATACTGGCATGCGCGTATGATTTGTGTGAAGTGGCGGATCCACGAATTCAAGTTACCAGGGGCAAACATTTAACTTAAAAAATACGAAGGCACTTGCACTCCAGAAATCAACATAACTTGAGAAATGAGAAGCTACATGCACTTTGAAAACCAGCTTATGACCCAAAGTAGTTCAGATTATAAAACACTAAGTGATGAGAGCACCAAAAACACAAAATGCAACATGGTGTACAAGGACTACTAACATGGTCTGTACCTGCTTGAATTATTCGTTCTCTTGCTGAAAATATCAAAGTGTAATTGCACCTATATCCAGAGCGCAAAATGCTTATCAATATATCTATCACGCACAAGTATGCCAATAGTTTCAAACAACAAATTAGAAAAGTATTTATGCTACGTTGTCATGATACGGGGACTTCCTGGTAGATGGCCTCGACGTTTCCTCAAGCCATGAAAATGTACTATAATTTGCTTGTCATCAATGCCTGCAAATATCTATGTCTCTTTCAACATAGCAGATCATCATTAGACACTAAATCGTTCAATGGGAGCTTGCAAAATTCTTGCATTAGATCCATCATTAGACACTATATGTTCATCACCAGGAGCATGTAAAATGTTTGCATCAAATCCTTCATTAGCATTCTGTTCATTAGACACTTCAGGCTCAAGAACAACATTAGCTTGTACGTTTGCACCGGAAACTTGATTAGATACATCAGATTCAGTCAGTTCAGTATTGATTGGGGGAGTTATAAAATAAGAAGAAATTGGTTTCATTTTCTCATAGATTCCCTACATACAAACAGTTTTACAACACCGTCAGCCTTAACTATTGGCCAGAAATTGAACAGTTGAATTAGATATAATCAGGGATGTGATGTACCTGCTCGTTGCGCATGCTACTCTTGCAAGCTGCGACTGTCCGTTTGCGCAAGCTCGATGCCATGCCTGTGCTGTCGCCGCTGCCTCCCATGCAGGCTACACCCAGTGTTAGATCTTCGTCTTCTTGTCCTTCTATTCGAGTGAAGCCCAGCGACCGCCCGCCAACAAGGGCGCGAGGAAGTGCTGTGTATGTCTGTCCAGCGGTGGTTAGGTTAGGAGCGAACTAGACTGGAGGCTGGAGCGAACGAATTGGGATTTTTCATGTTGTTGATCGATATGGGAGGCACTCGTTTGTGTCGCGAGCCTGCTATAGGGCCTGCCTTGCACTTACGTTATTGGCCCATCCAAATTGAAACATTTTTCTTCATTTTTACATTTCCTGCTTGTGCGTTGGGCCGAACAAAACTAGCATCGGCCAACCTGGACGACTCAAACTAGGTGCACACTTTTCAGCCACCCGAGGCGGCCGCCCATACCAGCCCCTATGGTGGTGTCGCCACTTTTTGTGTGTATGATTGGGGTAGTGAAAAATATTCCAGTGGCGCTTTTGATTTACCCACGGAATGGTTGGATTGCTTCTTTGTATGAACTGACTTCACCAATAATGTGAAGGATGCCAGTATTTTCATCCTATTGTAGATTTCTTAGATCTCGATATGCCAAATGTAATCGCATGAAATATATAGTAAAAGCTAGTGTAATGTGTGTGGCTACAACTAGTCTGACTACACATCCTCATATAACATATCAAGGATGCACCATTTTACCAGATTAACCATTCGACTTAGCAATGTTGTGTGGGAAGAAAGAAGTATTGGGACTACGTATCCAAGCAATTGATGCCATGGACTCCTTCATAGAACCTTGTAAGCGAAAAAGAAGTTGCAGTGTGCATGTACAAAGAGCTAGCGTAAGTTCAGTTATCTGCTTCTCAGAATTTTAGTTAGCCACTTATTGCAAAATTGTTCAATTATGTTGCTTGGCTTAATTTAGTTTGCTAATAATTACATAATGCCATAGCCTGTTAATCCTATTATAGACTACACCTATCTATGTGTTTGATACTTACTGTTAAGAATTACCTGTTTGCCTGAACTTAAATAGCTACTTAAGCACGTAGATAGCTGGTCATATGTACTTCTAGGGTGCACCAGAATTCACGTGTAATTTACGTTCTGATACCTTGTTCGTTTAAATGGTTTGCTGTTATCACTTGTAGCACTTGTAATGTTTGCATGTTCATAGATAGACAGCTGCCAGGTTTATATGAGGGACACCATCTTTTTAACTTATATATGTGTTGGAATCATACTGCTTACATCAAAGAAATTCACAGATGTCTGTGTTGCTGGTAAATGGTACCGACTGGTTACTTTAATACGTTGCCAAGAACTTGTTAGTTTTACTTGTTCATGTGTAATTAAATACGTTGCCAAAACTGGTTAGTTTTACTAGTTTGATGTTAGTTTATTATGGCTCTTGCAAAACATTATTTATTGATTGGTAACATTCAAGTTTACAGGATCAAACTGAAGCTCCGTTGGCACAACAGGTATGTTTTCAGAAACTTCCTTGTTTACCTGGTTTGCTGCTGTAACTTGTTGCTGTAATCATCTTTCCAACTTCAAGTTTTCAGGATCGAATTGGAAGTACAATTGCATAGCAGGTACATTTTCAAAAATATATTTGTGTAACAGGTTTGCTGCTGTAACTTGTTGCTCTAATCAAGTTACTGACTACTCAACTTTTCAGGATCCAAGAGAAACTCCAATGCCACAACAGGTTCCTTTTGCAAAACTTGTTTGTTTAACTGCTTTGCTGCTGCAACCGGTTGCTATAATCACGTTACTGGCTACTCAACTTTTTTAGGATCCAAGAGAAACTCCAATGACACAACAGGTACCTTTTGCAAAAATTGTTTGTTTAATCGCTTTCTTCTTTGCAACAACCGGTTACAATGATGTTAATAACTACTTTTCAGCATCCAATTAAAACTCTGTAATTCCTTGTTTGTTTAACTGGTTTGTTTTTATAACTCCCAGTTGAGATGTTTTGCTAACTTCAACTTTCCGGAATCCAATCGAAACTTTAATGGAAAAACAGGTTAGCCCAAGATCAAAGAGCGATGTCCCCATGGACGTTGTATCATCCCACAGCAGTGGCACCGGCCCAATCGTGCATCATGAATTGCCAACTGCTGATGCTCTAGAGGCTAAACTAGTGGTAGAAAGAGATTCTGCTTATGCACTTAGAGATGAAGTTGACATGCTGAGGAAGCAAACAACACAATCACGAGCAATACTCAAGACAACCATTAAATATTTGGTGGATTTCAAAACGAAGAAAGCTAAGACTGACCGCATTGTTAAGGTCCTGAAGGAAGAAAGAAAATTAAATTCCCACTTGGTAAATAATAGGTGAAATGTTCTTTCCATCGTTGAATAACCTTTGTGTTGTTTTTTCATGTAATCAATCAAACCATTTGTTTTAGAGATCATGTAATAATTGTTTTTTGTTTTTTTGGTTTGTAATTTTATTTGAGCATGGTAATTTTGATTGATAAGACTCGGAGACATTTCATTTTGATTGCTATGCCAGACCTACAAATATGCCGATCGGGCTGAATGTGCATTCAGCAATAATAGTAGTATAGATGTACCATATGTGGCACGCATCGTAAAGGGCAAAGATGATGTAGTAGCTTCGCTAAAAAAGGATGTTGTTCTAGCAAAAAAAAGTACAGCGGCCTGACTTATGTATGTTAGTTGATATTATTGATCCATATACTCTATAAGTGTTTATATGTCTATTAGTTATGTGCATTCTTGGTTGATTGACTCAGTATTTGAATCTTGATACATCGCTTGTGTACTATTCTAAATGGGAATACACATTATGCTGCGTGTGACAATTGAGTTGGACATAAAGTGTTCCAAATATTTGAATTCACCTTAAACTGGACTCAAGCTTCTGAATTTGAGTATCGGCATTTGTAAATCATATTCATATATGACAGTGGAATACATCCTTGTCGTGCTTTTGAAGATATATAAAAACACATAGAATGATTTGTAAAAATTCGTATAGGAATACAAAATGGATTCGAATTTAGTTCCCAGGGTCAACGTGGATGCTTATTGTCCCAAAATTCGAAAGAAGCGGCAAAATGTCCACTCCCACGTCGGATGCCCGCAGCCAAGTGTTTGGGAGATGGAAATTACTCTACCCATTACACGGACAATCCATCGGCCCGATTTCCACTGCTTTTAATAGCGGTAGGTTAGTAACTTCAATTAGACGTGACACGACCGCCTCTGAGCCCATTCCGACACGGTGGGCGCCAAACATGGGCGGAAAAACACATTTGATTCAAGATCGTCCGAAAGACCTCTGTTTCTCCCTCCATTTCCCCATTCATACACGGTGGGCGGCAAAACAAACTCAACTCGGCCGAAATCGATGTAGGCAAATACTTTAAATAGGGGCAGGTTTGTAACTTCACTCAGACGTGACACAACATCCCTACCAGTCAGCCCCGTTCATACACTGTGGGCACCAACAATGGGTGCCAAAACACCCTCTCCTCGCCCGAAATCGCTCTGGGCAAATATTGGCGAGATGCGAGATTATCGTCCTATCCCCAAACGACGAGACATCCAAATTTTAAACGGGGGCTAAGTTCGTAACTTTTCCATATTTCAGACAAGCGCGTCCCAAAAACATGGTTCCCGTACCTCTCCCTCCAGTTTACCATTCATACACAGTCCGCGCTAGAACACCATCCCCACACCAACTTCCTCCGTCCGCCACCCCATCCCACTACAAAAAAAAGACACATCTGTGACATTTTGGGCCGAAAAAAAAATTATGTCATACTTATGACACTTCTATGACAATAATTGTGACAAAACCCGGTATCATAATAGATGTGGTGGGGTCCTACTTCCATGACAAAAAAATCATGACAGAAAATGGACTTTTCATCCTGGGCGGGCCGGAGACGCAGCTGCATGACATTCTTTGGGTCGTCCATGACGGAAAAACCATGGTAGAAGCGAGGGCGAGGAAAATATCGGGGTGTTCTCGGTTACGGTGGGTTGTCGGGGCCGAGCGATGCGTGTTACTCTCGTACATGCACGCGCGTGGGTGCGAGGCGTTGGGCTCTAACTGAACCCGAGCGAGGCGTTGGGCTCTAACTGAACCCGAGCGATTGCACTGCAGGCTACGCGTTACTGAACCCGAGCGATTGATCAATGGCTATTAACTCAATCCGATCGAGCGATTCCTTCGTTACTGCTGCTAACTGAAGCTGATAGATGCTGCCTCTAGATGAACAGTGAACATTGCTGAGGGGGTTTGGATGAACAGTTCCCGGTGGGGGTGGATGGACAGGACCCCGTGGTGTTGCCTCTAGATGAACAGGACCTCGATTGATCGAGCCGGATGGGGCTGGATGAACACGACCCCGTGGAAGGCTGGATGAACAGGACCACCCCGTGAAGGGCTGGATGAACAGTAGATGATGGAGGGCAGGATAAACAGTAGCCCGTGGAGGGGTGGTTGAACAGGAGCCCGTGGAGAGGGCTGGTTGAACAGTAGCCGGTGGAGTAGTGCGCGGTGGAGGCTTGATGAACAGGAGCCCGTGGATGAACAATCGCAGGTGGAGGCTGGAGGAGGTCGACGGTGGATGAACAGGAGCCCGTGGAGGCTGGAGGGGGTCGACAGTGCAGATGAATAGTATCCCGTGGAGTCCCGTTTTGCGGTACGCCACACCCCTCCCGATGAATAGGGCCCCCGTTTCGACCATAGCGCTCCAACACAAGTCTGTTTCCTCCGTTTTGCGGTATGCCACACCCCTCCCGATGAATAGGACCCCCGTTTCGACCGTAGCGCTCCAACACAAGTCCGTTTCCTCTATTTTGCGGTACGCCACACCCCTCTCGATCAACAGGACTTCGCTTCGACCGTAGGGAGGTCCGCTTCCTCCGCTTTTGGCGATACGCCGCACCCCTCCCGATGAACAGGATCCTGCTTTCAACGTGGCCGGTCGAACACAAGGCCATTTCCTCCGTTCTGCGGTACGCCAGGCCTCGTTTCCATCGGCTGTTCCGTCCAAGCCCTCCCGATGAACCCGATGACGCATTCCGTTCCGACCCAGCCGGTTGGCTCCCCATGAACACGACGACGACGTTGTTTCTCCGTTCCGACCCAGCCATCACTACAAAAAAATACACTTTCGTGATGATACGTGTTTGTCACAGTAGGTCGTATTTTCTGTCATGCATCTACATCCATGACGATTTTATGACAGAATCAAGATAGCCATACATGTGCTGTCGTAGAAGTGTTCCATGACATTACCAAAATTATCATCACGGAAGTGTCCACTTCCATCACGATAAATCACGCGCCACAGAAGTGCTTTCGTCAAGGGTGACAGACACGTGGCATCCACCGTAATGGAACACCGTTAAGCTATCGGGTCAGGTTTTGGATCCGATAACCCATTAACAGCCCCGACCAATGGGAAATTTCCACATGTAAAATTCTTATTGGCCGGACGAAACACGTGTCAGCTCGTTAGTGGGTCAGATAGGCGCCTATGATATGTCGACACGTGCCACGGCCCACCACTGGCCCATTTAGCTTACAAAGTCAGCCCGTTTGACTTGGTCAAAAGTTAACGGGCTGGCCCATGAAAAGCCTGTTAACGGTCTCTTTGCGAATAGCCCATTTTACGGCCTGTTAACTCAACGCCCATTAGGCACTAAAGGAAATCGTCCCAACAACGTCATGTGAGCCGTCGAATATAACACCAGCCCATTTCACTTTCGGCCCATGTATGGCCCACGACGTCTTTCGGCCCATATGAGTCCTTCGTATTTTTCGGCCCTTTACAGGCCCACGGTGACTCTAGCCCATAATGAACAGTAATTTTCTTTGTACCCGTTAACGGCCCGTTATTTACATGGGCCGATTCCAGCCTGTGTTAGCTTTCAGCCTTTTGACGGCCCATACGTTCTTGGGCTCCTTTTCGGCCCTCGATTACTTCCGGCCCGTTACTGGCCTGCTCCCCTAATGGGCCAAATTGGGCCCATGGCCAGAGTCAGCCCGTTACTGGCATGTTCCACAAATGGGCCTAATTCGGCCCATGGAAAGAGTCAGCCCACATCGGCTGTTACCCTAATGGGCCAAATTCGCCCATGGCAAGAGTCGGCCCGTTTCTGGCCAGCCCGTCCTATATTCTGGCCCATTAACGACCCGTTATGCCTGTGACAGAATTAAGCTTTTGCAGTCCTACGGCATGTTAACGGCAAGTTACCATGCTGGGCCGATACCAATTACGCCCGATTACGGCCCATGTAGACCCATTTATCCGACGGCCCGAGGCCCACCGATTATAGGCCCATTTATGGACGGCCCGAGGCCCACCGATTACAGGCCCATTTATCGATGGCCTGTAGGAGACCCATAGATCCTACGGCCCGTATATGGCCCATGGGTAGTTGCGGCCACTAGCAAACCAGGGAAAAAGAAGACTAGGAAATAAATAAGGCCGAAACTAATGATAGGCTATTAAGGCGATTGCATAGATTACATCCACTCGGCATCAAAGATCGCCACCAGTGCAAATATAGGGAACCCTACACTATACAAAAATGGCTTGCTGTTTTGTTCAGTCAGTGGCTGCACGTTAAGAATAAATTTTGTATCGCACCAAAACAAATTACAACTATATAACAAAAGTAAGGTTGGCATAAAACTTAGCAGTCCTAGCGAGATAAATGCACCACCGTAAGTTCGTAAGCTTCGGTTCATTTGACTTGATTACATGCTTTCATGTTGTATTGTCCGATGGAGCACCATAACCCTCACCTTCATTTCCCTAGGCTCCTCGAACAACATATCAAATGTCCGATAGTCTGGTTTCAAAACCATGCATATCTTGGACGACATTGAGCAATGTTTCTCCTTGTTTCACAAAGGGCCTCTATTAGGGAATGGACTTGTGTCTGGAGCGCAGATACAACATTGCTTTGAGCTTGCAGATCTTGATCATGAGGCAGTTTGGACGATATTGCCTTAACGACCAACCCAGTATTACGCAGGAACGTGCTTTTGGCACTGTTAGTGGACAGGTACTGACCCACTGCAGCAAGTGTTGACATTGCGGTTATAGTTGCCTCGCCACCTTCAGAAGGTTGCGGTTCCACCATTTTTTCCATAGCTCGCTGAAAAGTTGAGCTTTTACATTAGTAGTACCAGAACAGAAGTTATTAAGGAGGCAGCAAAACCAAACAAAATAGCTTTGGTCTATATACGTAACTTATTGGTGAACCCATGTAAAATATTAGTTGTATTTTATTGCAAAGTACATAATAAAACCAGGTTCCAAACATATGACCATGTACCATCGCTAATGTATTGTCTATTTCTTCACATTGTATTGAGGGCTAAGGATAAAGAGACGAAGTTTATAATACGGTAAGCATAGTATGACATCATTCATATCACAAAACAACTGATAACAGACAAACAGGCAATTGTAACATTGTGTGGGAAAGTCCAGCATGCAACTAGATTACGGGTCAAGATCAAAGGAACATCACTCCTCCCTTTTAAACCTTGTAAGGTGCAATGATACGCTAAGACAATTGTGTATAAAATTGAAAAGAGTAATAGACATTGGCTGCAAACCATGCAGTTCAAGGCACAAGTCAGAGTAAGTAGTAGTTAAAAGGCATGAGGATTAAGGACTTACAACAGCGGCTTTGACTGGTGTAGTCATGCCCTTCTTCTTGCCGGTGTGACAGTCCTTGAAGATTTCCATAGCATTTGGTTCAGGTACTTTTTGGTCCTTGCGGGCTTTCCTCTGCATTTCGAACAAGTCAATATAGATCTGATAATATGGTTCAGCAAAAAGAGCGAAACAGCAGCTAATTACAAGAGCCTCGTAGTGTGCAATATAGCTACGAGATCCTGTCGTCTATTGGAATTTCACATTCGTACGGTTGGCCTTGTTCTTTGAACAGTTCACCTACAAGAAGATAGATTTGTGTGGCACATGCGTCAATAGGACTTCAACATGTGATCTGATCACATATATATAATGTACCTGATACTTCAGATCAGACTAGTGTTTAACAAGGCCCCTCCAGTCTTCATCCGATATATTTTCCACTTGAGATGTTTGGGAAAGTTCACTGTTAGCCTTGCCTTCAAAGTGAGTTTTCCTCAAGTTATCTTGACATCGTCAGAGAGCAGACTTGAAAACATGGGTGCAAGCTTGTCTAGTTGCATCATCTTGGCTATCCAACTTGAACCTCATCTGTTGAAAATTATGGGAGTCTCATTATCAAAGAACCTAGAAAGTATGGGACAGAGCAAGACGATATTACTAGTTTCCATACATAACCATACTTACAGATAAATGGTCGAGGAAGGTATTGAACTGGTTTCGTCTTTTGTAATTCCTGCATCTTGAATCCATGTTGGGAGGATACGTACATGACACCTAACGGCAACCGCTGCCTCTGATACTAACTTGGCTGACTCTGTAGCATCACGTGGCCTTCTTAAACCTGCCTCAAAACAGATCTTCATTCTTCCTCCTCTAGATTTAGTTAACCTATCGAGCATTATCCCTGATGTTTGTTTCCTCTTGCGCCTAGGTGCTAGTCCAACAATGAACATAGGAAGTGTTAGTGTACATCAAACCGTGAGACTACATATAAAGAAGCATGCAATCAGTAACTTGACTCCTAAGGCAACTACCTTATTGCTGTTGAAGCTCACAAGGTTCATCTGATATTGCCAACTCGTCTTGTGTCAAGAGTTCTTGGGAAGTAGTGTCGGTGGCAAGGGAGCTTGGGAACGTCTTTGCTAGTTTACTTGACGACGAGTATGTCGTGGTACCGTAGTACTGTGGTAGGTGTTGCAAGAACTAGGGTTATCTCTACTTGTTTGGTGGCAGCTATTTGTTTCTGTTTGGCTTTTTTTGCAGCTCGTGTAGCATGGGATGTCATGTTTGTA